>JARHVA010001236.1:1867500-3067500 GCA_037957365.1 Torreya grandis
CCCCGAGTAGTTTCATGGTAGTTAAAAAACCACCCCAAGTGGTTCTATTTTAGTAATATAACTACCATATATGTTTTATTAATGCTACCACCCATCCTCATGGCTATGGTAGCCTCAAAATCATCATAGTGGTAATATAATCACTGGTTTGCATAGACTAATGCTTTTATCTTGACATGGTAGTTTTGATGTCAGATGCATCTAACCCAAAACCTCCTAATCACTCTCAAAATCACCCAAAATGAAAAAAATACATACATTCCCATCATCTCCCACACAAATATTCATACACTATAATTTTGACATTCTATTGGTTTTTTAGTGTTTTTAAACCAAAATTTCAAAATTAGGGCAAAAGTGGAAAACTTAATAAAACTAAATTATCCCTACCCTTCTCCAACTATCATTGGTATGTTTTCCATCCTCACTCTATGTGTATCCTATACAATTCTTCTTGGCTCAATTATGTCACTATCAAATTATAGCTCAAATTTATTAAAATGTAATAGGCATAAATGATTTTATTTTTAACAATTTTTTTGATATTCCCCCTCCCCAACTAGTCATTTGGGTTTAAAAACATTATAGTTTTGGAAAAATCTCTTATAAAATTTAATTTTTCATGTTTATAAAACACATTTTTACTAATTTTTTAATTCATAATTCAAAATTATCATTTCAATTATTTTTTATTTCTCATAGCACATTTTTATCATTTTGTAGGTGAATGATAACTTAGTATTATATTAAGTCCCATGATGGGATGATTTAGGTAATTTTATCTTCCCTACATGAATGGTAAGTAATCTCATCCATGATTTGATTATGTAGTGTATTTTTTCATTTTTTTGTTAAAATACTCTTGATTCCCATATTTTTATGTAAGTTTCACAGAGTCTTGGTTGGATTCATTATGACACTAATGTAATTAGGGTAATTATTTATAATCTTCTTTTTACATTCCACAACCACTACTCAAGACCACACCCTCATCAATTCATGATAAGGATCCTTCCCAAAGTGGAAATATGTATGCACCCAAAAATTACACATTGAAAAATTATTGATATGATGTCCAATGATGATATAGTAATATCCAAAATATACTCAAGTGGGTTAAATATAATGTTATAGTCCCTATTTTGTCCCTATTTTTATCTTAGACCCCTCTAAATTATTTTATGTTAGACTTGTGTCATCTCCTAGATCAATTTTTAAAACCCTTCAAGAAGGATAAAACCATCCTCTTTGGTGACATAACTACCTTCCATCATTAAAAAAATACCCTAAATATAGTGGAACTACCATGAAAATTTTGAAAACTACCCTAATGTAGCCAAATAAATTCAATATAATCATCCTTAAAGCGATGCTTTGTCAATATCATGAAATTCAATACTTATCCTAGTTTTACCATTATTCTTGAGAATGGGTATGATGTTGGGAATCCATTTAGAATAATCCATGGGTTTTTTGAACCCCAAATTGAGGAGTTTAATGACCTCTTCATTCAGCATTAAAGTGACTTTAAATTTTATTGGCATGATCTTTTGTTTTTTGGGATTTGCATCAGGAAACATGACCAAATTATAGATAACTACTTCAGAGTTGATGCCTACCATATCCATGTAGGAGAATGAAAAGTACTTTGATAAATTAGTGAGTCTCATTTTGTGGTATTCTACTTCCTATGATGAAATTGAAGAACTAAACTTGAGGATTTTTGGGTTTGCCTCAATCCCTATGTTTACATACATAATTTTTTCAATGAGTGATGGATTTATTTATTTAAATTCATCAAGAGTTGGTAGAAGGTCAACATCTTCACCTTATGTGTTAAAAAAATCAAACTCCTATTCAACCTTGTAATATGATGTCATTTTAAGCATGAAGGAACTCTGATATGGCTTCATAATTTGCAGCTAGGTCAAGGTCTAGTGGGTTAGTGTTCTTCCTTATACAAGTGAGGGTTTGGTCATTATGCATTTTCTACATGAGGGGTTCTATTATAATACACAATATGAAATATTACTCAGTTATTATTGGGTGAAGGATAAAACAAGTAGAGGAAGCATTTATAGAATCATCAAGTTGGTTACTTTCCCTAGGCATGATTTATATAGAAACGAAGTCAAAAACCTTAGAAATTTATTGTATAATGACCTTATAATTCAAAACCTAAGAATCCAAGGTTGATATCTTATTATATAGGATATTATTTTTTATTATTATTCTATGTATATCTCCAAAAATTCTATACTTTTATACTACCATATACCCATAATTAAGGTGTGGGTATAAAATTTGGTTATGATATAATTAAGAGCCTTCACATCATGAGTGCATGCTAATATTGGTTAATTGTGTTATGCAGGTTAGTTTTGTAGGATTCCTTGTGGTTGGTTCTAGGTAAATTATCCTTGAATGTTTGGGAAGGCAGTTTGATATATATAAAGGTTTTGGTTATAATGTGTCATAGGGTCATTGAACAATCATGAGGTTTTGCATTCGTATTCCCTAATAACATGTCAATAAAAGTCTATCTTTGTTCCTCTAAGATTAATAGATGAATTTATTATACTCCTGATATGAGTGAGTGTCATACCTGGCAACACAATGGAAGAATAATTATATTTTTGGGTCATATCCCATATTAATATGGTTTTATCTTTGTTGACCAAACCTTTGTTGGGTATTCCATCGATAAAAGGGTTGGTTTTGAAATGATGGGAAATGGTTAATTCCTTCGAACTAGTTTTGGTTTTGTTACTACATGTATCAAGTTGAAAGGATATTGAGATAGACTACAAGAACTATTGGTGTAATATTATGGCTCATCATACCATTGTTACTATTTTTAATGACATTATTTATCATGGGTTGTTGATGGTTATTATTGGTAGGGTTTAGTTTACTAATCTAGTCAATCATTTTGTCTATGGCGGCATTTATATTTTGGTTAAGTATCTTGTGACCCTAGTTATTAACATTATTTTGGTTTACATTTTGGAATACCTCATTATTTTGGTTATGAGAAACAATACATCTAGTGGTCCCATAAGTCTGGCAACCACTATTGATAGATGCTTGATTGTTTCACAAATAACTATCAAGAGCTTTTTGATAAGGTTGATAAGGGATTTTTTTCACATCTTCCCTCATCTCTTTATTAAGGGAGTGAAATAAGAGATATATTAATTAATTTTGATCCATATTTGGCATGCTTATAGAATAATATATAATCATTTTCCATCTCTGATGAAATGGGAACCCAATTCATTATTTTATTATTTTACATATAGGAATTCTCAAATTTAGTTTTTAAAATATTGTTCATATCAAAAGATTTTACAAATTTATCCATAAGTTATCATAAATTATGGATATAAGACTCAAGGATGTGATAATTACAATCAAGATAAATCCCATCTAAGGTTTTGGGAAAAATATTTGCAATAACCCCATACTAAGGTAAGAGTTATTAATGGTTTTGGAATAAGCATTGACATACGCATTTGGATCTCCCTCCCCTTTAAACTTGTAAAGTTTTGGTAAGGGATGTTGTAGGATAACTCATAATATAATTTTATTAAGGGATTAATTTAATTATTAAACATACATCCCCATGATTTTGAATTCCATATAATGTGTAGTTGGATAATTCAGAATGGGTTGTGTGGAATAGGGGTTAACTACATAACCACTAGGAAAAATGGATTAATTTTTGAGAAGATATAGAATAGGTTAAAAAATATTTGTATATCTGAGTGGAATTGGAGAACATGTGGAATTAGGAAGATAATTATTTAGAATAAATGGGATGTGTTGGTTGAATTGGAGGGGTGTACTTAAGTAGTTAGTTAACTGATAAATAACTAGAATAGTTGTATTGTAGTGATTGGTTGGTTATCACATATGTAGGAGGAACATAAGGTAGTAGATATTTTTTCACCATGTTATTTGAATGGATGTAAAGTGTAATTTGATTATTTTACACATTATTAGGATGGAGGGTGTTGTTACTTGTATACCATGCACTAGTTCTTTCCAGAATTAGGGAACCTCATTTTAATTTTATAGCTACTCCCACTTAAATTCATGTCATTTTGGTCTTGGTATTATTAATATGAATTATTACCACACCTTAGTTTTAATTCCAAACTAGGTACCACAACCATCACCATTGGATGAACCACGTCTGTGTAATAAATTTTCATATAAGACACTTAGTGCCTAGCCAAAGTATAGCCCTCCCAATTTAGATTTATAATTTGGCTTACTTAGATCTCTAAGCCCTTATAGGGGATAATATTGATTTATACAATATTTAAATCCTATAAAATTACAATATTGATATTACCAAGCTTGTTTGATTATTTTTTGTATTTTATGCTTGGTACTTAGGTGCATTCTAGATGGACTTATGGCACTTTTAAAATCTTATTAAATCATATCACAATATATTTTTCCTTAGATAAACTTGCATCATTTCTTGAAATGGTCTATCAAGTCAAAGTTATCAATTTATAGTGATAATTTCATGTTTTTATCCATTTTTGGTCTTCAGAGGTTAACTTATCACTTTCTAGTTGTAATCAGGACTTTTGGATTTGACCTGGTCTTAACTGAAAATCCGAAGTTTCATAGACCTAACTAGAATTTTTTAGGAGATTAGGTCTATGTTTTCAAATATTCACTTTATATACCTAACCAAAAAAAATTATGAGATTAATTCTATATTTTCAAATTTTCAAGTTTTAATAACTTAATTGGAACTTTTTATGATATTAGGTTTATATTTTCAATTTTTCATTTTATAGACATAATCGGAACCTTTTATGAGATTAGGTATATGTTTTCAAATTTTCACTTTATAGACCTAACTATAATTTTTTATGAGATTAAGTATATGTTTTAAAATTTTCATTTTCTATACCTAACAAAAACTTTTTATGAGATTAGGTAGAGGATTGAAAATTTTGATTTTTTAGACATGATTGCAACTTTTTATGAGATTAGGTCTAAGATTTTTTTTTTTTTTTTTTTAGAATTGAACAAAAAAAATTATGAGATTACATATATAAATTTTAAAAATGAAAAAATGCATTTAATGACTTGACTACACATTTTTCAAAACCTAAATAGGTCTGGGAAGGCCTTTTGGGCATGAGTTAGTTTTTTGGCCATAACTTTTGCCTTGGGTGTTAGTTTTTTAAAACCGTTTGAACCATTGAAAATTTAACTCCACAATAATTTTTTTTTTTAAATTTAGTTTCAATAAAAATATGTTTTTAACATTAAATATTATTCCCATAAGTTTACCATTTGGTTCATGAGCTTTAATTTTCCAAAATTTATTATTTTTTTGGTCATTTTGCAAGTTGGAAAAGTAAATTAAGGGAAAGTGGCATGGCATATAGTGACATAGTGGGTTGGTATCTAAATTAATCATCCTTAATAAATTTTTTAGGGAAAACATTTCCCCATGGAGATCTCTTGTTCTATATGTTATCCCATTAGATTCATTTTAAGGGTTGGTTTTTTGTTGCTCCAAAACACTTAAAGTCTTCTATTTATTATGACAATTTATCCCTCCTATTTTCTACACTACTATTATGTTGGATTTTTTTTTGATCATTTAGATTGTAAATAATTATAATATTGTTCTACCCAAGTCAATCTATGAATTCTAATTGATTCTATGGAATAAGATTATCATTTTTTGTGCATGCAATATGGTTGATTTATGTTTCTCACTCAAGTTTTTATCTTCTCTGAATCTTGAACCTTATTTATACCATGTTTTGTAAATGTTGGATGATACAAGGATTTGTTTTATATATTTTTTACATCAAGTGGATCAAATTTTTATTTAATATCAAAGGATTTTTTCTTTCCTCTTACCCTCACTTTTGTTATTTTTGTTTATAATTTATTAGATCTAGGTTTTAATGCAATATATTATTATTTTTTATCCTAATTACAAGATACTTTACATTATTATAAATGAATTTTTTAATGTTAATTGAATGGAATCAATGATTATACAAACAAGCCATATTATTTTTATATGAAAACTCTTTAAAATCTGATTTTTATCACTAGGTAAATCTTAAATTCAATCTGTTTTAATGTCAATTTTAATTGAAAGATTTTTTATTATTATTTATTATGTTATTTTTAAAACTATAAATTAAATGTAATGAACACACCTAAATCATTTATCTTCCTTTCAAGTTAATACCCTCATCAAAATTGATTTTATTCACATGGGAAAGTTGAAAATGCAAAATTTTTATTTTTGTTGCATCAAATCCATTGATTTTTTGGTGAATGAATGCATAGTTTATCATTTCCAAATGTATAAAAAACACAAAAAATAAATCATCATTATTATATAATTTTTTTAAGTACTAAAATACTATTAAAATATTCTATAACTAACAAAGATTCCTTATATGGAATAGTTTACAATGATCTAACTGAGTGAGATCGAGTCCACTAAGACATGGTAGATATATACCTTAGATATATTTATACATATATTATTAGGATAGGTTATATGTTACTCATCCCTCCTAATTTGGTTTGATAAAAAACCCATCAATAGATTGGTACTAGGAGGGCTTGAACTAGTAAACTTGAAACAAAAATTTTAATAGAAAAATTTAAACTTTGACATTTTAGAGACTTTTCCTAAAATTATATCCTATGTTATAATAATATAAAATTGAAATTTATAACCAAAAAATTACTATTATTACTTGTCTTGGTGAAGGTGGTTTCCTTATGAACATTCTAGGGCTTTCTCATGACTTGGACTTGCCTACAAATTTTACTCAAAATACACATATGGTGGGATTCAAAATACTGAACATATTTAGGAATTTAAATATTTCATTATCAAAACTTAGATATAACATTAAGATGTGTTTTTATACCTATTTACTTATTCCTTAGGTGAAATTATTTACCATTAGTACATTATTTTACCAAATAGATGTATCACCTCATGGGAAACCTTTAAAACTATAATGTTTAACCATGATAGAGTTCCCACTAATTATATATCCTTGTACTACTAATTTTACACATATCATAGGAAGACCAATGAACCCATAAGTATATTCAACAATCCTTTCCATTAGTTATATATGAGGTTTAAAGACCCATTCCTACAAATGAAAGTACTTTCCATTAAAGTTTATCTTAAGACGTTGGATCCCCTAACTGCCATGTTTATTCGAAGGACCCCATCCACTCTTTCCTCCTTGTCATTTAATTACCAAGAAGATTTAAAAATTGAAAAATAATCAATGACACATGGGTATGATGTTGACCCATTTCATTTGTTTGGATATCCAAGTGTTTACACACAAAATACTTTGATTTGCTTACCCATAAGTCAACCCATGGACCAATTTAGTCAATCATCACCTCAACCTTATAACTAAAAAATTATCCACATGAATATTTATAACCTTTATTTCTCAATTAAAAAATGTAATTATGTCAATCTAACATTCAATTTGACAGCAGGAGGTTTCAGGGCAAAGTCCACAGCAAAAGGGATTTGAAGAAAATAAGTATGGCTCGTGAAAGGAAGGGAGAACCCCGTAAACAGGAACCCAAGAGCTGTGAAGAATGGAGAGAGAAGCATGAAGTCTGGAGAATCTTGTAGAAAGGAAAAGTTATGAGCTACATGGAAAGACTCCATGGCTCAAAACTGCATATCACGACGGCCTTTTTCAAAAATTGGTCTGATGAAAGGGTCACCTTGCGTGGTATATCAGTAAACTTAACAGAGGACTTTATTGCTGAGGTTACAGGGTTGCCAACGGATGGACTCAAATTTTCCAAGCAGACAAGCATTTTGAATGAGGCCTTTTGTAAGTTCCCCAAAAATGAGGAAGAGCAGAAGCTGGTCAAAAATGGGGATTTCTATGAGCTGGACCATGTCTTAAGCTATATAAGGGAGTACTTCATCCTAGAGGGAAGAAGCAAACAAGTGCACAATGAGGCATAAGGTTAGTCTGTCTTTTCCTTTTTATCTTCGCTATTCCCTGGTCCAAAGCTTATATGCTCATAGGAAAAAGGAAATGTTATCCTTGAAGCCTTATTCTACTTATTGACAGGGGAAAAATAAGGTGTCAGGAGTTAAAAAGAATGAAAGTGTAATCAGGAGAGGCAAAATCAAGTCCCCCAATCCTAAATAGTAGAATGTAGAAGAAGAAAGGGGACGGGAGAAAATTGAAGAACCCGAGAAGGAAAAACTGGAGGAAGAAGAAGGAACTGAAAGCTGGGATACTAACTCTAGTGATGATGAAGAATGTTCTGAGGAAATTGAAAAAGATAAAGTCAATACAGAGGAGGATTCTGCTAACAAAACTGTTACGGAGGAAAACTAGAATGTGTCATTTGTCCAGGAAGATTGAGGACCCAACTTCTAAGAACGAAAAGGAAAATTTTGATCAGGAATATTCAAAATAAGAAATGGAAATAATCTGGAATGAACAAAAGAGTCGAGAAGATATATTTGAAGAAGCCAGGAAAAGTCCTAATAAAAAGCCTGAGGACTGGAGAGGGAAGAATCAGAATGATGAATCACACACTCCTATGACCTGGGTTAATTGTAAAGTAGAGGCATCTTCCCAAATTGATTCTTGGATGTGTGGGGAGATTATGGATCTCAAGAGAAAAGTGAAAATTTGGAAGACTCCCTGAACTGCTTGGAACAAAATAAACAACATGGAAAATTAGTTAAGCGAGATCCCAGTCAAGCTCAAAGCCTATGAATACAATGGGAACTTATCAATAGAATGAAAATGGAGGAAGTAACATCCAACATTTGTGCTGCTGCTATCAATATATAAATCAGACCAAGCACTAGATAGCAAAAGGACAAGGCAAAGCTCTAGAAAGATACACAAAAAAGCTTTGCTGGAGGCTACCATCGAGGAAACTATTTTAGGAAAATAATCCATGAACTTGATACTAGAACTGGATGAATAATTTGGTCCTTCTTGTTGGTTTTGAAATGGTACTGTTATTTGTTTTCTTTTTGTTATCTTTTGACCTGTTACCAGATCTATGTTTTCTGGGTTTTGACTGGATGTTTATCTGGTGGTTCCAGGTCATTTAAAACCTATTTTTGCTACTTCCTTGTAGTGTTTTTTAGGTTTTGCCTGTGGTCTTAGATGTTCTCTCTTTCGATCTTTGTAATAGGGTTTTGGGACCCCTTCAAAACCTGCTTTTACCCTCAATCTAAAACATTCAATTAGCAAGTTTTTATGCCTTGTCTTAGTGATAAAGTGTTTTTTGGTGATTTTTCTAATCAAATTCCATTTGTTATAGTTGATCCCAAATGAGAAATGCCTATATAATCCCATGATAAATGTTTACAAATGCATAATTTGGGGCCTATGGATGTGAAAACTTTAAAAATTCTAAATTGGTTATTTTGATAGAGAATATACTATTATATAAGCATGAATTAGTTCATCAAAGTAGTAATGAAGATAAGTTGGATGATGAAATCATATAAGTTGTTTCAAATGACATAATTGCTGAAAAATATAGTATTAATGAGCTTCCCACATAATCATAAGAATAGGATATCTCTTATAATCAACCAAACAATGAAGTAGAAGAATTGGAGTAGTCAAATGAAGAAGATGCATGTTATGCATCTGAAACACTCTTGTCATATGTTATTACTACACTTGGAAAGCTAATTTAGGATGATATAAAACTTATTTTTAGTAGTTTAAATATTATCCCATCATTAAATATGAATGAATTAAAATAAAATAATGTTGAAATAGGTATTCTACATGAAGAACGTGAGCTACAAGGATTCAAAATAAAATATATATTACCTCTAAACAACCTTTCCTTTGATCTGATGGTTCCTAAAACTAAATTAAGAAGTCATGATATTCCTCACTCCTAAAGAGTAACACCTTTATGTTGTTGATGATAGGTGGAAAGAAAAGGAAAACTAGGTTATTGTCCTTACATCTGAAGGTTTGTATAATTTATAACAACATATAGAATACGATTGTAGCATTCTTATGCTCCTCATAGTAGTAGAGATAGTCAAATTAGAAATAATTTATCATGAGCATGGATTCCAAAATGATGAATAAATCATACTATTGGAAGTTGTAAATGAAAATGAATTGATATAATTTATATCTTTAGATAATTTTTCCATCAATAAAAAATCCAAAAGGTTATTAACATGGTGCCTTTTGTATGATGAAGATAGAAATAAGTATGATGAAACAACATTAATTTTAGTTAAAGAGAAACCAAATATGATTCATCATTTGGTTACCATGAAAAAAATTTACTCACTAGGTTGGATAGATAACTCACTCTAGTATGTGTTGATACCCACCTATATACCTCATCGTAATTTAATGTATGTGTATGGGTATTTCTCAAAAACTATTCAAATTACTTTTAAGAAATTAAATGTAATAATATTTATTTATTTTATATCATAAATTTTCTTAATTTTCATGGAAACAACATAGATAAAACTCTTTGGGATAGTGTTCATAATCATAAAGGAAAACACTATTGTAAGTATGTGCTTTCCCTTGGTAGGATTTTTACCAATATTTTCAAAATCCTAAACATGAATATGTTCCATATCAGGTGTATAAATATTGAGGATTCCCCATTTCCTATCAATAAGTATCTCCTTAAATTCTACTTTTAGGCTTGAATGGGCATGCCAAGTTCCTATGCATACTTTCTCCTTCACTTCCCTTCTTTTATTTCTACTTTCATTTCCTACTTTCATTATTAGTTTAGTTTGATTTTCTTACTTTTCTTGTTTTTCATTATTGATTTAGCCTCATTTATTATGTATTTTGGATATATCCCATCTATTTTTCCCTATAGGTTATATTATTGGTTAAATAATGAAGAATGAAAGGGATATAGGTAAGTGACATGAAGACATTTTAGTGCATAATTAATATAATTAGTTTGTAGAATTAGATTCTATTTTTGAGTCAATTTTTAAGGCTTAATATATCATTTGTTTTATGAGTGGGTTTATGATTGAATAATTTTGGGTAAATATCTGGTCAATGAATATATTCTCTTGAAACCAAGCATAAAAGACATCTTAATGGTTTATAAGTTTACTTGGATGAACTTGTTGTGGTGAAAATATAAGGTGAAAAATATATAGTTCTACATTTTACTTGCCATATTAGTCCCCAACCCAAAAGTGATACAATAAAAATAAATAAATAAAAAATAAAAGGAAAGGAAAGAAAAAACAATTAAAAAAAAACTCAATCTCAGATGATTCAGGTAACTTCTACCAGGGATATGGATGCTCAATTAGTATAAGAATAAGGCCTAGAGTGGGTTCATAAACAAGTTCATCAAGGCTATAAATTCTTGGATGGAAATAAATTAATGTTTAGATAATCATTATCAAGGTAGGATTCATTATCCTAATGATTAGATCTATAGTAGTTAGGCCTTGTAGGTTCTAAGAACTGGAAATTAACTCAGTTTCACACACTAAGTCAATGTGAATATCTGATTTAGTCCCTTAAATATTATCATCTTCTCCTCTCTTAAATCCATTCATGTTTTATGCATAGTCTTAATGAGATATTCTAGGTTCATAGACATGTTTCTATCATTCTAAAATACTCAATAGTATTTTTGAGTAGAGTAACCTTGTACAACACACCTTCATTCTTTCCAAAATAAAGGAACTTATTTTTTATTTTTTAGTTATTCCTTATTTTTATCATGGCTTGTTAGTATTGGCACTCTCATTTTTCCTTAGTATCTCACCTCAGTTTCCATGCTAAATTGGGTTATCACAAACATCGCCATTGGATGGACCATGTCCATATGATAAACTTTCATATAATATACTTAGTTCCTAGTTAGAGTCTAGCCCTCCCAATTTGCATTTGAAGTTTGGATTTCTTAGCTATCCAATCCCCTCTAGGGTTTCATACTAATTTGAATGCCAGTTCAGCTCTCAAAACCTATCCTATTGATATGGCCAAACTTGTTCAAGTATTTTTGTATTTTACACTTTAAACTTAGATAAATTTTGGATGCACTTATTGTACTTGAAATATCTTACTAAATTTGGTCACAATCTAGCTTTATTTATATAAATTTTATTTGTTTCACAAATTGGTATATCATGTCAAAATTATCATTTTTGGTGATAATTTCATGTTTGAATCCATTTTTGGTCTTCAAAGGTCAACTTATCACTTTCTGGTTGTAATTAGGACTTTTGGAGTTGCTTTGGTCTTAATTTAAAATCCTAAGTTCCATGGACCTAACCAAAATGTTTTATGAGAGTAGGTCTATATTTTCAAAGTTTCACTTTTTAGACCCAACTAAAGCATTTTATGAGATTAAGTCTATGTGTTCAAAATTTCAAGTTCCATGGACAATCAAAACCTAACTTTCTATGAGATTAGGACTATGTTGTCAAATGTTCACTTTTTAGACCTAACTAGAACCTTTTATGAGAATAGGTCTATGTTTTCAATTTTTCACTTTCTAGACCTAATTAGAACCTTTTATGAGATTAGGTCTATGTTTTAAAATTTCCACCTTTTAGACCTAAATACAACTTTTAATGAGATTAGGTCTATGTTTTAAAATTTTGACTTTATAAACCTAACCAAAATTTTTTATGAGACAAAGTCTATGTTTTAAAATTTTCACTTTCTATATCGAATAAAAAAAAACTATGAGATTAGGTCTATGTTTTCAAATTTTCATTTTTGAGAGCTAAATGAAACTTTTTATGAGATTAGGTTTATGTTTTCAAATTTTCATTTTCTAAACCTAACAATTTTTTTTTATGATATTAGGTCTAGGATTTAAATTTTTTGATTTTATAGACCTAACCAATTTTTTTTTTTTTTTTGAGATTAGGTATAGGATTGAAAATTTTGATTTTCTAGGCTTAACTAGAACTTTTTATGACATTAGGTGTAGTATTGAAATTTTTGATCGTTTAGACCTAATCAAAAAAAATTATGAGTTTAGGTTTAGGATTGAATTTTTTGAGATTAGGTTCAGGAATTTTAAAACTTGAAAAATTTAATTTAATTACTTGATTACACACTTTCCAAAATCCTAATAGGTCTAGGAAGGCCTTTTAAAGCCCGAGTTAGTTTTTTGGCCATAACGTTTGCATTAGGTGTTAGTTTTTTGAACCATTTGAACTATTGGAAAGTTAAATATGATATAAACATATTAGTAATTTTAGTTTAAATAAAACCTATTTTTAAATTAATTATTATCCTAAAAATTTGATTATTAGGTTTAGGAGCTTTAATTGACAACAGTTAATGTTTTATTTATCTTTTTACATATTGGAAAAGTGCATTAAGGGAGAGTGGCATAACATATAGTGAGATAGTTGGTTTATGGTTTCATTAATGATGCCTTATTACATTTTGTATGGAATTAATTTCCCCATGTATATCCCTTGTTTTATATATATATAATCCCATTAGAGTCATTCCAAGGGTTGGCTTTTTGTTTCTCCAAAACACAAAGTCTATATATTTTATGCAATTTTAGTGTAATATATCCCTCTTATTTGCTTCTATACTAATATTCTAAAAATAATTTGGATCATTTAGATTGTAAAAAATTATATTATTTTGATATTCAAGTGGATATATGAATCCAAATTGAAGTTGTGGAATAAGATTATCATTTACTATGCATGCAATATGGTTGATTTGTGTTTCTATTTAAATTTTCTCTCCTTAGACTCTTGAACCTTCTTTGTACCTAGTTATGTGAATGTTGGATAATATGAAGACTGGTTTTATTGATTTTTTACATTAAGTGGATCAAATTTGTCTCCAATATCACAAGATTTTTTCTCTTATCTTACCCTCTCTTTTTTTTATTTTTGTTTATAAGTTGTTAGATCTAGGTTTGATTACACTATGTTATTATTGTTTTATCCTAATTATAAGATATTTTAAATTATTTTAAATGCCTTTTTTAAGGTTAATATAATGGAATCAATGCAAATACAAATAAACCATATTCTTGTTATATGAAAACTCATTAAAAGTTGATTTTTATCACATAGGTAAATATTAAATGTAATTCATTTTAATGCCAATTTTAATTACAAGAAATGTACCCATTATTTATTATGGAATTATTTGATCTCTAAATTAAATGGAATGAAAACACATAAATCATTTATTCCCCTTTCAATTTTAAATCCTCATCAAAATTAATTTTTAATCACATGGCAAATTTGGAAATGCAAGATTGTTTATTTTTATTGCATGAGATCCATTGATTTATTGGTGGATGACTTCATACTTTATCATTTATAAATATATTCAAAATAAAAAACAAACAAAAAAAGAAGATTTTTCCTCTATTTTGTTGAATTAATAATTAAAATATTCTAGAACTAGTAAAGTTCTTTTATATGATATAGTTTATAATGAACTAACTTATTGAGATCTAGTCCATCAAGATCTGGTAGATATAGACCTTAGAGAGATTTGTAGATCCCTTTTTAGGAGAGGTTGGATAATAATCATCACTCCTAAATGAGTGTGATAAAAAACCCATTAATAGGAGGTAGGAAGAGGAGCCTCCTAATAGAGTTTGGATAGGATCTTGGTACACTAGAAGAGGGGTGCGTTTCATATTGTTAAACGCCCCATGTGTAAGAATGTATTCTTGATTATAGATCTAGACATGGTTTATTGGGGGATTAATAACATGATATTGAGATATATATTAAGTTTTCATGGGTACGGAACTAGAAGGATAGACCTAATTAGGGGAATCTTGGTCAATTTATAAATTTGAATGTGACTCACCAAAGTCGAGACAAGTTCATTCCAGGATGAATGAGTTTTTTGTTAAATGACCTATTTGGTTGGATGTTCATGGGATATTTTTTTTTATATAACTAATTTATTAGGTTTTGATGACTAAAGGGGTCATCATGTTTTTCTTATGGGTTTTAGGAACATTCTAGATGGAAGTGAGGGGATTTTGAGGCAATTAAATCCTATTCAACCCCTCCTATAAATAAAGGACTCTTTAAATTTAGTGATCAATTTTTTTGGTTCTTTCTATATCAAGGTTTTTTAGGGTAATAAAATTCCTTAATGTTATATGCAGACTAGTCCTAATCCCACTAGTAAGAGTAATATGATTTAGGATGGTTGCATGGGGTTATTAGTGTTCCATATAAATAGAGAAGCTTCACCTTGGGAGTGGAATATAAGTGTCAATATCCATACTTATTTCAAATATAAATTGACCATACATATTCAGGAGGTGCATGAATACCCATAGACTATGGAAAAGATAGAGGGTTAGATAAAAGAGAGTAATAAAGAAATAAAAAGAGTAAAATTAAAAATTACAAGACCTTCATATTAGGTTCACTAATTTATATGCATATGGAAAGAAAATGTTAACCTGTGTACTCAAATCTCAAGGCATGGATAGGATAACTAATGTGATGGATATATGATGGGTGGAACTAGGGATTGGGTAGATGGTTTGATGGATTTGGGTTTGGAATTATGGGTGGAAAAGGGTGATACAATTATCACTAAAATAGTTATTTTGTGTCATGCTACTTTTTAAGGGAATCTAATTGGGAAGAAATAAAAATCTAATGTCCCTTAAGTACCAAAAGAGTTATGAAGGTAATGACAAGGAGGTGAAGCTCGTAATCAATATTGGAAATGTGAAAGAGAGAAATATTTGGAAAAAAGACTTATGGGATATGGTTGAATTTATCATGATGACTATTCCCTATAAATGTCATACACAAATGTGAATTATATATGATGAGCCTAGTCTTGAGGAGAAAATAAAAAGTGAATGAGGGTTAATAGGTGAGAATGATGTTATTAGCCTTGGTTTTGGGAAATGATAATGATAAGTGGATCAAGGATCTACTTCTGATCTTTTAGAGTGTTCAGAGAATATAAAATAAGTTTTGGGATCTGTGTGGAATGAAAAAATTCTCTCTTTATCTTATTACTATTCCAAATTGAATGTTGTTACTAGGACCTAGGGCTCTAACTCTAGGGAAAATGCAAGCTCTATAGAGATAAGGATGTTATAGAAGAGTCATCTAAGAGGAAAGGTAATGTAATGTGTAACAATAAGATATTTTTTTTAATTTGGTATGTGATAATACTTTTTATTCTAAAATAATCAAGTTTTTAGGATGCTTCTGCTCATTTGTACAAGGCTTTGATTATTTGTGTGTTTTTGAGTTTTTTCTAGATTTTAACTGAAAGAGAGTAAGCTAAACTCCTTGATATAAATACATGACTATAAGTAAATATAAATTAATAAATATAATTAAAATTAAATATATATAAAATAATTTATTTTTGGTTGTTTTTCATTACTTTTCCAATGTATAAAAAGATAAGAAAACAAAATCTAGCTTAACAATACAAATGCTGATTTTTTCCTTTCCTAGATGCAAGTTAAATGTTTTTTAATGTATTTGTTAATATTAAGAATGAATTAAATTATTATGAAAAATAATTTTAATATAAAATTAAGTGAAATTAAAAATAATATTTATATCCTAAGAAGTGAGACTACAAATTATCTAGAGATTCCTTTATATAAACAAAAGCTAAAACTAGTTTCAGTGTTTTGGATGAATGCACACTAAGTATAAAAGATTTGATTTAAGTAAAATTGAACATAAAAATTATAATTATATTAATTTTAGAGATAAAAATAACATATTTGTCTCTTATATATATATAAAATCAATGATAAGATAACACCTTTTGATTGTCTATATTCTTTTAGGGTTTCTATGTGCTTATGCATTTGATCATTTATGGACAAAAGAAAATTTCAAAACTAAAAATTAATTAATTTAAAAGATAAAATTGATTTTTATATAATATTTACAAAATACATGAATGCAAAACTATGTGATTTCAATAGTTCTATGATGTGTATATGCAAATAAATAAATAAAATAACTATTATTTTTGATGTAAGACAAGGGGAGAAATAGAAATCTATTACCTTTTTGTAAATAAATATATGCTAATTAATGGGAATAAAGTAAAATAATCTAAAATAATATGAAAAAAAAAAAAAACTAAAAATAGAAACCCCCAGCCTAATCAAGATGAGACTAAGTGGAGTCAAGAGATGTATTTGATATGGTTGTTTAACCCTAAAATGATCTAATTGATCTTATTGTTAGACTTATATTTTATCAAAAGTGTATATACAAATTAAATGGAACAAAGGTGATAATTATATCTATATCAATCCAATTAGATCCTAAGCTCAGATATAGGCACATGTTTATTTCATAAAACTAACATAGTCTAAATATGAAAAGTATAACTATGTATGGAAGTGACAATGAAGTAATATATTTAGATAATTATCATATTGACATAGTATTACATCTAGAATAGGTAGGAATAAAGATAAAATATAGTTATATAAAATTCCTCATATTATGTATCTGATGTTTATGGATATTTAGACACTAGCATAATCCTTGGATGGTTGTATTGATGCTGATGTATGGGTCTGATAAAAGTGTTCTATATGGAATACTTGTTAGAAAATGATGAAACTGCCTATATGATTATGGGTTTTTCTTTACCTTCACTATGGTGCATTCATATCTAGGTCATATATTATTAATACTTATGAAATGGAAAAAACCTAGTTCTCCATGTTCATAGCGACCTTGGAGAAAAATGTGTTAGTGGGAACATGGTGTCAATCTGAACCCAAAGACCCCACTATCAGTAGACACTATCTACATATCTAATACTCCATAAGTGGGCCTTATACTCATTTATTTCTCCTCTACATATTAGCTTTTTTTGAATCATGTAATATGTGGAATGCAAGTACAACAATGACCTAGCTTGTAACTTGATAAATTAGGCTCTTGGGATGATCCTTTAGTAAGTAAGACTTATACATGTGATGTACCTATTATTAGTGTGCAAATAGGGAAACTTGATTCAATTAAATGTTTAATAGAGTGAATTTGATAAGTTACCTTGGTTTATTTGGTCTTTTCTTAGGTTTTCCCTCATGAGGAATGAATGAGGGTTGATCTTATATTTATATCAATACCTTTGGATTAATAACTCACATTAAATTACTTAGGTTAACCACTAGGATATGTTTCATTTATAAATTGGATGCCTTTAGGGTACTTGACACTTATGTCAAATCAAGACACTAAGATTAATGATAGTGTATATCCTTGACATTAGTGTCCAAGGAGTAGTAAACTAGGTAAAGGCTCAAAAATTGTAGAGGTGGAAGATAAGAACATTTTAAGAATTATTAGAAAGATAGAAGGCCTAGATCATCAAAATAAGACTATTTAGACTGAGAGATATAGACCAAGGGCACAAGATAGAGTAGATGTGTGACTTGAAAAAGAAAGAATTGTTTAGAACTAAGATGAATAATGAAGGTCTATGCTTTCCAAGTGTAGAAGACTAAGGTGATATATAATCATGAAAAAAATTATACATTTCCCCCCATTTGATCTAGTAATAAAATTTATAGTTTAAAAGAAATGAATGTGTACCTGAGTGCGTATGCATACCTTGTCTTTGTGCCCAATTTGAGTTCTTTACTAGTGACTAGACTACAACCAATGACATGTTAAAGTGTATAATGAGTAAATATTATATTAAATTTTAAAGTTCTTAAAATAGAGTGAATTTGAAAGAGAAAATTTTAGGAGTACACCTGTGTGTTGATGTAAGCACCTCACCTATTAACAAGTTATTATTAAAAATATGTATCTTTGTAAGGATTTAATATTGATATTATGATAAATATAGATAAATATTGAAAGTGCATATATCCAAGGATATATAGAAAGAGAGAGATTAGAAGGACCATGCCCACAACTTTGGAGTAATGGTGAGTGGCCACCTAGTATTTCATATTATCTCAACTATGTAACCCAATGATACTTATAACATATTGAGGTTAGATGATAAAATCAAGTCCAAATTAAAATTTTGGAAATATTGAGTGATTAATAACCTAAACCATATCAAAAATTGAACTAACTATTATAGTATATTGGCTCAATAAAGTGAGTAAATGTCTGTGGGGTATTAATATGAAAAATTATGTGATGTGGTAACAATCCATAAAAGAGTTTTAGAATCTAAAATAAAATTGGATTTTAAAATATTAGGTATAAATTACATAGCATATGCACCTTAGATATGTCTCATGCTGAAACTATGTATAATAATAGTACCGATGTATATAATTCTACCACCGCTATGAATTCGAGTCATACAACAATGTGCTTTTTCCAATTCATAAAATTGTGTAAGTGTGGAGGACATGTTTCTAAATCATTCCCCCACTATATATAGATAAATCTAAAAATGATGTAAGTACCAATGTGTAGAACATGTTTCTAATGCATGCCCCCACTAAATCTAAGAACTATTAATGTGTGGAAGCCATGCCCATATGACATGCTCCCACTAAATTTTAAAAATAATATAAGTACCATATAATTAATGAATTTAGAGAACATGTTTCCAAAGCATGTCCCCACTAAATCTAAAAACTATGCCAAGTGTGGAGAACACACCTATATGACATTCCCCCTTGAGGTGATGGAAATATAGGAACTAGTAGTTACCTTACCTCAAATGGATAAGACAACTATATAATCTGTGAATGTAGACATTTATCATATAAAAGGTACATTTATATGTAGATATAGAATTGAAGAACATATAACCAATGTGATCACATGAAGTCATAAGATGCATGATAAGGATTATGGATATGTCTATATAGTAATAGTAAAAGCTCAAAAATAAAATAAACACACACAAAATCATTCAAATTAAGTCAAAATCTAATTTTCTAAGGAGACCATAAATAAGGGGCATGTTTAAATGCTTCAAAATCAGATGAACATGACTTATTTAAATGTCTATGAAAGCAAGGATGACATATTAAAATTTCCATACAATAAATAATGACATTGTAAACGTCAATGAAATCATGCATAAGCATAGGGAATGTAAGTAAAGTAACACATTAAAATGCTCAAAAAATCAAGATAATATCTAGGTAAGATACTCAAGGAAGTGCATAAAGTAAAGCATAAGTAACCAGCTTAAACATGTCATAGTAGCCCATGGATCAAATGTGTTAGGAAAAAATGTCTAGTGTATAACATATCAAGTACCCTATATAATATATAATCATGGATAAAATAATGTGTAAGTACATATTTATGGTCAAACATGGTAGTGAAATGTGATCATTAAATAATATAACCTATGTGTATCAAGATTAAATAAGTGGATGCCCCCAATATCTACATGATATGATTAGAGGAAAGACCAACATCTAAAATAGGAATAGATCATGTATATGTGTATGCAGGTATCACACTCAAATATAAGTGTGACACACATGTGTATATGTAGGAGTAACTAAGTATTCCATCCATCAACATGTAAATAACACATAGATGCCAAGGAGCTAATAGAAAATGTAGGTGGTGAAAGTGTTTTTGGATTTATGAATGTTATTAATTTTTTGTAATTTTTGGAATTTTTGAATGGGAAATATCATCCTATGATTCCATCTAATGGATAGTCGTATATGTCTCCCCACTATAAACCTAGTGTAATAATCCATTTACGATATCAATGAAAATGTATAATTGTAATATCTATCATTATGGTATTAATGGTGATTTGCATGTGTAAAATAAGACTCTATGGTCATGAAGCAATAATAGGATTAAAGGAATGAGGGTTCTTGGAATCCATCATTGAGTGTTTACTTGTTTCTCTAGCATAGTAATAATTTGTACATTTAGATGTGCTCTAGATATCTAAAAATGGTGTGTAGTAGAAGATGGTTATTCCATGGAATACATTGTATGTATATGATATAATGGTCTTTCAAGTATTGGATATATAGTAAAGGGGATTACCTTTTTCTTACCCTTTTGTGGTGAATTAGCCTTAGTAGGCTTGATAAATAGTTGTCTAGGTATAGGTTTCTATTGCTCAATAGGATGTTCATATGCAATTCTATAAAATGCAATTACCCTCTTGTAATGAATTTATTTAACATAACCATATACTATAGATAATATTGCTAAAAGATTTTTATCCAAGGTCTTCCCAATAGCATATAAAATATCCCTGTATAAGTGATAAATAAAAAGGTAGTAACCACATGTGTGATAATGACCTATAAATGTAATTCAATCTCACTAAGAACCCTATGGGAGATCCCATTGAATGCTCTAACTGATATGGTAGAGGGGTATAAATCATGATGAGTATAATCCAAATTCATAAGTAACATCATGGTTCAATATTTATATTTTTCATGATTATCAATCATAATATTGTGTATAGGGTTTTATCAAGATATGGTCAAATTAATAGATAATGAAGATCAAAGTCATCATCTTAAGTTTTAGTCATCAAAAGAAATAGAACATTTTTAAACCACAAGATTTATATGTCATGTGTAAGTATCTATAATCCCATCTAATGGGTTCCCTTAATTTGATGAAGGAGGATGTGAATTATATACAATTTTCACTTATGTTTACTTCATAGAATGGTCTTGTAAAGGATTGTTAAATATTTTTTATTTATGGTGATGACTAGGTTATGAGCCAAATTCCTTTGGAGGATCCTCAAATATATTTTTTTAGTAATCGATATGATCTTGGATCTTGTGCTTCAAGGTAAAACATATACCTATAAAATGTCTTAGTCTTTGATGATAATAAAAATAATAATATCTTTTGGGTATAGGTCAAATCATATAAACATATATAGGATGTGGGAGAGATATAAGTTGACACTTGATTTACCATGGGAGTAATGAGGTGGTGGATATAGGAAAAAGTGATAATTATCTCCTTAGTGCATTAGATAAGAAAATTCAATTAAGTTTTTGTGAAGTTGTGTTAAATGTTGTGGTTGTTTCCTTTTTAGGCTTAAGATTTTTTACCTTATAACTTGGTTTGATTGTAAATTTGGTATTAAATGTAGATGTATTTGGTGTGTTTGCTACATACATGAGCTTATTTAATGGCATTATATTCATCTCATGGTCCTGTATAATATGGCATAAGTCATCAAAAGATATTATTTAAAAAATAAAATGGAATCGTGTAAATGAATAAGAAAACTTTACTTGAAAATATATTGCAACTCTTTATCTACCATAAGATTGGTCATTTTGGCTAGCATTATCTTATATCTCAAGACATATGCATTGATAGGTTCATTAATTCCTTGTTTGATTTTGGTAATTTGAGCATAGGAAACCTTTTTGGAAACATTAATGGAAAAGTGTGCTAAAAATTGGTTTGAAAGAGATTTGAATGATTTCATGGCTTGGAGAGGTAAATCCTAGAACCAACTTAAAGCATAGTCATTTAGGATTCTTGAAACTAATTTGGTCAAAATTTTATCATTGGAGGCATAGTCAAGTCAAAAAAAAGTAATAATATAACATTATGTAGTATGGGATAAATTTGAAGAACCATTCAGCAAGTAAAAACCATCAATACATCCTTGTTCACTTGTCTATAAGAAGAAGTTGTGAAATACTGTTCAGGCTGAAATACTTTGTAAAATTGGCATTATGTGTGTCCAAAATGCCTATGAGTCATAATCAAGGTAATAATTGGTTATGGAATATAATTTTTTAGGTTATAATGGCATATGGTATGAAAATAATATTGTTCTAAGATGTTGTTCAGAATCACCCTTACCATAATAAAATGTGAACTTAGGTGCAATAAATCCAGTTGGCAAAGGGTTCAAAGAGATCTCAATTACAAAAGCATTATGAAACACATCTTTATACTCTATAACATGAGGGGATTTTAAATATTTTTATTCAATGTTTATAACCTTATCCTCCAAGGTATTTATAACTTGAAGGAGTGTTGAAAAGTATACCTACTAAGATTTTTATTAGTAATTTAGGATTCTTGAAACTAATTTGGTCAAAATTTTATCATTGGAGGCATAGTCAAGGCATGCCACATAAAACGTTTGAAGATGTTATTTAGAGTCACCCTTGCCATAATAAAATGTGAACTTAGGTGTAACAAATCTAGTTGGAAAAGGGTTCAAAGATATCTCAATTGAAAAAGTGTTATGCAACACATCTTGAAACTCTATAAAATGAGGGTATTTTAAATATTTTTGTTAAATGTTTATAACCTTGTCCTCCAAGGTATTTATAACTTGAAGGAGTGTTTGAAAAGTAGACCTACTAGTATTTTTATTAGCAATGTAAGTAGTCATCAAAGGGAATGAAAAAAAATGTTTTGAGTAGTAATAGGAATTGAAACCAATATTTATGTTGAAATAATGGGTAATTATATGATAGATATAGTAATAGTAGTTTTAGGAAACAAAGGTTTAAACACATAACGCTTGTGCCCACTAGATGTATTAAGTTGTAATGTGTTCAAGGGGAGGGATGTTTCCAATATAGTTTCCAAACTTTTTACTTGAGTATAGTTTTTGGGATCTCATCAAGATCTTCAAGATTTTTTTTAATACACTTAAGAAATAATACAATTGATTGCACTTGATCATGATATATTTACACATTTTAATTTGTTTCAAGGTTTTCATTAGAATAATCTTCTTTTATGATAATCCTATAAATATATTTTTCATTATCAAGATAGGTGTCATCATGATCCAAATTATGAGATTACTTATTGGTTTTAGACATCTTAGATGGTAAGAGGGGAAACTCAATATGTTCAATAGGCACACCTCCTAATCTAAGGCTACACCTAGGTTGAATGAAAAATAGTAGAAGTATGAAATTAAAAATTATAGTAATCTAAGACCCTAGCCTATTTAAAACCCTGGGAATAAAAAAATTGCATTCAAATTAATTAGGTTCACCAAATGTGTAGCCCTAAAATGATATAGGTGATATTATTATTATTATTCCTATATTTGATTAAAGGGGTATATAGAAATTAAATGTTGAAATGGTGATAATTAGTTCTATAAGATGCTAATTAGATGTTAATCTTAGATATAGGCTTATGTTGAATTCATAAAATTGATATAGTCTAAATATGGAAAGTAAAACAATGTTATTTATGGAAATGATAAAGAAGTAATATACTTAGTTGATTCTAATGGTGACATAGTGTTGTATTTGGAAAGCATAGGAAGAAAGATGGAATATAGTTTTAGAACAATTGTTATATTGTATATATTACATTTATATATATCTAAACACTAATATGAGCCTTGGATGAGTCCATTGGTGTTACTATCTGGGTTTAACACAAGTTGCCTATATGAAATACCTAATAGAAAAGGATGTGACCACATAGATGTTTTTGGGTTTTGATTAGCATTTATTGTGGTGAATTCATATTTAGTTCATGGACTATCACTCCTTGTGAAATATAAAAATGTTAGTTCCCCATCCTCATGGTGACCTTGGGGAAAAATGGGTTAGTGGGCACATGGTGTTGAGCTAACCCCAAAGACCCCAATTTCAGTGGGTGATGCATATACATCCAATAATATATAAGAGGGCTTCAAAATCATGTATTGTTTCTTATGTTGGATTGTGTGTGAATCATGAAATATGTGGAAATCAAGTACAATAGTGACCTAGCTTGTAACTTAGAAAATTAGGATCTTGGGCTACTCTTTTAGTACTTCAGACCTATAAATGTGTTTTACCTATGAATAGTGTGGAAATAGGGAAACTTTGTTCAATTAAAATCTTTATAAAGTTATTTTGATAGGTTTCCTTGGTCACTTTGGTAATTTTATAGGTTTTCCCTAGTGCAGAATGAATGAGTGTTCATCTTCTATTTATATAAACCCATTTAGAGTAATTACTTACATTAAATAACTGAAGTTGAACATTATGATAATGATTTAATAATTTTAGGAATATAGGGGTATTATTCTTAATTTAGTTAAAGGGTTTGAGTAGTAAACTTAGTACATAAATATATAGTAATTAAGCTACTAATTTGTGTAAATTAATTGCAATTCAAACTTTTATAAAAATAGTAATAAGGGGAGGAAAACAAAACTTAGCTAGAAACTGATTGATCTAACTAAGATAGAATCTAGAATTCACTATGCAAGATTTAGACATTGTCACAAACTAAGATCTAAACTTCATTTTGTGATTAGATAGGAGTGATAGAATTGGAAAATAGTGGTACCAACACTATAGTCCACTTATATCATTATTGTCCTAAGGATCTGAGCTTTTGGGGTTTTGTTCACTAAGTATGTGTGACCCTATCTATGAAGTTTCATCAGATAGAAGTCTATATAGCACCTTTTAGATTAGATTATTTTTTAAAACCCTATCTTCCATGATGTTTTGACTAATTTTGAGCAAGAGGGGGGTGCTAGTGTGTATAAGATGCACTAGATGTGATTCACACCCTATGTGTGGGCATGTTGCCTACATACCAATACTCCGAAGAGGGATCAAGACATATGTAGTTCTCCCACTTGATGTGTTTTGTATAGTTATGTATATGAAGATGAAGAATGTTAAACTTCATGTCTTTGAGGTGGCTAAGGACTAGTTTAAGGACTTGAATGATAGTGTAAGTGTGTTGGTTGGTTGTATGTAGAGAATAGGAAAGATTGCTTGAGTAGTCTTGCTTTCTTAGTGATATTTTCCAACCCTTTTCAAATGATATTTGAATGGGATTGTATAATGATCTATTGGTCATGGGTTGAATGTACTCATTCTAGGATGACAAGGATAAGGATGGGGAATCAAAAGAATTTGACTTTTAGGGCTAGAAATAGACTTGGAAAATAGCATTGAAAGTGAATGGTAGTGGCACTATTGCTCTAGTCCAAGTGTGGTGCTATTATCCAGAGAAGATGAGACCTAGAGATACAAAAGAATCTACAATAGCTTCATGGAAGACATGGTCAATCTAAGATCATCAAGCATGTAAATTTAAAATGATATTTTAGTGTGGAATTGAATTCAAATTTAACCATTTGTATATTCCTCCAAATTTTATTTTAAGAGTAAATGTAATTATGAAAAATGTAAAAAGTAAAAAGGGTAAAAAAATAGTTAGAAAATATCTCCTACATTGGAAGCCAATCTTGGCTTGTGGAGAAGATAAGGGAAGTGGTTGAAATCTTCCAAGCATAGGATGTTTTTAGATAATATTTCCCATTTAGTATGTTGGTTTAAGTAAATTTCTCTTGTTTGTTTATCTTAGAGCCCAATTTGGGCATAGGAGAGAAAAAGGAGAATCTTTCAAAAAGAGCAATATATGTATTATGAGAATGTATTAAAATGAACAAAAAAAAAATAGTTTTTAGATTATTGTCAATTTGTCTTCTCTATGAAGAAAGGAAGATTCAAAAATGATTAAGAAGATAGGAAGGTTCAGAAATTCACAAAGTCTTAATAAAATAATAATCTAAGTTTGTATTAGGTTCTATATAAAATTTTAGATTGTCATAGATCTGTGGTCTTATCAATAAATAAAGTTGCTTTGAATTCTTGTGTTCTTGTAGTGAGTGATATAAGTAAGGATTATGTAGACATGAAGGTAAATTAATAAAAGGAACACTTTTGTTCTAATATCTGGAGTTCCATCATGACTCATTTGTGAAGACTTGTAGATAAGGAGGAGGTTATATATCGATGAAGATATAATTGGCGAGTTAGAAGAACAATGTTTTCAAATAGGGATTACTATTATACATAACATAAGACTTTGGTTACATTTTAGTTACCTAGTTATTTGTTTTACTCTCAAGTTATGCCAACCTATTATCCACATCATCCACATCATTTTTCACGCATCTTGTCAGTATAATATAGATTTGAGTTTATAAAATCATCAAGAAGTCATTGAACAAATTAAAAGAACCCATGCATATATTAGATAATCCATTAGTTTGGGTTTTTGAGATTAACATGTAGACAAATATTCAATTATAATTATATGAATAAATAGATATGTGGTAAACAATGATAGTTAGGAGAAGGAAACTTAGATAAAACTATAATTGTGTGGCATCATTTAAGTGGCTCCCACAAAGAAACATGACCATAGTACATATATATTATATATTCCCTATCAAGGCATGGAGATAAATGCATATTTTTAGTCTATTGAAACCATAGGGAGGTTTTTAGAGTCTGTTGAAATCTTTAAATGAAATGGAATGTAGTTCAGATTGATTTAAAATAGCTGAGGTAAGAAAAAGAATGTTGGTGGTGTAGTGCTTGGGTCTGTTGAGTAAATTGTAATAGTCTTTTGACTAAGGAAGTTGTTGCAAAAATATGTGTATGAGAAATGTAATAATTTGGTGCAAAAATCCCTGTATGAGCTCACATATGAGATGAATAAGATAAGAGACATCTTTTTTATAAAGTTAAAATAGGTCAAAACATTCTTGTTGACTAATACAAGTATATCAATTTAATATATAAGGATGATATAAATAAATATGGAATATAAGTGTAGTATGTCACAAAATTCTATGATCTTTTATGCAGGATTTTAAAGACTCCATCTAGTCTGTGAGAAACATGTAGGAGCTATTGTAAAAAATATATTAAGGAAAACTCCATAATAATAGTAGAATATAATTCTATCCTTGTATATGTATTTAATTAAGGTAAACAACCAATGATTTGAATATAGAGATGGGCTTATCATTGTTGTCTCTTAGTATAAAGAGTTTGTAGGTTATCAAAGTGGAACATTGACAATATTTTCAGTCCAAATTTAATATGGGAAAATGATTTCAAATTTACAGATCTCTTTTGTGGTGAATTAAAATTTGATAAGAAGGAAATTATGTGTTGCATTTAATAAGAGTTTTTTTTGACTTACTGATAGAGATTTGATTTTATGGAAGACAAATTGTCAAAATGGAAATTGTATGCTCTAAAAATCCTCAATTAAGAAAATAGTATAGATGATTGTCATTACCTAGGGGGATTAATTTTTCATGGAAAGAGGGGTATAGATAAACTAGGACCAAGCTTAGAATGATATGGATGATTGGGAATTAGTGCAAATAAGCCTAAGAGGGTCATGAAAGCAAGCATGAGGAATCTAAGTGTTAGGTGTCATTAGACACACTCAAGTTACCAATTTTCACATTTTATATGACATAGATACCTATTATTTGAAAACTAAATGAATTTATGGAAGTATACATTTTCATTAGATCAAGACACTAACATCGATGTTAGTGTTTATCCTAGATGTTAGTGTCCACTGAGCAAGAAAGTAGGTACATGCTCAAAACTTGTAGAGGTGTAAGAGAGGTATATTTTAAGAATTTTAGGTAAGATAGAAGGCTTGTGTCATCAAAATAAGACTAAAAACTTAGATATATAGGCTAATGGGAATAATATAGAGTATATTTGGGACTTATGGAAGCAAGAAAGGTCTAAAACTAGGAGGAATAACCAAGGTCTGAGTTTTCCAAGTGTATAAGATTGAGGTTATATATAATCATAAAATACTATCTACAATGATTTTTTCCTTAGTGTTATATATCCTCCACTCAAAAAATATTTTAAGAACTCACTTACCATAAGTAACATAAAAATTATTAGTAGAATGAGAATGAAGAAGGGACACAACTCAAAACTAGAGAGAAATTGACTATGGTTAACTAATGCATTGATTGAAATGAATTGATTGTCAATTAAATGGCATATTTTGTCTATAAATATTTATTTTAACACAAATACAATCAAGGATTGATATCAAAATCAATGGAAATTATTCTATGGCTATAACAATATTTGAAAACCAATCTTTAATACAAATTTTTGGATCTAAAATTTATCTAAAACTGAGATACTTATAAGAGAATAATCAAGTTTGCAGGGATGGGTTTAATTGTTAGTTAACTTTAGTTTAAAATTATGAAGGATGGGGAGTGATCAAGACAATATTAGGAGTCAATTGAGAAATACTGAGGTGGAATTAAGGCATAAAAAGTCAAGAAACATGAAAACTCTTGAAAAACTCAAGTTTTATAAGTTTTAAATAAAACATAGATAAATGGTGATGTAACTACCCTATTTATAGGTGAAAAATACATAAATACTATTATTTGGTGTGAAACCACTATATTTAGTTACATAATCACCACATAACATTAATAATCTACCCCTTTGGTGATGGTTTCATTAGGGAGGTTTATGAAATCATCATGGTAGTTCTATCATTTTCTGGGTGGTTTCATAATGAAGGAGAATGGTTCCATCACCAAATAGGGTATTTTTATCCTTATTGAAGGGTATTAAAAACAAATCCAATAAAAGTCACAAGGAAAAAATAAAAGATTTTGGAAGGGTCTAAGAGAGGAATAGGGAGAGAGTAGGGACTATGACATCAAAGAAAACCCACTTGAGCATAGTTTGGAGATGACTGCATCATCATTAGACATCATATTAGAAATATCACACCATGTAATTTTTGGTTGCATATAATACCATAAAGGGTATCATTAAGAGTAATATACTAAGGTAGTTTCCATATCCCATTGACCTAAATGCTCATGTGCCTCATTCTCATTTAGAGGAATAATATCAAGACACTATTGAGGTAGGTGACATATAATTATTTGCCTCAAATGTTAGAGAGGTAACCCACTAGAGAAATTAGTTATTTATCCACTACTTTACCCAATGGATACATACATAGTGCATCAGTTGGATATCATGTTATATGGTATGCCACCTTTGGTATGGGATATAGGACCCTAGAGGAGTGGTTTGACTTTAATTTAAGTAGTAGGAGCTAGAGGAGAGTTGGAATCCTAACAAGCACTTCAAGTGGTTGGAAGAGACATTGTGGAACTAATGGAAGTAGATAATGGGACCATAACACCAATAAGAGGAGGAAAACATTAATGCACAACTTTAGGTTGAATTCTTATAATAAAAGTCTCACATGAACTTTCTATGCTTCTACCTACCCCTAAAATATACTATAGGATGACCTTGAGATCACTTGAGCATCATGAGTTGAATAATTCCAAATAACATGTGCACACATACCTGATAATTTGGTAAGGGATTCACTTTTATATAATTTAAAGCCAAGGTTAATTCACTAACTTTTTGTTTTTGGTATTATGTTTCCTTGTTAAAAGTTAGAGTTGAAACATTGTTATATTTTTTATGAGAGTATTTGGATTTTGAGATGAGCCTCCTAAGTGACTATTAAAACTAACTACATTATATTTTAGTCTACGTTTACTTGACTTGGATCATGTGTACTATATTTTGTGATCTAATTTTTTATATTTCACCTTTACAATGTCTTTGAGCTCATATGATCCTGCCAAGTGTCATTATACTACTCATCCATGGCCTTCATCAATAGACCAAGTCATAATTCCTCTGAGTCATCAAGATTATGAAAAGTGTCACCATCCCACCCTTATATAGTTGTTCATTAATTAACAAATTATGAAATATTATAGGCATTCAAATCACTAGGATTGTGATAAGTGTCATCATGCTACTAACCCACAACCCAAAGAGAAAGCACACATCATGAATTCATCTAGGAAATTAGAGAAGTGAGATCATTCCAAGTGACATCATCACACTCATCCTAGCTAGGGTATATTTTCATAGTTCACCAAGTTAAATGATTATTATACTCATCACCATTAATCCACATGTCATAATTTCACTAACCCATGGATGATATAAAAAACTTATATTATAGGTCATTTGGGTGAGTAGAAAAATAAGATTTGTCCATGTATCATCATCCAAAGAACCCAAAATTTGAAATTGTGAGGTATAAAGAGTATTGAAGATCCTTCAGGTCATTGATATTACTTATCATGTCACAATCCTACTAATACATGAACTACATAGCATAAAAAATATCTTTTCACTCCAGGAAAGTGGAGTAGTGAAATCCAACCACATGGCATCATCTTGAGAGCCCATGTCTAAACAAGAAAAGTATAAAGGAACATAACTTGGTACCTAGTGGACAAGAGATATGAAATCACATGTTCAAGACTAAGTAAAGTAGTTTTAAAATATGAAATCAAGGATTTGAATGTGTGATAGGAAGATCATATGTCAATATTAAGATAAATTGACAACCCACCCATACCTACAGTGATAGAAATTTATACAATGATAATTTATGTAGTGGATGTCATATCTTCACAAATTTACCCTTCCTATGGATAACCTTGGAAAATAAAACATTCAATATACTAGATAATAAGAGTATATGTGATGAGTTCAACATCCTGGACATATACTTAGATAGTGTTACATTCAAAGGATCACAATGAAATTTTACCTTATGGTATATAGGGCTATATATGGCTAAATTATGCCCAATTATCATACCAGATTAAATGCATCTAAAAGATAATGGTTTAATGGTATTGTAGAGTACAACTTGATTATAATTGAGGGCATATAAAAGTGCCTTTATACTTGTTAAACAAATTTATAAATAAGTTGGTTGAGAAAGATAGTTTTACAAAGAACATAAATCAGTGTAGACGTATAGTTTCAATGGACTCATCATAAGGAGATTTTCACTCCTCTTCCCTCTACTTATTCAATTTTAAGAATAGTTAAAATACATGGAATCACCTCAAATATTTGATTAATCAAAACCCATTATGGTTTGAGTACAAGTTTCATTCAACATTATTAGGACCATAAGGGTAGAGGTCGATGAACTATCTCAAGCCATTGCATGAATTAGGAAGATTAATTATCTATATTCATGCATTAGAATATAAAATGTTAATATGTATATGATAGTGTATCAAAGGATATAATATGATATAACTATCATAAAATAAGACCTACAACCTAGAGGATAGATTAGGATGACATCAATTTATTTCATTATTTATTTATAAATGGGCCTCTTTTTTTAGCAGAGATATTACATTTAGGGAATCTCAATAATACCCTTGAATGGCCTACATAGGTGGCAATGCCTTCAAATAGGTATTACCATAATATGAGTCAAATATTAATATAAATCTCTCCACACCCTTAAGTACTATCACTTATCAACATAAAACTAAGGTGAGGGAATTAATAATTTTTATAAAGATAATAGGACTATTATATATTGCCTCTCTTCACATTGTCACTTTCAAGCTAAGGATAAGAATTGATATCTCTCTATTGATCTAATTGTATAGTTTCCCTAGCATTTCAGATGTTCATGAGATATGGGTCTTACTATTTGATATTATTTGTATTTCAAACAAAAGCATTAACCTTAGATAAATCATCATTTTCAACTTAATAAATTAAATTAGCAACCCACCCAACCTACATGATAGAAATTTATACAATATAATTTATGTAGTGGATGTCATAACTTCAACAATTTACCCTTCCTATGGATAACCTTGGGAACCTAAAACATAATATACTAATAATAAAGTTTGTGATGAGTTCAACATCCTTCACATATACTTATTTAGAGAAAAATTCAAAGGATCACAATGAAATTTTACCTTATGGTATATAGGGCTATATATGGGGAAATTAGGGGGAGACAAAGGAATAACAAATATTAAAAGGATATTAAATAATAATGAGGAGAAAATGTGAATTAATAAATACACCATAATTATAATTTAGGGCATATATAAGTGCCTTTATACTTGCTAAATAATTTATAAATAAGTTGGTTGAGAAAGATAGTTATACACAGTTGGTTGATAGTGTAGACGTATATCTCAAGGGTATCACGTAAGGAGATTTTCACCCAATTCCTCTCAGTATAGGTTTCATATAGTGAAAAAAATGGAATCACCTCAACTCTGATGGAAAAATCAAAACCCATTATGGTTTGAATACAATTTCATTCAAATATTAGGATCTTAGGGGTAAGGTCAAAGAACATCTCAAGAAATTTCATGAATTTTGAAGATGAAAATTATATTTCTATTAGAATGTAAAATGTTATTATGTATATGATAGTGTCTCAAAGGATACAATATGATATAACTATCATAAAAGAAGATACAAAGAGGATAGATAGGGATGAATGAACATCAACACTAGTTTTTGGGCCTCTATTTCCAACCAGAGTATAAATTTAGGGAATCAATATTATTGAATTAGTAGGTGATCCTAAATATGTAGAACCATAATATGAGTCGAATATTACTATAAATCTCTCCACACCCTTAAGTACTATCACTTATCAACATAAAACTAAGGTGAGGGAATTAATAATTTTTATAAAGATAATAGGACTATTATATATTGCACCCATGCTTACATTAACCATGGTGTATCAGGTAATTTTCCCTTATTTTTTGTCACAAGTTTTTATTTATGTTTTTCCCACATAACCAGTTCACACCACAACACCCCAATCCATGGGGAAATCATACACCTCCTCCATAGCTCCACCTATAGTCACTACCATCTCCACTTCACCTCAACCTTCAACTCTTGTAACCCATTCCTCTTCCATTCAACCCACTTCCACACAAGCCCTTACTCCTCCTAGGAAACCTATAAAGACATACCAAAATATGTCTAGTACTCATCCTATGTTTCCCAAGGTTATACAAGAATAAAAAGGCCTAGTGAAGGCTTATTTGTTATAATAGGCCCTTTATATGATGAATATGAGGGGGAGACAAAGGAATAACAAAATGATATTAAATAATAATGAGGAGAAAATGTGAAATAATAAATATAGATTATTAAAATATATGATATTAGTGAAGAAGAAGAGTGGTTCTCTAAAGAAGATATCAAACCTCAAGAAATAGGGCATTCTAAGGAATCAGATGAAGGTGAAACTAGTTTGAGAGAGACAAAAATATGTGGATACTCTAAATAATTTTATCAATTAAAGGTTGAATTAGTTATAATTTAGTTATTATAATAATATGAAAAATTAATAAAAGATGAGGCGGAGTCTTAAAAAATGGCTCCACATTAGGAACCAACACTAGACAAACCTTTAAGTTCTCTACCACAAAGTGTAGATCAACAAATGAGAAATGTAGTTTGGACTAAATCATCCATTAATATAAAATTAATTGGGGAGTTAAGTCCCAAGTAAGTTCCAACTACTACTAAGGTTTCTATAGAGGGTTTTATAATCCCTACAAGAGGACTTAGTTCGAAATTTATATTAGCAACAACTATCATTACCACTTCCCCTCAGAATTTGAGTATATAACATATTCATTCTTTAGTATCTCCCTCTATTTCCACTACTATAATGAATACATAAGAAGCCACTCATTATTCACATTCTTATTTTTTTAATCCTCCAAGTCCAATAAAAAGGCTCTAGGCATTCATAATCACAAATTTGAAAAATATACCCAAGGCCCAGTGAGTGGAATTTTTTCTATTGACAACCAATAATTGAGGGTTTTGTATACAAAGGAAAATTAAATAGGCATATTAATTAATCCTATCTCAAAAAAGATATATCCTAATTACACTTCTAATTGTTAATACATTATATATTTGAGGTCATGACCAAGATGGATCCACTAGACCGAGCCAAGGGATATCTTACCATAATAACATTACTAGAGAGGGTTCCAAAGTCTCTAGTCAAGTAACACCATGTAATAACCCTAGATAGATCCTATGTTTTCACATTCACAAAATGCAAAATAAATTAAAAGCTAATCTAGTGATTACCATAGCTTGTGGCACAAAGTGGGGGTCATAAACATAAAAAGTAAGCATGCATAAGAGAATACTAATTAATATATTTATAGGTAAAACCGTAGTGTATGGAGAGAGAAATATATTCAAAATCCATTAGTTATGCTACTTCTATTTACTAAAATAGATGAGTAAAGTTAGAGATACTTACCTTGAGTATGAACCCATCAAGACTGAATCTCTGCCTTAGCCAAATGTGCTTCAAAAAAATTTATTATGGTATATAAGGATCACTAATAAAGGCATAAGAATCAAAGAATTTTCCACAAGACAAGATTATTCTCAAGTATAAACCCTAATCAATAACTCATCAAGTAGAATGGTGGAAGAACATATTGTAAATAATCACAAATGAATAATTAACTCTTGTATCTCTTTAAAAAATGATAAAATGAATGTGTATATAGATGAATATAACCTTAAACATTTCCAAAAGTTTAGATGATAGGGTCATCCTAATTGAATCTATATTTTTAATTGATAAAAACAAGTTAGTTCCCAGCCTAGGTTAGCTAGAACTGACCTAGACCTGTAACATATTTTTAACAATTTGAATATAGGGTCAACCTAGGCTGATAGTGTAATGTAAACTATCAAAAAGGGTTTTAGGCCTAGGAAGGTGATAAGTAAGGTGGTGAATTTATTGAAGGAGTGTGTAAGATAGGAATCAAAGCTTATGTAAGTATATAGGATAAGGTTGTGTTGATAACAAGTTGTGGTATAGGGGAAAACAATATTGCAACGCACTAATGGCCCATCCACCCCTTTCTCGGTGCACCCTTTAAGGAGTGCACTCAAAGGGATTGAGACTCGATTGGTTCCTACAAGATAAAAAACACAAATAATTAATAAAGTTTGAAAACATTATGTATACATATGCCCCACTCAAATCTCATCATGTGTCACTCAGGGGTAGCTTGAGATGGTGCTTCATGAAAAGAACATAGTAACACATAATGCTAAAGTTAAAGAAATTATAGTATTTTAAAGCATAAAATGACTAAAAAGAAATAGCTATAAAATAAAAGTAATGTGTACGTATATTTAATTATCTTTATCATTGGATGGTTATCTATTGTGTTTGTAGTTTTGATTGTGGAGGTCATAGAGATAACTTTGGACAAACCCAAGGATATAAAACTAAAGATTAAAAAATAAATTAAAGAAAGACAAGATAACTAATGCAGTGTACACATGATGTACTTGGAAATTTGGTAATCTAGGGTGACAAATGATAAGTTAAGACCAAATGACTGAGTCAAAATTTAGAGTAAATCAAGTAAATGAAAATCCAAGGCTAATAAATGACTGAAAAACTCAAACAAGTAAACCTTAAGTAAGAAAGGTAAATAAACCAAATAAAATTAAGGATACATGACAAAAATGGTAATAAAAAATCAATGTGAAAGCATTAAAAATCCTCAAACAAATATGGAAAATCAATGGTAAAACAACATTGGTGAGTGAGAAGTAGTAATACTTAATAATCAATGGAAAAAAAGTGCATAAAAGGGAAAACAACATTGGTGAGTGAAAACTAATAATAAAACCTCACTAAATAATGGAGAAAGTATTGAAATTATAAAAAAAATTATTAATCCAAAAAAAATGAAGTACAATATATATATATATGCAATTATCCAAAAAAAGAGGTACAAGAATAGAAAAAAACAAACCAAGGTAATTATGGGAGTGTAAAACAATTGTGTAAACAAAGTAATCTATATTCACTCAAGCATATTTTTTTGTTGTAAGGGTAGATAAAACTAAAAAAAATTAGTGATAGCATGTTATTAAAATGTGAATAAGAAGGAATATATAAGTGGGAAAATAGATTTGAAATCAAAATTTCTTACCAAGGTAGGAAATGAAATGGGTGGAGATGAAAATAAGGAAAAAGAAAGGTAGATAAACTCTTTATTGAATACAAGACACTTAGATTAGGTTTTAAAAAAAAAAATAGAATGTTTGATATTAAGGAATCTAAAGAAATTTTCCTGGCCACATAAATCTCAGGTCATAAAATGAAGTATGAATATCATCTCATGATGGCTATATGCATGAAAATTAAAATGGACCTACCTTTCTATAACATGTTCCCTATTCCTTAGGACCCCTTATAGAGACATATATCCACTAAAAATATTATGTAATTGTGTGATAAAATAGGTAGAACTATATTACTTTTTTTTATTTTCCTATCCTAATATATTGGCCTATCACATCCCAATGGACCTCAACTCTATCATGAGGCAAACTATGGAGTTTGAGCTTTGACTAGGGATAGGAGATGTGTTGTTAATCATGTATTTTGGTGTGATTTGGACTTTTGACTTTGTATGTTACCTGTTGATCATTGATTTTATTTCAAATTATTTATATTTTAAAATTTGATTAATATTTCTATTCCTCCTTCATATGGATTTAGAGAACCAAACATGAGTGCTAAAAATGACCAACATTTGAAAACTTGGGACTTGGTTTCTAAGAAAGAGAATTTATAGATCAGGATGTCTAAAAGTATTGTTTATTCATGTGAAATAAAAAAAATTTATCTTGAATTTGACCTTATTTTATCCAAAGTGGAATGAAATGAAATGAAATCAAGGAGAATGAACATGAAACAATTTGAATTACTTTAATTAGGAAAAAATGTGACAAATGTGACAAGGGATACAATGATAGGTAAGTATGATTCCTCATCAAAAGAATATTTTAGGTCTATTAAAACATGATAACATAGTTTTTTACACAAGTTTTTTCTACAAAATAAGAAAAAACTAAAGCTGAGAATATGAGACCCTACACTTGTAACCACTAGAAAAGGATCAATGGGTTTGTAAAAAACCATTTTTGAAATAAAGTGGCAATTTTATGAGGAGAGTCTGGTCCTATCCATTGTATTGCATTGAAACTCATAAAAAATAAAACCAAGAGGGTGAACATATCATGTGAATGCAACTAATACAAGATAAAACCAAGAGGGTGAATAGAGCATGTAAAATAAAATGGTAGAAAAATGATATTTGTGAGGAAGGCCTAGTCATATCCATAGTCTTAAAATATAACTCACAAAAAGGAAACCCAAGAGGGTATAAAAAAGCATTGGAAAATAATAATTCAAATAAAATCAAAAGGAATTCATGGGTAATACCTTGTCCTATCCATAGTATTACAATGTAACTCATGAGAAAAAGAAATCAAATGAACAAAAGAAGGAACTAAGGTTTGTGTAAATAGATGATTGTCCAAAAGGGTTAGACCCATGTATAAATCCTATAATTTTTTCTTATATGATAGCATATATAAGGATTGTTTACAAGGTAAATATCTAATCAAATTAATTTTTCAAAAATTGCACATTAATGGGCTCTTTGAAAATATAGCCTTCATTAGTTTAGAAGTGATAGGTGATCAAACCAAAAATATGTTTTAATAAATAAGGGCCCCACTTATTTTGGCTGCATTTTCCTCCTTTTTCATGTTTATAGTCTAATTTTAGGACTAGATCACCAACATTGAAGGTGTAGAATTTAATTTTTTTTTTATGTTATTTGGTGATACGATCCTTGTATTAGAAATTGTGTTATAAAGAGGCTAGATAGTTTTCATTAAGAAGATCAAGGGAATGAAGGCAAGATTCACACAATTATTCATCAAAGGTGATAATATGAAGAGATATACATAGGAAGGGAAGCTCAACTTATAATGGGAGGATAGACTTGGAACCATAGACTAGCAAGAATGGTAATATATATGCTAATATGATATGCCCAAAGTGAAAGATATAAATGAAGATGCTAATATGTATAAGTTTCAAGGATGGTATTTTATAGAATTTTATTGATAATTATGTTTGTGGCCTTAGCTTGACCATTGCACGATGGATGATAAGGTATAGAGAATTTGTGGGATATTTTGAATTTAGCACATAATTATTTTGCATCCTTGTTCCTAAAATTGCCACCATTATCAAAGATGATAATATGGGGAAATCCAAAACTAAATATGATTTAGTTAAGAATAAACTTGTAAATATTAGTTCTCATGACATTGATAAGAGTCATGGCTTCTACCCATTTGGTAAAATATTTAGTAATTTTGAAGATAAGAACATTCCCATCTCATGATCTAGGTAGTTTGTTAATGAGATCTATTACCCACATAGAAAATGTCCAAGGAGATTCCATGGTTTGAATCTTGGATGGTGGTGAATGTATTAGATCATAATTTATTTGGAAAGGACTACACTTTTTAGTGAACTCAATATCATCCTTTTTGAGAATAGGACAAAATTATCCCATACATAAGCATTTGCATGTTGTATCATGTCTACTATAATAACCATCACAAATGCCCCCATATCCTTATTAAAGTAGAGGAGTGACCTCTTATTTCATTACAAAATTGATTAAGGTACCTTTGGCATTATGATAATAAAGGGTGTAATATCAAAAAACATATTTGAAGTCTTATTTGTGAATTTGAGTCTTTTCACAAGAATTCATATCCACAGGATAAGTTTGATGCTCAAAGAATTGAATAATGTGTTTATACCATGGGCTTTATCAAATGGTGAAAACCTCTAGATAAGTGAATCTTATAGTTGGATAGGAGATAGGGATTTTCTTATTTGAATAATAAATTGAGAAACATTAAGAACTTGATGCAGATGAAATAAGGATGTTAAAGAAGAAATAAAAATAGTGATAAAGTTTTGATCTCCTGGGATGGGCTCAATGGTAAAAAAAGTGATTTTTTTGGTGAGGGTAGTGGATATTTGATGATAAGTAATAATATTCTCACATTTATAATGATAATCACCATTAAATAAATGGAAAATCAGTTAGGAGTCACCCAAAGCATGAAAATATATAATGTCTAATTCAAGTGTCGCTCTCATGCCAAAGATTATTGCCTCATATCCTACCATGTTATTAGTGACATCAAACATAAGTTATAATTCCAAAGGGATAATTATACCATGAGTATTAGTGAGTATAAAACATGCCCCATCTTATTGGAGATATTTGGCACCATCAAAATTAAGGGTCCAAGTGTCTTCATGTAAATTGATGTTGATTTTAGGTAGTTATTTAATAACTAATTTAGATTTAGTAGTATCAAGAAGACATATGAATCTTATTGATTACTTTCTTATAAATCAATAGTGTGGTTTTTGAAGTAATTATTATGAGAGATAGACTAATTGATACCTTTAATATATAAAATGTTATTATCAGGGAGACTATCTTGAAAATGATTGGTAACAAGCATGGGTGTTGTTATGAGTTGGTTGGAAATGAATTGTCCTTTGAAATATTTTTGAATGATGATGTAAAGGTAAAATTATATTGAAAGAATCATCCAATTGTCAATTCTATATCCAAGCAAAAAATTATTTGGATAAAAAGTGATGAAGTGGGTTTGAATGAACTATGACATAATTAGTTTGATAAAGCATGCAGTACTGAAGCTTTTCAGTTATGAAATCTATAATGAGGAAATCACATTGTAGCTTGGTATAAATTTTTTTTTAATAGATAAACTATCGAGTAATAAAGTAGATATCATACTCTCCCAATATCATATTTTTGAGAAAGCATTTCCCCAACTGATATGGGTGTAGAAGTGTACAAAATTAAAGGATAGTCATTAGAAGGTGGATGAAGAATGGGTGGATGGAGTAATGATTATTTCATGTTGTCAAATTAATTATGATAAGGATAAATCCATTATAATGCATTACCTTTTTTAATAAGGGAATTAATAGAGTAAATATGATAAGACATTTTAGTTACAAATCATTAGATTGCCCCAAGCTTGTTAAGTTATGTACAAATGTCTAGAATGAAATGAGGAATAGGCATGTTGACTACAACATTGATTTTAGTTGGATAGACATCGATACCATGAATATAGACTAAGAACCCTATAAATTTACTAGAATTAATGCTAAAAACACATCTTTAGGGGTCGAGTCTAACTTTATATTTTATGAATAATTCAAAAATGAAGGCAAGATTAGAAAGATGATTTTATAGATTTTCGATTTGATGATGAGATCATCCACATAGGTTTAAACAATATTATGGATAAAGTCATGAAAAATGTGAGTCATAGCCTATTGATAGGTAAATATAAAATTTTTAAGGTTGAAGAGAATTTTAACATAGCAATAGGTGCCCCATTTCATGGTTAAAGTTGTCTTGTGTTGGTCTTTAGGGGTGATATGAATTTGATTGTATCCTAAAAAACCATCCATGAGGGGAAAATTTTCATATCTGATAGTGGAATCAGTGATGGCATCTATCAAAGGTAATGGAAAGTTATCCTTGAGACAAGTGAGAGTGAGGTTATGAAAGTTGATGTAACTACAAATGACCATGGTAGTTTTTTTTCAAATGAGGATAAGATTGGAGACCCATTCAAAATAGTCCATAGGTTTGATGAATTTGGCATATAATAGTTTAATAATTTATTTATGGCATATGGTGGAAACTTTAGGGGGTAATTTATACTAGTTTTTTGCAAATGGGTTGGGTATAAATATATGTGATGATGTTGTGAACCATGATAATAGGATTGATGTCAAGCATGTCCTCATATGACCTAGTGAAAGTCTCATGATATTTATGAAATAATAAGCTAAAGTTATCATGTTTGATTGGTGTGAGTTTTATAAAAACTATTAAAGGTTAAGGACATGAGGGTGTGCCATATTATATTACTATATTTTCCTTTATAAGCATAACATTTACATATTTAAAATGATATGGGGAATTGGGAAGAGAGGAAATGAAAATGGTTTTAGGGTCAATTATAGCAATGAAGTTGTTAAAATGAGTGGCCTTACACTTGAAATTCTGAAGTTTATAGTGTTTTCAAAAAATTTAAAATTCTCAAGCATGGAGAAATTCAAGGATAACTTCATTACTAGGTAATATGGATAGAGGTACATAATATTCCACATATTCTTTAATATCAATGATTTTTTTACCACAATGATCATATTCAGAATGTATCTAGTGTACATATATGGCCTTAACATTGTGAGTGATCTTAGGAGTAGGTAGAACTACGGAAGAAGGTTAATCATATTCAATTAGTTTATCTTGGTAATCATTCATGAGAAGAGGAGTGAGGAGAATAAATAGTGTCATAAGAGGTATGTAAAGTGATTGAAGTTCTAATATGTGAGAGGTGGGATTTGTTCAACCACTCAAAGAATATTAAAAAATATAGAATTAACTAGAGGTATATGACCTTTAGGTTATAACTCAAAATACATGAAAATGATATAAACATTATGGTTAAAAGAATTTATTTCGGCTAAAGTTTTATGATAATGTTGAACATCTAAATCTCTCGATTGAGCTTGGGCCATAATGTAGTTATCATCATAAGTTGGAGAAATAGTACATGTTTGTGTCTTGAAAGGAACATTGGAAGGTGAGATGCCCATATCAATAAATTTATGTGGTGACATAATCAAAGGGTCTTGAAATATTTTAACCACTCCATAATCATTACACATGAAATGATATTCTATATAGGATGATTCATGTGCATTATATAGAGGAAGGAAATCAGAATTCTCATAAATAAAAGGGATGGTATGATCACAAGTTAATAAGGAATGAGGAAGCCACTTTGAAATGTAAGGAGGTAGTTTAGTAGTATTACATGTATTTTTCAAATCATTGGGCTCATCATCATCAAAATCAACAAAAGTGATGTGTAAATCTGGATTTATATTGACAGATTCAAGTAAAGGGGCACTGTTAATCTTTGGAATAGTGGGAATCTAATATTAAGATTTAGGATTAGGAATATGAATACTCTATGGGTTAGGATCAGCCTCATGTTTATACCATTTTACATTATGAATGAAATTGATACATTAACTTCTAAAAGAGGAAATAAAACTCATGTAATAAGTCCATTCACATCCTAGGAGTATCTTATAATATAAGGGTAAATCAAGGACTATAAGATTAGTGTATATAGTTTTGGGTCTGATAGTAAGAGGGAGCTAAATAAAAACAAGAAGTTTTTTATTGGTCTTATTTAATTCATGACATGTTAAATGATTTTTATAGAGATGATATTTATTATAGCCAAGTTATTGAATGAGCCAAAGATATGTCACATTAATTCCTGACCCTTCGTATACTAATACTTTATGAATTAGGGTGGTATTAATGGATATTTTGATAAAGAGGGGTGGATCATCAATTCGAAAGATGATTTCATCATTGATCATGTCTTATTTGAGTAATTATATGGAAGGTTTGGAAGAAGGACAAATGGATTCAATGGTATGAACTAATGTTGGTTTAGGCTTGTGATAAGGTGGTTTTTTTTCTAAAAGAAATGAAACCTTTGATTTCTTGAAGTTGTTGCATTAGGAATTTACAATGATAGGGAGAGGTGTAAACTAACTCCATGAGAGGAATTTTACAAGGCATAGAGTTGAGTTTCTATAAGAAGTTCTAATGAGTTTTGGAGGAATAATAACTAGAATGAGGTTTGGAAAGTAAAATATGTTTAAGAAGAAGAGAAGTGGTTGGAGGTTCAAAGTGAGGAGGTGGTTACTCATTAGTTTTAAAAGGTAAGTTAGTAGTAGTAGTAGTATCTTTGAGAAGTTATTCTTCTAGTGATGGTTTCTTTGGTTTGGTGACAATATCTTTATGGGTTGGTTTGTGTTGAAAATTAACCTTATCGATATTGAGATATTTGGAATTGGTATAGTATTGATTATAATCAGTGTCAATCACACAAATGTCCTTATTTGCTTGTTGAGGGTTAGATGTAGATAAATATTTCAGATTGTAGAAGAAGAATCTTTAGAATCCATTTTATTTTGAGAGACATTAACATAATCTTGATGGTGTATTTTAATAATGGCATTATTATTGAATGAATTTCCTAGCATAAAATAAATAGTTTTTTTTAAGCCCTCAACATGTTTCATTGGAATGACCTATATTGCATGAAACCAATAAAATTAATTAGGGTCATACCATTTATGGAGATTATTAGGTTATATTAATTTTTATAAGGTGCTAAAATATATTTCATTTGTTTGATAGTTAATGTCATATGGGAAGGTTGGGGTTTTTTTTATTTGGCTACTCTTGGTTTGGGTTAAGGAGAATTGTCAATTATTTCATTGGTTAAATGTTGGAAAAATCCCTTGATGATTTTAGTGTTAGATTCAAATTATTTCATTAAAAAGTCTTGATGCTTAGCTTGGTCAAGAGCCTCATTTAAAGTTTGGTGAGTGAAATTTCAAACCTTGTATTGGAGTGAAGGTGTTAATTTCATTATAAAGAGTTTTAAAAAATTATCATCAGTCATGTTTTTATTGTCCTTGTAAGCCAAATATTTCCATTATTTGATAAAATCATGAGCTGATTTAGTACGAGATTGCTTAACATTGATGAAATAAGTAAGGTAATTTTTTAAAAGATCATTGTGTTAGAATTATTTAACTAGAGGATTGACTAAATCCTCTATTTTCCATATATAATGTTGGAGAATTTGGTTATACCATTCTAATACATCACCCATGAATGTTTTAACTAAAATTTTAGTGGTACTAAAGGTATGAGTTTGGATCCACTCTTTATAAAGAGTACCAATTTCCTTAAGAAAAGATACAAGGTCTTTAGTCTGATCATATTTAATAGTTGGAGATATATTACCAATATCAATAAAGATAATGAAAGGAAATAAAGTCTTGTTTTGAATTTGTTGAAGCATCTTATTATGTAGGATATGTTAGGGAATGATATTTATTGTGACATCTCTACGAGGTGGAGGGATGAAATTTTAATTATTTTGAGGGAAAAAATGAGAGGTTGACTATCCATGTTGATAAAATGATGTATTTTCATCATTTTGGAGGTGTTATATGTTTTCATGATGTTCATTTGTTTCATGATTTATGCAATAATATGAGATGTATCAATTAGTGGATTAGTTTTTTTAGGAGGATTCATAGAACTGGTATTAGGGGGAGAGTTACTAGGTGGTATGTTTACTATGGGTGGATTAGATAGGATTGTATTAATCGCCCCCACATTATGGTGAGATGCTTAAATATGGGAATTATCTTAATATGTTTGAAAAGGATATGAGCCACCAATCTCATATGTTTGAGTGATTTAAACCATGTTTCAATTGCAAGATGAGGGGGGGAAAGAGGTGCTCCAAGATTGAGGATCCTATTGTGAAGTGAAGGTAGTTAGGAAAAAACATCCCATATAACATCTAAGTGGATTTAGACTATCCAAAAATATTCTAATAGTGCATTTCATGATGTTTGAAGAAATAATTATAAATTAAGAAGTAAGAAGGAAAAGTAGAGATAGAGTTGGCCACACAAAAAATGGTATCATCCAATGGGTATAGAGTTGATTGTGTCAAAAAAGTAAGGAAAGTTCATAGAATAGGAATCAAAAGGACATAGTTGAGTCAAATATATTTTTCAATAGATAAAACTGAAACAAGATGAAGGGATATACAGTTGTATGGGTTAATTATATACTATAGATGAATAAAATGAAAAATATACATAGCTGAATTGATTGACTATGTAATTTAAAAGGGGATATTGATTAGGTTGATAAGTATACATAGTTAAAAATGGAGACTATGTATTGAAAGAAAAAAAAGATTGATATTCTATAAGAGATTGTGTCAATAGGGATGACAATGGTCTAAAAATAGAGAAAGATTTTTTAGGATAATATCTAAGAATATGAAAGGAAGAACACAATAAATTAGATTGATGTGATTAATCCAATTGGAACACATAACATAAAACTTTCACCAATTCTAGCTAATACAAGTTTTTTAATACAAAATACAATGATCAAAGAGTAAGAAGTAACTTACAAGTAAATGTTAAGTAATTATTCATTATTAAGTGTTATTAATTTATAATGAATTTTAAATATAATGTGATGAGAATTTGGATATAATAAGGAACTAAAAATCAATTTAAGGATGGTTTCACAAGGTTTAGGATGAAAGTGATATGTATTGGTGATAGTATTAGCTTGGTATTGGAGCCTAGCCCTTTACTTAAAAATCTCAAAATGATAAGGGTTTTAGGTGATTTTAAAATATATACCATCAACCACATGTTTATACCTATTTATAAAATAAATTTGGATTCCCCCTTAGTAATGAAATCCAAGTGGGTAGGCCTTGGGAAAATAAATGTTTAATAAATTTTGTGTGTAAAGTGATTGAGAAGTGTGTGCAAAAGAGAAAAATAGTGTGACTAAACTAGTAAGTTTAAAAACCACCTAATAAATATATGTTTGTTACTCTAATCATGTAAGAAACTAAAATGAAAGGTGAATTAATTACTGGCAGAAAGAGGTTAATTCCTTGACTATGAAGAGTAAAGAATCAGTTTAGGCAATATTATATGTAAATAATACATAATATATTCTACTAGGTTGCTGCTATTTTATGAAACAAAGATATGGAAGAGCATAGTAAAACATATCAAATATATATTATAGATAGAATAAAAGCTATATAACTATGTTTTAGATAGTTGACCCAGTTGGTTCTAGGGTTGTAGTTTTATAAACTACAAACTTATGAAAAATAATAATAAAAAAGGAAAACTATATTATAGAGAAGGTAATAATGAACCTTTTTGGAATTTAATATTTTTATATTTTAAAATTTTATTCTATGATGCTAAAGTGTTATTCAAAAATTTTGATAACAGAGTCGATTGGATTGATGGAGTTTATAAAACCTGTATACTACAAAGTTGTGAACAGAGTCAACTAGCTCAACTATTTTTTTAGACATTTTTTATAAAAAGGGATAAAGTCAATAAAAATTTACTATAACTTAATAATAATATGTTTATAAAACCATTCTAGTCACCTATATTTGGAGAAGACATACACAGATAAAATAAATTTATTTTGGGTTGACTATGTATTAAACCTATGCACAGACTGTTAGAACTATATTGATAGGTTTGAATAATATTAAAAAAATGAAATTTATAATACGATGATAAAAATGAAGTCATGAAATAAAAACTACATGAGTTTGATTTACATTGGGTTCACCAGAATGTATACAAAGGAAAATGCAACAAACCTATTAATCAATCTTAGCTTGGAGAAGATAAATCCTACTTACAATTTTGATTTTTAATACATTATATATTTGGGGTCATGACCAAGATGTATCCACTATACATAACCAAAGGATGTCTTAACATAATAACATCACTAGAGAGGGTTATAAATCCTCTAGGTAAACAACACCATGTAATAACCTTGGCTAGGTCCTATGTTTGCATATTCACAAAGTAAATGAAAAGAAAAATAAAATATAATTTAGTGCTCACCAAAGCTTGTGGCACAAAGTGGGGGTAATAAACATACAAAGTAAACATGCATAGGAAAATTCTAATTAATCTATGTATAGGTAAAACCCTAATACATGGAGAGAGAAATATATTCAAAAGCCATTACTTATGTTACTTCTATATACTAAAATAGAGGAGTAAAGTTAGAGATACTTACCTTGAAAATGAACCTGTCAAGACTCAATCTCTCCCTTGGCTAGAGGTGATTATCAAGAGGTTGTTGTGGTTTGTAAGGAGCACTAAGAAAGTCCTAAACATACAAGACTTTTCCATAAGATAATATTCTTCTCCACATATAAACCTTAAGCAATAATTCCTCAAGTAGAATAATGGAAGAGAAAATTATAAATAAGAACAAATGAATAATTAACTCGTCTCTATAATAATGGAAAATTAATTTGTATATAACTATATATAATCATAAAGATTTATAAAATTTTATCCAATAGGGTTAGCTCAATCTAATCTATATCGTTAATTGATAAAAATAAGTTAGATCTTAGTTTAGGTTGTTTAGAGTTGACCAAGATCTATAACATTCTTTTAAAAATTTAAATACATAATTAGCCTAGGTCGATAGTGTAATATAAACTATAAAAAAGTGTTTTAGGATTATGAAGGGGATAAATAAGGTAGTGAATTTCTTGGATGAGTGTGTAAGAGAGGAAGTAAAGCTTAGGGAAGTACATAGGAGAAGGCTATGTAGATAGTAAGTGGTGGTATAGGGGATAACATTCCTGTGAAGCACCAATGGTCTACCTAACCCTTTACTGGTACACCCTTTAAGGCATGCACTCATACAAATTTATACTCAATTGGTTCATTCAAGAGAGAAATAATCAATAATTGATAAAGTTTGAAAATATTATATGTATATAGCTTCTACCACTAATAATACTATTGGGTTTAATTACACATCTATCACATCATATATGTGAAATTTGATCCTAACCCATGTGCCTTTTTAAAATTTTAGTTTAACTAATCCAAAAACCCATGTAATTTTGTTGAGATTTGTATTCTTTATTGGCTGATTTCAAGGTTGATATCAAGGTCTAGGTCAACATGAAGTTGTTAGTGTTGTCATTGAAGGTTCTTATGAAGGTATGATGACAAGTAGGTTCGTAAGAGTGTTGTTGAAGGCAAGGTCATTTGGTAGTGAGTTGTGTCAAGAATCTTGGAAGAGTTTTTTTTATGAGAGTAGTGATTATAGTGTGTTATGAGTGTTATTATGTCATCTTGAGTGATATAATTGAGGTCATTATGTTTGAACATAGTCAAGGTGTCTTGTGAAGCCTAGTCTAGACCTTGTGAGAAGGTATGTGCAGGTAGCATGGTGAAGTGAGTGAGCTCAAGAAAGTGATAATTTTTTTTGAATTTAATGGGCTTTTTATTTATGTGTATAAGCCTTTATAAGTGTTTTAAGGTGGGTATTTAAGGGTAATGGATTATATCTTCCTATATACATGGACCCTACCTAGCCTAATAAGGTATCAAGATCTATTGGCAAGGTATGTGAAGAATTTATGGAAATGTTTACGTAGGAGAGAGGTTTTATGGAATGATATTTAGATATTGAGCATGAAAGTGAGGTGTTGATAGTATGGAAAGAGGCATAAAGGTCAGTTTAAGGCCTAGTAAGGTATGAAGACTATGGTGTAGAGAGAGAGTATATCCTAATGGGGTATCAAGATAAATCTCCAGGGAAAGTGTGAGTATGTTAGCATTTAAAAAGTTTATTCAAGTTTTTTTATGCATGTTCATGAATTTTGAGTTTCTAATTTAAAGGAAAAAGCATGAAAAGTTGTTTAGAGGTCTCTCGAATGCTTAGAATGAAGGGTTTTCAACCTAAAAAGGATTTTTATGTGTTAATTAGCTCATTGAAACTTTGAATTGGAACCTAATATATTAATGAGATATGGGTAAGGTTACTATGTGAAATTTATAGGCATTATTTTTTGAATTGAGGGACTATGCCTTATGAATGATTATTAACACTACAAACATGTTTAAACCCTCTTAGAACCCTAACAAGGACCCAATGTTGAATATTTTGATAAAAATTACTTAGAATGGATTGGTATTCCTAGGTAATTATTTATATATAATATTGGACTCTCCAAAGCATCTTAAAGTGGTGATGTTTAAAGAGATAAGAGATAAAATGTGAAGATATAGGCTTGTTTCTGAAGAAGTTTTAACTATCAAAATTGTATTGGAAAAAGTTTGAAAATGATTAGATGGAGAAGGAAAATAATTTTATTTGATTTCCATGGTGGTTTATGGATTTTTTATATTCCTTAAGTTTCTCTTTTTAGGGATCTAATTAGGCCAGTCACTAATAGGCCAAATAGAGCAAAATGTACAAAATCCAAAAGGTGATGAAAAGTTGGATTTGAGTGTAATTTCATGAAAGAGTGATGTAATTGAGTACATGTTTTTTTATGATGTGAAAGTATTGATAATTATTTTTAAAATATTGGAAGTCAGTGTAAGAGGTTAAAATTTTGAAGTCAAAATGGCTTGTTTGGTTCAAGCAAGATTGTGTGGGATAAGTTTAGGAGATTGGTTATCAAGACAAATGTTTGATATTAGAGTTTATGGATTTCATGATTCATGTTATTTTTAATATGTTACATAATATTTTTAATGTATTGAGAATAATTTTAAGTTTCCTTTTAGGTGTTGGATGTCAAGTAGTTTCTTGATTGGTTTTTGATAGTTCTGACAGTTGTAAGTAAGCATGCTAAAGAGATGAGTTTAAACCTTATTTCTCTAAGTTTAAATATTTAAATAACATGGTGATGACCATGAGGTCATGTAGGTTATGTATAATCTATTTATTTTCATGGTTGTGTGGTTAAATGATGTGTTATATTTATTTGTTCAAGATAGACTTTTTTGTGTTCAAAGGCCTAATGTGAATAGTAATAATAGAGTGTTTCAAGTGGTGGTTGGACTTAAAAGGTGTCAAGGTGATTATAGGATATTGGATAAGGCCTAATTTATTTTTATATGATATGTTACTATCATTTTTGGAGTTTTAAAGTGTTCCAAGAAAGGCAAAGTGTAACTTGTGTCTAAAGAAGGCCTATTAGGTCTCCATAAGGCCTAAAGGAGGATAAGGCCTAATGAAGGTGTGGCCCACTAATTTGTGTGATTGATTATTTATAATAAAATGTGTAAAGAGATAATGAATACCCAATCTAAGTGTTTAAGTGATTGTGGTTGACCAAGAGGTGTGTGTTCATAAGTTGTGTATATAAATAAGGCATATTAGGCATATTTGGGTAAGTAAGAGGATTATATTGAGGATGGAATGAGATAGAAGATCCTTGAGTGGAAGGAGGTATTATAAAACATTATAATATATTATATTTACAATCATTAATATATAATATGAGGTTTAATTATGAATGTCAAGGTCATATAACCTAATCAGTCTTGACGAGACCTAGTTGAGCAAAGAGGCATAGAAGGTAGATTGAGAGGGATAAGAGTGTGAATAGCTAAAGAGGTGGTCATCATATATTGGTTGAGAAATTTAGTGTTATAAATGTGATAAAAATAATTATGTGGATGATTTTGTGTTAAATCATCTATGGGGTTGGTTCCTCCTTGCAATTAGGTGTTTGCTAAAGACTAGTCAAGTGGGTGTTTGACTAGTTGGGGTTGGTGCTCCATGTGGAGTTGGTGCTTCACTAATTTTTTTTTGTATTATATGAATATATTAAATTTTAAAATATCAATGGGTTTTATTACCCTTGAGGGTTTCCCACATATGTGATGTGTTCTTGTATTTCATGTTCATATGTATGGTTGTTTGTGCTTTGATTGATCTATATGTTTGTATGAATGACTCATTAATGTTAAGTGGAATTGAATGAATGTTTTGAAGACTAATTCACCCCCTCTCTCAATAATTATGATTCCAAAAATTGGTATCATATCAGGTCCTTTGAATAAGTCCTAATATCCTAAAGGAGATCCTCAAAGCAAGGATGGCTAGTAGTCAAGTTCAAGGAGGATTCTCTACCAGTAAGACTCCATTCTTAAATGGGAATAATCATTAATGTTTAGAGAATAATAATGAGTAAATATATAATTTCAATGGGAAATGAGATATGAAAATTAGTTTTGGATGGATACACTCCACCTCCTACACTACCAATTGATATAATAGGCAAGAAGGCAAGTGAGAGCAATTTCAAGGAAATGAATGCCATTCTTTGTAGCCTATCAAATGTAGAGTTTGTGATGATGATGCATTGTAAGTCACCTATGGTGATATGGGAAAATCTTAATACTATCTATGAAGAAGACACCAAGGTAAATATGGATATATTTTAGACCCATAAAAGGTAGTTTGAAATTTTGATTATGAAAGAAAATGAGAGCATTGAATCTTACCTGTTAAGGGTTGATAAAGTTGTCAATGTCATCAAAGGTCTTGGAGAAGAATTGAAAGAGTCTGAATTTATACAAAAGGAATTGAGATACCTAACTTCTAAATTTTATTCAAATATGTTTGTATTAGAAAAAATTCAAGATATAGACACAATTTAAATGGATGAGCTTAATGGCATCTTGACTATCTATGAGATGAGAATTAATGAAGGAAGATCTCCCAAGAAGGAAGAAGAATTCAAAGATAAAAATAATTAAAAACCCAATAAGTTCATGGATGAGGTATGTTTAGATATTGATGATGATGAATTGATAGCCATGTTTACTAAGAAATTGAAGACTAGATCTACTAAGTCCAAGGGAAATTTTCCTTTTAAATGTTTCAATTGTGGTAAGATTGGACATTTTGATAAACAATGTCTTCAAAAGAATAAGTTTGAGGATGATGAAGAATTTGATGAACCTCATGATGAGGACAAGAATTCATATAGGTCTGAAAAGATCAAGAAGAGGTTTAGAAAGTATGAAGGCAAGAACAAGTCTTTCAAGAATAAGAAAATCTTTTACACCCAAAAATATAGTAGTTCCTTTGATGAGAGTGAAAGGAGTGATTTTAAATTGATGATGAAGGTGTTGATCAGGTTATTAATGAATTACTTTTCATGTCCAAAGAATTAGGTTGCTCCCAAGAATAAGATTACATGTTTTTTGGAGATATGGTTGATGAATTGAATGAAGAAGAAGTTGAGGTGAACTGATAAGTGCCTTAGAATAGTTGAAACTTGTAAATAAGAAGAATCATGAATTGAAGTCATTAGTTAAGGAATATGAAGAAAGATTGGTTTATTTAAGGAGAGACTGAGTAACACATCTAAGGAGTAGGATGAGATCATTAATTAGGTTAAAACTCAGATGGAGATAGTCACTGCTAACATAAAGTCCAAAAAATAAGAATTCACTAAGTATGAATCAGAAATAGAGTCTTTAAAGTCAAAATTGGATCAAGAAACTAGCAATATGAAGACTTATGAAAAGTTTGAAAAGTGAATTGAGACTCTAGATGAAATTTTGAGTATTCAGAAGTCTACCAATGATAAGGTAGGTCTTTGTTTCAAAGTAGATCAAAATGAAAACAAGGAGAATGTTAATGTGAATAAGAAAGTCAACCTCAAGAACAATATGAAGGCAAATTATGTTAGATAACCAAATGCCATAAGGTATGCAAATTCATTCAATGGTTACTATTTCTTGTGTAGTAGTTTGGTCATAGAGCAAGAGAGTGTAGAAGGCCCTCCAAGAATGAGTACTCATGGGACCATGGAAGGAGTCACATTACACATCAATCAAGATGTATGAGTTATGTTATTTTCTATAATTTTCATAACATCAGTCACATTTCAATATTCCATCATCATGAATCACCAAAACATAACAAGAAGACTCAAGATACTAGAGTTCAAGAAAGAAGACAAACCAAGGTGTGGAAGCCAAAGATAATCAAGCTTAGTCCTGATCAATCTACAAGCTAAAGTGGACTATTTTCTATGATAGATCATAGGATAGATATTGAAGAGTATCAAGAGTGTTCATTATCATCTCAGATTGTTGACCATATGGATAATGAAGAGGCCAAGAAAAAGAGGATAATCAAGCCTAAAAAGATACTAAAGGATCATCAATCTTGTGAGAGAATGGAGATCTAGGAATATCTTGAGTTTGTGTTGTTCTAGTGCCCTATGGTAAGGTTTAATTCCATTAGGCTTCATGGAGACACTCATCATTCAATAAAATCTTGATAGCTATCGTGAAGACATGTTGAAAAATGTTGATATAGTTAGAAGTGATGTTGGTATATGAGATATGTTTGAATGAAGATGAGGATGGTCTAAGAGTCCTAATGAATCATGTGGTGAGATAAAATTGTGAAGAGAAATGGGGAATCCTTAATTATTTTGTTGATGTCAAGATATGGTGGCCTAATGAGTGATCAAGATTTTGATATTCTTCAATCATGTCAAGGAAGGCAGGTAATCTTGAATTCCTAGTTCATTTGAAGAAGACATGCTTAGTCTAAGGGGAAGCTTGGTAGCTATGAGTTCTTTGTCAAGAGAGTGGTTTCCTTTGATATCAGAATAGAGGTATGCATGGAGGTAGCTAGATAAAAGGCCAGAGCTAAGTTCTAAGGGAGATTATTCATAATGGAGAGGTAACCTATTGAAAAGAGTGGTTTATAAATATTATTTTCCATTTAGTGTCTTCAAGAGGTTGCATCAGCTCAAGGGGATAAAGAGTGTTTTTAGGAGTTGTCTACAATAATTAGTATTAAGGTGAGTGTTTGTCAGCATTTCATGTTGTTTTTATTGAAGTTCAGGTCTAAGGATCAAATATTAGTTTTTGGAAGACCCTTTATCATTAATGTTAAAGGGGATGAAAGAATAAAATTAGGGAGATGATAATGATTATGTTGTAGTATGTTTGCCATAAATGACAAAGGGTGATTTTTTTTATAAGTGTTGTCATTGATGTCAAGGTTGATGTCATTGATGTCAAAGTACATCTAGTGAAGATACATGGTGAGTGGTATTTGAGGTATGAGATTATGAGATTAATATGACAAGATGATTTTATCAAGATTTTTCTTCTCTATTGGTTGATGTCAAGGTTGATATCAATTTTTAGGTTAGCATGAAGTTGTCAATGTTGTCATTGAAGGTTCTTGTGAAGGTATGACAACAAGTAGGTCTGCAAGAGTGTTGTTGTGAGAAAGGATAGTTGGTAGTGAGTTGTGTCAAAAATATTGGAAGAGTTTTGATGTATGATAATAATGATATGATTTTGATATGAGTGTTCTTATGTCATCTTAAGTGATATCATTGAGTTTATTATGTTTGAGCAAGTCAAGGTTCCTTATGAAGCCTAGACTAGACCTTATGAGAAGGTATGTGTAGGTAAAATGGTGAAGTGAGTGAGCTCAAGAACGTGATAAGTTTTTTTTCATTGTATGGGATTTTTATTTAGATGTATAAGCATTTAGAAGTGTTGTAATGTGGGTCTTTGAGGGTAAGGCACTATGTCTTGGTCTGTACTTGGACCCTGCCTAGCCTAATGAGGTATCATGATCTATTTTCAAGGCATGTGAAGGATGTATGGTAGTGTTTAAGAAGGAGATAGGTTGTATGACATGATGTTTAAATTTTTATAATTATATTTAGGTTTTGATATCATGTAAAGAGGCATGGAGGTCAGTTCAAGGCCTAGTAAGGTATGAAGACTATGGTATAGAGAGAGTGTGTAACCTAATGGGGTATAAAGATTAGTTTCCAAGGAAAGTGCAAGTAGTTGAGAATTTAAAAATATGACTATATTTTTTTTATTAATTTATATGAATTTTTATGTTCTATTTTGAAGGATAAGGCATGAAAAGTTGTTTGGAGGTCTCCTGAGTGTTCAGAATGAAGGGTTCTCAACCTGAAAAGGATTTTATTGTCCTCATTAGCTCATAAATCCATTGCATAGGAACCTAATATATTCATGATATATGGTGAATGGTTCTAGGTGAAATTTTCAATCATTATTTTTTGAATTGAGGGACCATGTTTTATGAATGATTGTTGACACTACAAACATGTTTAAACCCTCTTAGAACTCTAATAAGGACCTAATGTTGAAGATGTTGATAAAAAGTGCCCATTATGTATTTATACTCCTAGGTAAGTATTTTTATATTGTATTTGACTCTCCCAAGTACCTCTAGGTGGTGGTGTTTAGAGAGATGAGAGAGAAAATGTGAAGATATAGGCTTGTTTTTGAAGAAGTTATCATAGCTATCAAAAGTTATCTTGGACAAAGTTTAAAAATTATTGGATGGAGAAGGTAGAGACTTTTATTTTATTTCCATGGTTTTTTTTTTTTTAATATTCCTTAAGTGTCTCATTTTGGTGATCCAAGTAGACCAGTTGTTAACAGACCAAATAGAGGAAAATGTGCAAAATCTAGACAATGATTAAAAGATGGATTTGAGTGTAATTTCATGAAATAGTGATGAAATATAGTAAATGGTGTGGTTTTTTATGAATTTAAAGTTATTTTAATTCTTTTTAAAATCTTTGAAGTTAGTGTAAGAGGTTGAAAAGTTGAAATCCAAAATATCTTGTCTAGTTCAAGCAAGACTGTGTGAGATAAGGTCAAGAGATTGGTTTGGAAGACCAATGTTTGATATTATATATTATGGTTTTTTTTATTGAGGTTGTTAAAAATATGTTATAAAATATTTTTAATGTATTTATAGTCATTTAAAGGGTCCTTTTAGGTGTTGGATGTCAAGTAATTTCATGACTAGTTTTGGCAGTTCTAAGTGAGCATACTAAAGAGATGAATTTGAGACTTTTATCCCCAAGTTGGAGTGTTTAAAGAATATTTTTATGACCCTAAGGTAATTTAGGTTCTTTATAAGCTATTTATTATCATTTTTGTGTGTCTAAATTATGTGTTATCTTTAGTTTTTGAAGACAAACGTTTATATGTATTTAAAGGCCTAATGTAGTGTTTCAATTGGTGGTTAGACCTAAAAAATGTCATCATGATCAACGGATGTTTTATAAAGAATATTTTATTTTTATATGATATTTTCCTAATGTGTGTGGATTTTTAAACTATTTCAAAGAAGGTAAAGTGTAATGTGTATCTAAAGAATGCCTATTAGGTCTCCATAAGGCCTAAAGGAGGATAAGGCCTAATGAAGGTGTGGTTGATTGATTTGTGTGATTTATTTTTTATGATAACATGTGTTAATATATATTTAATTCTGAAGATAATTTTTTAAGTGATTGTGTCTAACCAAAAGGTGTGTGTTCATAAGTTGTGTATATAAACAAGACATATTAGGCCTATTTGGGCAAGTAAGAGGATTAAATTGAGGAACGAATGAGATAAAAGATCCTTGATTGGAAAGAGGTATTATATAAAATTATAAGAGATTATATGTAATGTCATGAATATTTAATAGCAAGTTTGAGTATGAATATCAAGGTCATATGACCTAATCATTTTTTAAGAGACCTAGTTTATCAAAGAGACCTAGAAGGCAGTATGAGAGGGATAAGAGTGTGAAAAGATAAAGAGGTGTTCATCATATATTGGTTGAGAAACATATTATTATAAAGGTTATCAAATAAATTATGTGTCTTATTTGATGTTGAATCATTTATGGGGTTGGTGCCTCCTTGAAAGTAGGTGTTTGCTAAAGCCTAGTCAAGTGGGTGTTTAACTAGTTGGGGTTGGTTCTCCATGTGGAGTTAGTGATTAAATAAATTTGGTTTTTATATTATAGGACTATAGTCTATTTGTAGATATTAGTGGGTTTTATTCCCCTTGATTATTTCCCACATAGGTGATGTGTTCTTATATTTCATGTTCGTATGTATGGTTTCTTGTGCTTTAATTGATCTATATGTTTGTATGAATGGCTCACAAATGTTAAGTGGAATTGAATGAATTTTTTGAATACTAATTTACCCCCCATTTCAATCATTGTGTTTCCAATATTAAATCCAATTTTATATCCACTAATTAAGATAAGTTTTAAAAGTTATTGGATACTAAGATTATGTTTGCAATTAGGCATTCCACGTAAGTTACTAACATAGTTCCTGTTAGGAAAAGGAATTGATAAATTAGGTTTTAAATTAAATTTAAGAACCTAAATATAGGATATTAAAAGGATAAATATCCTTTTACCTCACTAGATGAGGTAATTTAGATGGTCAACGGGTCTAAAATGATGTCCTTATTGGATGGATTTTAGGCTATAATTAAGTGTTGGTAGAATTAGAAGATAAGATGAATACTAACTTTACCACCAAGTGAGGCATTTTTAAAAATAAAATAATGAATTTTGGCATGATTAATGTAGGATTAACATCCAACATGTCATGTAATTCAATTTTAAGGACCTTGTTTACAAATACATCATCATATGCATGTATGATCTCATAGTATTTTCAAATAACATAAACAATCATGAAAAACATCTACAAAAGGTGTTTGATAGATGTATAAGATATGAAGTATCACTAAATCTAAATAAGAACATATTCGGAGTTACTTAAGGAAAATAGTTAGGCCATGTCATTAACAAGATGGGATTTCCATTGACCCAAAATGAATCCATGCCATTTTGAAGATAATGCCTCCTAACAACAGGAGATAATTGAAGTCTTTCTTTGGAAAGATAAACTCTATGAGAATGTTCATTTCTAGATTCGTAGATATTATCAAACCACTAATTTTTATGTTAAAATAAGATGCTAACTTAAAATGGACATCTAAATCCAAGAATAATTTCAAATTATTAAGATTTCTATTGCTCAAGATCCATTTCTAATTATCCCTAATTTTATTATGGATGTATTTCTCTATTAATTCACTTTAGAGCACACTATAGGAGTGGAACTCACACAAAATTTGGATGATAGTGAACATATAATTGCCTTCATGATTACTAAACTTAAAGATGTAGAGTTAAAATATTCAATAATAGACAAGTAGATTAATGCCATAACCAAGGTAGTGAATAAATTCAAGCATTACATCCTCAGGAATAAGACATATGCCATTTTCCTAGATATAGTTTTCTACCTTATGATCAACTAGAATGAATTAGGATAAATAATAGGCAAATAGATGTAAAAACTACAAGAGTTTAATCTTGAAATTAGACCCACTAAAATAGTGTGAGGCCAAGGAATCATATAGCTCATGATTGAGATAGATCCACTCATTCACATTGATAAAATCAATGAAACATAAGTATCTAGTGGTGATTAGTATGCTTATATCATCCATTACTTACTCACATGTACATGTCCTATTGAGTTGAATAAAGAGCAAAGGTGATCCCTTAGGCTCAAGTAAACTCATTACATGATAAAAAATGGAGCCTTGTACAAATACATTATGAAGGTATCTAATTGAGGTGTGTTTATAGATAAGAAGTTACACATATCCTAGATTATTTACATCAAAAAATAGGTAATGGACATCCCTCAATAAATGTAATATTTCATATAATATTAATAATGGAATATTACTAGCCTGTAATATTTATATATGCCTCTAGTCATCTAAGAGTGTGCCATGAATGCCAAGTACTTTAAAATGATAAGTACACACTACCATGCCCCTAAAACCAGTCATTGAGGGATGACATTTCAATCAATAAGGCTTGCAAATTGTTGGATTGATCAATCCAAACTCTTGAATAGGTCATAAGTTTATCCTTATAGTTACTAATTACTATACTAGATGGATAGAGGCTGTTACTGCCAATAATTCTAGAGCCCATGATATGATCAAGTTCCTAGAATAAAACATAATAACATAATTTGGGACTGAAATATCTTTGGTGTATGACATTATTAAAACATTTAAATCATGGGACCATGACAAGTAGATTACAATCAAGTTTTCATAAAACTATTATCTATAAGGGAATGGATTAGTTGAGTCCACTAACAAGAACTTAATGAATGCCATCAAGAATTAGTATGAGACAAACACAAAGAATGGAACCTAATACTAAAGTATGTATTATGGTTAGAAAAAATAAAGCATAATTAATCTCTCAAGGATTCAAATTTTATAATAGTATATGGAAAATTAATAGACCTTATTATTACTCTTAAACTACCAATGTCAGTTTATGCAAGAGTATATGGGAGAGGATGAAAGAATTTAGTCCAGGTTACATGACATGAGTAGAGGGAAGGATGAAAATAAATAATAGGAATAGATCATGTATTTTTGTATGCCTAAATCACACTCAAGTATAAGTGTGACACATATGTGTGTATGTAAAAGTACTTGAATATTCCATCCATCAACATAGAACTAACACATAGATGCCAAGGAACTAATAAAACATGTAGGTGCCAATTGTTTTTTGAATTTTTTATTTTTTATTTATTTTTTTGGTATTTTGCAATGTTTGAAGAGACTAATATGTGATATATTCCATTCCATGTTCATAATTATCTCCCACACTCAATTCTTAACAACCTTAATTTATATCTTTTACAATGTTCACATCATGTTTTGATAGGTTGAAAATGTACATATCATGTTCCTCCTCACATTTTTCATGTGTAGTAGAAGTAATTCTATCATTTAGAATATTTATTAATTTTACTTCATGAATAAAGGAAATACTTTGCTAATTTGGGTTAGTGTTTTATTCCATTTGGTATAGCTAAAGAGTTCCTAGTGTAAGTGCATATGGAAATGTGGTAGGCATAACCCAAACCTATGTTTGAATTACTTTAGGACCACAATAAATTGGTATTATTATGTTTCCCAATTATGATTTCCAAAATCCTTTATTTTGTATTTTTTTAGATTGAAGCCTATTTATTGTAAGCATCTTACATTATAAGTAGTTTTGGCTTGTGTAGGATCAATATAGGTATGCTAAAAATGATCACCACCCATGTATAAATTGATTGTTAAATCTTGTTGGCATGGATTATTTTTGTGTTATTCACTTTGAGATTATTGCATAAGATATGAAGCTATTATTGGCCCCATGTTAAGTAACATTTGAAAACTAATCATATAAAGATTAAGAATACCATATTTTTGTTTAGAATGCTCCTTAGGTAATTTATCTTCTTCCTTTATGTGTGGGATAAAAATTATGTATTTGGAGGGAGATATGCTAAGTTTCTTTGAATGAGTAATTATTAAGGAATAATATTTATTTACATCATTATATAATTGGGTAAATGACTTATATTTTTAATGTAATGCTCTTTAATTTAATGGGGAAATAAGTCCTCTACTAAAGATAAATTATGATTCTAAATCTAAGGGTCTAAATTCTAACTCATATGATCTAATTTTAAATTGAATAGTATAATCTTGAAGGGATTCATCATCACATTGTTTGAAATTATGAAAATTTTCAAATGTAGTTGTTGTCACCCTATGAATGTTGAAATCCATGAGGAATGCACCATCCAATTGTAAAAAATTCATTAAGGAACCCTTTGGTAAACTATAGAACCAACTTTGGGCTTCACCATAAATGTTCAAATGGAAATCCTTTAGTAAAATTTTGTAATATTTTTCCCATTGACAAAAATAATGTACATAACATATAATGTGCTCAAATGGATCTTTATGTGTTTTAAATAGATGTAAATATGGTAGATCAAAAACTTGTGGATAAGGATATTCAAGTATACATTTTTTAAGAGGTCAATTATTGAATGAGGATACATGTACATTATTATTATGGAAAGCCATTTGCATTTGAAGTATACAAACCTAATTTTTAATATCCCCAATAGTGGTAATAATAAACATAAGATATTCCATGGGAATAGTGGTTCTTGTCATAGGTGTTATCATTGGTTGCAACCCACCACCTTTTTTGAATCTAGTCATATGAGTATCATCATCTTCATGTATAACAAGTGAAAGTTCATGATCACTAAATTTATGGTAATTTAGTATTGTTATGGGATATTTAAACTTTGGTACTTTTGGTATAACTATTTAAGATTGAACAAGTTTTGGTAAAGGTCCCTTTTTGGGTTAGAATTTATTTCTAATGAATATATGAGGGAAACATCATCTTTGCTAAGGAGGAAATTATTTAGGAATGTAGTAATTATGGGGGTGTGAATTAATTTAATTTAAGGCATGCCCACCTTATAACTTATTTGTAAATCATTTATACCTTTTTGATGTATTTGTCTAAATAATTGGAGATCAAATAAAGGAGCCTCTTGTTCATATGTACCCACTTATGAGGTAAAATGTACATGAAGGGAATGGTTAAATTACTTAAATTTTTGGTGCCTCATGGTAGTTTTTAAAAATCCCAAGCCTTTTTGAGATGTATTATTTTTATGAATAATAGGTTGAGTTATACCTTGCTCATGTTTTCCCAATCATTAGCCTTTGTATCTATATTTTTACAAATATAAAAGACCAAAATCATATGATTGTGTTATAGGAAGCATGAATAAAGGATATTTATCTTAATTAATATGACTCAAATCATCTCTTTAAATTTTAGGATCATTTAAATAATTAAAGGGATATCATCTACCATCATTCAAGGTTTTGATGTTAGATGCTTTATAAGCTAGAAGGATACAAGAGTAATCAATTTTTACCCTTTATTTGATAGAAAGTTGGAGAGTTTAATAATCATAGTCATAAAATAAATTAGTATAATCCATACTAATAGATATGAAGTAAATAAATATTAGGACCAAGATGTAATAAACATCTTATAGGGTATGCATAGGATAAATGATGTTCAAATATTAGGTTCACTAAATGTTTAACACTAAAATGGATGTGGATCCTAACTTTGGAGTATATAGGGTTAACAATAGAGAACATAATAATGCACAATGGTGATAATAAGATCTATATAATTCTAATTAGGTTCTAAACTCATATATAAACATACACTAGATTTATTGTGCTGAGTATAAGCTAAATATAGAAAGTAAAACTAAGCTATGCATGGAAATGAAAAATAAGTAATATACTTAGCTTAGTATATTGTTAACAAAATGTTAGATCTAGAATAGGTAAAATATAGGCTATAAGGAGATTATAAAATAATCACCATGTGCTAGATTTGATGATTCTAGAGATCTACACTCTAACATTAGCCTAGGATAGTTGCATTGATACTATTGTCTAGGTTTTATGAAAGTGTCTTATATGGAATACCTATTAGAAAAGGATATGACCACTTAGATCCTTTTAGGTTTAACTTAACCTTTGATTTGGTGAATTTAGATCTAGATAATGGACTATCACTCCTCATGAATTCATAAAATCCTAGTTATTCATCTTCATAGTGACCTTGGTAAAAAATGTGTTAGTGGGCACACGATGCCAAGCTAACCCCAAAAAATCCCTTATTAGTGAACATTGCCTCCATAACAATTAATTTAAAGAGGGATTTAGATTGATGTAGTTATCCCATATATGTTGGATTTTGTGTGAGTCATACAATATGTGAAAAGAAATTACAAAAGTGAACTAGATTTAACTTTGAAAATTGGGCTCTTGGGCTACTCATGTATTACTTTAGACATGTTGATATGTTGATGTTATGACTGATATGGACATAAAAATGCTTTATTTAATTAAATTCTTAATATAGTGCTTTTGAAAAATTACCTTGGTCTCTTTGGTCTTTTTCTTTGTGAAGAATCAATGAGGGTTGATCTTATATTTATATCAATCCCTTTTGATAATTAATTTGCATTAAAACACTTAATATAACCATTATGATACATTTCATTTTCAAAATAAATGACTTTACAACACTAGACACTTATGTCAGGGCATGACACTAATGTTGATGCTAGAGTTTATCTTGGACATTAGTGTCCAGGGAGGAAAAATGTGGGTGCATTTTTAGAACTTGCAAAGATGGAAGATAAGTACATTTTAATAATTTTGGGTAAGATGGAAAGCCTAGGTCATTAACATAAGACTAGTCAGACTAAGAGATAGGCCAAGGGGCACAAGATAGAGTAGATGTACGACTTGTGTAAGTGTGAAAGGGTTTGAAAATAAAAAGAGCATCTAAGTTATAATTGTTGTAAGTTTATAATATTGAGGTGTTATATAATCCATAAATATCTTATACAAAGGAAAACCTAGAGAATGGCATCTAGTGCTGAAATATGCATTATGGGTAGATAGAACAATGCATACTTAAGATCTCAAGGCTTCAAATTTTTTGATAGTATATGGATAATGAATAGTCCTTTATATTACTATTAAACTACAAATGTATCAATTTATGCAAGAGTATATATGATAGGGTGAAAGGATTCAGTCTAGGTTGCTTGACATAGTACAGATGGAGTATGCACAAACTGAATCATTACATAGCCTCAACAAAAACCAATAAATTATTAAGAGGTGGTTTGATAAAATATATAAAATTAAGGCTTTTCATATTTTAAACTTAGTGATTTTATGTGATAAGGCACAAGAAAAAAATTACAACATGATAATTTAACTCCTTTATGAATTGGGCCATATCAAATCTAAAAAATCCTAGGTAATAATTCTTTTTGTTTGAAGGATATCCAAGGTAATGACCTTACTTTTCTAATGAATGACAAGTTTTTGAAACATTATTTCATGGCTAATACATATGGAGATGCTTTTTAATTAATGAAATTTCCATTATATAAGTATGATTATATCAGGTTTACTATTTTCTATAGTACATTCTATGATTTCTATCATTTATTTCCTTAAATATACTTCATGTTTTATTATATTAGTATTTCTAAGCCTTCCTATATTATTTTTATGTTTTCATCATCTAATTTAAAGTTACTCATTATGATTTCTAGAATTATTTTATTAAAATTGTAGAATAATCCATTTAATTTATTATACAGGAACTATGAAGAGACTATTGATAATTTGTCCTCCAAGGCCATATTTCACCCCTTTAGTCAAAATATTTCTCATAATACCCTTACAATATTATAAATTATGGTCTACATGCCTTGTGATGTCCTATTTTGGTCTCATTTTAAGCCTTTTAACATTGTTTAAGGTGTCATAATATGTACTAGACATTACTTGAAGGGTCATCTTATGATAGCATATTTTGAGTCTTTGGATGATGTGTTAGCTTTCCATGAATTATCCTTTGGTGAGTGGAAGGGTGTAAAATACCTTATGAAACTTAAAAATTGGCCTATTTTAGACACTTAGTAAGGAGAGACCTTGTTAACAAGATGAAAAGGGTGTCCAAGTATTTATTAAGTCTTAACATGAGGTATAAAGCTATATCCAAATTTTCCTTCCATGGTCTACTTATTCAAGACTATTTCAAGCTCCAATTAGTCCTCTAAGTCATCAAATGACCCTTCAAACATGTCATATGAGTCAAAATGCATATTATAAACCTTTTAAGAATATATATTCTTATGTCACATTGAAATGAGGAGTATTAAAGGGTCTCATAACCATTTCAAGTCATGACAAGGTGGTTTTATGTGCAAAAAGAGGTGTCTTTAGGGGCCAAATGTCATTTATTAATTATAAAAGGGCCCCAAACACTTTAAAATAACCTTTAAACTTCAATCCATCTATACCACTTATTTTAAAATTATTATTTGACTCTTAATTTCCCTCCTCTCTCCCACCAATAGCCTTTCAAGATCTTGATAATGAAAAATTATAGTAAAAAGGGGGTTTTGCAAGCATTTTTAGACTTTTACAAACATGTTAGGATCAGAGGAGGATATATATCTTAGGGGAGACTCATTACAGAAATTAGAGAATAAAATCCATGTATTTTAAATTTAGATATGGAAAAAACTATCCCCTTCTCTCTATCGCTCTTCTTGGTATCTCTAGACAACTAGTTAGGTTTATGCTCAGTCCATATAAGAGAGAGAAAATGGTGACCTAAGACCTTGGCCAAAGTAAGTGGGTATAATTTTATTCCAATTATTGTCATTATTTTCCATATTTATTCCCCATATTTTATGAACAAATGTTAAGAACCTAAGAAACCAGATTTATCTTGTACATCTACATAGGGTCAATCTTTAAATGGTTTTAGTGCCTATGTGACTTGGTCAATTAAAATGGTTTTTGTATATGTATTAAATAATCCATTAAGGTCATTCCATGTTTTTATCCACTATTTTTTCAATGATTTTTTCCCATGGGAGCAATAAAACCTTCATATGGTCACACTTGCAGTTTGCAGATAGTAGTTTCTTAGCATTTTAGAGACTTTAATGCATGAAAAATTTAAAGAATAATTTGTTTATTGTAATGATGTATTATTAAATATCAATTTATTTTTTCTCAAATAATTAATGTTTTACCTTATGATCATCAAAACATTCAACTCTTTCAAAGTCTTATTTCCAATGTGACTACCTTGCATATTGTGTAATCTCCTTTATAAGTGTGAATAGGGTATCATTATGATGGATATAGAGAGACATAAAGTTATTTTAAATCATGAATTATTTTAATATCATGGTAATACTCTATAACATTATATTCATGCACCTCATACTCATATCCCATGCTCAGCCCTTAGAGAGAGACTTGTTATATTTTGAGCCCCTATAGACCTTTTTGGGTAAGAAGAGGAACTCTAACTATGAAATTAGACACTAGAGGTATTAAGGAAATAATTAGAGTCATAATGATATATGAAGAAGCATGGGAAATGAAGGATTAGAGTTAATATATTAGGACATCCCAAGAGGACAAACTCAATCAAAGTTTATGTACACATAGGACTGTGACTATAAAGTTGAATAAACATTGATGTTGTGATGTGATTAAGAAGGTACAAAGAAGTGGAGAATAAATTGAATATCATAATCAAGAAAAACCAGATGTCATGAGGAATTAAACCTCAATTTTCATCTCTCATAGTTAAAAGCTTAGACTTGAACATCTACATGCCTGTCTGTAAATGAAGAGCAAGTTGAGAAAATAAGTCATGTTTTATGGTGATAAAATGTATAAGAGTAACAAGAAAAATATGTTAAAATGATAAAACAATAAAAAAAATGGCTATGGAAGACTCGATTCAAATTAAAAACCTCAGCTCTCACCTTTCACACATATTCAAGAATGCACAAATGTTTCCTATAGGCAGAGTCTTGGGAAGGTAAGGCGACTAAGTTATGAGTTAACTTCACAAAAGGTTTAGAATTTATAAGAAAGGATTAATATCATATGTATCATTTTTTCCACTAAATGAAGTCTCAAAATTCCAACCAAGAAAGGAAGATGTATGTATGTCTCATTCAAGTAGACCTCATTTGAGCACGTACAGAGAGGGTCATAAAGAAGAGCGAAAGTGTGATGAACCATCCTTGTTGAAGAGAAGTGAGAGAGAGGTAAGGATATATAGTGACTTTTATTTTAAATTTCTTAGTCTATATTGAGTGATTTGTTCCTCTGAAGAAAGTAAGATCCTTGAAAGGCTAATTATGCCTATTAGGCCTAAATAGCTACATACAAGTCTATTATTAGCATAATGAGAAAAAAGTGATGCAATTGGCATTGAAAAAAGTTAAGGAGGATGTGAAAAAACATAAAATGGGTTGTTATGATGGTAATATCCTCAATTTGAAGAAGGCAGACACTAAACCAGGTCATTATGGCTACATAGGTCTATTTTCTCACAAAACCTATGCATGAGTTAGATCAAGTATCAATAATTTTGAGGGGGAAAATTCATAAAAAGGGAATATATATATATATATATATATATATATATATATATATATATATATATATATATATATATATATATATATATATATATATATATGGTTAGAAATATTTCACACCCCATATATTCATTTACAAAAAAAAAAGACAATGAATGGACTATTTACTTAGGATCCCTAACTACCCACACACATAGTCATATTATTCTCAATAAGCTATCTTAATAGGATCAAAAATACATGGAGAATATGCCTAGCATGAAATGGATATTTGAGGTTTTGGGGAAGGTATTTTATCTCTAACCCATGGCATTGGTTTTAGGATCAAGATACTAATTTCTATGAATGATCCTTAAGTATAAGAATTAGCTTAAAGCCCTACTATACACTATGAAGATCCTGAGGATATACTTTCTCACACTTAAAACATCAATAAGTATTTTTATGGGATCCCATGGATTTTTTAGAAGGTGGACAGCGTTGTTAAATTCATATTATTGGCATTTGTTCCCTCATCAAAACTCCTAACTCTATGAATCATTATTAATAACTCTAACTACCTCAGAAACATTATTTTCACTATTTTAGAGCTTGAAGAAGCCATAGTTTTGATTGGTACTTATAGGATAAGATGCATGGGATTGATTGGAATTTTGAGATGATAGAGGGGGTTTTTTACTGAGTTTGCTTGGCATTTTTTTGGGGGTTAGGCCTCTTAACTCTATGAACCATTATTAAGACCAGTGGAGCCTATAAACCCTATTAAAACCCATATAAGAACCTAATGGAGCAAAACTAGAGGTAATTTCATCCAAATTACCTAATTTGGATTTGGAGACACTTGGAACACATTTTTCACTCTAATAAGGTCTTAATCTTAGCATTAATTTGTATGGAAATCTATATAGATGCATCATAACCCTATTTTTTTTCAAGTTTTACTGATGAATCCAAGGTAAGAAGCTATATAAACAATTTTATATCATTAAACATGATTATTTGAGGTTTATTCCACCCTATTAGATCACAAAATACTCTTGTTTCCTCTTTAAAATGCTCTTATAGACTTGTACTAAGCAATCTATAAGTGCTAGTGAAAGGTGACCTAGTCACCTAAATGAGATAGAGTTATAGGTGTGAAATATTTTAAATGAATAATTTATGGTGTAATATTATTTTATATACCTAAAACATTCTCACTTACCCATTCCTAATATTTTATGGAAGTCTCATGGCCATCCAAGTAACTAGCACCAAGTAACTAGGCCTAGTTACCTAGTACGCCTATTTGGTCAACAAGAGAAGATGTCTATTAGAATAGAGGGATGATAAGGGATTAAAAACATGGTTATAAGCATAATTTTAAGTAATTCATGGATTATATAAGTCACATTTCATGTCCATTATGGAATATGTAGTAGTTTTTCAAGCCTTACTAACATGTAAGAGAGAGGTAGGCTACTTAATGCTTCATGGAGGATAAGATGGACCACATTTATACCTTAATAAATATAAAAATGAGAGTTATTTGACCAAGTTTAAATTTTCACACTTTGACTGGGGTTAATCAAAATTTAAGGATCCTCCATTAAACCATTTCCTATGTCATACTCTCATTGAAGGCCATTATGTACTCAGGGCAATGCATAGGTGGAGTTATGAGGCTCCTTGTAACCATTGATTGAGTGAATGATGGTCATTATGGCCTCTTATCCACACTTCCATGCTATATTATCCTTCCATTTCCATCTATTTTTATATAACTTAAGGCTAAAATACCATTATATGCATCCCTCGATTGGGTATGAAGAAACTTTACCCAAGTTGTACCTTGTAAACCTTATGAATTAATATAAGGATTGGTTTATATTCTCTTAATTTATTAGTGTGTTATATATTTTTTATTTTCTTAATTTATTAAGCTTCATATTCTTATTTAGGTCTTTTTTCTCACCTAGTTGTTAGTAGATTGACTTACATAGGTCATATGGTGTGTACAAGTGTTGGTGACTATTTTTGAAGTAAAATCTATTTGGTAGTTTCATGAAAATAAACCTCCCATCCACCGTCCTCAAGTTTTATCCACTTAACATATCCTCCATATGAATAATTGATGCTTAGGATTCCCTAATATAAATTGATATAATCATTAGTCCTTGTCTTGTTCATAAGTGTTTTTGAAGGGTCAGTTGAGTAGATAAAACATTATTCGTGCATCACCTCCCTTAGCTTAGGTTTTATTTCATGAATCTATTTATCCCTTTAAACCATCAATTTCATAGGTTTTAGGAACTAATCCATAACTGATGCACCAAGGGATCTAACCCTAAAACTATAGGTTCACCTCACTAACTAGCCTACCCACACCTAGAGGTGATCCCATTATATCAACTAGATGAAGTAGGTTTGAAACACCTATACCTCAAGGGTGCAATCTATATTGTTAATAAATATCTTCTAAAATAAAAGTGGTAAATCATGTACACAATTGGAATTTACCAATATTTATTCTTGTATCACTTCGGGGTTTCATAATTAAGGTATGTATTATGATTAAAATCAAGTTTTTATTTGAATTAAATAAGTTCATTATGTCTTTGGAAGTTACTCTAATATACACATGCAAATTCTAAAACACCATTTTCATTTTCAAAGATAAAATACACTATTACATTCTAAAATTTGGATGAGATATAATAAACATTGAAATGGATATATGTTGATAGGGACACATTGATAAAAATAAGTTTTTTTATATATGCACCCAACAAATAGTGGTTCTCAACCCTTTTTCCATTTGGGTTCTACAAAAAAACTCATACAAACTTCTATAAGGATGGTGATTCAAGTAAACTCTATTGGGGATATGAATGCTTGGATGGAAATAGATAAATTCTTTAAATTGAATCAAATATATATCTATCATGGCTATGGATGCTTGGATGGGAGCATAGTAATGCCTATACTCCCCCTTTTTTTGTTATTTACAAAATCAATAAATAAAAATGTAACCTACAATTTCTATCCAAATCTATGTCAAAACTCTCATAATAAGGGATAAATTAATTAAACATAATCACACATATATATTAGAAATGAAAAGGGTTAGTATGTTATATGTAAAAGTAAGTCTCTTTCTAATTTAGTTTATTTATTCCTTTCTTATAAATTATGAAGTTTTATCGTACTACATTAACTAGAAATTTTGGGTTCTCAAATACGCTAACATAATTCCCATCGAGTTGCCATTTATTTTACACAAACACACCCCCATTTTTAAATTTCAAATAGGGACCCACCTTCCTTATAAAAATTCCTTAAGACAGTCTAAAAACATCATCCATCGAGAAAATAACCTTGGAGTAATAATATTGACATATTTCATAAATGATAAGATTAACTCACTAACTTGTTATTTTGGGTATTATTTTTCCTTGTTAAAAGTTAGAGTTGAAACATTGTTATATTCTTAATAAAAGTATTTATATTTTGATATGATACATATGAGTGACTAATGAGACTAACTACATTATATTTTAGTCTATGTTTGCTTGAATTGGATTATATGTAGGGTATTTTGTGATCATTTTTTTATGTTTTATCTTTGGGATATCTCTAACCTCATTCGATCTTGAAAAGTTTCATTATCCTAATCATTTATAGCCTTCAATTATTGACCAAGTCTTCATTCCTATGAGTTTTTGGGATGATTACAAGTGTCACCATCCCACCCTTTTATAGCTATTAAGTACTCAAACAAATTATTAAATATTAGAGGCATCTAAGTCACTAAGATTATGAAAAGTGTCACCATTCCTCTAACCCATAGACCAAAGAGTAATTAAAAATCATCAAGTCATATGATCAATAAGATAAATGATATCATTTTAAGTGTCATCATCCTACTCATTCAATATAGGGGATGTTCACACAGTTCACTAAGTTAAATAATTCTCTAAGTCACCAAGATTGATCCACATGTCATAAGCATGATAACCCACAAATGGCATTAGAAAATTATATTATATAATCATATAGGAAAGTGGAGAAATGAGATCTATCCATGTGGCATCATCTCAAATTGCCACATTCCAACATAATGAGGTACAAATTTATATTTTAAAGATAATCTAGGTCATTGATATTACTCCACATGTCATAATACCACTAACCTATGATATACACAATGTAAAACAGATAGATTTGTATTGTGGGTGATCATAGTAGTGAGATCCATCCATGTGACATCATCTTAAGATCCTATATTTGAAGAATCAAAGTACAAAGGATCAAGACTTGGTAGCTAATGAATAAGTGATATGAAACCATGTGTTTAAAACTAAGCAAAGTAATTTTCAAATATGAAAAGGCTATTAAAGTGTAATAAGAAGGCATATATCATACTAAAATGATGAGACATCTAGAAGTAATGAAAATATGACAAATGGAAATTTAATTCATAAAATATAATAGTACAGAACCAAAATTCAAATAAGAAAATAGTAGATGGGGAATGGAGTGAAATCCATTATTGCATTTAATACACATGAATTTAAAATTAAATTCATTCACTTTTTATAGAAAAAAATGTAAGAAAACACCAATAATCATTTTGGAGTCCAAGTTTAGGAAATGGAATCAAAGCATTAATTATGAAAACTCAGGTTTTATATCAAAACTACATGAAATTGGGACATGTTTTTACCTAATGTAAGGCTCTCAAATGACACCCTCCCTAGAATGAGGTGCAGAGGGACCAAGTGGAGTCTATAGAGGATTATACCTTCAAGGGAGACATTCTCAACCTTATTGACTCCCCTATTACCTTACCTAGAATAATGGTTGAGGCAGTCAAGATAGTGACTGAATCCTAGGGACCACCCAAAATAATAAATGGGACACCCCTTGGGTTTTCCCAAGGGGCTATATAAGAAGGAAAAAATCAAAATCTAGAGGCAAAGGAGCCTAGGGTAAGCTTTAATAATCAATTAGAGGACATAATATTTTCCAAGGCTTCATCAATAAAGAAAATTGGGATGGCTAATTTAGAAAAAGACACATATTAGGAACATCCTATTATAACCCCAGTATCAACCTCTAAGGGGGGAGAACTATGCTTAGATGAAAAGGTAGTAAAATAAGAGACCAACAATCAGGTGGATGATATGGCTGGTAGAATTGAAAAAAGGGAGGAAGAACTAGTTTAATCCCCTAGATCATCAGTGGTGAAGAAGACCCAACAAAGTAATGTCCAAGATACACTTAGCTTAGTAACTAAAAAAAGAAAGCCTCAAGCTAGTCCTGAGCCCTTTGTAGAAAATCTTTTCCCAATCCCCGAGTGTGGGAAATAGTAAGAGTATAGAGAAGGAAGAGGGTTGGTCTAAAATAAAGAAGAAAGGAAAAGGAAACATAAAAAATACTATAGATGTGGGGGGAGAATGGTAAAGGTAGACCTACACACATATAGACAAGGTAGAGAGATATGGAAAAATAAATTTCTAAGGGTAGACAGTCTACCCTAGCAATCCTCCCTAGGAGGATTAAAAAATGAACATAGTCTCCTAGAATATATGAGGGCTTAACATCCCTCATAAGAAATTACTTATTAGGAATTGTATAATAGACAACAATCTAGATATTTTATGACTTCAACAAGTCAAGATGATTGAGGCAATTTTCAAACTAGTGATTAAAATCATTTGTCCTAATGTTAACTATGCTATTAGTGGAGCTCAGGGAGCTTCAAGAGGTATTATCATTCTATGGAATCATAGCTTTAAGGTAAGGGTTTTGACCTATTCTAGGCATTATATCAAAATCTCATTCCATAATAATTCTTCATAATGGATGTTTATTAATGTTTATGCCCTAAACACCTACCTTGGGAGAAAGGAGGTTTGGGATAATTTCTTTGCCAAGATCAAAAACTCTATGAATACTAATTGGATGATAGTGGGGGATCTGAAATCCCCTCTATACCAATCATAGTAAAAGGGAGGCCTAATAGACTACTATGATATCATGGTAGACCTATCAAATTTCCTAAGTAATATGGGCCTAATAAATATTGACCTAGAGGGTTAATCCTTCACTTGGTATAATAAAAGACAAGTGAATAATCTTATATAAGTTAAACTTGATAGATTTTTAATATCCTATAATTGGAACATAACCAACCTTATATGCTTGACTACAATCCCCAAGGTGGGTTTTTACCATAATCTATTATTACTTAATTGGTAAGAAAACAAGCCTAGAAGCCCTTTCCCTTTCAGATTTGAAATGATGTGGATGCTCCATCTAGAATTTAGGGACCATCTGATTGAGTTTTGGAACATTCTTATCTAAGGGATAGCTATGTAAAGGGCTTCTCAAAAACTATCTAATGTTAAAAAGAATGTCAAGGGATGAAACAAGTATACTTTTGGAAATGTCCTAATTTAGAAGAAGAACATCATAGACCAACTATCAAATATTAAAACCAAAATGGAGTAGGGGGACTCATCAAAAGAGCTACTATCTCTAGAAAACCCTCTCTCAAAAAATTGGATTCAAACCTTTAAGGAGGAGGAAATGTTATGGAAATAGAAATCTAGGGTATAAATTAAAGAGGGAGATAAGAATGCATCCTTTCACTAGTCCACTCTAAAGCATAGGAAGAGGAACTCTATTAATAGACTTGTGGATGAAAATGGCCTAATAGTTAAGGAAGCGGAGGAAATCAAAAAAACTAGTCACTATTTACTTTGAATCACTTTTAGCTGCTCATCATACCAACTCCTTACTTGAAGATACTGAGTTCCTCTTGAAATCCATCCCTTTTATTTTAAATGAAGAAAATAATATCCTAACCAAACCAATCATGGAAGAGGAAGTTAGGGATGGTATATTTTTAATGAGAGCTCTCAAATCCCATGGGTTGGATGGATTCCCTGCAACATTTTTCCAAACATTTTGGGACATATTAGGGAAGGATGTCACCAATGTTGCTAAAGATTTTTTTTAGATAGGTAGGCTCTTACAGTAGCTGAACAACACTTATATAGCCTTAGTTCTAAATAATATGGATGCCTCCTTTATGATGGAATTTAGACCTATTAGTCTATGTAACATGATTTACAAAATCTTTACTAAGACCTTAACTCTTAGTTTACAACTATTGTTGATTAAACTCATTACCCCATGTCAAAAAGGTTTTGTTTTAGGTAGGCAAATTCTAGATGTTTCTATCACCATGCATGAAATCATCCACTCAATCTCCAAGTGTGAATCTTTAGGTATGATATTCAAATTGGATATTTCCAAAGCCTATGGTAGAGTCAATTGGGATTTTTTGATCAAAGTCCTTAGGAAATTTGGCTTCCAAGATAATTTCATTAATATGGTTAAAGAGTGTATCTCCATAATAAATTTTTCTATTTTAGTTAGTGGATCTCCCAAAGGACACCTTCCATTTGGTAGAGGTCTTAGGTAGGGAGATCCCCTCTCCCCTTACCTATTCATCCTATTGATAGAGGGAATGAGTAAAACCACTTACAACATTCTGAGGCAAGGAGACCTTAGAGGTATCAAGCCTACTTCCACATTCCAACCTTCTATCATCCAACAGTTTGTAGATGATACTATAGTATTTGGAAATGCCTTGGTTATAGAATCAAGAAGGTGGAAAAACCTTCTCAACACTTATGAAATGGATTTTGGATAGAGCATCAAATTTGAGAAAAGTCGCGTCTCTTTCCTTAATACCTAGGATGACCTACAAGGGAAAATTATTAGAATCTTGAGATGCTCTAGTGAAAAATTACCTGATATATATCTTGGACTCCCACTCACTATATCCAAGGTCACAACTGATTATTGGAATATGATCATAGAAATAATTCAAAGGAAACTAGTTGGATGGAAAGGGGTGTTGTTGAGTCAGGGAAGAAAATTTCAACTCCTAAAATCATCTCTGTAAGGTATCCTCTATTGTTTCCTTCATCTCTTTAAAATCCCTAGATAAATGGCTAATAAGATAGATCAGATTCAAAAACAATTCCTCTAGTCAGGAGTGGAGGAAAAGAGAAGATTGACACTAGTAAGATGGGATAAGGTCTACACTCCCAAGTACCAAGGGGGTCTGAGATTGAAAAGAATCCACCTAATTAATAAATCCCTCATGTCAAAGATTGGTTGGAAATTGATACAAGGCAATAAAGAATGGAGTGGTATCATATAGGCCAAATACCTCAATGGAGATAGTTACAAGATACTAACTAAACATAGTCTCCCTAAAGGATTGATTATATGGAATGAAACTCTCAAAACTAGATATATTATTTGAAGAGGCATTAGATGGAATATTGGATATGGTAGGAAAGTAAGCTTTTAAGAAGATAAATGGTTGAAAGATCAACCTCTCAAAGACTTAGATTATGGTATATTATCAAGAGCAACTAGTGGTTTTTTGGTGATAAAGTGAATAATTACATCAACATAGATGGGAGTGTCAGGAACTGGAAGAACATCATATATTTTGTCAAGGGTCAAGAGGAGAATATAGACCTAGCTATACAACTACAAGGGGAACTATCTGAGTTTAGGTTACCCATTTTAACTAAACAAGATCAACTAATTTTTGACAAAGATGATAAAGGTTTATTCACTATTAATAGTTCTTATAAACTACTTATAGACTCAGGAGAGGAAAACCTATGGGGTAAAACCTGGCTTCCTAAACTGATTCCTAAAATCAATTTCTTCTAATGGATTCTCATGCATAACAAAATACTGACCATTGATAATTTTAAGAATAAAGGTGTTCAAATACCTAATAGATGCATTCTTTGTAAAAAGGATGAGGAAACATCCACTCACATTATTATATAATGCAAATTTACCTAGGAGGTCTTGACCCTCACTATATATAGACTTAACCTGAGTTGGGTGCTTAATAAGAAGGTGGAAGATTTGGTTGAAAATTGGATACCCCCATCCAAATCTTGTTTCCTTATTCTGAAGTAACTATGGTCACAAATCCCCCCTCATCTTGGCTAGAGTTTGTGGAAAGAATGCAATAACAAAATCTTTAGAGATAAATATAAAACCCCTATGGAGGTGTTTTTTATCTTTCTCAAAGCTTTTGGTAAAACATATCAATGCCTATAAATTCTAAATTGTGGAGAAAACCCCAAGACTAGAAGCCCAAAAATTATTGGATCATGGAATATTAACCCAAACACCTTCCAAATTGATAATACTAAAAAATATGTCAAGGGATAATACCAAATGGTCATTACCTCAGGAAGGCTAGCACAAGGTCAACTTTGATGGGGTTGCCAAAGGAAACTTAGGATTGGCTAGTGGTAGAGGTATTATTAGGATTGATTCCAGTGCTTTAGTGGTAGCCTACTTGGAAGGAATTGGTATCAAAATTAATAATGAGGTGGAAGCCAAAGTAATGTTATGGGGAATTAGACTTGCAATTTCTCTCAACATTTGAAAACTTCATGATGAAGGGGACTCTAAATTAATAGTCAATGCCATGATTGGAATAGAGAACATAAGATGGAAGATGGTATACTTAATAAGAGATATTCAGACATTGTTAAACACCTTAAAGGAACATAGAGTCACTCATATCTATAGGGAAGGTAATATAGTTACAAATATAATGTCCAATTTAGGAAGTAATAGTGATAGATGGAGATGTTGGAGGACATTGCTAGCTTTACCTGATGGAATTTAAACTCTTTTAAAAAAAGATGGAAACAACCACATGGTTTAAACTCTGTGGGATCATAGTCACTTTCTATCTTGGTTCAATGGGAGGAATCTACTATCCTTTGAAGAGAGAAAGGACTTCAAACAACTTTGATATGGGTTATTCTATAAACCAAGACTATACTTCCAGGAAGACTTTATTGGATCATAATTGGATGGGGCCTATTCCTCTTATTCATGAGAATTTATTTACTATACACCTAAATCTCCCTAAATGGTATGTGGAAATTTTTGAAAAGCTTTGGTCAAACTCTTGGCTTAGTTAGAAGTTGAGGAAATAAATAAAAATGGGTCATGCTTAATGGATGCTCATCTTGCCTATAGTGAAAAGGGATGGACACATGGTCAACAAATAGAATGTTGAGATAGCTAGCTAGATAAAAAGGAGGATAGATTTTATAATGATGAAAGGGAGTGACATCTACAAAGTGAGTTAGAATGAGGGAAATCATTTCCTTACCTTGACTATTATGATTCTCATATTGTCATGAATTAGTGGTCAAGGTAAAACTCCAAGGAAAATCATGAGGGTGGCAAAGGTCTGGTTAATCCCTATAATTATTAAAAGCCGAGGGGATGGGGCTGATTTTGGCCCTTTTATTATGTGAAAGGCTTGAGAAGATGTATCATTATACTAGCTATGTTATCACTTCGACTAAGAAATTTTGGGAGCTTTATTAATTCAGTATGAGAGGTGATATTTTTAAGATTGAGCCATATTTAGAGGAATTTTACCAGGACCCCACTACCTGGCATATCATTCAGGAGGGGGTAGTGGCTACCTTTCTTTAAGGGATGATTGGCATGATGAAAATTTATCTCAAAAATTCACTAAATCTTGGGAGGAGGACTCCAAAAAGGTATGAATTGGTAGAATTAACTTTGAGGTTTTAGAGGAGGTGATTAGATAGGCTATTGTGCCTCCCACCAAAGGTAAGAAAATCTATCACCACATTAAGGTTCCAAACCTAGATAATATGGCAATATTTTTCAAGGGGAAGTAGATGTTAAACTTCATGGGGGTTTTGAGCATGACGAATTTCTAGTTTTATGGGAATAAGTCTACCTCATGATAATGAAATATTTCACCCTTAAGGGCAGGTATAAGGTTTTTTATTACAACCACTTTGCACTCTTTAATCATTTTAGACATAGATTGGATATTAGTTTTCCTTTCTTTCTTTTATCTTCTTTAGAAAATTTGATCAAATCAACTTAGGAGTATTGGGCCAAAACCTAGACAATCACCCCACCCCTATCCATCAAAGCCTTATGTTGAGGATCTATCACTTACATCTAGCTTTATGTCCCCCTAAGCTAATTAAATTGAGATTGTTGGATGAATCCCTGAGTAACCTATCTCCTACCAAGAAAAGTAAGTGCAAAGATTTCATGGGGACCCCCAAAACTCCAAAAATTTGATTAGGGGACCCTAGTTCTATTGACTATGACATTCTAAGAGTTACCCCTCTGGCTGATTATCCTACCCATTCCCCTTTGTCTCTTAGTGGCAAGCCCATCACCCCCAACTGGGAGTTGGGAAGGTACTTAGTAAAATAATCTGAGAAGAATTCTAAAGAAGCCTATGTTCACCCCAAGAAGACTAAAACTGATCTTGAGAATATTAGTGGCACCATGGAGGAAGAAAAGGAGTTGATCCAAGACCATAAACTATTTGTGGATAGTAGGGGAGGTAGTTCTGGTGTTCACATATCTATTAGAATTATTGGGACCTCTTTTATTAACCCTAAAGGTATTGTTATTTCTGATGATTCCAATTCCTTATGAAGAGGTTGTTGAAAAGTAAGTTGATGAAACCCTCTCTAAACTATAACATGAGGTAGAAGGTACTAGCTACTTCCCGAAAATGAATGAGACCTCTTCAAAGGAGATGGAAGAGGACACTGAGGATGATAGTGACCAGGAGAAGGTAAAAAACTATTCTCTGCGTACTAAGACAATGAAAGAGATTGAGGTGATCAAGAACAAAATGGAAAAGATGAAAAAAAATGGAGGATCATGGTTGAATATGCAACCAAAGCTCTCAACCAAGTAGCTACAATTTTCACTGTGGTGAAAGACTTTGATAATAAGGTTAAAAATGTTGGTATTGAAAGGCTTGGTGACTATAAAGGAATTTTGAATTCCTATCTAAGTATAAGACATTTTATATTCCTTAGTTTCCTATGTTTATGCTACTTTGTTTTTTGTTTCATCTACTATTTTAGTGTGTGTGTGTGTGTTGTTAATGCACTATTCATATATCATTTGAAACTTTTTGCCTAGGGGGTTACTTTATATTGGGCCTAGGATCATTTTACTTGCTTTTTTAATCAAAAATGAATCTAATAAATATATTTTGTTTGAAAAAACTTGATTTGATTTGATTTCTTTCTTACTATTCTTTATAAATTATGAATTTGAGTTCCTAAGTGATTAAGAAAATTCAAGTCTTCAAATAAAACATAGAACATTTATATAATTTCAATGGCTCTATCATCTCAAACTCTTTATCCCTCTACTTATTCTATTATAGGCATGATGAAATACACACACACACAAATATATATATATAATATATATATATATATATATATATATATATATATATATATATATATATATATATATATATATATATATATATATATATATATATAGTATTGGATTTAATGGCATTACCACACAAGTTTAAACACTATTTGGCCATATGGGAAGAGGTCGATGTTGCTAAGCCATGTGTGGTAAGGGATCAATCATCCAAATTCATTTATAAATATAAAAGTGACATTTTGGCTATCAAGGTAGTAGATTTGCATAACACCATAGCTAAAACCAAGGCAATGCCTTAAATCATCTTCATGATTTTTTTTGTATATGGGAAACATTTTGGAATGATATTACAATTTAGGCTTAGTAATACCTATGTGGCCTACATATGTGTTAATGATTTTGAAAGGTATTAAAATCTCCATATCCCAAAGATAACCTATGGCTAAGACATAAATTCATGGTTTTATGTAAATACAATCCCCAGTAAATTATAATATTAGGCTAGAAACCCAAACAACTTTCAATCTAAAATCCTAATTTCCTCTCTTCCCATGGTTAATTTCAAGCCAGGGATAAGAATTGTTATGGCTTTGTTGAATTGATTGTATGGTTTCCCTAGCATGTCCTACATTCATGAGATATGGTTATTTCTATTAGATACTATATTGAGTTCAAATAAAATCATTTCCCTTAGATAAATCATCTTCTTTTGAATTAATACATCAAATAGATAACCCATCCAACCTACATGATGTAAATTTCTACTTGATGTCTTATGTAGTGGATACCATAACATGGGCACCCTATATAATATCCTAATAAACTTGATGTCTTATGTAGTGGATACCATAACTACCACAATTCACCCTTCCTATGGAGAAACATGGGCACCCTATATAATATCCTAATAATAGAGTGTGTGATGAATTTAACATCCTTCACATACATAGATTTTTTAAAAAATCAAATAATCATAAGTAAATTTTATCTTATGGTATATAGGGTTATCTATGGGGAAAATATACCTAAATTATTAGACCATATCAAGAGAAGCATCAATAAAATAGGTTACTATTGGTAATAACATAAGTGCACCATAATCATAATTGAGGGAACTACATAACTACATTTATACTTACCACACACTATTCTAGATAAGGTGGATGAGTAAAATATTATTGCACCATTGGTTGATAGTGTAGATGTACAATTGAAAGGTGATCAGAAAGGATATTTTCACCCAAATCCTCTCAGTATAGGTTGCATATAGTACATAAAAAGGGATCATCTCAAATTTTATGTAAAAATTAGAACCCATTACTGTTTCAAAAGAGAACCATTCAGATATTAGGATCCTAGGGTTAAGGTCAAAGACCATCTCAATAAATATGAGAGGAAAGTTAATATTTCCTATGTACACCAATGGTATGATCATGACTCCATTTTTATAAATGTTGAACATGGTAATTATGTTTATATCAGAGTATAAAAAATTAATTTTTCCATGATAATGAATCTAAGGATCCAATATGATCCCACTATCATAAAATAAGATACAAATAAGATAGATAGGGAGAAATAGACTTCAACACTAGTTTGTGGGCCTCCTCTCCAAGTAGAGGCATAGACTGAGGAAACTGATAATGTTAAAGGAGTAGGTAAGCTTGAGGATGTATACCCATAATAATATTTCAATTTTCTTATCAGTCTCCATACACCCCCAATAACTACTACTTCTTAGCCTATAACTATGGTGTGGGAATCAATGAGTCATATAAAGAAAACATGGCTATTTTATCACAATATTGCCTCCATTAACCATGGTGAAATAGGTAAATCTCCCTTATTTTTTAAAATATTTCCTATTTATGTTAATCCCACATCACCAATTCACACCATCACACCCCAACCCATGGGGCAATCATCCACCTCATCCATGGCTCCACTAATAACCATTACCATCCCCACTTCACCTTAAACTTCAAATCTTGTAACCCATTCCAACCACTTATAGACCAGCCCTTAATCCATGTAAGAAAATTCTAAAGACCTAAAAATGGAATCCTAGGGTGCCTCATGTGTCTCCTAGGGTTATACAAGAATAATAAATGCCTACATATGGCTTATTTATTATGATAGGCCCTATGAATGAGGAGTTTTAGGGGGAACCAAAGGAAGAACATAAGGAAATAAAAAATAAGGAAGATATAGGGTTCAATAATAATTATATGTCATAACCCTCTAAATTTTGATTTCTTAAATGATGTAGAGCTTAAACCAATATCTTTGTTCCTTCTATTATCCTTTACCTACATTTACTAACTCAAAAAAATTAAACTTCTCCTTCAAGCACATTTTTCACAATCATTCTCTTAAGAAATTTTGAAAACTCTTATTCTCAATATTAAGGGTCTATACTCAAGGCATTCTCATTTCAAACAAATCACACTTTTCAATTATGTGAGTTTCTTTACAATCAAATTCTTAAGTCTAGGCTTAAGGCTCTATCTTTAGGTCAAAACTACATAGCTTATCAATAAGTACTTCAATAAAGTTTTAAAAATTAAATATAATCTTCATTCCTCTCCTTTAAAACTCATTATTAATCTCAAATTTCCATTCATGACATTATCCTCCTTGTCCACAACTTCCACTAGTTTAGATAGGGTAGCTAGTTGCCCTATTTCTAGGTTTCCTTACCTATACAGATATGTATGAAAGCATCTAAAAAATATAATCACCAATATAGATAACCTAAATCAAAACCTACCTATTATTAAGGTTATATACCTTAATTATTGCATTTTATCCCTTTTTATTCATTACACACTTGATTGTGTCAAGAAAAGACTACATACAAGTCTATATAAGGGTTTGACAACTCACACTTCATTATTGATCCAATAAAGGACTCAAAAAAGATATAATAGGTTCAAAAAACATGCCAAAACATTCTAGGACACAATTTAATTCAAATCTTTGGACTTGACTTTTCAAGAGTTCAACTTACAGTTTATAAATACTTGATTGTATCAATAGAAGCGTAATACATAGTTTATATTATTTTCCAAAATGAACACTACACTTTCCCAATAAACACAAGTTTAAAAGAATCTTAATTCACATGAAAAACTTCCCTCAAATTATTAAGGCACCTATAAATCAATTTAAGGTCTAACATTTCCTTTAACAAACATGCAGACAATCTTTCAAAGCTTAACTATAGAACATAGGGGTCAGGTTAGAGATACTTACAATTTTAGAGTTTATTTTTGAATGTTTATGTCTTATAACCTAAATTCCACTCTATTCACCTTGATTAACACATATTATTATCTTTCAAACCTCATTTATTTACAAACTTGACAAACATAACTTGCATTCTAAAGGCTTAACACCCAAAATAGGGCTCTTTATGCAACATGACTGAGCACCAAACATCTTTATGTTATTATTGTAAACATAAAGTAAAACTCATAGATCAATCCTTCAAAACATATTCAAATATCATCTATTGTCACTTGATCATTAACTTTAAATCTATAGTTTGCAAATAATCAAAATGCACTAATAGGGTCTAAGAATTCCCCTTCAAGAATAGGGGTATATCCTTTCTCTATTCCTCATAGTTGTCTCTCAAAAAATCATTAGCCTTTAAATATACATAGAAACAATCCATTTTCATTCTTTCAACAACACATCACATGCAAATTTTTAACAATAGTTGTGACTTATAAAATAGAGGTCTGAATCAAATATTCATTTAAACATTCTTTTCTTTATAGGGTTTTACTTCTAATTTCCATACTCTATCATCATCGAATAGGATGAGAGTATTACATTAAAAAATTGACTACTACAATATATATTACCTAACATTACTAACTAATTCTTGAACAAGATTATACAAGTAACCTCTTAGTCCAACATGGGGTGGTGGACTACCAACTCACATTTGCATGATAAATGCATATATTTTCACTCTAAGACCATCATGAGACCATAAAAAGTATATTACAGTGTTGAATTATTAATTACACCTCTTTCCACTCACCTAGACCCACTAAGACATTATAAAAAATTTAATTTGCTTTTTGGAAGGAAAACTATTTCAAAGCCAAATTCAAAATTACATCCTCTTAAGACATCTTCTAGACCTTGTGTGAGCATTCAAAGATGATCCTAAATCATACTCCCAATGGGAGGAAAATCTTTCCACCTATATTATTCTTCTTCTTTAAGACACTCATAGAGGTTTTTGTTCTCTTGACTACCACACTTGCACGTTGTCTTGCCATTTTCCATCTTCATCCATGTTACACCTATAAAATACAACAAATCATTAATGAAAACATATTATTACTCATGCCTTTGAGCCATTCTCCATATTCCCTCTTTAATTTATTGTTTCTCTTGCTTCCAATCACCTTCATGTGATTTATTTGATTCACTCTCCTTTTTTGCATCAAATATCAATGCACATTGCTTCTCTCCTTCCATGACTACTCCTTCAATTTCTACCTGTACCTTAATCTTAATAGCTACAAATTTATTTTGGGGAGTATATTCATATGCTTTACCCCTCCTTGACTTCATTAATTCCTTGATCTTGGAAAATACTATTGCATTCCATAAGTATATGCTTTCCTTGTTAACTTCTTTAACCATTTCCCTATACATTTGATGAGGCTCAAATCCATACTCTTAATTCAAAGACTCATACAAACTTTAATATACCTCATACCTCTCCTCATGTTGCTATCCTTTTGTTCCTTTGGCTTTACTTTCATCCTCTTGAGTGAATATCTCTTCCTTCTTCATGCTATCTTACCTCCAACATGGCTAACCTATTTGTTCTTGTTCCATCAACATGACTCCACAAGGAATATCTTTTTCATATTGACTTCCTTTGATCACCACTTGGTCATATGTATATTCTTCTTATTCCTTGAGCCTATAAATGGGCTCAACTATCTCTTTATTCTCCTCATCTCTCATACCTATATTCAAACATATCAAAGAAACATTATATTTCAAAACATGAAGCTTGATTGCCTCCTTGTCCTTCCTCTTTTGTCTTCTCTTTTCCACTATTTTGTTGATTGGCCATTTTATTGGATTCATTTTTATGACCCATCTAAAATATGGGTTCACAAACTCTTTCACATGTTCAATCTTGATCAGCATCTCATTCATTTTTTGCCTCATCTATACCATTTCTTTATCCATCTCTTCATGCACCATCTTTTCCTTGTGGATTTCATGCTTAATTTTATCTTTCACTTTCCTTGTTACCTCTTCTTTTATCTTCTCCTTGATTACCACACTTGGTCACATTCTTATCCTTGTATTGCTCTCTCTCTCTCTCTCTCTCTCTCTCTCTCTCTCTCTCTCTCTCTCTCTCTCTCTCTCTCTCTCTCTCTCTCTCTCTCTCTCTCTCTCTCTCTCTCTCTCTCTCTCTCTCTCTCTCACACACACACACACACACACACACACACACACACACACACATTTGTTAATAAATCTTCTATTTCAAGCCTACCACCACAATACTTACTATTTGCAATCAATCATTCATATAAATCAAATGAATCAACCATAAAATGTATCATACTTTGTCCTCCAATAATTATCTTTGAAATTTGCCTTCTTACTTACCTAAAACTTCAATTATCATATTAAATGCAATATAATCACAATGGATATACCTGTATTCACTTTCTCAGAGCATCTACATGTATTTGATACCAAATGATGTAGAGATTAAACCAATATCTTTTCTCCTATTATCTTTCACTTGTATTTACTAAATTAAACCAGTTAAACTTATCCTTAAAGAACATTTTTCACAATCATTCTCTTAAGCAACTTTTAAAACTCTTATTACCAATATTGAGGATCTATACTCAAGGCATTCTCATTTCAAACAAATCACACTTTTCAATTCTATGAGTTTCTTCACAATCAAATTATTAAGTCTAGGTTTAAGTCTCTCTCTTTATTAATTCATCTCCTTTCAAACTCATTATTTATCTTAGATTGCCATTCATGACAATATCCTCCTTGTCCACATCTTTCACTAGTTCGGATAGGGTAGTTAGTAGCCCTATTTTAAGGTTTCCTTGCCTATATAGATATGTATGAAAGCATCAAAAAAATATAATCACCAATATATATACCCACAATAAAACCCTACCTATTCTCAAGGTTATAGACCTTAATTATTGCATTTTATCCCTTTCTTATTCATTACACACTTGATTGTGTCAAGAAAAGACTGCATACAAGTTTATACAAGGGTTTGAAAACTCACACTTCATTCTTGATCCAATAAAGGAGTCAAAAAACATATAATAGGTTCAAAAAACATGCCAAAACATTCTAGGACATAGTACAATTTGAATCTTTGGACTTGACTTTTCAAGAGTTCAACTTATAGTTCATAAATACTTGACTATATCAATAGAAGGATAATACATAGTTTATATTCTTTTCCAAAATGAACACTACACTTTCTCAATCAAAAAAAGTTTAAAATAATATTTATTCACATGCAAAACTTACCCAAACCTATCAAGGCACTTGAAAATTAATTTAAGGTCTAACCTTTCCTTTAACAAACATGCAGACAATCTTTCAAAGTTTACCTACAAAACATAGGGGTCAGGTTAGAGATACTTGTGATTTTAGAGTTTCTTGTTGAATGATTGAATATTATAACCTAAATCCACTCTATTCACCTTGAGTAACACATATTATGATCTATCAAACCTTATTTCTTTAAAGACTTAACAAACATAGCCTACTTTCTAAAGGCTTAACACCTAATATAGGGATCTTTGTGTAACATGACTAAGCACCAAATGTATTTATTCCATTATTTTAAACATAACCTAAAATTCATTTATCAATAATTCAAAACATATTCAACCATCATCTATTGTCACTTGATCATTAAATTTAAAGCTAAAATTTACAAATAATCAAAATGCACCAATAGGGTGTAAGAATTCCCCTTTAAGAATAGAGGTATATCCTTTCTCTATTCCCCATAATTGTCTCTCAAACAAGAATTAGCCTTTAAATATACCTGATAAAAATCCATTTTCATTATTTCAACAACACCTCACATGCAAATTTATAATAATAGTTATGACATAAAATAGAGGTCTAAATCAAATCTTCATTCAAACATTCTTTTTTTATAAGTTTTTACTTCTAATTTCCATGCTTTGTCATCTTCAAATGGGACGAGAGGATTACATTCCAAAATTGAATAATAAAATATATATTACCTACTATGGTCTAAAACTCCTAACAATAAGATCACTAACTGATTCTTGAACAAGATTCTATAAGTAACCTCTTAGTCTAACGTGAGGTGGTGGACTACCACCTCACTTTTACATGACAACTACATTTATTTTCACTGTAAGACCATCATGAGACCATAAAAGGTATATTACAATGTTTAATTATTAGTTACACCTCTTTCCACTCACCTAGACCCACTAAGACACTAAAGAAATATGAATTTCATTTTTGGAGGGAAAACTAGTTCAAAACTAAATTCAAAATCGCATCCTCTTAAGACATCTTCTAGACCTTGTGTGAGAATTCCAAGATGCCCCTGCATCATTAAAACCATAAGTTTTAGATAAATTGCAACACAAGAGCCACTCTATGGATAAATTGCACTGTACAACTAACATTTATTTTGCAAATTCCATCATAAGTTAGTGTGATCCTTGTTAATTTAGTGGTAACTAATAATATATATGAGGTTAAGTAGCCAAGTTTCACTATAGTTAAGAGGGAAGTCCACAAAAATCAACTAATACAACATATTTACAACTAAATACAAGACATCATATGCCTAATCATGTTTGTCAGAAGAGATGATCATTAATAAATTTTGAACTCCATATTAGTGTTTTGAATTGGAATTTCCATTAAACTTATATAAATTTATTTCTAGCATCTATGGTTGCAACCATAGACTATACCACCTAGATTAGTAGTTCAACACAATCTATCACCCATGTAAGCTAATCTTATTACCTCAATGAATCTATCATCAAAATATATTCACTTAACTTATTCAAACATGTAATCAATAAGTAATTTACAACATTACTTATCATAATAATTTTTCCCATTCATAACCTACTTGAAGTTAATAAATCTTTAGAACAGTTTAATACAAAACTTCTAGAAACATTTGTAAGCATAATGCTCAGTTAAATTTTATACACAATGATTAATTACTTTATTCATCATGAATGCCAATCTAGAGTGCTTGTTAGGGTTTATAACCAATTATAAATCCTTAATAATTAATGATTGTCTAAATAATCAAATACATGAGGCACAATTATTATATGTTGACATATCAGTTTAACAAATAGCCATTTTGACTAAAGTTTGTAGGTAAATTCAGATTAGTAAACTACCTAAGAAATCTCAGTGGAACCCAACAATCCATGTAAATAAATTATTGTGCTTCATTATTTTCTCTACATATCTCTAGTGTAGTTACCAGTCACTAATCATATAATTGAACAAATTTAACACACACACACACACACACACACACACACACACACACACACACACAACCATTATGACTAAAGTTTGTAGGTAAATTCAGACTAGTAAACTACCTAAGAAATCTCAGTGGAACCCAACAATCCATGTAAATAAATTATTGTGCTTCATTATTTTCTCTACATATCTCTAGTGTAGTTACCAATCACTAATCATATAATTGAACCAATTTAATACACACACACACACACACACACACACACACACACACACACACACACACACACACACACACACACACACACACACACATGTGCATGTGCACACCCACCCCCCCCCCCCCCCCCCCACCACACACGCACACCCATATTGTCAAATAACAACTATGGATTGCTTTTTAATTTTGAAAATAATATTATAATGATTTTTTAATCCCAACATAATTAAATTTGAATACATAAGTTCTATACTTAGTTGATTCTAACTAACTTATAATTTAAGCATTTACCAATCAATCATCCAACCTAGCCACATATCAAGGTTATCATGCTCATTTAAATAATATCAACACCAATTCATATTCACCAAAACCATTAGAGATATAGGATACCAAATTATTTATTTTCATTTATAATTACTAAAATTCATGTCATTCTTATTTATAATTTTTGTAAACAACCAAAAATGAAACTCTAAAATGAATTGTAACTTCTTTAAGAGTTATACTACCAAGAATGGGCAATAACAACATTTACCTTGTGTGTGTGTGTGTGTATCCAATCAACCTAATTTCAATTGAAACATCTAACAACATATAAAAATTATATTTAGTTTTCTAATTATATTAACTTTAATATCAAATACAAATGCATTCTAAAAGAATAATGCTCAAAATAAATATAATTACATACTTGTAAAGTTATTCCAATAAAATGAATAGACTACCTTAAATCAACCTTCTATTTTAAATCAACTAGCCACTTGTTTGTATATAAATTTTCCAATGAAAGCTACAAAAATTATTAAATCAAGTAATCTAGCACTTCCCACTAAAGGAAATAATATCTGCACAACCACTGATTGAACTTAAAACATTATATGCTTCACATACTCATGCATACCACTACTCAACCTTTATTAAGCACATTTATCAATAGATGATAGAGTATATCAATATCATTATGGATAAAAGGGACTTCTTCATTCATTAAATTTACAATGATTATACACAACCACATTATTAACCACATAATTAAAATAAAATATAATACCTATCCAACATGTTTACATTGATAGTGCTTGATACTATATCTCATCTTAGCTTTTCTAACAATACTCGAATTATAGTGTTTCATTCCTAGTATCGATAACTATCAATATATTTTATGCATAAATTTTATAAACTAAATTCCCATCAAATTAAATGAATATAATCTTAATACAACTAGAATATTATTACACTTCTTCCAAATTATATATAAAAACCTCTATAATACTTCTTAGTAATATAATTAGTCCTCATTCTTTTTAAATCATGCCAAATAATATAGGACATTGAATCCATACGAACCATACAATTAATGAAAAACTATACTATACTTTTAAACCCTAAGCTTTTCCTTATAATACATCCTTATTAATTTTCATAACTATGATCCATATTACCTTAATAATGATAATCATAAGACAAGACAAGATTTAATTTTAGTCATAGTAGTGAGTAGCAATAACATGTTCATAAAATAAACTATAAACAAATATATATTTATACTTAAGAAAATATCTCAATACATAGGTTAACTCCAACATTTAACCATAATTCAGTCTCAAGGAAAACACTCAAAACAATATTATCTATTCATGCCTTAGTAATATGAATGCATAAAAAGAATGTATGAAAAATTACCAATTGACTAAACTTATGTATCATCCATATGAACCATGTAACAATATTGACTCTGGATATAAACAAAAGCTTAGTTTTACTTTCCATAGTTTAACAAATGATATAATACTCTAGTTATTACACATACACTTAGGTGTTATGAAATAATAAGGCCATATGAAAGTTACTTAGCATTTCCCTTGGTAGATTTCACACATTAAAATATTTATTATATAATGATCACAAAAAAATAAAATAATCCATCTATTCTTCATCCATATATAATATGTCCTCACAAAAAATCCATCTACATGAGCACAATGAGCCCATCCATCAATGAGTTTTCCTTACCCACCCTAATCATCAGTTGGTAGGAGAAACAGGCACCCAATAATGAAGACATAACATCTAAGATATACTAGTAGCATGATGCAATGAGGTTATGGGTTCCATAAGGTTAATAAACCAATAACCATGATTAATACAACATAAACCACAAACCCTAAATAATCAATTAGACCATTTGAAAACAAGGTGTGAAATGACCATGACCACACTAAAAAAATTAGTAAAGTCCTTAACAACTAGATTTGAATCACATCATACAAACCCAAAAATTGGTAACACTCCAACAACAATTAATGATAAAAGAAAAAATATCAACATCAAAATATCCAATAGATCCAAGAATCTATATAGTTCACCTATATGTCATTGAAGAAAAAGGAGAACCCATAGTCTCACCATCATGATGTTTAGTGACTATGTTTGAAAATAGTTTCCTCTAAACTAGAAACATGTTTTCCTCTAAATTATCTAAAACCCAAAAAATATTTAGTTTTAAACAAGAGATTTGAACTTAATTATTTATAGTTCAATGTAGACCAAGCAACATGTGTTAACTTCTTATTTCTTTGTAATCCTTTTTATTTTCCACCTCATTTATCCCCCATCCTCCCCTTTTTAATTTTATATAGTTTATTTTATGTATTTTACACAATGCCTAGTGGTAGCTGTAACTGGTAGAACTCCTATTTTTACTAAGTGAAAATCCCATTTGAAAATTCTATAAATTACATGTATAGTTCCATCAGTCTTAGTTGTGAGTCAAACAAACTTGACCCCATGCATTCATTTAAGTCTCCATGCACAGTCCATAAAAAAATCAAGTGCCTTTGACACAATGAAACCATAATGATAGTTTCCTTTGAAGTCAACCACTTGTATCACTATGTGTTTTAGTTAATCAACTTGTTAGTGCCCAAAATTACATTGGGTCAATTGGGCCCTTATCAATTATCAAATCTTAATTCCCTATGCAAACTCCTACTTTTAACTATTCATGTCAAAGGTCAAGTTCATTTTAAATTAGATAAGTCCTAATTTGGTCCTTGCTTGGTGTATGTGTCTTTTCAATTAGATTTTTTTGGTTTTTTTGTGTGAATACAGTGTCTGACAGAAATAGGTCTTAGGTCTTTTTATCTCAAACAAAAATTTTGAAAACTTATTTCCATTAGATATTTTTTCCACTATAAAAAGTCTAAAGAAATTCAATGTCTTGGCCAAAGTGTTTGAAAAAGGCCCATTTCCTTCGAACATTTTGTCCACTAAAAAAAGTTTGGAGGGTTAATTCCTTAGGGCATTTTTCTCATGAAAAAAGTCTAAAAGAATTACATTATGTTGGGAAAAAGTAAAGTATTTATTTTTTTCAGACTTTTTGTCTAAGACAAATAGTCTGAAGGGCACTTGTCCTTTAGGAATTTTACTCACACAAAAACCCTAAAAAGAGTCCTTTGTTTTGATGAAAATGCTAATTCCAAAGTCTTTCAGTAAAAGTGTAAGCTCAATTAATTCTAAGAAAATACAAATTTTAATTTCTTTGGGAAAATTATTTTGGATAAAATGTCTAAAAAAATTATCCCAATGAAGACAAAATGTCGAATACTCGATTTTTTAAGGAAAAATGCAAAGGTCAATTTCTTCATGTAAATTGTTTTGGATAAAAAGTCCAAAATAATTATCCCAATGAACAGAGGGCTTGGGAGCATAAATGCCAAATATAAAAAGCTCATAATAATTCTTACGGCATAAAAGGCCCAAAATAGTTTTGCTAAAGACAAAAATACCACAAACAAAGAGCTTGCATATCAAATTACCAATGAGCAAATCTCCTGAAGAAATTTTCCTGAATTGTAGGTATTACGGTCTTGTGGAAATCTTTTGACTGGTGTGCAGATGTCAACTTTAAGCTATGAAAAGTAGCCATTAGGATTCAAATATTATAAGATGGTCATGAAAGTATCAATTTTAGTCCTAGTGAAATAGTCATTTTGAGTTCAAATAGAGGTAGATCTAATAGTGCATGTTAACATAGAGAAGGATGATCAAATGGTCATGATAAATGTCAAATAGTCAAAAAAACCTAGGATGAGTGAGATAGTGATAAGTGTCATCATCATAGGACCCTATCAAAAATTTGAAGTAGCATAGAATAAAGGACTGATCCTTATGGATATAAAATTCATAGTTTGTACTTTATCCATGCCAATGAGATTATTAGTGCATAATGATTGTGGACTATTCAATAAAACTCCAACTAAATCCAAGACTACCATGTGGCAAGAACTCATTAGCCTAGTAGAGTTGACATAATAGAGTGAAGAAATCCTATGGGTCTACCAAGTGGCATGAACTTGGGGTTAAAGCTACTTAGCATCTAACAGTTCTTGTTCTTCTTGATCAATATCGATAGTCTACATTGATCTATACACACATATCAACTATGTGAGTGAGAGTTAACTCATCAAAGGGCTCAAAACATGTAATAAAGTGACACATGTCTAATGGGTAACAAATGTCACATTTATAGATAAATAATAACATGTCATATAAAATTACACATGGGCGTATACATAATATTCAAATGTTCTATGAAAAACAACTCATGGAGTTTTCACCAGTGAAAATCAGATTGACTAGGCAAGTTTTAAATGAACCATGGGAGCTCCACAGGAAGTTTAAAGGCACTTTTTCTAAAGTATAAATTTAGGGCAGAGAGTGGGTTTATAGATATGTAAAAATTTGGTTCTAAAGTTTGACCCAAATGATTAGACAATGCATAAATCCCATTTGAAACTACAAGATAAATATAATACATGCTTGTAGCATGTATATAATACAAAGGGACTTATGTTTATATAACTAATGACCTCTTTGTAGATCTTGAGTAAAGCCTATATGATGGGGATTTTTAAAAGGGTTATAAGTATGTGTTTAGTACATTATAGTCCAATGTGGCTTTACTAACCCATCATGTGCTCATTCAAAGACCTCCTTAGGGAAGCTTCTCAGGAGGACTATAAGTGTCAGTTGTAACTTGGCAAATCATAGATGTGCAAGTGGGGCTAAAATTTACCCAATATATCAATGGTGGGAATAATGAATTTATAAATTAAAAAGCAAATTTACATAAAAGGATATATTTATTGAAAAAGATAAATTTGCTAAAGGGGTAAAATTACAAAATGGGAAAATATGTGAAAAAGTAGATTGGAACCAAAAAGAAGAAAGTTCAAATGACCTAAGTCTTTTGCATTTGTCATAATTGTGTTTGCCTAGGCTCTTTCATGAGTGAGGTATTATAGGTTTGAAAATCTAAGGTGGGTTACTCTAGATAAGATCATTGAAAGGGACATAGATCTAGAATATTCTTAGGAAATCATGGATAAATCAATTTGTTCCATGGTGTGTATGAGAGGGAGGGAAATTATCCATGAGTTTAGCGCTATGTAAGTGGTCCAAGGCATATTCAGGAAGTTATACATAAAGACAAAGTTTTTTAGTCACTCTACCATGAATACTCTCCTTATAGCTTGTGTGAAAGGCATTTACCTTCATGAGATCAAAGAGTTTGTTTCAAAATCTTCATCATTCCTTCAAGAGGCAGTCAGATCCATGATTTTGTTTGAAAATGGATAAATATTTCAAGTATGGCAAGGGAATATTTTCCAGCTAGAAGCATCTTGGTAGAATTGAAAGTTTGTTTTGAAAATTTTAAATTTATTACCCATAGTTTTATATCTAAAAATGTATAAATAGAGGGCTTCTCCTATATTTAAGGGGTTGGTTGTCCATTGTTTTGGTTATTTTTGGTTGTTGTTTTAGGTGTCCATTTTCCCTAAGTATAGGCTCTAAAAAAAATTAGGATTAATTATTGTGTGTATATTTTGTCTCCCTTGCTAAGGTGGTTTCAGTTTTATAACCATTAACATGCTTTGAGAGCATGTTTATGTCTGCCTTATCAAAAGAGTAATCTCACCATGATTGTCCTCATGGAAGCATTTTGAAATGTTGATGTTTTTAATATGTCTTTTCAAGTTAATGAAAATGTTCATGGTTCTTTGTTTTTTCCTATAGATGAAGTGTAGTAACATGTTTTGTAAGAATTGTTGATTGGATATTTGGGTTTGTGCTCACTATTTATTATCATTTTGAGCATAGATTTAGATTATAAACTCTTTCTACTTTACTTCAGGATAGGTTGTTGAATAAATTTTTAGGGCACACTAGGTTTATAGATTCAATAGGGAAAAGCATTTGAAAGATTATTTTTAGTATATGTTCTAGTCTCTCAAGGATCATTTAGTATTTAACACCATCTTACATTTGATTTTTTTTCATCTTTACTAATGAATATTGTCCTGAAATATTGCTAGATACCTTGATATTCAAAAACCACTAGCATGTCACCCTTCTTATTTTTAATCATCTAACTTGTCTTACCCTATCGTAACCTACAAATAATACACCCTATTACATAATATAAGTGTTATTTTCCTTAAAAATGCATAAAATATTTCATATCTAAAATGTGTTTGCAGTTTGTGATTTAAATCTTGGTGTTATAGTTTTCCATGCGACCCCTATTATTGAATATTTTATAAAATGAAGTCTACAATACTTTCCTCATCTATCTTTAATAGATTTTATATGACTTAGATCATTTTTGTATTTTTTGTGACAACCCTTCATAGGTGAAATGTGCAAACTTAGTTATACCCTAGTCATATTTGTTCCTTGTGCTAAAAATCCCCATGTAGGTTGAAATGTAGAATCTCTCCATGTGAGTAAGCTACCCCATAGGTCTTCTCACCTTGGTTCAGGTAGATCTAGAAGTAGAAAGGAGATGACCATACCCTTTTTAGGTGCCTCTTAGTCATTTTATACATTTGGTCTAATCTTGATGCCAAACACTTCCCTGGCTACAATGACATACTAGTGGGTTTTCCATCATTGCTTTCCATTTTATTTCAAGTGTGCAGGACCAAGTGTATGAGGTTTACAAATAGGAACCAACACTCTTTTGGTACCATTTCATGTGAATGAACTAAAATATTGGTTACTTGTGTGTTGTTGGGGACTCTTGAAAAGAGCTATAATTATTTCATGTTATGAAGTTCTTTGTTATTACTATACTGATTTGACTATCTTGGACATGAACACCACAACACTCCACTGGGGACATTCTAAGATTTTTTAAAGGCTTGAAAATTGACTTATGACATGTTCATTTTAAAGGACTATTAAGACTACATGTTGGGAGGTGTTTTTTCCCTTTTGAACATTAATTTAGAAATTTTAATGTCTTTATTTTTACTCTCATCATTAAATTCAGCAAGGTATGTTGTTATCATATATCATAATCAATTTTTTAACTATTATATTCCAAAATTATGATTCTAGTGGTGACTCTAATTTTTATCATTTGGTTTTAAGGAAGATCAATGCCTGGTTTGAATTATCTTTGTTAACTTTAAGATTTGAGTATTTTTTTTACAAATCTGGAAGGACTAAGATCATCCTTTAGAAGTGACCTATCAAAGAAAATCATCTCTCCTTTACGTATTCCTCAAAGAAGATGGAGATAAGTTTGGAAGCATATTAAAGTGTAGAGCTTAACTGGTAAGGGTTGTCAAGATTTTTATAATCTTGAACTATTTGTTGATCCTCCCATCATTGAGGACTATCATAGTTCTCCTAACAACTCTAAAACATATAGTCCTATGTATTTCTTAGCTACTTCTCAACCAATTGAATCCCCTCAAGATTTTGATCCACTAAGTATACCTCACTCATCCCTCATATACATTTGCTATTTGTTCTTGAACCTCCTATTGAAACAATCATGAGGCATACGGACCAAGATGAGAATGAGTGTCCTAAATTAAATGTTCCTAGATTTAGGCCTATTAATTTTTGTGAAATGGTAGGCTATCCTAATGAAGTCCCAAATGAAGTGAGAAAATGCCTTCCAAAGTTATAAGGGAAAAATGCAGTGAGTGGTGATCAACACTCAAGAGATTTTCATAATATCATTAAATATTATGAGGTTGAGTATGAGGATGTGTGTATTAAGTTGTTTGTTCACATGCTATAAAAATATGCTCATAAATGGTTTAATTCCATTCCTATTGGATGCATTAATTCAGGTAAGAGATGAAAAATGTTTTTAGAATTTAGTATGGTGATAGGATTTACACAAGGTTTCTTTTGGTTGAGTTTGAAAACATAAAAAATAATCCTAATGAGTGTGTGTAGTACTTCAATACATAGTTCAAAAAGACCATGATGTTTTTGCCCAAGAACATTATGCCCAATGACACATGTTTGATAAAGTATTGTGATGCCTTTGATAAGAAGGATACATAATACTTGAGGGACAAGGCTCCCACTAATATGTGGTTAGAATTCAATATGACCATCTAAATTGAGAACAACATAAAGGCTATGGGAAAGCCCGTGAATAAGTGGGATGATGTAAAATTGGATAATCTAGAAAATAAATAGTATATAAATATATCTAACATTGAGGAAACTGTTAAAATTTTGGCCTCTGCTACCAAAAAAATTCATATAAGTTAGAGCTAAGAAAGGGATCCTTCATGTGTATACTAGTAAAGAAAGGGATCCAAATAAAAGTCAAGCAAAAGGAAGGCCTTCTTTCCACCATTGAGATTATGATAGAGAGAAGATGCATGTAGATGAAGAAAGGATAGATATAAACCATAATAGAGGAGCTAGAAGAGAAATGTTTGATCCTTTAAAGGCCAAGGTGAATGTGGTAGATTATGACATTGATAGTGATTGGTGTGATAGGTGATTCCTTCCAAATCCCCCATGTGATAAAACTAAAATTATTGATGAATATGTAGATGAAATTGAGTATACATCATCTGATGATGAGATCTTAATGTTTAATTATCAAATCCCCTAAAGTGAGATGACTACCTCCATAGAATTGCCAAGTGCTATTACTATTGATCATTTTTGGAGTGTAGTTGAGAAAGTAAGTGTCACAACTCCTAAATTTTCTTATGATATTAATATGGCACAAGCATATGAATTACCCATTCATGATATAAATTTATTACATTCTATGATGATTAAGAAATATGATGGGTGAATTCCATCAGTTGACGATAGGCAACTGCTAATCAATGCATCAATTTCCCAAGAGAAGGAGTATCACTTGAGAATAAAATATCAATTTGTTTCTCCTTAAGACATTACCCCTACAAACCCAAAAGTAGGGGATGATAATAAGGATGCTAAAAAAGATACAATAGTCCCTAAAGCTTCCAAACCAGTGCCTATTTCCCAATTTGATAAGCCTAGAGGTGCTCCAGCCAATAATAGAGTACTTATATTCTCTAGTATCCCTAAGGGTATGAATGATGCTAAAAATAATCCACCCTTGAAGGCTATTTTTAAAAATTCAAATCCATCCTAGCCTACTCTAGTTTAAACCTTGAGAGACTATATTCTAGCTATAGGTATTGTCACCATTCCAGCTAATACTCCTCTTCCTCAGTATAGCATATGTGATATGGCCCAAGTGTTGAGCCAACTAAAAATCACCATGCCTCTTATTAAATTATAAGAATACTTAAACATATGAACATGGCATTTGAATATTTAGAATTTGGTGAAAGGTTAGCTGTGAATGAAATTAAGTTTCCCCAAACACCCCCAAATAGTGATGAAGAATTAGAAGAGGTTGTTGAACCTACTTTGAAGGCCTATTTAGGGACTACTTTGTTAGAAAGTCAATTGAATGTGGATATGTTTTACACAACCCTAATGATCCATGATCTAATTTTTCATAACTACATGTTTGATTTTGGTTATTTTTATAATGTGATGCCCTTAAGTGTCCTAAATGAGCTTGAAGTGAAGATTACATCAACTTTTAGAAAGTGTTATGCCATACATTTAAGATAAGTTATAGTTGTTGGGAAAGTGAAGGGGTTGGTAGTGTAGTTGGTAGTTTATCCTGGTAAGTATCTAAATATGGACATGGTACTTGTGGATTACCCACCTAAATAGGGGATGCTATTATCATGTAAATGAGTTTATAGCATTGGTGGAAGTGTACAAATGGAAATATTTTATGCCACTATTCTGATGGAGGGTAAGATGGTCAAGCTTTATATAGAGCCAAAGATGTTACATGTGATTGAAGATCCAAAATGTGCTCTTAATGAAGTACTATACATGGATGTTGAGCTTCATAACTTTGTTGGGAATGTTGATACTAGTGAACAACCTGTTGTTCTTGATATTGAACCTAACAAAGAAGGTATAGTTTGGAAGATTTGCTTTGATGGGGCTTGCTCCCATCTTATAAATGGAGCTAAGGTTATTTTCTATGCCCCTAATGGTAAATGTTTCATGTTTTATTTTCAATTATCCTTTGATTGTATGAATAATACTATTGATTATGAGGCACTCTTACTTAGTTTGAGGATTTCCCATGAATATGGAATTAAAAGTTTGATCATTAAGGGAAATTTTGAGTTCATGGTTAAGAAAATACACAATGCTTATGCCACCAAGAATAAAAGGTTGAAATAATATCATAATGTTGTCTAAAATTTGCTTGAATTCTTTGATGCATTCAAAATTTATTATCATGATAAACGTTTCAATGAAGAAGCTAATAAACTTGTAGGGTTAGTTTCTCAATTTGATTTGTAAATATAATCCCTAATTGTCAACATCAGGTGGAGGTGCTTGTTAGGCCTTCAGTCCTAGATAATGTTCATCATTGGTAGGTGTTTGATGATGATGATGATCAAATTAGGAGGTTTTTAAATTGTGAAGTTGAGTTTCATGATCAACTCATGGACCTAGAATCTATGGTTCAAGTTTGTGATAGGAAAGAAACCTTGTTTGGGAAAGACATAAATTAGCTAAATATAAACATGCTTCCAAGAGGATTGGTAAGTTTAGAAGCATATTTTGATGGATTTTATAGAATCAAGTTGAGAGACTCATTTATTTCAAAGAATGTGACTAAGTTAAACTTGGGTTCTCATGAGAATCCATGAAAGGTATGGATGGGTGCTCAACTAAATGTAACTAAAAAGAAAGATTACATGTAGCTACTAAGGAAGTACTAAGATTGCTTAGAATGTCCTTATTTTGAGCTAAAATCATATATGGAATACTTATTTAATCATGCCATACCTTTATATCTTGATAACAAGCCTTTTAGGCAAAAATAGAGACCTATTAACCCCATACTAGCCACCAATATGAGAGAAGAACTGAATAAGCTAAGGGACGATGGAGTCATTTAGCCCATTAGGTAGTCATCATGGGTAGAAAACCTAGTTCTTATAATAAATAAAAATGGTGACATCCATTATTGTGTGAATTTTAGGAATTTAAACAAAGCTTATTTAAAAGAAAATTATCCCTTGCCTAATATGGAGAACCTACTACAAAGTGTTACTAGATTAGAGATGTTGTCCACATTAAGTGGCTTATCAAGGTACAACCACATTATGGTGAAAGAATCTGAAAGATCTAAGACTATGTTCACAATGCCTTGGGGCATGTATGTATATATGAGGATGCCTTTCAAAATGATGAATGTTGGTGCAACATTCCAATGAGCTATAGATGTTGATTTTTTAGGGATAATTAAATAGTTCATTATTATGTATTAAGATGACATTACTATGTAATATAAGAATATATTTGAACATTTAGATCATCTTAAAAAGGTGTTTGTTAGATGTAGGGAGTTCAACATTCACTTAATCCCAAGAAGTGCCATTGTGAAGTTCAAAAGGCCAAGTTGCTTGGACATATAGTATCCAAGGAAGGTATCATGATTGACCATAAAAGGGTAAAATCCATTGACAAAGTCCTATCCCATAATCTAAGAAGGGAATTTATTCCTTCTTTGGACAAATTAACTTTGTAAGGAGGTTTAGTCCAATTTTTAAGATATTACTCTACATATTACTTCTATGTTGAAGGACCAAAACATCAAGTGGAAGGAGAAAACCATACAAGAATACAATGAAATTAAACTATATTTAAAGTCTGCTCTTGTCTTGGCCAACCCTAATTACACAAAACTATTCTAGATATTCTCTTTTGAATAATACAATACTATTATTGTTGTTCTATTACAAAATAATGAAGATGGTCATGAGCATCCCATAGCTTTCTTTATCAAAGCTATGAAAGGTCTTGAAATGAACTATACCATCATGGAAAATCAATCCTTCACTCTCTTGAAGGCTATTAAAACATTTAGGCCTAATATTATGAGTTCAAATATTGTTGCTTATATCCTCCATACCATGGTGAAGCACACCTTAACTCAGACTAGAGTATCCAACAGGAAATTTTGGTGGGTCAATAGTTTTCAAGAGTATGACATGGATATTCAGACCATAAAGCTAGTAATAGGTATGGGTCTATCCAAGTTTATGGTTGAGACTAATTTTCATGCTATTAAGGTAAACACTACTATTTTTAATGGTGATGATTCATTGAGTCAATTTAACTTGTTTCATATTATAGAGATATTGTTTACTAATTTCAAAATATGAATTATCCCCCTGACTTGGATAAGAACCAAAGAATAAATCTCAAGTTTGTTTCCCAAAAATACTTCTTGACTAAGAATGGACTAGCATGGAAGAATACAAATGGGGTTCTCCTAAGATGCATGATAGAAAAACAAACTACTGACCTAATTTAAGACTTCCATATTGGAGTATGTGGTGGCTATTTTTTTCCTAAGGTTACAACTTATAAAATTCTAAGAGATGGTTATTGGTGGCCATCACTGTTCAAGGATGTTACTCAGATAAATAGAAAGTGTGAAAAATGTTAGTGTTTTACTAAGAGGATGAAAGCTTTAGGCTCTCTTCTCTTACAAACTATGATGATTGAAGGCCCATTAAAATAATTGGGAATGGATTTCATTAGAGAAATTTTTTATTTTTAAAGTGTTAGACATAGGTGGATACTAGTTGCAACAGATTACTTCATGAAATGGGTTAAAGTAGTCCTTAAAAAAAAGTAACACACTAGGTAGTCATGGATTTTTTTGTTGAATTAGATTATTTATAAATTTGGTGTGCTTGTTAAAGTTATTGCTAATAATTACATGAGTTTCAAGGATAAAACTTTAATGGAATTATACAAAGAATATGGGATTAAATTGACCTAGGCTTCCAACTACAATCCTCAAGGGAATGGGTAAGTAGAATCAAGTAATAAGAATTTACTCAAGATCATCAGATGAACATTGGAAACAAATAAGAGGAATTTGGGTGAATAATTAATGTTTTCCTTATGGGTTGATAGGATTATGCCTAAGAGATATTCAGGTAAAATCCCTTTTGATCTTGTTTATGGAACTCAAGTAGTTTTGCCTATGAATTTATAGTTTCCCACTTATTATCTCATTTATAAACTAGAAGATGATGAGAAAATCAACTACTATGAAAGCAGGATGAACCATATTATTGAGCTTGATGAAATTTGAATATAAGATCATGAAAAACACCTCAATTTCAAGGAAAAGTTGAAGAAAATATTTGATATGAAGGTCACTCTAAGAACCTTCTAATTAGGTGATCTGGTTCAACTTTGGGATATAAGGCATGAGGAAAAAGTAAAACATGGAAAATTTGATGCCTTGTGGATGGGTCCCTATTATATTGACTACCAGATTATGGAGAATAATTTATTTTTGAGAGACATGGATGGTGAAATACTAGAACTATCAGTCAATGATAGACATCTAAAACACTTCTTGGATTGAGTTTGTTTCCACCTATGTACATTTTATATAAATTATATATTGTTTTATCTTTCTATTATTTTGTTGCTTTGTCAACCCTTTATTTTGGGCCTTATTTGTATAGTTTCCCTTTGTTTTTTCTTATGTGTTCATTTCTATATCCTCTTGATCTATTTTTGTTAAGACTACCATGTTTTGTTGAGACTTCATGCATGTTTGCTGATAAAATGTTAAGTCATTTACTCCATGGCCCAATGGATTGGCACCTAGTCTTATATTTTATGGTTCTTTTCATACACATAGGGGATGTGAATCTCTAGGCAAGAGCCATTGTTAGTGTCCAAAATTTTACTAGAGCAATTGGGTCCTTATTAAGTATCAAATCTTAAGTCCCTATCCAAACTCTTGCTTTCAATTATTAATGTCAAAGGTTAAGTTCATGTTAAATAGGTTAGTCCTAATTTGGTCTTTGTTTGGTATATGTGTATTTTCCCTTGGATTTTTTTGGGATATTTGTGAAAACATAATGTCCAACAGAAATAGGTCTTCAAGATTTTTGTCTTAAATAAAAAGTCTAAAAACTTATTTCTGTTAGACATTTTATTTGCTATAATAATTCCAAATAAATTCAATGTCTTGGCCAAAGTGTTCATAAAAAGCCCATTTCCATCAAAATTTTTATCTACTATAAAAATTATAAAGGGTTAATTCATTTGAGAATTTTTCCCATGAAAAAAATCTAAGGGCTTAAAACCAAATATAGATCAATAATGTGAGTGGGAGCCAACTCGTTAAAGGGATTAGAACCTATAAGAAAGTGACATGTGTCTAATAATGGACATGTGGTTAAATTTTCACAAAAGGATGGATGTATTGAAAAAGACAAATTTATTAAAGGGACAAAAGTATAAAAGGGGGAAATATGTGAAAAATTAGATTGGAGCCAAAAATAAGAAAGTTAAAATGACCCAAGTCTTTTGCATTTATCATGATTGTGTTTGCCCAGGCTCCTCTATGAATGAAATATTGTAGGTTTGTAAATCCAAGGTGGGCCACTCCAAATAATATCATTCAGAGGGATATGGATTTAGAATATTTCCAAGAAATCATGGAAAAAATAGGTTGTTCCATGGTATGCATGAGAGGGAGGGAAATCGTCTAGGAGTTTATAGCTATACAAGCAAGTGGTCCAAAGCGTATTTAGGTAGTTCTACATAAGGAAAAATTTTGTTCATCCCTCTATCATGTATATTCTCCTTCCATATTGTGTGAAAAGAATTTCCCTCCATGAGGTCAAAGAGTTTGTTATAGAATCATCATCATTCCCTAAAGAGTAAATTAGATCCATGATTTTATTTGCAAATAGATGAATATTTTAGGCAAGGCAAGGGAATATTTTCTAGATGAAAATATCTTGGTGGACTTGAAAGTTTGTTTCAAAATTTTTAAAGTTGTGGCCCATAATTGTTAGATCTAAAAATGTATAAATAGAGGGCTTCTCCTCTACTCAAGGGGTTGGTTGGCCATTATGTTGGTTATCAGTGGTCATTATTTTAGGTGTCCATTTTCCCTAAGTCTAGGTTTTGTATAATTATTTTTGGGATCAATTAATATGTGTAGATTTTGTCTCCCTTGCTAAGGTGGTTTTAGTTGTATATACATTAGAAGGATTTGAGTTCATGTTTGTGTCTCACTTGGTAAAAGAGCAATCTCACCATGCATTGTCCCCATGGAAACATTTTGAAGTGTTGATGTTTGTAATATTTATTTTCAAGTTAATGAAAATGTTTTTGGTTCTTTATTGTTTCCTATAGATGAAGTGCAATGAAATGTTTTTCAATAATTATTGATTGGATATTTGGGTTTATGCTCACTACTAGTTATCACTTTGAGCATAAATTTAGATTATAAACTCTTCCTATATTACTTCAAGATAGGTTGTTGAATAAATTTATAGGGCACACTAGGTTTATGGATTCAATAGGGAAAAACATTTGAAAAATTATTTTTAATATATGTTCTAGTCTCTCAAAGATCATTTAGTACTTATCATTATCTTACATTTGAATTTTTTCTGCATCTTTGCTAATGAATATTATCATGAAATACTTATAGATACCTTTTATTCAAAAACCACCATCATGCCACCCTTCTTATTTTTAATCATCTAACTTGTCTTATCCTATCCTACCCTACAAAAAATACACCCTATTAAATATTATAAGTGTTATGTGCCTTATAAATGCATAAAATCTTGCATATCTAAAATGTGTTTATAGTTTGTGCTTTAAATCTTGATGCTATAATTTTTCATGTGACCCCTATTGTTGAATATTTTATAGAATGAAGTTTACAGTCATGTATTCATCTACTTTTAGTAGATTATTTATGACTTAGATCATTTGTGCATTTCGTGTGACAACCCTTCATAGGTGAAGTGTAAAAACTTGGTTATGCCCTAGTCATATTTTTTCCTTGTGCTAAAAATCCCCATGGAGGTTGAAATGTAGAATCTCTCCATGTGAGAAAGATACCCCTTAGGTCCTTTAACCTTGGTCCAAGTAGAGCCAAAAGTAGTAGGGAACTAACCATACCCTTTTTAGGTTCCTCTCAATCATTTTTTTACATTCAGTCTAATCTTGATGCCAAAATATTCCCCAATTATAATGACATACTAGTGGACTTTCCATCATTGATTTCCATTTTCTTTTAAGTGTTCAAGGCTATGTGTATGAGGTATATAACTGGGAACCAACACAACTAAAACATAATCATTTTCAGTATGCCATTGACCTAAGTCCTTCAGACTTTTGATTTGACCTAGATTAAACTAATGGCATGGCCCTACTAAGCCCTATTCCCTTCATGTATTATAGAAAATATCAAGCACATTAGCCTTTCTCCTTTACATGGACTTAACAAAGTCATGTCAATGTATTCAGACCTAAATTGATCTTATACACAAATTAGCTTAGAAAAATCTCAAGGGTATCATGACCTTCAACATTAATTTTAAATTATTATAGATGCCAACAACATCTGATTCCATTTAAATCTCAACTCAAGTTTTTATAATGTTCATGTTCTTAACTTAATTTTAGTTGTTTGTTTAATGACTAATAAAGTAACTTAACTTAATGAAACTAAATAACTAGAAAATTAATTCACTTTAGAAGGCAAATAAATATAAATCAAGACCATACATTAAAAAAAGGCTTGGGTATGACCATAATTTCATCATGGCACTATTTTTACCTACATACTCCATTTATCACCAATACCAACTATCTTGCAATACCAACCTAAATCATCAAGATAAAACCTACATGCATGTGCAAAAATACATTAGAAGTATCTTACATCATATAATAATTATGCCAATAATAAACAATTAAAATGATAAATTAAATTCATTAAAGTAAATCTACTAATAATAGTGATAATAATGTCTTTAAAAAATCACAATGTCCATAATAATGCCAATATAACATCTAAAATCAAACCAATAAACATGATTAAAATTCTATGCAAGTGTGGTCATGACATCCACCCTCCATTAAGAATGGCCCCTTAAATAGTATTGGGGACTTAAAATAACTAAGGATAGTGTTGATAAAAAATTGCTTTCATCTTCATAGGTAGCACTCCTTCCCCCATTTTATCCCATTGGACCAATACTTGTAGTTTTCTTTTTTGTAAATCAATGTTGTGTTGAGCCAAAAACTTGATGGGCTCTAGTTGAATTATTTACTAATCCTCCACCTGAATATTATTCAAATTTAAAATATATGATGGACATAAAACATATTTCCTTAATAATGATACATGTAAAACATCATGTATTCTAGATAGAAAATGAGGAAGATCCAAATGATAAGCCACTGAGCTAATTTTTTTCACTATGTCTAATGGTCTAACATAATGTGGTGCTAACTTGGAAGCTTTGCCAAACTTGATTTTTTTTTAGGTCTTACCCTAAAAAATACCTTATCAAGAATATATAATCCTCTATGGGATAATTTCAAATTTACATAGCTTTTTTACCGATTAGAAGCAACATTTAATCTTTGACATATGACAACCATTTGCTCATCATACTCTTGAAAATTTTCTAGACCTAAAATAACATGATTTTACAAGCTATTATAGCCTAAGTGAGTTATCCATTTCACCCATACAAGGCTTCAAAAGGTGCCATAATGATTATTGAATTTATGTATTATTATAGGAAAATAATATTAAGTGAAGAAAATCTTCCCACTTGTATTGCTAATCCATGACGTACATTCTCAACATGTCTTCAATAGTCATGTTTAGCCTTTTAGTCTATTTATCCATTTATGGATGATAGGTTGAACCAAAATTTATATTTTTACCAAAGGTTACCATCATGGTTTTAAAAAATCAAGTAGTGAATATCTTATCTCTATCTAAGATAATCACTTCTAGTATGCCATGAAGATGAACCACTTCCTTAACAAATATTTTGGAAAGTATAGTAATATCATATATGATATTGCCTACTATAAAGAGAGACACTTTAGTAATTTTATCAATCAAAATTAGGATTAAATCATGTTCATTTATATATTTATTAAATTCCATGATTAAATCCATGGATATTATTGCTCATTTCCTTTCTAGAATATAATGAAGATAAATCAATCCTCCAAGATGACCATGCTCAGATTTTAAATGTTGGCATTAAAAAAACTTGGATAAATATGTAGCTACATTTTTATTTAAACCATTCAATAAATACAACACTTTTATATCTTGTGTTGTTTTATTGACACCAAGATGAGCATAATGAGGTGTAACATGCACCGCACTTAACACTTGTTCCCTTAACTTTCCTGAGTTTGGAACTATAATTCTATATTTATATCTTTGTACACCATCTAGTTCAATGAAAAAATTATAACCATAACTTTCTAATCCCATTTTATCATAGATTTTAAGGTATTTCATGTTTGATTTATGTTGTTCAAACACATAATCCTTGAAATCATACCTCAGAATAGAAAGTATCAATGTAAGCTCACCTACTTAATGCATTATCTATTATATTCTTCATTTATTTTACATAATAAATATTATTATTGAGTTACTAATAAATTAAATCCACCTTCTCTACCTTTATTTCATCTCATCTTAAGCAAATAGATGCACTAGGCTTCAATTATCTAATTTAATATTGAAATTCTTTTCTAAGCAAAAATGTTTCCACTATTTCAATGCATGATTTACAACAACTAATTTTAAATCATGATTGGGGGTAATTCTTCTCATTAGTCTTGAGATTTCTAGACTATAGGCAACCACATTTACATCTTGAGTTAAAGCAACACCAATTCCCACTTTACAGGCATCAACTCAAACTTGAAAGTTATCATTTAGATATAATATGGTTAGAATATAAGCTAAGGTAAACAAATGTTTCAAATCTTGGAAAGTTGATTCACACTTGTAATAACAATAAGTTTTCTTACCCTTTCTTTGAAAAGAGGTTATAGGATTAACAATTTCTTGATAAGTCTTATACAAACCTTATGTATTATCCCACAATCCCCATGAAGTTTCTCATTTCATGTACATTCTTTGGAGTTGGTCATTCATTAATGGTTCAAATATTTTTAGGGTGTACTATAAGTCCATATTTAGAAATTACATGTCCCAATAAATGGATTTAGATTTATAAGAAAGAACATTTGGATAATTTTTTGAATAACTTGTGTTACCTCAAACATTTCAACAATAGCCTTAAATGTTTTTCATGTTCTTGTTCACTTCAAAGATTAATATATCATCTAAAAACACCAACAAATTTTTTTAAGTTAACTTTGAAACACATTGTTCACTAAATTCATGAATGTTTTAGGAGAATCAATTAGTCCAAAGGGCATAACCACAAATTCATATTATCCATATCTAGTTCTAAAATCATTTTTATGAAAATTTTCATCCTTGATACAACATTGATGATACTTTGATCAAAGATATATATTTGAAAACATAGCTACTCCTTTCATTTTATCAAAGAGATCATTAATTATAGTAATGGGATACTTATTCTTAATTATTACCATATTGAGCATCCTATAATTAGTGAAAAGTCTAAGCATCCCATCCATCTTCATAAAAACCATTAGATCTCCCTAGGGTGATATACTAAGACGTATCATTTCTTTATCCAATAGTTCTTATAGTTGAACTTTAATTTCTCTTAGATCACAAACATTCATCTGGTAGGGTGATTTAAAATTAGGTGTTGCCAAAGGTGTTACATCTAGTGCAAAGTCAAATACTCTATCAAGGAGGCAATATAAGTAGTTCTTCCTAAAAAACATTCACAAATTCTTCCAAAGTAAGGTATTCTTGGAGAATAGTGTTTTTTTCCTCTATAAACACATTCACTTTGATGGAATATATTTGACATCTTTTTCTAATAGCCTTATTAATTTGTACATCTGAGATTACTCTATGAGTTAAAGTTTTAATGAACCCTTGAATAATTATAATATTACCTTCATCATTTACACATTGGACTCTCTTTTTGTAAGAGTCAAGATTAAATTGATGTGCTTGTAACCAATTCATGCCAAGGATGATATCATATTATTTTAAATAGGCAAGGAATAAGTTCACACAAGTCCTAAAATTATCCAAGTTTAGTTCAACTTGCTCTAGACATTCATTTATAGCTACTTTCTTCCCAATGCCAAACTTTACTTTCCATCCTTCTCAAGGTTTAGTTGGGTTAATTTTATAAATTAAATAATTAACATGAGAACTGAATCTATCTTTTGCTCTTGAATCAATTGAAATAAAAAATGAAAAACTAGAAATAATACATGTAGTCTCAATAGGTGTTGACTAAAATTTGATATTTATGTTGTCTACAAATACATATACCTTATGGTTACCTTTTATTTTATGGAAATCCTTGTGGTAATGGTTATCAAAAAATTCCAAACACATCAAAATAGTCTTATTTTGAATAGGGACTATATTCAATCTCATGAAAGGTCAAAAAATAATTATTGGTTGTTGGTGTCAACATAATTCCTTACAAAAGAGTGTGATTTAGGATACTTGTTATTTTCAAATTTAATTATAGATTTGTAATTATTCCCAACAATTATTTTTTAGTCTTTCTTGTTTAAATTCTTATTTATGGTAGGAATTTATAACTTAGACTTTCCATGTTTCTAGATGTTATAAAATTCTTGCCTTTCCTTTTGGTGAGACTATTTTTTTTCTTCATCTTGGTGTGTTGATTCCAAATTAGTAGCTAATGTTTTTGGATTTATCATGTTTACATACTTCATGAGTATCTTATTCAAACCCAAATTGAACTTGGTGACTTTAGTTTCTTTATCTTACATGTAATTTACATGTCATAAGAGTCCCAAAAATTTGTTCCCATATTCAGCCATTGAAATAGTTCCTTGCTTTAATAGTTAAAGCTTAGTTATTTTAAGATCCTTATACATGTTGCTCATATACATTTTTTAGAATTATTTTTCAAATTTTTCCCATGAAATATTTATAGAATTATACCCTTTCAAATGACACAAATTATTCAACCACAAAGCTACATAAACCACCAAAATGTAAGCTTTGATATGTGCTTTGACATTAGAACCCATGTTATGTAGAGTGAAATACTTCTACAAATTAATCAACCATGCCTCAGTGGCATCACCAATGTATTCACTAGATAATTTGGGAGGAGGAAGAATTTTTATATCTTTAATGATGGTTTCCACAACCTTGAGTTGCCATGGATGCTCATAATTAAGCTTTTCTTCCTACCCACCTTATTGCAAATTTTCCATGTGGGTTAATTGTTGCCTCCAAATATTGAACCCTAGAAGAGGGTTTTTTAGGACTCCTCCAAATTTGGGAAATATTGGGACATTTCCAGGCCTATGGGTGTGCCTATAAGTGGAAATGAAACTCTAGATTGAAAAGGTTAGCTCCCTATATTAGATTTTTGTGTAATAAAACTGTTAAACCAGCTTGTATAAATGAAAAGAGTCAAAAGTTTGTATAAATGAAAATCCTAGTCTAAAATGGTGATATACCAAGAATTAGTATCCACATGTATGCCCTATAATTATTCATAATATAGTATAATAGATTCTATACCTTGAGCTCTAGAAGATTCCAACATAAGTATTTCAATGTAGAGATAAATTTGAATGAGATTAAACAAGGTAAATGACTGAAACAACAACCTATATATTATAAAAAAGGGTTACACATGCAAGGTCTCATATAAATAAAATTCACTCTACATGACATATTGGATTGAATCTTTTCTCAAAATCATGAAGGACAAAGGAAAAAAGGATAAAACATCACTTGTTGTCACTTTGTATCTATTTCATACCCAAGAAAATATCTAGAACTTAAAAAAGGGATAGACTAATGTTTCTTTGCTCAAAGGTAAGAAAATTGAAAAACAAAATAGTAGGGCTTCATCATACTATTTTTATATAATAAAATAAGAGCCCAAGGTCCTATTTATAGTAAAAGAAGGAGAGAAGAGAGAGATATTTGGCACCAAAGGAAGAAAATTGATTCTATTAGAGGTCACCATCCTTGGCTACAACTAACCCTACCAAAGATGTTTATTTTAATAATCTATTTGATCCATGTTACTCTCTTAAATTCCCTTTGCTTTCCCCCTGAAGATTCTTCTCAATGACTACCAATATAAATGAGATATTTGGGGAAGGCACCAAAAAATGGTCATTATCGATGAATCCACTTGTTATAAATCTCTTTCAACACCTAACTACTCCTCCTTGGCTTGTCAATTTGCATAATGACGTGAAAAAGTCACTTTCATTTAATTTGTATTTATCCTTCCATTTTGATTGGTCCTTAAGGAATGACTTAGATCATGGTTTTGAGTCATTTATTTTATTGGCATGGATACATGTGGATCATCATCCATCTATCTCTAACAAGTCACATGGTAGCTTCTAATTTGCTTGATCATTCATCATGAACCATGTTGTTAGGTCAAGCTTATTGAGCTAAGCCTTAAAAGTTTGAGTTGTACTTAGAGATCCATTTGGGCTCTGGGATTTCTTTAACTTTTTTGTTTTGGGGTTTCTATTGATCATGAATTATGAAGCTTCATAAGTGAAGTCTTTGACAAATCTTGATTTGTACTGCAAACCCATTTAGGTTTTCTAATTGCTTCTACTTATAAAAGTTTATAAGCAAAGCTATTTTGAAAACCCAATTCTAATTTTCTTAATACCCTTTCAAGTTTTTTGAGTCCTTTTACTCCTTTTTTACTACTTCAAGTTCTTTAAGGTTCCCTACTTATAAAATTTTTATAAGTAAATCCTTTGACAAATCCTATTTTGCACTATAGAGTCATTCAAGTTTTCTGAGTGACTTCACTTCTTGCTTGAAGACTTTGGGCATGAACTTGAAATATTATAGCACATCAGAAAGTTATACTCCAATGGATAGTTCCTTATATTAAATTTGATTTCCTATGACATGTCACCAATGTGAACCCATCAGCTAGTTGGTCACCCTGAATTTGACATCTTGTGGCACATCATGTCTTTGAATCCTAATGAATAGTTGGATGCATCAAAATTGATGTTTTGTAGAACATCATGGGAATCCATTTGGGTTGAGATTATAATTTTTTGTCTTTGGATATGGAAATTTTCTTAAAGTAATTATGTCAGATAATTTATCTGAAGGAATTCCTTCATGAATTTAGCTTTCGGCTTTCTGGGCGATGACTAGTTTCCTTTGGGAACTTTTCCCAAAGGATACTTGGGAAAGTTTCCTTCAAAAAAGTTTTGAAGGACACCTAGGTAGGGGCACAAGGTATATTTGAAAAAAATTTAAGGGCATTTCTAAAGGAAATGGCCCTTTGAAACTTTTTTGAAGGGTAGGCTATGGAAAAAGGGCCCTTCGAGAAAAATCCCAAAGGGTAACCTTAGAGAAAATGGTCAAAAGTGACCCTTTGGGAAAAAAATCCTAAAGGGAACTTGGATAAAATGTCTCTTTAGACAAAATCTGAAGGGGCATCCAAGAAAGACCAAGGCAAAAGTGCCCTTCAAAAAAAAACTGAAGGGACACTTGCGAAAAAAGTGCCCTTTGGAACTTTTTTTGAAGGGTCACTTAGAGGAAAGGACAAGGTGAAGTGCCCTTCAAAAAAGTTTTGAAGGGACACTTAGATGAAAAACTTCCCTTAAAAACTTTTCTGAAGGGTCACTTGGACAAAAATTTCCCTTAAGAAAAAATATGAAGGGCACTTGGGGGAAAGCAAGGTAAGAAAGTGCCTTCAAAAAATTCTGAAGGGCACTTCGAAGGGAAGTGGCCCCTGGGAACTTCTCTAAAGGTCATTTTGGGACAAAAAAAAAAGAAAGGATAAGACAAAATATTGAAAGAAAACAACATCCTGAAGGAAAAAACAAAGGGGAAAGGCAAATAAAAAGGGAGAAGAGCTCAAACCAGGAGAGGTCAAAAGGAAAAGGCAAACAACAAAGCAAGTGACCAAACACAAAAAATGAACAAGGGAAAAATGAAAAGATCCAAAAGGAAAACACGAATTGGTCATGTCAACATTTTGGTAATTTTTAGGGGAGACATGCCTGTTATGTCATAAGACTAGTCACCTAAATCCTTCTATTGGGCATGGAATCATGTAAGGCAAACAAGAGTTAAAAGAATAAGCCATAGCCAAACACACAAGCTAGAGAGACACATGAAAATCCAAAAAAAGGAAAGAAAACACGTAAAAGGTAAACACTTGTGCTATAGAACACTTAGGGAAAATAACACAAACAAAGGAAACACACCAAAATAAGGTATATACAAGACATGGCTAGTAAGGGTCAAAACCAAGACTTAAAATAGATCCCATTCACTAGAATTGTAGCTCTTCTCCATATATCTTGGATAGCTGAAAGGAGTTTCTTTGCTTGCACTTGATGATGATGTAAAGACCACTCCACAAAGTTTGAAACTTTGTATGTCTACCTAGTTTTGCTCTATCCTCATCCCATTTCAAGACTAAGTCACCTTCTTTAAACACTCTTTCCCTTGTCCTTTTGTCAAAGGATTTCTTCATGAGAACTTGATGGTGTTCCAAATATTTGTGTGAATCATCTCTTGCATCTTGTAGCTACATTAATTTTATTAATCTAACCTCCATGGGAGTGTTTTCAATTAATTCCATCTATTGTGTAAGTTCCAAGGTAGGGAGTTCTTATGATATGGATAACCTAGCTTTTCTCCCATAGACAAGTACAAAGGAAAAATTACTAATTGACTTCTTGGGAGTGATTTTGTCTACCCATAAGGCTATCTTCAACTTGTTATGTCATGCTCTTTGATTGGTTTCCAACATATTCTTGATGATCTTGATGAGGTTCTTGTTGGTAGACTTAGCCAATCCATTACCTTGAGGGTAGTAGTTGGATGAGGTACTCAAATGAACTCCACTCTTTGCTTCCCAATTAATTTTTTTTTTCACTTATGAAGAAAAGTGCATTATCTAAGATGATGACATGAGGAACCCTAAACCTTGTTACAATGTTGTCAGAGAATTCTAAGATAGCATTTTTGTTTACCTAGTTTAATGCAATAGCCTCTACCTACCTTATGAATTAGTTTGTAGCAGTCAATATCCATTTGTGTCTAGCACTTAATGGAGGTTTAATCATGCCAATGAAGTCAAGGCCACATTGCAGAAAGGGTTGGTCCACTTGAATAGGATTAAATGGAAGAGATGCAATTTTATTTGCCAACAAAGAAAGCACATTGAGGACAAACCTTAGCCCAATGATAATAGTCTTTAAAAAGACTAGGCCAATAGTTATTAGCTCACATTATTTTTAAAATTATTTTTTTAGCAGAGAAGTGACCACCATCTAAACCCTTATGGAACTTTTCTAGAAGCATATCAAATTGGTCATTATTAATGCATCTTAGAAACACATTGTTCACATCCTTCTTAAAGAGAATGCCATCTAAAATATAATAAGGAATATATTGCAGCCTAAAATACCTTCTTTGAGATTTATTCAAGCCATTGGGACACTCACCATTTTGAAGAAAACCAATGATGTCTTGTGTCCAACTTTGATTTTTCATTTGATTAGCTGGCTAGTCTTGAAATTGATTTACTAAGGCTTGCTCTTTTAGCTCTTGAAAGTTAGATGCTAGGTTCTCACACAAACCTCTCCCTCTTACCAAGCTAGACACTTTGATGTCAATTTCATATTCCATAACTTTCATGATCCATCTAGCTCTCTTCTCATTAAGATCCTTGCTCAGGAGAAACTCCTTGGTGCTAGGATGGGAAACCATGACATGGATCTTGTTGTTGAAAACCATATGCCTATTTTTTTTCAATATTATAATGATAGTTAAAGATTTCTTCTCAACAAAATAATATCTCACTTTTTATTCCTCTAAGCCTTGGCTAAATAAATCAATTGGCTGCTCAACATTTTCATCATTCTTTTGCATAAACATATCTAAGATTGTGTCAAGGTTAGAAAAAGTATAAAGTATGAAATATTTATAAAAATTAGGATTCAAGAGAGTGGGAGATGTTATAATTGCTTGATTTATTTCCTCAAAACTAGCTTTACCATCCTTTGTCTAAGTAAAAACTTGGTTTTTATTTAGCATGGTTATGATTGGCTTTACCACAGTTGTAAATTTTGGGATAAACCTCCTTACAAAGTTTATTTTTCCCAAGAAAATTTGAAACCCTTTCTTGTGTTGAGGCAAAGACAAGACTAGAATAGCTTTAATCCTTTTGATGTTAATAGATAAGCCTTCTTTTGAAACAACATGACCCAAAATATTACCTTCATGGACAAAGAAGATGCACTTCTTTAGATTGAGGGATATGCCATACTCTCTACACTTATCAAACACTTGCCTTAGATGTCCCATATGATCACCAACATCCTTTGAAAAAAAAATTATATCAAGGTAAACAAGCAAAAAATTATTAATCAAACCTTTGAAATCCATGGCCATTTCCCTTTTAAATGTAACTCCAACATTGGATAAACCAAATGGCATATTCTTGTAGGCAAAGGTCCCCCATTTGGAGGTGAAGACTGTCTTGAATTGATCCTCTTCATCTACCAATATTTGATTATACCCTGAATAACCATCAAGTGAGAAATATTGAGAACCTACAACAACTTACAAAATTTGTTCCATGGAATGGAGTGGATAATGATCCTTGAGAGACACTTTATTTAGATCATGAAAATCCACACAAAGTCTAATTTCTCCATTCTTCTTTCAAATTGGCACAAGGTTGGCTACCCACGTTGAGTGCTTGATAGGAAAGATAATCCTAGACTCAATTAATTTGGTCAGCTCTTTCTTCATGAGTTCTTCTACCTTGGGATTGATAGGCCTTTGCTTTTGTCTTACTAGTTTTGCTCCATGCTCCAAATCAATGGTGTGATGAGCTAGACTTGGATCAAAGCCTTTCAAGTCCTTTTACTCCCAAGAAAAGATGTCATGAAACTCTTTGCATAATGCAATAAAATCTTGCCTTTCCAGTTAAGAACAAACCTTACCAATCTTTAAAAGTTTATCCTTGAAAATTAGAACTCTCTCATAGTTCATTTCTTTTGTTGACATACTTATTATTTGATTCTTCTTTTGATCATCCTCATTGAAGACACTGTCCAAGTTAATCAACCCCTTGGGTATTTTATTTGTCTTTAGCTATATAATTTACTCTTCATAATGATCATGTAACCTCTTTTGATTTCTTGAGGAGAAGCCTACCTCATTTTGCAATAAGTGTGTAATGTGTTCATCACTTTTAAACACTTTCCATGACACTTGATTATCTAAAATGGAAAGTCTCACAATGGTCTTGATATGATATTGATCTTTCTAATTTGCTATATCAATAGTTGAGTCAAAATATAATCCTATTGTAGCCAATCTATCAACATACTTGTTCAAGTCTTTTAGTATGGGTTGAATGTTGAAGGCATCAAAATATTCAAGTAGATCCCATACCATATGCTTGTAGGACTTGATTAAGGGGTTATTGGTTGTAGCTTGACTTCTTACTTGATGAATGACCAACTCACTATCTCCATAAACTTTCAAATTCTTGATTCCTCTTTTCTTTTCCTATTGGAGACCATGGACAAGGCCTTCAGATTCTACCACGTTACAAGTGTAGCTGAAGTGAAACCTATAAGAAGAGTAGTAAAAATTATTTAATGGAGAAAGAAACATGACACTAGATCCTATGCCTACTTTTCTCCTTAAACCATTAAATAAAATTTCCCACATGCCATCAAGCTCATGATCTTCATTGGTGAGTGAAGGAATTGGGACATTTTCCTCATACATGCAATAAACTCCCAAATCAATCTTCTCAATGAAAGTGTAAGGATCAAGGCCATGTGTTTCAATGATATACTTGTAAAGATAGAGGTCAAAAATACCTTTAAGGGGAGAACATGTTTCACCATCCATGACTGTTTCTTCCTCTTTGTTGATTAGACAATTTTGATTTGTCATTAATTTTTAAAAAATGGCTCAATGTGAGACCTTACTAAGGGATGATTCCTTATGGTTACCTTGGTTCCATACCTTGTCTCTAAAGCTAAGAAGGAGAAATAAATATAGAGGTATCCACTTATATTGGCTATAAATTCCCTTGACAAGCATATAGCAAAGTGTGCTAGAAGGTCCACCACCACAATATCTTACATGATAGGGAAGCTTGAGAAACCATGTAAAAACAATTTCAAACCTTTGACCAATCCTACCATATTGGTTGGAGTTACATCCAGCTATAACATGCCTTTATTATGTGGCTCATAGTTCAAACCTAACTTATCACCCACTACTTTAGGCATAACAGTAGTGCTTTCTCCACTATCCACAATACAATTGTGGACCAGCTTATCTCCCATAATGAGTGTGAGGTATAAGGGTGGAGGATTTTCATCTTTATTATAAGGATCCAAAATATGATTTGGAGAATTTTTGAGAGCTACCCTATGATTCTTTGAAGATTGAAGAGTCACATGTATGCTTGGTAACTGCTCTTACAAAAGCTCCTTTTGCTAGGCATATATTGAACCCCCCAAAGGGATATGCTTGTCTTAGTGATCCTCAATGAGTCTAAAATATTTAGAGATGGAGAATTCACTTTCTCTTTCATTTTGGATGATAATTAAGGAGTCGTAGCCTATTGTGTTGCAATCTTGGTAGCCGTATTTACATTATAATTTTGTTGAGGAACATGGCTTGTAGAAGGTGTAACACTTTGATTAATGATTTGTATCCTTAGAGAGGCATCACTTAGAGCTATTCATAGCTCCTAGCCTTCTCCCAATGCTCTCTTGTTGGCCCTTGTATTGGCTGAAATTGACATGCCTTGAGTCAACACAAAATCATATTTTACTTGAAAATTCATCATTCCCACACTTAGGTTGCTACCTTATCCATGACTATCCTTTTGGCTAGGACATTATTCTTCTACTATCATGTAAGGAGTAGCTTCCTCTTGTGTATTCAAATCATAGTTGGTTCCCTCATCATCATGTGTAAACTGACCTTAAGGTTTCCCCCATTGGTCCACATGATCTTCTCCTTGCACTAGATCTGCATGAACTGGAACAACAACCTTTACAAGAGGAGTAGAATTTGGATTATATGCATTGGGATACATATTTTAACCTTATTGATTTTTTCCTCTCCCTTGATAATTGTATTTGGATGGAGATCTATATCCTTTTTGATGATATTATTGTGCATTAGGAGGAACACTTGCTTGATATTGAGCTTGCTTGAGCTAAGCTCTCAATGCTCTAATTTATTCATCCTTATCCACAACGTTATCCACCTTCTTGGGAAAGGCTCTTGGCTTCACATTGGCATTGGGAACTTCTGACATGCTTGGATCTTCAACGGAATTGTGGGACAACAAATGGATGGAAACTCTTGGGGGAAGTCTTCCAGCCTAAATTAAGCTATTCTCAACCTTAATTACTAGATCATATGCACTTAGAAGAGTGAATCCTCCCATTGAATGAAACATAATAGCTACATCAGTACCAATCCCTTTGAGGTATGTTGGGAACATAAAACTAGGAGGAGGTCTCATGATTGGTGGTAGCCTATACCATGTTATTTGAAATCTCTCATTAAAATCTCCCATGGATTCATTTGGACCTCTTCTTATTACATTCAACTGATGTATTAGGGAAGCATAATCACTCTTATTTTTAAATCTTGTCACTAATATGTCTCTAAATCCATCCCAACTTGTAATGGATCCCCCTTCTAATGTTATATACCAGTCAAGTGCTTTGCCTTTTAAGGACATAACAAGTAGCCTAATGGCTATGTTAGTCTCAGTAACATTATGGAAATTGTATAAATTAGAGATATCTCTAATATGTTCATATGGGGTAATAGGACCCTCTCCATTGAAACTAGGAAGATTTTTAGAATCATTCAGAGGGATGGGGTCATATGCAAGAATCTCTATTAGGTTTTGGGTATTAAAAGTAGGGAAGAGTTGACATCTATCCATCTCTCATCTTTCCCCCATTTCTCTTCTTTCCCCTTGATCCTTTATTTCTTCCTCTTCTTCAACTTCTTCCTCTCCTTGAACTTCTTCAACCTCTTCCTCTTCTTCCCCAATACCTCCTTGCCAAGGATTTAATATGGCTAAGAGTGGTTTGGGGTGTTGTTCTTTGAGGAAGAGCTTCAACTAAAGGGGCTTGGTTAGAAAATATTGAGGACCTTGTGAGGACCATGTAGGATAATGTATAAAACTTAGCTTAGAACCAAGGATTCACACCCTTTTGGAGTCACCAAAAGTTGGGTTAGGGGTGTTTCTACTACTTTAGGCCTATCAAGACCAGCATTTGCCTTGACTTAGCAATAAAACTTGGACCCACTAGGTGTGCCATAACTATTGTCTCTATGTCTTCCACCCTAGAAGAGGGTTGTTTAGGCCTCCTCCAGATTTGGGTAATTTTGGGACATTTTTAGGCCTCTAGGTGTGCCTATAAGTGGAAATGAACCTCTAAGTTGAAAGGGATAGCTCCCTATATTAGCTTTCTATGTGATAAAATTATCAAACCAACTTGTATGAATGAAAAGAGTCAAAAGTTTTCACAAATGAAAATTATAGTATAAAATGGTGATATACCAAGAATTAGTATCCACATGTATGCCCTATACTTATGCACAATACAGTAGAGTATAGTCTATACCTCAATATATAGAAGATTGTAACATAATTATTTCAATATAAAGACAAATTTGAATCAGATTAAACAAGGCAAATGATTAAAACAACTTGTATATTCCAAGAAAGGGTTACACATGCAAGGTCTCATATAAATAAAATGCACTCTACATGACCTGTTGGATTGAATCTTTGCTTAAATCATGAAGGACAAAATATGGAAGGATAAAACATCACTTTCTATCACTTTGTATCTCTTGCATACCTAGGCAAATATCTAGAACTTAAAATGGGGATAGACTAATGTTTCTTTGTTGAAAGGCAATAAAATGGCAAAACAAAAATAGGGCTTCATCGTAATATCTCTAGATGATAAAATAAGATATCAAGGGTCCTATTTATATAAAAAGAGGGAGATAATAAAGAGTTATTTGGTGTTAAAGGAAAGAAATTAGTTTTATTAGAGGTCACTATCCTTGGCTGCAATTGACCCTACCAAAGATGCTAATTTTGACATTCTGTTTGATCTATATCACTCTCTCAAACACCCTTTGCTTGACCCCTAAAGATGCTCCCCAATATATACCAATAAAAATGAGATACTTAGGTAAGGCACCAAAAATGGTCATTATCAATGGAGCCACCTATTATAAATCTCTTTCAGTGCCCAACTGCTCCTCCTTGGCTTATTGATTTACACAATGGCATAAAAAAGTTACTTTCATTCAGTTTGGCTTTGTCTTTCCCTTTTGATTTGTCCTCAAGGAATGACTTAGATCATGGTTTTTAGTTTTTGATTTATTTGGCATGGATACCTATGGATCATCCTTTCATCTATCTATGATAAGTCACGTGGTAGCTTCTGATTTGCTTGATCATTCATTGTGAACTATGTCATTAGGCCAAGCTTGTTGAGCTAAGTAGCCTTGAAAGTTCAACTTGCACTTGCAGATCCATTCAATCTTTGGGATTGCTTTAAATTTCTTGATTTAAGGTTTTCATTGATCATGACTTATGAAACTTCATAATTGAAGTCTTTGATAAATCTTGATTTGTACTACAGACCCATTCAAGTTTTTTGATTGCTTCTACTTATTAGAGTTTATAAGCAAAGCTCTTTTGAAAACCTAACTTTGATTTGCTTAAGACCCTTTTAGGTTTTTTGAGTCTTTCTACCCCTTTATTGCTCCTTCAATTTCTTTAAGGCTCCTTACATATAAAAGTTTTATAATTAAAGCCTTTGACAAATCTTGATTTAAACTACAGAGTCATTCAAGTTTTTTGAGTGACTTCACTTCTTACTTGAAGACTTTGGGTATGAACTTGATGTCTTGAAACACGTCACCAAGTTTCACCCCAATGGCTATTTCCTTGCATTAAATTTTATGTCCTATGACACATCACCAATGTGAACCCAACATCTAGTTGGTCACCCTAAATTTGACATCTTACAACACATCATATCTTTGAACCCCAACAGCTAGTTAGTTACATCAAAATTGACATTATATGACATATCATGGGAATCCATTTGGGTCAGGCTTATAATTTTGGGTCTTTGCATATGGAAATTTTCTCAAAGTAATTCCTTCAGATAATTTGTCTAAAGGAATTCCTTTGGGAATTTTGCTTTTGGCTTTCTAGGCAATAGCTAGTTTCCTTCAGGAACTTTTATTGAAAGACACTTGGGAAAGTGTCCTTTGTAAAGTTTTTGAAGGACACCTAAGGAGGGAAACAAGGTCCCTTCAAAAAAAATTGAACGGCATTTCCAAAGGAAATGACCCTTCAAAACTTTTTTGAAGGGCAGGCTATGGACAAAGGGCCCTTCGAGAAAAATTCCAAAGGGTAACCTTGGAGAAAATAGTCAAAAGTGACCCTTTAGGAAAAAATATTAAAGGGCACATGGACAAAATTTCCCTTTAGATAAAATCCAATGGGGCATTTGAGAAAGACCAAGGCAAAAGTGCCCTTCAGAAAAAATTTGAAGGGACACTTGGTTAAAAAGTGCCCTTTGAAAAAAAATATAAGGGGAACTTGGGGGAAAAAAGGTAAGAAAATGCCTTCAAAAAATTTTGAAGGTCACTTCGAAGGGAAGTGGCCCTTTGGAACTTTTTCTAAGGGCACTTTAGGGAAAAACAAAGCAAGAAAGGCCAAGACAAAATCTTGAAGGAAAATAACATCCCAAAGAAAAAAATAAAGGGGAAAGGCAAAGAACAAGGGAGAAGATCCCAAAATAGGAGAGGCCAAAAGGAAAAGACAAACAACAAATCAAGTGACCAAACATAGAAAATGAGTAAGGGAAAAATGAAAAAAGCTAAAGGGAAAACACAAACTAGTCATGCAAAAATGGTCAACATTAAACTTTGACTATAACCTTTTATTTACCTTTGAATGGCATGTAATACACATAAGATGTCATAAAATACAACATTTTATTCTTCCAAAATTGGCTATTAACTTTAGTTTTTATTCCTAATATGGTTACCACCATGCTTGACATTATTTTTATCCTATTCATGCTCATCTAAATCATGATTATTAACTAGAATATTGTTAGCATTTTGATTGATTTGGTTTTATCTAGTTATTACCATCCTAACATATAGATTTAGGTTAAATATTCCATAAAAGTTTTTTAAAGTTAGTTAAACATAATATATGATACTATCATAACCCCCAAATTTTGAATTTCTTAAAACTCTAATTTTTAGAATTTATACTCATATATTCCAACACAAGAGTCACTTGGTGGATAAATTACACTATACAAATGTCTCTTAGTATACACATCCCATCATAAGTTAGTGTGAACCTTGTTAAATGAGTGGAAAATAATAAATCAAATGAGGGTAAGGAGCCCTGATTCATTATAACTAAGAAGGAAGTCCACAAAAAAATTAAGACAACACAATTACAATAGAATGCAAGACATCATCTACCTAATCACATTTGTCAAAAGAGATGATCATTACTAAAATTTAAACTACATGTTGGTGTTTTGAACTAGAATTTCCATAACTATAACATAAGGTCATTGATGGCATCTGTGGTCGTAAACATAGACTATACCACCTATCTTACTAGTTTAACACAATCTGGAACCTATATAAGTACATTTTATTACATCAAGGACTCTGTCATCAAGATATATTGAATTCACTTATTCCAACATGAAGTTGCTACGTATTTTAGTACATTATAAAGCATAATAATTCTTTCTATTCATATCCTACTTGAAGATCATAAAGATTCAAAACACTTTCATACAATACTTCTTAAAATATATGTAGGTATAATGCTTGTTTGAATCATATTCATGATGAATAATTGATTTATTCATCCAAAATGCCATTTTTTAGTACTCATTATGGTTTATAACCACTTATGGATGTTCAAGACCTAATGATTTTCAAAACAATCAAATACATGAGGCAAAATTATTATTTGATGACCTATTAGTTTGAACAGTAACCATTATGAATTTTTTTTGTAGGATACTAGTCAACTACCTAATAAATTTGAGTAGAACCCAATGGTCCATGTAAAAAAATTACTATGCTTCATTGGTTTCCCTATAGATCTATAGTGTAGCTACCAATCATCAATCATATAATTAGATCAATTGTGTGTGTGTGTGTGTGTGTGTGTGTGTGTGTGTGTGTGTGTGTGTGTGTGTGTGTGTGTGTGTGTGTGTGTGTGTGTGTGTGTGTGTGTGTGTGTGTGTGTGTGTGTGTGTGTGTGTGTGTGTGTGTGTGTGTGTGTGTGTGTGTGTGTGTGTGTGTGTGTGTGTGTGTGTGTGTGTGTGCGTGCGTGCGTGCGTGCACATGCACGCGTGTGCACATGTGTACATGCACGTATTTGTGCATGCCTGTATGTGTCAAAATAATCAAATACATGACACATAATTATTATTTGTTGACCTATTAGTTTAAAAATTAACCATTATGATAAATTTTTTTAGGAGACTAATCAACTACTAAATAAATTTGATTGGAACCCAGTGGTTCATGTAAATAAATTACTATGCTTCATTAGTTTCCATATAGATCTCTGGTGTAGTTACAATCATCAATCATATATTCAGTTCAATTATATATATATATATATATATATATATATATATATTATATATATATATATATATATGTGAACCCATATTATTGATAAATGGTTACGGATCACCTTTTATTTTTTAAGATAAACATTTAATGATTTTTTAATCCAAAAATAATTAAATTTGAGTACAAAATTTTTATACTTGGTTGATTCCAATGAAAGTATAATTTAAGCATTTAACAATAAATCATACAACCTATACACCTAGCATGGTAATCATGCTCATTTAAATAATATTAGTACCAGTTAATAGCCACCAAAATTATTATAAGTCTAGGTTACCAAATAATTTATTTTCATTTATCATGCTACAAATTATATCATTTGTATTTAGAATTTTCATAAAGAACCAGCTATAAAACTATAAAACTATTCATAACTTCCTTAAGATTTCTACCACAAAAAATGGGCAATACCAACTTTTACCTAATAACATATATAACCAATCCACCTCATTTAAATTGAAACATATAACAACATATAATAGTTATATTTATTTTACCAACTATATTAACTATAAAATCAAATACAAAATCATGCTAAAATAACAACACCCATAAATAAATGTAATTACATACTTGCAAAATGATTCCAATCAAATGATTAGACTAACTAAATCAACCTTCAATTTCAAATCAACCAAACACTTGTATGTATATAACATTTTTAATGAAATATACAATAGTTATTAAACAAGAATTCCAACACTTCCCAATAAATAATTAATATATACACAATTGATGATTTCACAAGTTAACCAATGATTGACCATAAAATTTTATACGCTTTGTTTACTCATGTATACCACTACTCAACATTAATTAAACATACTTGTCAATTGATGATAGAGTCTATCAATATCATTATGGATGAAAGGTACTTACTAACTCATTCAATTCAAAATGATTATACATGTCCATATTATTAACCACATAATTAAAATAAAACCAAATACCTAACTATCATGTTTGCATTGATAGTACTCAATGTTAGATCTCATTTTTGTTTTTCTAACAATAATCAAACTATAGTGTTTGGTTCTTAGTCTTAAGTACTATCAATATATTTTATGCATAAATTTTATATACTAAGTTCCCATCAAATAAGATGAATATAATCTTAATGAAACTACAATATTAGTATACTTCCTCCAAATCAAATATATAAACCTCTACAATACTTCTTACTAATAAAATTAATCCTCATTATTTTTAAGTCATGTGAAAAAATAATGTACATTGAAGCCATATGAATTAGACAATTAATGCATGGCTATACTATACTTCAAAACCCAAAGCTTTTCTTTAGAATAAAGACTTATTAATATTCAAAACTCTGATCTATATTACCTTAATAATGATAACAGTAATCCAAGAAAAGGTTTCATTTTAGTCATAGTAAATAAAATGGACATGTTCTTACAAAAAAATATAAATAGAAATTTCTATTGATACTTAAACAAAAATCTCAATATGCAGGTTAACCCCGCCATTCAACCATAATTAAATCCCAAATAAAAATGCTCAAAACAATATTATCTATAAATACCTCACTAAAATGAATGCATAACAAGAATTTATGACAAATGACCAATCAACTAAATGTATGTATCATCCATGAAAACCATCTAATAATATCAACTCAAGATACAAAGATAAATATTAGTTTTCATTTTCATAGTTCAAATAATGATACAATACTCTAGTTATTACACATACCCTTAGGTGTTATGAAAAAATAAATCCATATGCAAGTTACTTAGCATTTCACTTGACAAATTTACCACATTACAATATTTATTATAGAATGAACACACACAAGAAAATTAACCCAGCTAGTCTTCATCCATATACAACATGTCCTTGAAATGAATCCATCCATGTGAGCACAATGATCCCATCCATTGGTGAGTTTTCCCTACCCACCCTAGCCATCAATTATTAAGGGAAACAAGCACCTAGTGACAAACATATAACATTCAATAAATATCAGTAACATGATGCAATGAGGTTAGGGGTTCTATAAGTTTATTAAACACATAACCAAGCTTAATACAACATAACACAAGAAACCCTAAATAATCAAGTAGACCATTTGAAAAAAAGGTATATAATAAACATGACCACACTAAAAAAATAGTAGAATCCTTAAAAACTAGATTCAAAGCACATCATAAAACCCCCAAAAATGGTAATACTCCAACAACATTTAATGACAATGGAACAACCATCAATAACAAAAAACCCAAAAAATCTAGGATTCTCTATAGTTGACCTATACATCATATAAGGGTGAGGATAAACCATAGTATCACCATCACATTATTCAAAAATACTTTTTTGTAACTCAATTTAGACTAGACGAAGCATGATATCTTTCTATTCTTAGCAATCAATTTTCTCTTTTATAGTTCATTTATTCACCAACCTACTCTTTTTATTTTTGCATAGTTTATTTTATTCATTTTACCTAATTCCCAATGGTAGTTCCAATTGATAAAACTCCTAGGTATACTAAGTGTAACTCCTACTTAAAACTTATGTAAATTGCATGCATTGTTATAGTAATCATGAGAATGAGTCACAAACCTCAAACCCATGCATGCCTTCAAATCTAAATTCACAATCCATCAAAAAACACATTGAGTTCCTTCCACATAATGAAACCCTGAGAGTTTCATTCAAATTCAACCACTCATATCACTATGTGGCTTGGTTAATCAACCAAATAATAATCATTTTTAATATACCATCAATATAATTCCTTAGGACTTATGGTTCAATCTAGCTTTAACTAATGTCAAGCCCTAGTCCCTTCATAAACTATAAAAAATATCAAGCACATTGACCTTAGTCCTTTACATGGACTTAACAATGTCATGTCAATGCATTTAGACCTAAACCAATATTATACATGAATTAGTATAAAAAAGTATCAAGGATATCATGACCTTCAACATCTATGTTCAATGCTTCTAAATGTTAATTTAGTCTAGTTATATTTAAATATAAACTCAAGTTATCATAATGGTCATGTTCTCAACTTAATGTTAGTTGGTTGTTCAATGATAAATAAAGTAACTTAAATTAACAAAACTAAATAACCAATAAATTACTTCACTTCACAAGGTAGAGTAATATAACTCAATATCATACATTGACAAACAAAAGGCTTAGGTATGACCATTATTGTAACATGCATTTTTTTACCTACATACTCCATTTTCACCACTACCCACCAATTTACAGTACCAACCTAACTCATTGAGATAAAAATTGTAAAAATTTACACAAATACATCAATAATAACTTATATCATATGATAATTATTCCAATAATAAATAATTATAATGTTAAATCAAATTTATTAAAGTAAATCTATTAATAACAATTATAATAGTGTTTTTAAATAGTCATAATATCCATAATAATGCCAATACAACATATAAAATAAAACTAATAATCATGATTAAATGTCTAGGAAGGTGTGGTCATGATAACATAACCTATTAAAATCTATGATAGTAGTGAAGAAGAGTGGTTAGGTGAAGAAGACACTAAAATTGAGAAAATAGGGCCTTCTAAAGAATCAGATGAAGGTGAACCTAATTCAAGATGGACAAAAATATGTGGAGACTATAAATAAGTTGAGAAATAAAATACTAACTTAATTAAAACTCTATTTTTATTATAATAATAACAAGGTATGATGGATGAAGTGGATTCTAAATAAATGGATCTAGATCAGGAGCCAACACTTGACACACCTTCAAGCTCTATACCAAAAAGTGTAGAATAATAAGCAAGAAAGGTAGTAGATACTACATCAAACTTCACTCAAACATTAACTAGGGAGTTGAATCCCAAGGAAGCTCTATCTATTTCTAAGGCTCCTATAAAGGGTGGTATAATCCCTACAAGAGGGATTAATTTTTAATTTATAATGGCAATAACTACATCAATAAATTTCATTACTAGTTCCCCTTAGAATGTGAGTATACAAATTATATATTATTTAATGTATCCTACTATTTACATTAATAAAATGAATAAAAAATAAGCCACTCAATCTTCACATTATTTCATTTTTAATTCTCCAAGTACAATAAAAAGGACCTAAGCATTCATAATGCCAATTTTGTAAAATATATCCCAAGGCCTAGTGAGTGTCCTAGTGAGTGGAATTTTTTCTATTAACAGAAAAATAATTGAGGGATATTCCACTACTACTCCTAGTTGGGTTTATTACACATATATCACAACATATATGCAAAATTTGCTTGAAGCCCCTATGATTTTTTCATTTTTAGTGGAAGTAATCCATGGTCCACTAGACCAACCAAGTAGGTACATTTTTAAAACTTAGTATCTACTTCTATTTTGGTTACATATATTACACCCCTAAGGCCATTCACATAGTTAGGTATGTCAATTTATTAGGCTAATTAGGAATATTCATCCATATTTTTAGTGAAAAAGGCACTAGGTAAGGCCACATGTGTTATTGACACACCATTGTAAAATAAGGTTAGTGGGTGGAGAAAGGACATTCCATATTTTCTATCATTGGTTATACCTTCTACTACTACCCAATATACTCTAGCGTCAATACACCCATTAGGTCAATTTCCTCCTACCACCCCTGCATCTAATCAACAAATAGAGAAAAAAATGTAGTAAACATTCATTCATAGACTCAAAAATTATAGGAGGAGGGTGAGGGAAGAAAATACCTAATAATAACTAAAAAATCAAAGGTGGGATTCAATTTTGACATAAAAACCAATACATTGACGAAATTCAAGAAGAATATTGTGGTCACGAAGGGTGAAAATGTTGAGCTAGAGTAGAGAGAGGACATATTCTCTCTAACAAATAAGAGATATCTCAATCCTTTAGACCAAGATGATTATAGGAAGGACCCATATAGTTTAGTGGATATAATTAGAAGAGTGATAAAATAAATGTTTAGAAGCTATGACTAGTCTAGATAGAGGTCACAACAAGATAACATCATTCAATCTCATAAAGAGGTTATAGATAATGTACATAGTGAAACTAGGAAGTTGTATGATGTCATTATCTTAGTAAGGTATACAAAGGTTGAATCCTAGCCTAAGTAGGGAGACGTATCCAAATTATATAATAAAATCAAAGATATGGATTGTAATCTCAACTTCATGGGCCAATATACAATAAATATAAGTTATGCTCATTTAAATTTAATAACACTATAATTTGCATGGGCATAGATCCATGTGGCTACAAAGAAAGATGACTTTCTTGATCGGGTTGAAGAGATGCAAACCTTGATACAATTATTTAATAAATATAAAAGGAAGGCAATCTATAGTTTTAAATACATGAGGGTCATAGATGTGATTACTCCACTCAGGTAGTTTGTTGTCAATCCCATTTTATAAGGTCTAATCTGAGATGTAATTGACAAATTTTGATCTAAAATGCAAGGGATAGTAAATAAAATAAATGAATAAATTATATAATTGATATATTTTCCAAGGGAAAGGTCATAATAATAAATATTCTAAATGTAAAAGTCAAAACTACAATGTTTTTACATAAGAAGTTAATGGATATTGTTCCATAATTATTCAAGAGACCTCTTTTTTATTTTGAAACTATCAATGTTTATTTTCAATCTATTCATGAATTATATTTATATATGGAAGATATAAAGAAACCAAATTTTATAGTATAATCATCATTAGTTCTTCCTCAAAGCACACAACCTTAGACTCCAAAATACACATCAGTGAAAATTGTGACTACGACCACCTATGTCCCACTTCCACCTTCCACTACCATAACTACATCAGTAAATAATTTAGTTAAATATTCATTCAAAATATATCTTATATCACTTTCAACCATAATTTTACCACTTCTCCAGTTTAATATAGTTACACTCCCAGTTATCACAACTATAATTCCTACTCTAGCTATAACTATGGTGGGGATAACTCAAGATTTGAGATGCAGGGTTCATCTCTAAGTGGTGCCACATCAGGACCATAGGTATCCTTTCATATAGGTTAAATTTATAATTTTTAACATGAGTCCATTTTTCTATGCTATTTTTGTATTTGATAGTTCTTTTAAAGAATGCTTATTATATTGTATACATGTATAGTATGCATGATTTGTGAAAATCAAATCATAAATTAGGAAATGCATATTTAGATTTTTCTTATAAGATGAGGCAAACCCTTCCCAATCTATATATAATGTTATCCTTATAATTCCAAAGGGAGGATAATTTTGGTTATTAAGGTAAATAAGAAATTCTATGGATTGTGATGCAAATTTGCCTTGGTGTGCAGTCTCTATTCCTCTATAAACCTATGATTATTTAAATAATTTTCATTATTTTGGTATTTTAATCTTTGGGTTGTGTATAATTTGTATTTGATAAAATTATCCATCTTTTTCAATAGATAATTTAGATGCTTTATGTTTAAATAATCATAATATCTCTTTGTATATGTGCAATTGTAATCTTACATCTGCAACAACCTTCGATTATGAGCACTAAATTTTAATGTATTTTATTCCCTTTGAATCCTATGTTTGTCTATTTTGTGTAATAACACTAACTTGAATCAAGCATTATTTCTCTGAATATTTGTCTAACCCACAGTACAAGATCTAATTTATAAGGGTTTCATCTACCTTTGATTCAAAAACCTTCTTTTATTGCCTACCCTTCCTTCTTTTTTGAGTTTTTTTATCATTATAACCTTAGGTTATATTAACCCATCCATCCACAAATATTAATTAGATATCATACTCATTCCATATCCAAACCATTTGATGTAAACAACTACTATGTTCATCATTATTCCAACCCTATGTTGTTTACAAATCTAAATACATTACAAATCATGCATTTGAGTGAATATTTTTCATTGATCCTAAAATTTTATAAGATACCTCATAAGGTTTTATGGTGCACATAAAACCCACATAAACATGTTAGATATATGTTATAGGCATTAACAAGTAATCATGTAACTACATTGACAACAACAGATCACAAGAAAGATTCCAAGCCAAGGATTGAGTTTGAGGGATGAGGATAAAAATTATCATGCTCATATTATAGTATTTTATAGGAACTAAAAATCAATATAATACATAGGTTTGCTAGAAAGAGTAAAAAAAATCATAATAATTTTTTTAACAATAAATAAATACAAGAATAGACTGGTAAAAATAAGAGAGTAAATGTATAACTCATCTACGAATAGACACACATATCCTAGAATAGGAATTTAACTCCCATACCTAGAATAACCAATCAAAGAGAAACATACACTAACTAATGATGATGGACAAGAGTAATTCCCTATGTCTAAGTACACCTAAGAAAGATAACTACACAAGTTTAGGAATAACCAAATAAAAAAAGGAAAATAAATATCCTGCACTTATACCCTCCATAAGCATAGCTTATGTGGGTAGAAGAAATGGGCCCTGATAACAAGTCCAAATGAGTTTCCCAAGTATAATGTGACTTTCACAAATTGGATAAAAGGAGAAAACCTGTAGTAACTCCCCCCCAAAAAAAATTAAGATAAAAGAGGAAGTGGGATAAAAATCCCCATTAGAAGCTATAACTAATTTTATCCACCTTGTATCTTACAAATGAGCTCTCTTGAGTGACTATGGATTAGAAGTAGATGTAATGAATAATAGATCACCCTAGAATAATGAATGTGTCTTCCAAGTGTATGATGAATCTCCAAACAAGTTTTCATTCCTATATAATGAATTGTTCTCCCCATGTATAATAGATGGGAAAAATACTCCATGAAATGATGGTGCATCAAAATAAAAGGTGAAGAAGGAATGTAAAATGACCTATAATTGAGTACTATACTACTTGATATCTATTGAGTCTTGGATCAATGTACCTACTCCTTATAATATCTAAAGTGGATCAGAAGTACATGGAATAAGAAATAAGTCCTTAACATATTTAAGGTGACAAGGAGATGGTGTAGGTGTTGCCCCATCACTACTTAAGTCATCTATGCTATAAGAATAGTCCTCAATATCAAATATGTGCTCAGGATTAGAAATGTCATAGGGTCTAAATGAGTATAATGAATAAGTATATGAAGGAGAGTTAGGGGAAAATTGTGACAAGATATATATTTGAGTTTGATGATCAAATATTCCCACTACCACTTTAGTATCACTATTTAACTCTCTGTGATACCCTAAGTATGGAGTGAACTCAAATCGCATGCCTGAGCCAAGGTGAGTAATATGGAAGACTAATATGATATTACTTTAAATTGAGGGAATAAGTAGAACATTATTAAATGTTACACCACTCCATTCAATATACTCTCTCATGAAAACCTATGTAGAAGTGTCTTCACCAAGATGAATAGTAAACATGTCACATGTTTCCAAGGAAGTGAACTTTACTTGTGAAGAATCCATGTGATGTGATGCACCAGAGTTAATAACCATGAATGAGTCATAGGAAAAAATACAACTAGGGCCCTTCATTTTAATTTCTTCTTAATATTTTATTTTTCCTTTTCTTTACCATTGCCATTGGCCTAAGAGGATTCTAGGGTTGATGAACTTAGATAGATATACTCATGAACACCTATATTTTTCTTATTAAGAAGGTTAGTTAGGTGGTCAATCTACTTTTTAAATTTTTTGCTTTAATCATGATCTAATAAGTAATAACCACATTTGATCCTCTCTTTATTAGGCTTAACACTAGAATAAGAGGTCTAATTGGTTGATTTGGAGGTGAGAGGATTTTTATCATTTCCTTTTGATCCTTCTTATTCTATTTATTCTCCTTTTTATTTGGATAATTTTATTTTTTCTTTTTAAAAATTATAGAATATGATTTTGAGGACTTCAATATACCCATGTAAATTAAACTATCTTTCTCCCAAGTCAAGGAAACAATAAAATCATCTAAGTAAGTCATTTTTTATGTGGTTCCAAGAGCACTTTTGGTAGAATGGAATGTAGAGATGAATATAAAGTAATTTGGACCTAGTTTAGAGAGTATACAAATCAACTTGATCATATTTATTATTTATTACACATTATTTTAAATAAAATCTCAAATAATTAAACTTAGTTAGGAAATCATATAGGGTGTCAAAATGTTAAGACTCAAATTAATAAGATCTTACTCTAGTTTATGACCTCTCATCACATCTAGCTTTCCAAAGAATTTTTATAGTGTGGTCCATACTTCATTAGGATTTTTTAAAGATTCAATATGAAAGAGTATATTAGGACATATAAAGACACACAAATCCAAAGGCTTTTCCATAATGGTTAAATGATTTAATTTTTTTCACCAATATTTGGTTTAGTCTTAATGCCCATAGTTATGTGATGAAAACCCTTGCTCCTCAAAATGATTTGCATTTTAAATTTCCATTCATGATAATTAAATGATGTGAATGGACTTATAAAATTAATATCCTATTGAGACCATCATACCCCCTATTTTTTTCTACTTTTGCTGAAAGGGGACCCTTGTGAATGTTTCAACACATCTATGTTTTGGATTGACTGTGAAAGGATTGTTCTCTCTTGAATTTTAAAGGAAATTCAATTAAAAAAGACATGAGCCTATGTGTATCTAGTTGTGATTATGTTTCATGGACTAATGTTTCTAATGATTGTATTTAAGGTGATTAGTTATAAGTTTCATGGAGAAAGCTAGCGTTCCTAAGCAGTATACCCTAGGGATTTGAATTCAAATGTTCATGAGAAAAATATAGTGGGAAATTTTATTTCCTTTCGGTTAAACAACCCTAAGTCTAAATTTATATCAAGATTTGATTTTGTTTTTCAACAAGACCAAATGTTAATATAAAATCAAGACTTGGACCTTTTTCCCTTTTAAAATCCAAGAGCACTTTTGGATTAAATAAGTCTTATTAAGGTTTAAGTGTATTTTTTTTTGTAATCATGAAATTTTTTTAAAGTTCTAAACCTTAGGCTAAACCTTTATACATATTGGGCCTTAACTTAAATCTTGTGCACTTTTGTAGATCTAAAAGTTCTTACTCATTCATAGATTTTGATCTACTAGTATGAACCAAAATTGACACCAAAAGGGAAACCAATCACTGTTAAGCACTCAGATTATGTTCTGGTGTTCCTCACTATCTTAAAATCTTTAATCTGATGGTGCACATCAACCCTAAATCCTTAAGAACTCTTGAAATCCTGACATGTGCACATGATAATTGAACCAAAGCAATTCCATTGTCTTAAATTTGACAAGTTTGATCTTGTCATTTGATATTTTTGAAGATGTATTCGATGTATGTTATCAAACCTATCAAATTTAACTTGGATAACTTTTCAAATCCTAAGAAAAGGAGGCATTTATAAAGGCCCCTTTCAAGTAATTTCTAGCATTTTTACATAGGAAAAATTAGCATAAAAGGTCTTAACCTAAGTTATTTTGTGTTTCTTGACATAAAAGGACTTTAGGAACATCATTTTAAGTCTAAGTTTATATAGTCATGAAACTAATTAAAAGGTGTGCATCTTGTAGGATCTAATGATGATCGCTCGCTCATTGGATTTGATCCAATGGTACATCAAGCCCAAAAACTTTTCAAAGGCTTCACGAGCTCAAAATGTGGCCAATATACATGCTAAAGGCATGTAGTTAATGATCTAAGCCCAACAAATATCTAATGGTGATTGCTTACTTTCTAGATTTAATCTAATGATGTGTCGAGCTTGAAGACTTTTCAAAGGCTTCACAAGGTTGACACATGGCATAACATGTCTAGGTTAATTGACAAAGGAATATAGAGCCTCACGAGGAGGATAAATGGTAGCTTACCATTTTAAGGATAAAACTTTGATGGGACCCATTTAATAAAGGTGATAAATTAAATGATTTAGACCTTGTAAAAATCAATGGAGATCACTCACTCTCTAGATTTGATCCAACAATGCAATAAGCCTGAGGACTTTTCAAAGTCCCCATGAGCTTAACACATGGCATAACCAATGAACTTATGGATCAAAGGACCAATTAAATGCAAAAAACTTAGATTTATATTTTTAGAATGAAATAAAGAAGGCTTTTGAAGGCCAATGGCTAGTCTCCAACTAACATTTATGAAATTTACCATGAAAGGCATGCAACCATGCCACATAGGCTCCACATAATCATGTAAAATTAAAATTAAAGATATCCTAAGATCAAAAATGTAGAGGGAATGAGCATAAGGTCTCGTCAAATTTAAGGCATGTATAAGATTTAGTGTAATTAAATTTTGAAGTAAGTGCACTAGTGAAACCCTTAGTGACATTGAAAGTATAATTTAGTGTCATTAACAGTGGTAGGTAGGTAATAAAATAAAATGGAAGTAGAGCTTTATCTGACTTTAGATAGTGAAGGAAATATCTTTAAGGACATAGAGTTGGACCTGACAGCCTTGAATGTGCATAAAATTAGGAATTGGTCCAAGTTAATCTTCCTTGTGGAGGAATTGTAACTAATTTCCAAGGAGGAAAAGAGGAATTCCATTGTACACCATAGATATAATGACCTAGTCTCAATTTAGTTGGAAAGCCTTCACCATGGTATAGCCAAACCAGAGCTAATGCATTATATTGACCTCCTTGCTCCTATTTTCATTGATTACAAAATAGATGGGGAATGGATCATTCAAGAGGGAAGTACTAAGAAGGTTGTATGCATATCCCCTATGTCCTTCAAAACTTATTAAAATCTCCCCTTGCCTCATGTTGATCTCCCATCCTTGAGAGAATGGACAAACACCCAAAACCTAGATTTAGTCCTCACACCTTGGTTAATCTAAGGCTCCCATGTTTTTAGGTCCCTTGATGGTGGGATTCCTATTGTCCAATTTAGGGAGGGAATTATTATATCTATGAACTTATTGAATAGAGCCTTTGGTACCCCTTCCACTACTTATGTGAGTAAGGTCTAGGTATCTTACATCCACTATATGTTGGAGTGGAACTTAACCCCTCCCATTGGAGACCTAATAAGATTTTTCTTGGCCAAAAAATTCATAGCCATTAAGAGAAGGACATCCAATTAATTATTTATGATTTCCTATCTCTTGGATTCACTTTTGGCCTTTTTTCATTTCCCTATCATCCAAAATTGGTCCTTTAATGGTAGAACCACTATTTCCCACCACTACTCCAAATTGCATGTATTCAAATACAGGAACCACATGTAATTCATTTGTGATGGTGTCTTCCCAACCATATATAAGGAAATCACCAGTGTCCCTATGCTAATAATCCACCCTCTAATAAAAATACAAGTGGAAACCATGGGTGATGTATGGTTATATTCAGATTGCACTGTAATAAGGATATAAGGAATCATGATTCAACCATATAGATTGCCCATTCATGTTCCTAATAAGATTTTAGAGAAAGAGATTACTTATCAAATTATCTAAGGAGTGGATGGGATATACAAGAAAAATAATAAGGCTCAAGTACACCCCTTTCCACTAGATATTGGCATGATTATGATCAAAGATTGGAAGTAGTTGAAAATTATGGTGATCTATAGGAATTCTTTTGATTTCCAGCTAGATGACCTTAAGATGTGGGACCCAAATGAAAATGTTGATAACCACATCCAAGATAAAAAGGTCCTAAATATTGAATACAAACATTAACTAGGTGTGGGAGATGGTATTTACATAAAGGCAAAGAACGTTGAAGAAGTCTTATCTAGGGTTAAGGGCTAAAATATCAAATTAGAGCATAGGTTGGTCAAGAAAAATAATCCCTTAGGAGAGATATGAAAACTACATCATTTGAATTATCACTTATTTCCAAGACCATCTAGGACTACTCATCAAGAGCCACCTGTTGGAGGACAATCTTCTGAGCCTTAATGAGTAGATTAACAAAGCCACCCTAGGTTGGGCAACTTGAGGATATAAAAGGAAAGGGTAAAGTTTTGATTGAGGATCCTAGGATAGAACATAGACCTAATAAATGACCTCAACCCTAGGTATCCCCATAAAGGCCTTCTTCCCCAGTGGAGGTCATTAGCATGATTTCCCTAGAGGCAAGAAAAATAGTGGATAGTGCCCTTATTGACATTATAGCTACCTATGGTTCTAATAAGGAGGAGGATCCCTTTGATATAAAAGTAAAATATTTTATCCCACTGGATGGATGAAAAGGATATGCAAAATTAGCCTTGGTTCCCCTGGCACTTAGAAAGAATCCTAGGTTAACCTTCACTCACCCTACCAATGAAGTTAACCTCTTCAGTGATGAGAAACCTATTTATAGACCAACCATTCATAACTATTTTGTTTATGGGAAATTACAAAAAATTCCATCTCTTTCTCCATCATTGGATTTAACTTGAGTTGGCATAGATGCTTAAGACAATATCAAACCATGGATTGAAGACATTATAAATAGACAAGCAAAGAGAAGGATCCAAATCCTTTACAATAAGGAAAGCCAAGTTATTGACACCCTAAGGGCCTCTGGAAGTTAAAATGTAGAAGTTCCTAAGTAGCTAAAATTGAAGGAGTCTGACCTAAAGGTTTAGTTTAATATAGACACATAAGGTCTTAAGAGAGTAGTGACAAAGAAGGCTACTATTGGCATTGAGGAGTTCACCTTTCAAAAGGTGGAACCATTTGTGGGATTAACTCCTATTCAAAGGCAAGTAGTAGGAGAAAATCATATCTTTTAGGAGGTTGTAGTTAGTTTGGTAATGGCACAATTAACAATGACCCTAGCTAGAATCCAAGGAATGAAGCAAATGATCCTCAACTTGGAGAAGGAGAAGCAAGATTTAGAGGCTCAAGTCCTTCTTTCAATTCCTAAGGACATATTAAAAATGATGAATAAATCTTTTTTGGACAGATTTGAGAATTTAAAGAGCATCAAGCTTAGAATAAATAGTATAAACCATAAAACTAAGATGGCACAAGCCTTAATCATCCAATGGTAAGATTCTCAAGCTCAGATGATAGAACTCATCAAGGTGCATAGGAAAAAGTAGGCCTTGGATTTCAAGATCATCACGCTTAGACATTTAGATATTCTCATGGTAGTTTTGATGGATAAGTAATAAGATTTGATCAGCTTGTGTAACAATGTCGACAAATCTATCAAGGAAGATAAGGACTTGGTAATCAGAATGGAGAAACTTTTGGGGAGCCTGTTGGACAACTCTTCTCAAACTACTACCATGGACTTGATCAGTGATGGAGAATTTAAGTAGAGAGTTGGTGTTCACATCTAGGGAATTAGATACAATCAAGGCTATTTTTCCAAGGATAATCAAAAGATAATTAATATCACTATTACTATAAAGAATAAAATTATAGAAGCATAATGTATCAAGGAACTTATGTCTAAGGCTGATAGTGAATTTGAGAAGTTAGAAAGTCGAGAAGAGGATTGCCTAATGAAGCATGTAGTGGATTTTGAGGTAATCAAGGAGCAATACACAAAGTTGAAATACTTCATTAGACAGGGCTAATTGAAGGGCCCACTAATGTAATTTGTAAAAGAATATTATTTTTATAAAATATATGCTAGTTTGTTAGCATATACTTATTCTTGTCAAGTTGGCATGAAAGCCTTTCGCATTATGTCTTTGTATTAAGAATAGTTGTCCTTATCCTACATGTGGATATTTTGAGAAAGTTAACTAGTAAACCACCTATGTTTCTTATAAATAGGAAAGAGGTTACCATTTTGTAAAAGAGAGATTTTGGAGCAATTGTATACCTAGAGCATTTAATATAAATAAAGAATTCTAAAAAGATTATCTTGATAGTTTGTTAAATGTCCATGTTATCTCTCAATTGCATATGGTTATATTGAATTTGAATGATTCTTCTTGTTTTGGGTTACATTCTTTGTCATAGTGTTATTTATTTATGCTTATGCTAGATTAACTGTAAAGATCTCAAGTATACTTCATTTTGTTTGCTCTACATTTAGATGTGCTTAGGCTATTCAGACCACAGTAGAAAACATTTATAATAAACTTGGTTCTCACTTATGACTTATACATTTCCTATAAATTTTGCCTAATTTATGATGTGTTCTAATTTCATGCTATTTTATATCAAAAATTGGTTCATGTGTGCTCAAATTAATTAGAATTTTGTGATAATATTTGAGATCAAAATTTACAATTATGTTTCCTTTCTACCTTACCCTTCTCTTTTCTTATTTTTTTATCAATACTCAGTTTAGTTTAAATATCATTTTTAATACTAATTTATATTAATTTATAAATAATCAAATTCACAAATGTCCAAATATTTGGACCTTGGTGGCTCCTAACCACTAACCTAAACAAATACTATGGATAATTTCCATACTCTATTTCTATTCCACCACAGACATCACCGAATTATCATAAACTATAACTCATGCCTTGGATTTCTGAAATCCTAAAATGAGAAGTGTTCATCAACACTAAAGAGCACCTATGGTACATTTTGAATCATCAACAAGAAGCTCCGCTAATGCTAGAAGGAGGGCCATAAATCTTTAAAGATCTTTACTAGTTTTGGTGTATCTGGTAGAAGATTACTCTATATTTTACATGATTGTGTTTATTTTAAGTATAAATTGTGTAAATATTGGTGACTATCATGGATTTATATTAGTCTTTGGGTTTACTTAGATAAAAATTGATATTATTTGAATACATATGTTTAATCCTAGTGCTAAGAATTCATTAGTATTTGAAATTAGGATGGCTTTTTCTAGTTAAAATTGAAAATTCTTTTCCAATAGGAAGTTTATTTGAGTCATAAGTTGCAAATAATGGTCATCTTTACATGATTCAACACATCTTTGAGCTTGTTTAGTCAAATATTGTTGTCCTTTGTCTTTTTATGAGTAAATCCTTGCAAAATAAGATATACAAGTTGATCATTGATTATCTATGAAGGTCTAATTTGACTCATCATATTTTAAAATAGGATATTTAATTTTCAAGTTGGAATTGCCAAGGATCAAGACCAAATCACATTCAGAGACTAGAGAACCCTTACTCAAGATTGAATTTCATAAAAAACTAGGAAAGACAAAGGAAGGCATAGGTGTTCTAAATCTCTACCATCTTCACCCTTGTAAGGGATTCCTATGTTCAATATTCATCCAAATATGGCATGGCTTGGAATTTACCCTATCAATATACCAGGTGTGGTTCATGACTTATCATGTGATCCTAAAAAATATTTGCCAATATTTAGTCTAACTAGTATTTCAACTGCAGATCAACATGTTAAATCTTTCAAAGCTACATTAAGATTGTTAAATGTTATTCATGAAGATGTAGCATGTAGGTTGTTCCCATTTACATTCAAAGATGTTGTATATGAATGGTTCCTTAATTTTATTGACAATTGTATTATCTCATGGAATAAATTTGACATTATATTGATCAATTTGGAAATATTATAAGCCCATATGTCATCTATCATCAATTCAAAACTATTAAGAAAGATACAAGTGAACCTATTAGGTCCTTTAATGCTAGGTTCCAAAATATGTTTAGTTAGACCATGGATCCATATAAACCTAATGAATATTTAGCTCTGTAGGTTTATAAAGATGTTGTTGACCCTATGATTTATGTGTTTCTTAAAAGAGCTATCCCAGCTATCATCACATTGACTCAATCTTATTTTGAAGTAATGGTTATTAATGACTAAATGCAGCCCCAAGGAAAAATGGCTTATTTTGTCCCAAATGTTAATCCTCAAATGCCTACATTAAACATTTTCTAAAATAATAACCAAAATACTCCAAAATTAAACCAATTCCCTACTTTGAATTTATTACCTACTATCCATGCTACCCTTAATCAAAACCTAGGTTTATTGAGCCATCAAGCTACCAATGGATCTCATATCAATGACCAGAAGTCTCTTGTGCTTGTAAATGGAATTAAAAATAGCTAGGGTCAAGATTCTAAGACTCTAAATAATGAGAATGAATCTATATTAAAAATGGTCTAGAAGCTCAACATAGACTTCTTGCAATTGTAAAAGCAAGTTGTTAATTCTAATGATAACTCTGGAAGGAAATTCACTTTCCAAAATTTCAATAGGTCTAGAAATAGATTTTATAATGATAGTTTATACAATAATAAATCTAATGAGCCTTCCTCTAACAAAAGGACTATGGACATCAATCTCATTGATATTACCTTACTAGACTACTGTAAGGTGCATGATACCTCTAATCATGGTGAGATTGAATGCATTAAATTTTTCAAATCCTTTGAAGCTTTACAAAAAGAAATTGACACATTTGAAGTGATTTCAAAAAAATATTTTTCTATAGGTCTTTCTGAATCTAAATCATCTGACCAAGTGCATATGGTATAAACTTTTCAATTCCATTTTCAAGAAGATAATGATATTTATGATATCTTTGAAGAAATTCAAGCATTCCAGTAGTTCTTAAAGACATATCCTCTAAGAAATAGGGAGAAAAAGAAATAGGGAGCAAAAGCAGCCATTGACCACTTATACTCCACCTAAAAACTATAGGACCCCTCTAGATGTTGTATCAATGAATAATCCTAAACCCCCTAAAGGAAACTCTTCCAAAGCTACTACTGATCCTTTAAGAAAAATTGGTTACAATATTATGAAAGATATGAAAAATATTAAAGCCAACATCACTCTACATGAGCTAACTCAGATCATAGAACAAAGAGACTTACCCTTAGAATCCTTGTCCAAGAAACCTAGCAAGCCCCCTAAGAGTTATAATGCAAATGTAACTATGCAAGCAACTAAATCAGAGTCCCTGCCCTTCTTGCTTATAATTAGGATACTTAGGAAGAATCTCCACAATTGTATTTTACATTTTAAAGCATCAACCAACATCATTCTTGTTGGGATATGTTAACAACTTGGGTTAACATCAATCAAGTCTAATAGGGTAGTTAATAAATTGGATAAATCTATATTCAAGGTCATTGGGGAACTATTAAATGTGCATATGTAATTGGCTAGTGAACCAAGGGTTCAACAATTCATTGGCATAAAAGTGGTAGATATTCCTAATGCTTATGGATTGTTCTTGAGTAGAGAATTCACTAAGGCCTTAAATGGGTACATGTCTACTGATTATTCACACTTGTGGTTACCTTAAAAAGGTGTGTTGAATCAAATAAGAGTAGAAATGGAACCCAAAATGAAACACGTGATAACAAAATACAATGTTGTCAATGAAATGGTAAACTTCTTAGATTTTGATCTAGGAGTTTTCACTTTAGAAACTACAAAGGAACCTGGTTCCAAGAGTTTTACTCCAATACACAACCTATGGAAGTTATATGTTGATGGTGCCAAATGCAAATCAAGATCAGGGGTTAGTATTGTATTGATAGACCTTATAGAAAAAAATTCCATGCATCTAAAAGATTATAATTCCCCTACACCAATACTTGGGTTGAGTATGAGGCTCTCATCCTAGGATTATAGCTTGCCATCATGCACAAGGTCAAAGAACTTCTTGTTTATGGAGATTTTGAACTTGTAGTTAATCAAGGGATAAGTACTAGTGTAAGCTATCTTACATTAGGTACAAATTTAGAATTTGAGACTTGGTGGAATATTTTGATGCCTTCAATATCTTATCTATCCCTAGGGAAGAAAACAAAGTTACTGATGAGCTTGCCTCTGTTAAAGCTAACCTCATTCCTAATCATGATTCTCAAAACCTTAGTATTCAGCTAGTACCATGTCCTTTAGTCCCTGACAACATAAATCACTTCCAAGTATTCAATGATGATCAGTAAATTATGGATTTCTTGACTAATTTTGGAGCTTTTTAAGCTCACATTATTGATGAAGCTAATGAAACTTTTCCTGAGAAGGAACTTAATCGTAAAATCATCCAACTAAGTGACAATAAGATATCTAAAGGGATGACCTCATTGGAAAGATTATTTTATCTTTAAAATATTTTTGAAGCACCTAAGTAACCCAAGGTAAGTGGTAAGGACTATCATGTAATGAACCTTGGCCCACATGATCAACAACAAATCATGAATATAAGGAAGGCTTGCATTGAAATGGAAAATAGAAAAGCTAGAGAGCTCCTTAAAAAATACAAGGATGTAATTGCTGGGTCCTATGAAGATCTAAAAATATTTAACCCAAGGATTATTACTCATATTATACCTCTCCAAGAGGGTTTCTAACCCTTTAGATAGAATCAAAGACTAGTTAACCCTATTTTAGAACCCATGATCTTTAAGGAGGTCAATAAACTACTAGATGCAAGGATCATGTTTCCTATTAGGCATTCCACTTGGGTGGTAAACTTGGTCCTAGTTAAAAAAATAATAATGGGTAAATAAGATTATGCATAAATTTTAGAAGTATGACTAGAGCATCTAAAAAGGACAATTACCACTTGCCTTCTCTAGACCAAGTTATCCAAGCTATATTAGGATCTTCCATGATGTCCTTTTTGGATGGATTTTTTGGATATAAACAAGTACTTATTACTCTAGAAGATAGGATGAAAATATTTTTTACTATTAAATGGGGAACATATGCTTACAAGAGAATGTCTTTTGGAGTAATTAATGTAGGGGAAACTTTTCAAAGGGCCATAGACCATGTTTTCTAAGGTCTAGTGGGAAAATGCATCATCATATATATGGATGATCTCAAAATATTCTCTAAGAATAGAGAATAACATTTCATGCATTTGAGACAAGAATTTGATAGATGTAGGAAGTATGGTGTATCTCTTAACCCCAAGAAAAGCATATTTTGTGTCACTGAAGGAAAATTGTTGGGGCATGTCATTATAAAAGATGGGATCTTTGTAGATGCTGATAGAGTGGAGGCCATTTCTAAAATTGGGTTGCCTAATAGCCAAAAATAACTAAAGTCATTCTCTAGAAAGATTAACTTCATGAGGAAGTTTATTTCATGTTTTGTTGAGATTTTTAAGAGTTTGAATGATATGCTTAAGAAAGATGTTAAAATTTCTTGGAATGAAGAATACAAGAAAGCATTTGCTGAAATTAAAAGATCAATCATTCAAGCCCCAAAATTGATAAGTCCTAACTTTTCAAAGGATTTTTTCTTATATTTGCTTATGACCACACCATGGTTGCTATCTTAACTTAAAAGGTTGATGGGAATGACCACCCTATATATTTTTATGAGTACTAACTTCAAAAATGTAAAGGTGAATTATTCCATCATTGATTTGCAAGCCTAAGCCTTAGTAAAGGTAGTAAAAAAGATCAGACATTACTTCCTTATAAATAAGGTGCATGCCATTTTACCTAACTCATCCACAAATCTTGTGTTGAGTCAAAATGAGCTCAGGGAAAGAAGAGGCAAGTGAATGGAAATCCTACAAGAGTATGGTATAAATATGAAAATTACCAAATTAGTTAAATGTCAAGGCTTAGTTTAGATGATTTCCAATATTAAACCCAAGCTCTAGGCCATGCAAGTGGATCAACAAAAATTCCAACCCAATGAATGGTATGACTATTTAAGGCATCTTATTATAAAATAAAATTATCCCCCATGACTCAATATATAATAGAAGATAGATTTAAGGCTCAAAGAATCCTATTACCTCATCAAATATGGAGTCCTTTATAAGAAAAAAATTGAAGGGATCTACTTAAGATGTGTGTCTAAATAAGAGGCTTCTCAAATCATGTCTAATTTTCATGAAAATTTGGGTAGTGGACATCTTTCAGGGAGAACCACAGCCCACAAGATTCTCAAGGCTAGGTATTATTGTCTAACCCTTTTTAAAGATGCACACAAACATGTGAGGGAGTGTCATTCATGTAGGATATTCAACACAAAAGAGCGAAGGCAGCCATGCCTTTACAACCTATGATGGTGGATAAGCCTTTTACACAATGGGTATTAGAATTTGTAGGAGTAATCAACCCTAATTATTCTAAAGGTCATAAATATGTCCTAACTACTACAAACTATTTCACTAGGTGGATTGAGGTAGTAGCCACTAAACAATACAGACTAAAAGAGGTGATTAATTTCTTAGAGGAAAATATTTGCACTAGATTTTGGACCCTAGTTTCCTTAGTCTATGACAATTGATCTTCCTTAATATCCATTAAAATTATGGAATGGGCTTATGGCTATGGCATTGCACTCAAGTTTTCCGCCAATCGATATCCTCAAATAAATGGTGTTTCTAAATCCATAAATAAAAACTTGATGAAATCCATCAAAAAGTCTGCTAAAGATAGACCCAAAACATGGCATAAACCCCTTAATTTTACATTATGGGTAGATAGAATTAGGATAAAACAATCCCTCAAGGGTTCACCATTTTTTGTTACTATATGGTCAGGAACCTATCTTTCCCATCACCTTGAAGTTTTTTATGTTCACATTCATGCAAGAAATATTGAGGATAACTAGGAACTTGTTAATACCAGGCTATTATACATCATTCAAATGGAAGATTCTAGGGAAAAGGCATTTGTAGACTTCAATAGGCACTAATCAACCATGAAAAGATGGTTTGATAAAAGGTATAAAGTGAAGGTGTTTAGGCAAGGAGACCTAGTCCTCCTTTGGGACAAGGAATTAGAGCCTAAAGGCAAACATGGTAAGTTCACCCCTTTGTGGATTGGCCCATACCAAATTTCAAAAATCTTAGGCAACAATACTTTCAAGTTAAAGGATCTTTAAGGATCAGAGTTCACTTTTCCCACCAATGGGTAATACCTCAAGCATTACTTTGTTTCTACCTCACCAGGGGTTTTCATGGAATAAATTTTTAAATTTTTTAAGGTTAGAGTAGGTAGGCTAGTTAGTTTTATTTCTTTCTTTGTTTTTTCTTGATGGCCTTGTATATATTTATTTTCTTGTGATTGTCTATTTTTATTGTTTTCTTGTTTGTGTTTCATCTTTTCTTCTTGGTGGTGTTCCTTAGTTATAGGGAAGTCTCATGGATTATTTTTGTTAAGAATTGCTCAAAAAGTGTGAGTATGAATCTTACAAAAGTGAACATGAGGTGGTGATAAAGCATAGTGATGCAACCAAAGGTACTAGCACAAATAGGTATAAGAGATAAATATCCCACAAAGATTCAAACCTTATTATAAATCAAACATTAGTTTTAAGAAGAATAATATATGTATAATATGAATTTAGTTTGTTAATTCACATTCATGCTTACACCTAAAACACATCCTTGTCTTGGATTAAATTTACAACTAAAGGAGAGTATCCTAAGGCTAGGACATTTGACCAAATCCTTAAACCTAGCTATTCTAGCTCCCAACCTCTATTTAAAAAAAAAGAAAAAATTAATGCTAAATCAAAAGAGGCAAATTCATAGGTGATTCAGGCAATCTCCATTGGGGCTATGGACACCTAGTTGGTAGTGGATCCAAAGGTATCTCTATTAGGGTTATAGATGCCTAGCTAGCAGTAGAGAAATGCCCAAGCCTCCCCTAAATTAAGAGCAATTATTCCTAAGGGAATATTTAAATATTCTCAAATTCAAATGCAATGGCCAAAAGGATATGAACCTAGATGTTATTTCTTGAAGTCTCATGACAAATAGTAAGTGGAATCAAAACACACATTACAATTTTTTTTTAATATCTAGGTTCAAATTTTACACATAAGAAGCTTTTTTCAATTGAAAATTGATTTAGGAGATGGTGTATGTCAAAATGGGATTTAAAAAATTTATGTGTAGGTCTAAACTAGAGCCCTAGGTTTTAACATATTGTTATGTTTCCCTTGTGAGTCACCATTTTTTGAGACCAACATACCCCCAATTTTTTTTCTTGAAAGTAGACCCTTGTGAATGTTTCAAAACATTTATTTTCTAGATTGAATGTGAAAGGATTGTTCTCTCTTGAATTTTAAAGGCAATTCAATTAAAAAATACATGAGCCTCAGTGTATCTAGTTATGATTGTGTTTCATAGACTAATATTGCTAATGATTGTCTTTAAGGTGATTAATTATAGGTTCCATGGAGATAGATAGGGTTCCTAATAAGTATACCCTAGGGATTTGAATTCAAACATTCATGGCAAAAATCTAGCAAGAAATTTTATTTCCTTTCAATTAAACAACCATAAGTCTAACTTTATATTAATCTTCAATTATGTTTTTCAACATGACCAAATGTTAATATAAAATCAAGAATTAGACCTTTTTCCCTTTTAAAACCTAATATCCCTTTTGTATTAACTAAGTATTATTAAGGTTTAAGTGTATTTGTGTTTATAAACATGAACAACTTTTAAAGGTATAAACCTTAAGCTAAAATTTTATACATATCGGGCCTTAACTTAAAGCTTGTGCACTTTTGTAGATCCAATGCTTCTCACTCAATCAGAGATTTTGATCCAATAGTACAAACCAAAGTTGACACCAAAAGGGAAACCAATCACTATCAAACACTTGAATTATGATATGGTGGTCCTTTTTGCCTTAGAAGCTTTAATTTAATAACATGCATTAATGCTAAAGCCTCAGGAAATTTAAAAATCCCGATGCATGGCACTCAGTCATTAGACCAAAGCAATTCCATTATCATAGATTTGACGAGTTTGCTCATATCATTTGATGTCTATGAGGATTTATTTAACATTACTAAACCTATCAAATTTAACCTAGACAAATTTTCAAAGCCTAAGCAAAGGGAGCATTTCTTAAGACCCCTTTCAAGGAATTTATAGACTTTTTATGTAGGAAAAATTAGCATAAAAGGTCTTAACCTAAGTGATTTTGTGTTTATTGACATAAAAGGAACTTAGGAACATCATTTTAAGTCTAATTTTATATAGTCATGAAGTTGATTAAAAGTTTTGCATCTTTCAGGATCTAATGATGGTCGCTCACTCACTAGATTTGATCCAATGGTGTGTCAAGACCAAAGACTTTTCAAAGGATTTGTGAGCTCGATGCATGGCTAATGGACATCCTAAAGGCATGTAATTGATTTTTTGGGCCTAGTAAAGATCTAACATTGATCACTTTCTTGCTAGATTTGATCCAATAGTGTGTCAAGCCCAAAAATGTTTCAAAGGCTTTACGATATTGCACATGGCATAACCACGGCCAGGGTAACTAACAAAGGAACATAGAGCCCCATGAGGAGGATAGGTGGTGGCTTGCCATTTGAAGTATGAAAATATGATGAGACCCATTTAATAAAGGTGTTTAATTAAATTACTTGGACCTTGTGAAAATTAATGGTGATCACTCACTCATTCGATTTGATCTAATAGTACAATGAGCCCAAGGAATTTTCAAATCAAGGCGAGCTTGACACATGGCATAACCAATAAACTTAAGGATCAAAGGACCAATGAAATTCAAGGACCTAGATTCATATTTTCATAATGAAATAAAGAAGGCCTTTGAAATCCAATGACTAATCTCCAGCTAGCATTTATGAAATTTATCATGAAAGGCATGGAATCACACCACATAGGCTCTATATAAGCATAGAAGATCAAAATAAAAGATATCTTAAGCTCAAAAATGTAGAGGGAATGAGAGTAAGGTCCCATCAAATCTAAGGCATGTATAAGATTAAGAGCTATATATTTCCACCATTAAAGCTCAAAAACCCTAAGCCCTCTATAAAGAAGACTTGAGTCATATTAATTAATCATAAAGAAATCAAAATAGTGTAACTAAATCCTGAAGTAAGTACCTTAGTAAAACCCTTAGTGACATTTCAAGTATAGTTTAGTGTCATTAATGGTGGAAGGTAGGCAATAGATGAAACTAGAAGTATAGCTTTATCTAACTTTAGATAGTGAAGGAAAGATCTTCAAGGACATAGAGTTAGACCTGATAGCCTTGACAATGCATGGAATCAAGAACTAGTCTGAGTTATTCTTCCTTATAGAGGAATTATAACCAATTTCCTAGGATGAAAAGAGGAATGCTATTGTGAACTAAAGATACAATGGCCTATCTCAATTTAGCTGGAAGGCCTTCACCATGCTATAGCTAAACCAGAGGAAATGAATTATATTGACCTCCTTGCTCCCATTTTCATTGATTATATAATAGACGGGGAATGGATCATTAAAGAGGGAAACACTAAGAAGGTTTTATGCATATCCAATATGTCCTTCAAAACTTATTACAAGCTCCCCTTGCCTCATGTTGATCTCCCATCCTTGAGAGAATGGACAAACACCCAAAACTTGGATTCAGTCCCCACACCTTGGTTAATCTAAGGCTCCCATGTTTTCAAGTCTCCTGATGGTGGGATTCATATCATCCAATTGAAGGAGGATAGTAGGATAGATATGACATTACTGAATAGAGCCTTTGGTACCCCTTCCACTACTTATGTGAGTAAGGTCTAGGTATCTTACATCCACTATATGTTGGAGTGGAACTTAACCCCTCTTATTAGAGACCTAATGATATTTTTCTTGGCTAAATAATTCATATCCATTAAGAGAAGGACCTCCAAGAAATTATTTATGTACTATCTCTTGGATTCACTTTTGGCCTTTGTTCATTTCTCTAGCATCCAAAATTGGTCCCTTGATGGTAGAACCACTATTTCCCATCACTACTCCAAATTATATACATTCAAATACAAGAACCACATGTAATTCATCTATGATGGTGTCTTCCCAGCCATATATGAGGCAATCACCAGTTTCCCTATGCCAAGACTCAACCCTCTAATCAAAAGATAAGTGGAAACCTTGGGGGGATGTATGGGTCTATTTAGATTGCACCATAATAAGGATAGAAGGAATCATGATTTAACCATATAGATTGCCCATTCATGTCCCTAATAATATTGTAAAGTAAGATATTGCTTATCAAATCATCCAAGGAGTGGATGGGATATGTAAGAATAATAATAAGACTCACATACACCCCTTTCCACTAGACATTATCTGGAATGTGATCAAAGATTGGAAGCAGCTAGAAATTATGGTGATCCATAGGAATTCTTTTGATTTTCAACTATATGACATGAAGATGTGGGACCTAAATGATAATGTGGCTAACCACATCCATGATACAAAGGTCCCAAAGAATAAATAAAAACATCAACCAAGTGTGGGAGCTGATATTTACACAAAGATAAAGAAATCTTAAGAAGTTATATCTAGGGTTAAGGGCTACAACATCACATTAGAGCATAGGTTAGACAGGGAAAATAAGCACTCAGGAGAGATATGTTAACTACATCCCTTGCATTATCACTTTTTTCTAGGACCATCTACGAATACTCATTAGAAGCCACCTATTGGAGGACAATATTATAATCCTTAATGAGTAGAACTAACAAAGTCACCCCAAGTTGGGAAACTTGAGGATATAAAAGGAAAGGGTAAAGTTGTGATTGAGGATCTTAGGATAGAGAATAGACCTAGTGAAGGTCCTCAACCCCAGGCATCCCCATAAATGCCTTCTTCCCTAGTAAAGGCCATTAACATGATTGCATTGGAGGTAGGAGAGACAATGGAGAGTGTCCTTGTTTACATTATAGTTTCTTATGGTTTTGATAGGGAGGATTATCCCCTCTGATACAAAAATTAAATATTTGATCCCACTAGATGGAGGAAAAAGACAAGTAGAATTAGCCTTGGTTCCCCTAGCACCTAGAAAGAAGACTAGGTTAACCTTCACTCACCCTAAAAATGAGGTTAACCTCTTCAGTGATGATAATCCTATTTATGGACCAGCCATTCCTAACTTGTTTGTTAATGGGGAATTAAAAAAAATTCCATCTCTTTCTCCATCATTGGATTTAACTTGAGTTGGAATAGATGATCAAGATAATATCAAACCATAGATCTAATACATTATGAACATATAAGTAGAGAGAAGGATCCAAATCCTTCACAATAAGGAAATCTAAGGGATTCACACCCCAAGGGTCTCTAAGAGTTCAAATGTAGAATTTCTTGGGTAGTTATAGTTAAAGGAGTCTGACCCAAAGGTTTACTTAAATCTAGATACATTAGGTCTTGAGAGAGTAGTGACAAAGAAGGCTACTATTGGCACTGAAGAGTTCACCTTTCAAAAGGTAAAACCATTTGTGGGCTTAAATCACATTCAAGGGCAAGCAATAAGAGAACATCCTATCTTTTATGAGGATGTAACTATTTTGGTAATGGCATAATCAATAATGACCTTGGATAAAATCCAAGGAATGAAGCAGATGGTCCTTAAATTGGAGAAAGAGAAGCAAAAGTTAGAGACTTAAGTCCTACATTCAATTCTTGAGAACATATTACAAATGATGAATAAATCTTTCCTGGACACATTTGAGAATATAAAGAGCATCAAGCTTAGATTAAGTGATCTAAAAAATCAAACTGAGATGACACAAGACTTAATCACCCAATGGAAATATTCTCAATCTTAGATGACAAAACTCATCAAGGTGCATAGGACAAAGCACGCCCTAGATTTCAATATCATCAAGCTTAGACATTTAGATATCCTCATGGTGGTTTTTATGGATAATAAAGAAGATCTTATCACCTAGTGCAACAATGTAAATAACTTCATCAAGGAAGATAAGGAATTGGTGACCAGAATGGAGAAACTTTTGGGGAGCTTATTGGACAAATCTTCCCAAACTACTGCTATGGACCTGATCAGTGATGGATAATTCATGTAGAGAGTTGGTTTTCACATCCAAAGTATTATAGACAATCAAGGCCATTCTACCAAGGATAATCAAAATATCTTTGACATCAATATTACTATAGGGAAGTAGATTTTAGAAGCACAATGTATCAAGGAACTTATGTCTAAGGCTGATAGTGAATTTGACAAGTTAACAAGTCAAGAAGAGGATTGTCTAATGAAGCCTGAAATGGATTTTGAACTAATCAAAGAGAAATACACCAATGTGAAAGAATTACTTAGATAGGGATAATTGAAGGACCCACTAATGTAATTTTTAAAAGAATATTCTTTTTGTAAAATATATGCTAGTCTGTTAGCACATACTTATTCTTGTTAAGTTGGCATGAAAGCCTTTTGCATTATGTCATTGTATTAAGGACAACTATCCTTATCTTGCATGTGGATATTTTGATAAATTTAACCAATAAATCACCTATGTTTCCTATAAAAAGGTAGGTGGTTACCATTTTGTAAGGAGAGATATTTTAGAGCAATTGTATACTAGGAGCATTTAATATAACTAAGGAATTTTGAAAATATTATCTTGATAGTTTGTTAAATGTCCATATTGTCTCTCAATTTCATATGGTCATCTTGAATTTGAATGATTCTTCTTGTTTTGAGTCACATTATTTGTCATAGGGTTGTTGATTTGTGTTTATACTTTATTAAATGTAAAGATCTCAAGTATACTTCATTGTATTTGCTCTACATTTAGATGTGTTTAGGCTATTCAGACCACAATATCAAATGTTTAAAGTAAAATTGGTTCTTACTTATGATTTATATATTTCCTCTGAATTTTTCTTGATTTATGATGTAATCTAAGTTTATGTTATTTTATATCATAAATTGGTTCATGTGTGCTCAAAGTAATTAGAATTCTGTCATAATATTTGAGATGATAATTTGAAATTATGTTTCCTTTCTACCTTACCATTCTTTTTTCTTTTTTTTTTATTTTTTTTATCAAGACTCACTTTAGTTTAAATATAATTTTTAATACTCATTTACATTAATCTAGAAATCTTCAAATTCACAAAGATCCAAAGATTTAGACCTTGGTGGCTCCTAACCACTAAACTAAACAAATATTGTGAACAGTTCCCATAATCTACTTCTGTTCCACCACATACATCATCAAATTTTCACAAACTACAACTCATGCCTTGGATTTTTCAAATCCTAAAATGAGAAGTGTTCATCAACACTAAATAGCACCTATGGTACATTTTTAAGCATCAATAGATCTATAGTGTATAATTTATTTTTTGATTGCATAAATGAAAATAAGGAAGAAGATACACCATGATAAAACATACCATTTGAAATAAAATATAATCAACCCCCCCAAGATTTTGGCACTTCATAATTTAGTGTGTTTTATAAAATAAATAACACCAATAGATCAGGGATGAAAAGTCTTGTAATTTTGAATAAAATGAAACTCAATTTTGAGTTACCACTCAAAAGATATAATGAATATTTTTTCCCATAATTAATGGTCCATTTAAATTGAATTGCACCAAATTTAAATGCACTTGACTAAAAATACTAGTTTTAGTTAGAACTAAATTGGGAATTAAACTAATGACCTTTCCACTAACAATGTTAAATTTTGACCAATACGTCCCATGTACCCACTTGTGTATTCAAATAAATAAAGCCTATTTTAACTCATTTTAAATCAAGGTATTTAAAAAAAAGATAAATTAATATGAAATATTTTAAAACTTTAGTGCAAATTATTGAATCAAATTACCTTGTTTTAGACTATTTCAATAGTCTTCCACTAACATTGAAGAGGTAAGCAGGTCATTAATGATATTAAGGGAGTGGATTAACATATGAGGAAGGATAAAATAGGGTTGAACATGGTCTAAGGGTGATGTAGAGGTTGATTTATTTGTTTGAGTGGATTTATGTGCTTGAATAGGGGTTAACATGAGGATAAGCAACCTACTAGCAAGTTTTTATAAAATCCAAGTCTGATGTAGGTCTGATAAAGTTTAAATAAGAGTCAAATATATTGGAGAAAATTACAGATGATTTAACCTTTTAAGGTTTTACAATGAAAATTCTATGTCAGATTAAGGGGTTAAGATGCTTAAATCAGTTTTAAAAAATATGAAATAATTAAGTACTAATTTGTTATGACCTTTGACCTTCTTTGAACTAATAATAATAGTAATAAATAGGGGTAAATAGAGACTTATCTAAAAATTTAATGTCATGGATAATATAGGTAGTATTCTATGTCATCAATAGGATTTTGTTGTTCATCTATTCACTGGACAATAGTGCCTAGTCTAACTAATAGTGCCATCTATGTGTAGTGTCCTTAATGTGGCACTAATGTCACCTTTGTGGCACTATTATTATTTTTAGGGATTAAATTTACCTATGTATATATGTATTATTCATTCATGGCTGAAACCTATAGCCTTGTGTTATGCCTACAAGACCTAATTTAATGTGTTAACCCTAATCTCCTTGAAAGCATGGCATGAGTAATAATTTTATGTCTATTAGTAGGATGGACTGGACATCCTCAACACCCTATTGTTTAGAGAGTTTCCTACATACCAATACTCTGAAGAGGGATCAATCCAAATGTAGTTATCCCACCCAATGCTTGAAGTACATGTAAGTGAATGCTATAATGAGAGTGGCCTTGGATGCCTTGAATGTGATTTAGCTTAGAAATGTTTGAAAATTGGTAGTAGGGATGTTACAGATGGTAGTATGGGTAAATTAGGGTAAAATAGGGATTAAATGCCTTAATTTTTATCAACTTTATATTTGGTTTGAATAGATTTCACATCTATTTCCCATATAGTGAATATAGGTGGATTAGACTTGTATTTATATGGCTCTATTGCTTGTGCAGATAATAAAATGAGCTTAGGCTAACATTAAGAGGGGAACACATTGGAAAAAATATATGTTGGGAAGATCTAGGGCTAAAGAAAGTATAACCTAATTGGGGGCACTAGCACCATGTGGCTATAGTGTCTAGAATGTGGTGTTAATGTCCTCTTTATAGTTTGCTAAGCATTTTAGACTAAGGTCTAAGATGATAGTTCTAAGACTATGTTCTAACTGGATATAGGTGAATGTGGTATAATGAATGAATATGAAAGTAAATATAATGCTTAAGGATAGGTCTATGGCTAGCATAGGGATAGGGTAACTCAAGTGACACTCTTAAAATCCAATTACTAATTTTAGATGATTAAATCCTCCTCCTTTATGCTAGTATGAATAATTTTGGTTGGCATATGTGAATCATGATCCAAAGTAATGTCCTTTAATGAAACATGGAAAAATCAGTCATTACTTAAGAGATAAACAAAAGTAAAAGACTATGATGAAATGAAATAACTAACTAAAATTGAGTAAAGAGAGAGGAAAAGAATGAATACACTTAATTGGGTATGTGAACCAATGCATGAAACTAGTGGCAACTTTTGTGTGTGAATGTGCATAGTGATCATACCATTGAATAGTTTTAACTAAGATGATGGCTTACTAAATCCTCATATGGGTGGCTCAATAACTCAATCTAGTTTTGACTCCATCATTTCCCATCCCTACTCATTAGATCCTAATCTCTATGAATAGATTAGATAAGACTATAATTATGTATTACCCTCTCATGTAGGTGGCTCAATAAATCAAGTAGGCCATGATTCTATCATTACCCATGTGTGAAGTAGATGCATCTATGTATATAATACGTAAAGTGTTAAAAGTGTCTAATTGAATAAATCTAATTATGTATTTGGATCTGTGGCCACTCAAGAATATTATGTAGGTCTAGGCCACTTGGAATTCCAACCACTACACATGGAGTAAGACATGAATACGGTGACAACTTGGAATTTGATAAAAAGTGTATATAGTGTAGATAATACTATGGAGTTTTCCATTCCATATAATCAACCTATCTAAAGTTGAGTTAATAAAAACTATGTGGCACACACGTGCCCCCAATTTGGTATCTAAGTATATTAAATATAAATCTAGTTTTTAATAGTTAAACCTATGTAACTCATCTAAATGTATGAGTGATCATGTCATTCATGATGTCCCCAAATCTAAGAAACTAGTATTAACCTAAACTATAGTGAATGAATCTGAGCTAAATTTAAACATAATTACCAAACCTATGATTATATCTATGCAAATATATGTACTTGGTGTACTAGTTTGAATTATCTAGACTATCCTGAAGCTTGGGCTACTGAATAGTAGCACCATGTGGTGGATAGTATCATTGTGTGGTGTTAGTGTCCTGATTTGGGTACTAATGACTACCTAATTTTATTTTTGAGTGATCTAGACTAACTATTGAGTCTCTATTATATTCTATGTCTACCCTATGTTTGATATCTAAAACTAAGCCTATGTGCTAAAATGTATCTATGAAAATCAATGTAAGAGACTGGTATCTATGATAAACCCTTGTGATACCCCTTTTTTAAGGTTAGTTTTAGAACCTATGTAAGAACTTCCCTTTAAATAACTAGCTCTTCAAAATGTGTTATCTAGAGCATGTGCATGATATTCCAATATAATATAAAACATAATATTAGAATGTAAATTTATTTGAACATGAGTAAGTAATGTAGTATTTATATTATAATCTAGCATTACACAAGGGTGTCAAGATAGATGTAATAAATGGATACAGTAAAAAAAAAGTAACTACTTATGGGTATGGGGTGTGATTTCCATCAAGGATCCCAAGCAGGAGGGTAGATGCATGAGATCCCTCATAGCATCAAAAACTTGTGTGTGTGTGTGTGTGTGTGTGTGTGTGTGTGTGTGTGTGTGTGTGTGAGAGAGAGAGAGAGAGAGAGAGAGAGAGAGAGAGAGAGAGAGAGAGAGAGAGAGAGAGAGAGAGAGAGAGAGAGAGAGAGAGAGAGAGAGAGAGAGAGAGAGAGAGAGAGAGAGAAGAAAATATAATTTTCATAGTGTAGAAACATATAATGAAGTAAACATACAAACACATGAGACACATAAAAGGTAGTCCAAGGGGCTAAAATATAAGGGACATGGAAACATGTCACTAAATCTAAGAATGAAGACATACAAGGACATGTTCAGATTTCCACATATGTAAACAACAATTTTTTTGTGTAGAACCACTTAGAAGGACATGCTCAAATAGCCACATATATAAGTAAAAAATCACACATAAGGGAAATGGGAACATATCCAAGTCATATAAATAGATAAGTGGCATAAAAGACAAATAAAATTGGCATATTCAAATTCCCTCAAAGATGGAAGAAGCATAAGAAACACAATCATGGGAACATATCCAAGTCATATAAATAGATAAGTGGCATAGAAGAAAAATAAAAATGACATATTCAAATTCCCTCAAAGATGGAAGAAGCATAAGAAACACAATCAAGTATAATCTAAGAACTAGAAATGAAAACATGTATAACTATGTACTAAAAATCTATGTAAATGTGAAGATGCATATATATTGAGTCTAACTAGTAATAATCAACAAAAAATCTGATCAATGAAGAGAAATGATCAATATCAAGATAAATCAATGTGTAATTACAATGTGTAGTATGTAAAGATAAAACTTGGTTATAAAAACTATGTAGGAGATGCCCCCAAGTGGGTGGATATATCAAATGTATAAACCTAGATTAGTGTAAATGCCCCAAATGCATAGATGATATCTAATCAAGATTAGTGTAGTAGACTAGAGTCTTGTCTAGAATTTGCAAGTACTCGACAAGAACAAGTGAAGCATATATGTATGATAAAACTAACTATACTAAGATAACTATCAATATTCAATATTTGTAAAGTAGTAGAAATGTAAACATAACAATGCTTACAATATAAAAAAAAATTATTTTTGAAATTTTTGAATATTTTTGTATTTTGGCATGTTATATTATTTTTATGTTTTTTAGTATAAGTTATGTACAAGCAAATGAAAATAAACTATTTATAAGTAACGAGAGAGAGAAGGAAGTATGTATAAGGGTAGGAACCATACTAACCAATGAGTCTCATGGGAGACTCACCATCACTATGACTTGTGTCAAAGATGGGAGCTTTTATTGCGCATGTAATGTGAAAATGCAACTAGGAGCCCATGATTTGGTGTGTCATATAATCTAAACCTAAAGTTTCCTAAGTAGTGATGTTATAATGTTGTGGCACTAATTTTGGTGCCCTATAAACTATAGGGGTCTTAGGGACCCATCTGATAGAAGTAAAATTTGTAGGTTCCCTATGTTGAGAACCCTTAGACCCTAATCTAACTAATCTTAGGATAAAATGAGTAGAGGAAGGTCTTATATAATCTATGATGTATATCTGATGTAATGGTCTCTTTAATAATGATTTCTAAGGGAGATTATGCATGGGTGTAGATACCATAGAAGTAGACGAAGCCTTCTTTGAGGACTCTACTAAACAATATAATGTATACATAAGAGTTATGATCTCTACTGTAACTAATAATCATGCAATATCTAATAGTGGTACTAGAACTTTAACCGGTGTTGGTGTTGGAAATATAGATAGAAATTATGTTAGAAATACCTATGGGATGGGAAGAGGATACTCATATGGGACACCCTCAATCTTAACCACCTAATTAGCATATGTATATTCTAGGCATCAGTTTTCTATACATGGGATGGATCAGAGATATTATAACCATGGACTACCTAATAATATATAAAATACACCCACACTAGGTACTACTAGAAATTGAGTGGCTATGTGTGCTGGTCCAAACTATAAAGGAAGCACAATCTCCCTAATGGAGCTCTGAACATGGACATTACAAATAATAATGACTATATTGGTGTGGAACATATCTCATTAAATGTAGCCCAATTATTGTAAGAGTGTCATGGTTCACATGCTTATGCTTGACCCATTGTTAACCATAACATTGTGAATAGGATGGTGATCTATGTATGATAGTATAAAGAATGCATATAAATTTATGTCATTATCCACAATATCCTACTTTTAAAATGTGATAAGTGGTCTAGGTGTCACTATAGTGTGATACATGCCAATAATGTTATGTCATAAATGTGTCTCCTCTGTAATAGTGTGATAATAAGCTAGTCGTAAATGAGCCTAGTATGTATAGTAAATGCTTGATATGCCACCTACCTCATTAGCTATATGCTTTGGAAAATGATCTAAAAATATATTCAATGATTTTACCTCTATTTTTTGTTTTGATGCCTCTATGGTTGTGCTCACATTAATAATGTTAGCCTCAATGAGATCTTATGTCTTATGCTTCAAGATAATACATCTATTTGTTATGTAGCCTAGTGCCCTATGGTACTGAAAAAATGTATTTAAATCTTAACTCTTTGGAATATTTCATGTCATATCAACCTATTTAATTAGAGGGAGAGACATGACATTATATTTCAATAGTTATTATAGAACTCATGCTGGTGATTCTGGTAGATTAGTGAAGACTCTACACTAAAGAGCTAATAAAACCTCTAAGAGAAGGCTCTGAAGCTATGTTGACTATGGACTTTTGATCACTTTTATTTTTTGTGGCCCTTACCTTGTATGGAGGTTTTTTTACTCTTAATATTTGAATCTAATCCATATGTGTGTTTGAATTTACCCATTTCTAAGAGTTTAACCTCTCTTTAAATGTGTGGCACATATCGATAAATTTGGTAAATGTATTAAATAAGATAGCATCATGAAGTGATAGTAATAGACTCTATTTAAATATATATTGAATAGCTCTATCTACTATGGGGCTAGTTAGCTTTGATAGTATTATCTTGTATTATAAGACATAATCAACTATAGGTGCATTTTACTTTTTCTTCAATTATGCCACTTGTGTATATGATATCTTATCACTGATGTTGATAGATAAGTGTGATAGGATCATATCCACTAAAGGATTTAATTTCATGATAGATTGATTGGGAAAATCATAAAATCATTATAGTTCATAATCCTTGAGACTATGTGGAAATAACTTAGTAAGAATCCAATAGTTGGTCACATAGTCCAAGCATTCTACATGAAAGGATCTAAGGTGATGATCTAGGTTACCCATTCCATAATATAATGTGAGCTTAGGTGATAAAAAATTGGATGGGAAAGGAGTGTTATTATGTGGTGTGGTTGAGGTGTATGCAAGGAAATGTTGGGATGTAAGGCATGTTATGGCTTAGATGCTCCATGATCGAGATGTAACACCTTATATTATAGATTAATAACCTAATTCATAAGATATTATACATATAGAGGAGAATAATTAGCCATAAGTGGTGTGGATATCACTGATGGGTAAATAATAATCTTGGGTTATGTTATCTGAGTTGGTTGAGTGGGACCTATTGAAGGTGTAACAATATCGTTAACTAGAGGGGTTGAAGATTGACAATTGTTTATCTTTTGGAGTTCCTCTTGAAGAATTTTTATGAAATCATATTATATATCCTTATGTTTGGACACAACATCTTTTAATTGGTGATTATCATTTTCATCAAATATGCTGTTAAATTTTTCAATTGTAAGTTGAAAAGTAGGAAATCAAGTTTTGTGTGTTTTGAAATGTTTAAGAATAAGAATCTATGAAAGTTTGAAAAATTTAGATATAGAATCAAATTTTATATTTTTGAAATTAAAATCTTAATATAAATAGAAAAGGTTACAAACCTTAAGTGTGTCTCGGGTTAGGGTTTTGTATATTAGGGTTTCTTTCACAATAATTTAAATTAGATGCAAAAAAAATTAAAACCCTAATTTAAAGTTGATTTTAATTAGTATTTATCTAAATAAAATTAAAAAAAAGAAGCATTCATCCATAAATTTATGGCATAAAATTTGGATGAATGTAAGCTAGGGTTTGGTGTAATATTTGAAGTAAGATGGGTTCACTAAATGATTTAACCTTTTAGGGTTTTATAATTAAATTCCTATGTTAGATTAAGGGGTTGAGATGCCTAAATTATCTAAATAAATATGAAATAATTAAGTGTTATTTTTTTATGACCTTTTACCTTATTTGAATTTTTAATAATAGAAATAAATAGGGATAAATAGAGACTTATCTAAAAATTGACTATCGTAGATGATCTATGTTCTAAAAGTTAAGATCTAGGTAGTAGTCTATATTATCAATAGGATTATGTTAATTTTCTATTTAATGAAAATTAGCACCCAATTTGGATAGTAACTCCATCTGTGTGTGGTGTCCTCAATGTGTCACTAATGTCTCCTTTATGGGATTATTCTTATTTTCAAAGAGTACATGCACTTGTCTTTGGGTCCAGTTCTTGTGTGACTAAAAATCATAGCTCTATGTTGTACCTAGAAAACCTAATTTAATGTGATAAACCCTAATCTCATTACAATCATGACATGATTAATATTTTTTTTGTGTGTTATTAGGATGGACTAAACATCCTCAATAACCCACTATGTAGAGAGTTGCCTACATACCAATACTCTGAAGAGGGATCAAGCTTGATGTAATTCCCCCACCTAGTAAGTGCAAGTGAATTATATAATGAGAGTGGCCTTGGATGCCTTAAATGTTCTTGAGATTTGAAATGTTTTAAAATTGGGCTTTGGGATACTATAGATGGTAGTATTCATAAAGTAGGGCAAATAGGGATCAAATACCTTAATTTTTATCAACTCTATCATTGGTTTGAATAAATTTTTCATCTATTTCCAATATAGTGAGTAAATGTGGATTAGACTTGTATTTATAGGGTTATATTTCTTGTGCAAATAATAAAATGAGCTTAAGTCAACCTTATAAGGGTCACACATTTAAAAAATTATTTGTTGGGAAGGGATAGGACTAAGGAAAATAGTTATCAGTTGGGGATATTAGCACCATGTGGTTTTAGTGTCCCAAATGTTGCACAAATGTCCTCTTTGTAGATATATAAACAATTTGTATTGGGGTCTGAGATGATAGTTTTGGGACTATTTTTTTAACTAGCTATAGGTTAAATGACTAAAAAAGTAAGTCTAATTCTCAAGGATAGGTTTATGGCTATCCTAAGTATATGATAACTTAAGAAACACTCTTAGAATACAATTACCACTTTTAGGTGATTATAATATATCTATGTGTAGGTAGAGAGTCATATGAGGCTGTGGGACATCTTAAATAGGGTTGAACTAGGAATGGACACATATCTAAAAAATGAAAGGGGTTGATAGGTGAAGGTGAGACATATGGATGTTTTTCAATCTGATAAGGGTCATGATATTGAATGGAGATGGGGATCATATAGATAAATAATAAAATTGCACACAAAATAAGAGCTCCAACCCTCCTACATAAATTTTTAAAACTAATACAATACAATTTCCATTTTTGAAATATCTAAAAACAAATAAAATGGAATTCATATAATATAACAACACTCTGATACCATATAAAATTATTTATGAGGATGTTTGGATCAATATAAAGCATAATTTTATAAGAAAAATACAAGAAAATACATAACATTTGTTGTGAGAAAAAATAAATATGAGAATAATGTAAAAGATTAGATTCAATCCACCACACACTTCGTGTCAATATCTCATAAATAAAGATGTATAAATAAGAGATAAAATTAATAACTCTTTCATGAACAACCACAGAGAGCCTAAAATAGGCATATAAATCCCATACCTATAATAACCAATAAAAGAGTAACATCCAATAACTAATGATTATAAACAAGAGTAACTCTCGATATTCAAGTACACCTAATAAATTTAACTCCACAAATGTAGGAATAATTGATGTGTGTAGGTAAAATCCAAATAAAAAATAAAAGGAAAATAAATATCTTCCACTAATAACCCAACACCTTCCCTTGCAACCACCAAAGATCGTACATGGTAAATAGATGTTATGATCAAGGTTATGCATTTAATCTAAAGCATATAGAGAAACCTCCAACTCAATTGGGAGTTGGAAGATTAATATCATATATAAATATAATCCCATTAGGAGGAAGTTGGTGGGATTTTTAACCTAATAGATCTTATGTGGTGTAATGGGATGATTCCCATGTTTAATAGCCTCATGGTGTAAAGTGACAACATGAAACTAGTAGATATATTAATCCAAAACTAAATAGATGGACATGAGACTTAGATTACCCAAAACACAAGATACAATCAAGAGTTTCGCATGGATGCTAAGATCAAAATATGATCAGTCTATGCCACCCTAATAGACACTAGCATAAAAGTAAATGTACTCATAGGATATGCATGCAGGATGATGGGAATTCAAGTATTGCATCCCTCACTTCATGTCTTGTTCATGGCCAACAAGATTAGAGCATAACTTATTAGGTTTATACATGATGTTGACATCAATATCATGGATGTCAAGTTCAACATTGAATTAGATGTGATAATTTTTTTCAAATAAGATAACTACCCTATGTTGTTAAGAAATCCACGATGTTAGGATAAGAATGTGGACCTGTGATTTAAACAACATTATATGATATTTAAGAATAAAAGAAAGGATGTGGTGATCCTATTAAATATAAACTAAGGTGATGCATACATTAAGTTAATGGAGGCCACAAATGAGTTTAATAAGAGCTAAAACATCACCAAATATCATAAGGAAAGTCCATGGATAAGTGGGGAGTACACCCTAATATGGGATGATGTGGAAATTGAGTTACACATCATGAGTATTGTAAGTGACTGATGGGTGTATGAAGCATATGAGGTCATTGGGATAAGGTGTGGGGTGATAGAATCAAACCCATTTTTTGAACCTAAGCATGGGGTCAAGCATACTAAGACAAAACCATATTGTAAAAGGGTCGACTAGAGATGTGAAATGATACAATCACAAACCTAGTCTAGGCATGTCAAGAAGGATACCTATACCATATTTCATCTTTCCAATAAATATAATACTTGGAATCCATGTACCACATAAAGATAAGGGTCCAGGTAAGTTTTTTTGCCACTAGTGTGGGTTGGATTAATTTACTAAAGATCTTTGAGAAACATAAGGTCAAGATAGACTTCAAATGAAACCAAGGTCTGGGTGTTGCATGAACCTATCACCTATGAAGAAATGAAGATTTCCTAAATTGGATATTAAATCCCTCCTTTAATATCAAAATAATAAGCTACCTTATACCCCAAAATCAAATAAAATAAGTAGTGTATAGGATTTTTGGGCTATGGATCATGGACTAGCAATGATGATATGCCACAAGGGAATTTCATCAGTTATTAGCTTAGGTTCTCCATATAATAAGGTGTTTTACAAAAATTTGTAATAGGCATTTTTTAGCCAATTTTTCAATACTTTGATTTAATAAGATAGAGTAAGTCTGACATGTGGCAGTTGAATGCAGATGGTAATAAGATGTGACCACCCCTTAATTTTGAGTCTGGTGAGTTGAGATGGGGATTTATATCAAAATTCATAACTTTTAGGTGTCTAAGTATCTCTTGAGAGGTTGGGAGTAATTTTAAATGTAAAAATGTGTTTTGTGCTACCAAAAAATATGTAACTATGTAAAAAGGCACCTAGAGAGAAAGCATCATGACATTTGAGGAAGAGACCTAGGTTTTAGTGTGGGGTGGAGGTGGTGCATAAAATAATGTAAGGATAAATCACCCAGTGAAAGGCTAAGGAAAAGTGGTGCCTAGAAGAATATTAAAGAAAAAATACACACAAGAAGAGTGGAAAAGGAGGATAACATGTAAAATAAGTTGGTGCATATAAAATTAAAAGGGTACAACATGAAGTGGAGGTGTTAATATTGATAATATAAATCAACAAAAAGGTATTTGGCTAGCTAGATAAAGTTAAAATTGGTGGTGACTAGGATAAAGGATAGGAAAGGATAAAATATCTAAAAGGTCAATTAGAATTAATTATTGTAAGATTTAAGAATCTCAAGGAATTGCTCATCTATGAAAGGACAAATATGGAATGCCTTGTGGCAAGTTTAAGGCATTCTATGTTTCAAAATTTCATAACCCAAGGTATGACTAAGCCAAGTTACCCTAAGTACAAATGGTGGGACTAGGCAATAAACTTAGTGGACAGATAATTGTTAACCTATGAACTTAACTAACTAGTGAGTTACCCTTTCCACATATAAATATGAGAGTTTATCCCACTACATAAGATATTAAAAATAGTTATTCTAAAGGATTATAATGGGGAAATAAGGGTAGTGTTATTAAAACTTTCTATTGAAGAGATAACAAGAGAATACAAAGAGGTTCAGTGTTTTAATGAGAAGATGAAAAGACTTAAAAGGTGGAGGATGAAAAATTCCTAAGTGATGAGATCTTTGAATTTTAATAGTTATGAAATACTACAAGAAAAAAGGCCCAAGGCCATGGATAAATCCAAATAAGACCTCCTACAATTTAAAAGATGAGTGGACTTAAATGCTCCACATAATTTTATTTCCTTTATGTGGGTATTTTTTTAAAGGAGGTTGAAAAGTGATGACTCCAACCCACTTGTTAGATCATAGGAATATTGAGGACCTAAAAATATCAAGGATGAGGATAAAAATACCATTGACTGAGTGGAATGGTCATACATGATATGACTCAGGGAGGATTTAGGTCCCTTCATCAAACAATAATGAGTAGAGTGCATGAAGCATAGTAAAAGGAATGGGGATATTAGATTAAACCCACACATGAATAAGTACCCTAGAGTCATAATAAGTTTTTTAATAATTGTGAGTGTATTTATGTGAAATTAAGAATTGATAATGGCATAGGCCAATAGAATGAGTGGTGGATTTATTCACTTGGGGGATGGTAGGGATTTGAGAAGTTGATATGTTGAGGAAAATAGAAGAGATATAAAGTATTCACACTAATAAAGATAATAGTGTTAATTTATACTCATTATAGGCTAATAGGAAGTCATTAATCCACCTGGTTAGGGGTAGAGGTTGAGGATCTTATGAAATGTGCTCGACGCATGTCCTTGATGGAATTACACCCCCTTTGATTTTAATCTAGGTGTAATGGTGATAAAAGTGTTTCAATGAAGATGTTAATCAAGTGGATTAATTCCCCACATTGATAATAAAGGAACATGGACATTAGAGGTATTAATAAGTTTATGGTATACAAAGACTCTTTCACAAGCTATTATATGTTTTGAAGAGGAGTGGATAAGGACATAGGGGTGTCATATGGCCTAAAAAAAAGGAATATGGTTAGATATTGTGAAGTTACATTAGGAAAATAGGGCATATGGATGGAATTCATGCTCCCTTAAGTAGAGGATAACATCACCTTGGAGTAAATTAAACAAGAAAGAAAAGAGGGAGCATGTTCTTTAGAATGCAAATAACATGTAATTGAACCCAAGTAATTTCACAAAAGGGGGTATGAGTTATATTAATCTAATTTATATTCATGAAATTAAAGGAAGGAAAATTTATTTTTAATTATATAAAGGATAATTAAAAGTGTCTCATGATGATCCTCACATAACTAGGATTTACAAAAAGTTTAAATCTAGAAGAATCAGTTTCTTATGGTACAACTTCAAAGGAAACTAGATTAGGAGAGGAAAGAAATAAAAATATAGAATTTAAGGATAGATAAATGGTTTAGTATGTGGTTACATTTTCCTAAAAAAAAATTTAAGTCCTAAAATACTAATGTGTGAAAGTGTATATTAGGGTAATACATAACAAATATAATATACAAAGAATGGTGCACACAATTTAAACCAATAATTTTCATGTATACCCAAAATATACTTACAAAATAACAAACATAAAATATTATAAACCACTTTGATGTATGCTTAATTAAAAAATATTAGGATCCAAATATGTAAACACATGGACCTACAACCATAGTTGAGATCATATGGAAACATAGTGGAAGTAAAGTCTGACAACAGACCTGACAAATAGTTCTGAATCAAAGATGAAAGACAATTGTAGATGGAATTGATAAAAATAATCCATTAAATTTAATGTGGGTATAATATCACAATAATTACAAGGTAGTTGTATTTGGTGGTAACAAGGGATCTTGATCCTATAAAATGTAGATGTCTAGTATAATAATAAGGCTTTATATGTTTAATTATAAGAGAAGTGAATTTTAATAAAGTGAGGAAGTTGTTATTATAACTATAAACATTCAAAAATATCTCAAGATAGGGTATCAAGTTGTAAAAATACAAACTAAATATTGTGGCATTAGCTTAGGTTAGATATACGACTTATGCTAAGAGCAATAACATTGTAAGTGTTTAAGTGCCTAGCAATGCATGAAAAATTATGTAATATTCATAAAGTATTCAATATAGTTTCATGGTTGACTATATAATAATTATTTAAGTTCATTATGACATTTTTGCTTCATTAGGTTTTAGTTATATGCATAGTCATGTTTTTATTATCATTATTGGGATTTATAGTGAAGAAATACATATAATATACTACTAAGTATGGAATATAGGTAGTTATCATGTTTCAAATCATATTATAATATGTTCCAAATCATTCAACATAGCACAAAATTAATCCCAACCTACTGTATTTTCCCCTCTATATGCTTTAAGTGAGTGTGCAAGGTGTCCCTTGTGTGATATTCTAGTATGGGAGTTGATTCCTCAAATGCTGGTGAGCACAATTGGACTTATGTGATCAAAATATGAGTAGGCACTAGATTTACAACCCAAAAATACCTTAAATATCCATCAACCTATTTCAAGGAATAAGGTAACACTAATGATATATATAAGGCCTCCTACCCTATCTACTAACCTAATGCACCCCAATGGACCTTAGATTTATGATGATGCCAGATATGGATTTTGAACTTAAATTAGGATAGGGATACATACCAAATGAAATAATCATGTATTTTGGTGTGATTTTACTTTTGATATTTTTATTTATTTTCTTTTTTATTATGATATTATGATTTTTTTTATTTTCCCTTTATATCGATCTAAACGACCAAAAATGGTTACTAAATATGACTAACACAATAGAGCTAACAATTATCATCTAAAGAAAAGAAACTTGAGACTAAGACACCTAAATAATCTTATATTTTCCACCTTGGGGAAGAGTGTAATCTTGAAACTAACCTTGGTGAGCCCTAAAGGATATGGAAAACTAAAAAGGTAGAGATGAGCATAGAATTATTTGGTTTCCTAAATTTAAAAAATATATAAAGGAAAATTATACAATGACACATAAATTCAATACTACATCATAAGATAAAGTAAAATGTGGATGAGGATGCCAATGAGATCTAGTGAGTTGGTTGAGTGGTTTAGTTGTTCCAAACTCACCCAATTTCAAATCCCAAAAATGACATGTGAGGCTAGTTGTGTCTATTTACATTATCATTTCCATTTTTGGTTGTTATTGGTAATTTGTACATTCATATCCATTGGGGAAAATATCAAGGCCATTATTGGTTATTGGTGAAATGATTGAGGTCATTCATGATCATTGGTGCATTTATTTGGGTTTTTAATAGCTACTAATGTGATTCTTAATGTCATTCATGTTGTGCATGACAATGCCAATTCTTGACAACAATGTGTTTCTTATCCTTCTCTATACTTCTCATTGTAAAGCATTGTAAACTTCATGTGGAAGTTATGTGATTTGAGTAAACTTTGTGTAGAATTTTTACTTTTGTACCCTAATACATTAAAATCATAATTTGTAATGCAGGTATTTATGTTATAAAAGCATCCAAATATGCTTTGTGATTATTCATGAGAAACTGTTAGATGTATTCTCACAATCATGCTATCCTAAATTTACTTTTGAGTAGTTTATGGATTATAAATCCCTTTTTTTTAAAAGGTGGTGTTTATGAAAGTTTTTAAATCCTTCAATTGTGTACATAGTATAATTCATTTCTAAGGTGAATATGATATTTATCCTTACTTAGCAGTAAGGTGGAGTATTAGAGCATTTAATCTTAAGTGGGATTATTAACTCTTAGACTTAGTAAAGTTATTAAATAATAATAATATATTATTTATTAAAATGAGGTGGAAACCTTGTGAAAAGAAATAATAAAGTTATTATCTAATGAGTTACCAAAATTTAATTAAACAACTTTATCATGATGGATGGAATTTTTATTTTTACAATGGTCACCTTCCTTGGTATTTCACTATAAATAAGGTTTTATTCCTATTATGGAATCATTTGAATATGAAACTATTTTATCATTTTCAACCTATGAGTTTTGTGAAGAAGTGAGAAGGAAAAAGAATTTGTATTGGGGTTATTATTGTTTCTCAATAATTGAATATCACTTGTGGGTTTTTTACCTCTTAGAATTTTTCTCACTTAAAATACTTGTGTTTTTTTAAAATTGATCTATGATTTTATCATGCTTTGTAATCAATCTCTCTCCTAGATTTTGTACTTGTATGTATGAATTCATATATATGAATGAATTAGTTAAAATATATCTCTATGAGCACACATAATATTAGATAAGCAAGTCATATGGTGCGATGCACAACTATCTAAAGACATCTCATTTTTATTTGAAGCAAATAAAGCAGCATATAAAACAATAAAATTTTGATCCTGATGTTATTCTGATTAGGGTTTTGATTATTCTACTTGTTTTGATTAAATTTATTCTCTCTTTTTATTTTTATAAGATTGATTTTTAATTTTATCCTTATTTTTATAATAGTTTTCCTTTGTATGACCAAATTTACCACATAGATTGTAATTTTTCATTAAATTTTAGTGTATGATTCTTATTACTGGATTTCTTATTTCTATTTGAGCCAAAATTAAAATTAGGGTTATATTTCTAGTTCTTATTATTCTAAAAAGTGGTATTTAAAGTGAGAACTACCCGAGTGTCATTCTCTTTAGAATCAAAATTAGTAATAACTTGCTCTTATTGAATTAAGAGAGTAGACAAGGTGGTAAGGTTAGGGATATCTTGCCCAGTTTGATACTTAGAATTCAAAATTGAAATGATTTTTTTTTAAATTTTAATTAAATTATATAATAAATTAATTGGTATTTAATCAAATTATAATTACATCCATCTAATTGAGCTTTAATGTTCTTAATTTTAGCAAGAAAATTCATAACTTTATCATCACCTTTCATAGGTGTAATTAACAATTCAAGAATTAACTTAATAATATTTTAGAGATGAGTGCCCTCCTACATGGATTCAAGGAGTTTCCAGGCATCGCTATGAGACTCTTGATTACACATGTGGATAATGAATTCATCCTTAACACTCCAAAATATAATGGACATATCTTCCTGTAATTTTTGTTAAAATGCATTGGTAAGCTCTGGGGTCACATGTCATCTAGAGGGGATTTTTTAGTCCAATGATAATATTACACAAATTATGGTCCATACATTCATCTTTAAATTTTTTTCCATATATTATAATTTTTTCCATTAAGTATTTGAGATCTATCTAAGGAAAAATAAGGTGAAGCCATAGCTTTCCTTTAAATAGGACAACAAAAAATGATTAAATTGAAACATTTTAGTGTGAATTTTAATTTAATTTGATATTAAAACAAATTTTAAATGGAAAACACAATAATCATTCAATTTAATGCTATAAAAAGTAAATATTATGATAAAATAGGGTGTTGCAAGTATTGTAAAATTACACTAATGTAATAATTTTTTAATAAAATAACCTTTTTAATGAGTTTTTATACTTTTATTTTAAAATAAAGTAAATCACAAGTGAAACTATACTTAATCACATAATTTATATGTTAAAAATGCAAAAAACTAATTTATAATTACATAAAACTAGGTGTCAAAAGAGTCGTACTCAGAATGACCACCTAGACACTATTATTAAAATAATTATAAATTTAATAAATGATGTTTCCAAACACAAAAAGTACCATGTATATATCTTCAGAAGGTGCCAAAATCTAAGGATTGACTAATTACATGACTATGTTTGACAAGGTTTTGACTAGGTCAAATGTCATAAGAAGTTGACACCAGAGAGGGGTTTACACATGATAAAGTTAGAACGTTACCCAATAAAAGGAATTCAAAAATAATTAAATTGGGAAATAATTTTTTGAAAAAGAGTTGGGGAGATTTAAACACAAGACCTCCCCCTTTTCAAGTTTTTAGCAAAAAGTTAACTACCACCTCGATTAGTAGTTTAATTAAGTTTTAAAATGTAATACTTTATTTTATAAAAGTTAACTGGTTTTATTATAATATATAATTTTAACATGCATGTATGATATTTTTTAAATAAAAGATACTTTTTCATTAAAAAATCTTAAAATAATTTAAAAGTGGGGGCCACTAGATATTTGCATGGAAAATATATTTTTAAAAAATAAAGTATTTTTTTAATATTTTCACAAACTATATGAATATCTACACTTGATTGTTGCATGCAAAGGGAGAAGAAAAATGTAGAAGAAATTTTTTGGAGAGCTAATGCAACCTAGATAATCCACCTCACAACATGAAAAATTTCCAATGCTCTTAGAATCTTGAGGCAAGGCAGAATTGATCTTCAAAATTTGGTTTTTAGTGTAGAAAATAATTTTTTCATTCACCCAGGTTGATAGTGTTGTACAATGACATCCCAATGGTTGAGATAAAAATTTTAAATGCTTGGAAACTTCTCAGGGGTTGAAAATTTGTAACTGGTCTTAAAACTCCTAAACTAAGCAGTTAAAATTTTTAAAATTGATTTTTTTATAAAGGAACTAGATTTTTGAACTTTTTTAATGCCATGCATTTTATGATAGAAAAGTATTCAAAAAATTATTAATTTAACTTGATCTATGAGATATAAATTACTTTCTAATCATTTATACACCCCCTCACTCTGATTCCATGAAAGAATTCATAAATAGATGTATGAATCAATACACATAGGTACAAGATCTAAGAGAGAGATTGATTATAAAGCATAATAAAATAATAGATTAATTTACATAGAATATAAGTATTTTAAGTGGTAAAACCTCCAAGAGGTAAAAAACCAACAAGTGATATTCAATGATTGAGAAACAATAATAACCCCAATACAAATTCTTCTACCTTCTCACTTCTTCACAAAATGACCTTCATAAAACTAGTAGATTGAATATGACAAAATAATTTCATATTAGAATGATTCCATAAAAGGGATAAAACCCTATTTATTGTCACATCTTGATTTCTCTCTAAGATAAATAACTTATTAAATCTATGGATTATTATAGTTGATTTACTAATATTTGTTTAATATTGATGACATATGCTTATTATAGGATAATTTTTGTTGCTTAATTTATATGAGTTATCATTACTTTATATTCTATAATTGGATATCATGTTAGATTATTATACAGTATTATTTTATAAATATAATGATGTTATAGGCTAACTACCTTCATTGGCATGAGGTGGATGCATGATAGATTCTTCACTCAGTTCATGATGGAGGGAGAGTATCATTGAAGAGGGTGGTTAGATGGAGACATTGGGGGTCAACAAAGATTGCAAATCTAGAAACCCTTTCACACACCACTTAACATATTCTATTTCATAATTATTTGATATGAATAACATAATATGTTTTGTGTAATTTTTCTTTAGTTGATTTTTAGTATGCTCTTTTGATGCTCTTTATTTATGTTGATGATCATTAGATTGTTTTATTGATATCATTATAATTTGTGATCTTACGTAACTTATCTTGGTTGGTTTAACAAATTAATATGGTTGTATTTACTTATATCATTGCCTTATTGTATTTGGATGAATAGTAAAACATTATGATGTCTTGTAAAATTCTATAATTATTATTAGAATTATAAGATATAGATAATAATAAGTAAATATTAATATTATAATAATAACATTATTTTTAATTGGATTATATTTGATTAATTTTATTTGAAATATACATATTCATATATATAAATGGATATATAAAAGTTAACTAATAATTGACTATATAAATCATTATATATATATATATATATATATATATATATTAGTGGATAACATTTAATGTAAACCCTAAACTCTAAGTCTTGTATTGCATTGTTGCATTTGTCTAAGGTCATGATTTATTTGTATTAGTCATTGCATGTGAAATACATTGGATAAATGACTAGTTATAAAGTCTTGCACGAGTTATAAACATAAAGTGATGACTTAAGTGAATAAGGTGGTTGAGGATGGTTTATTTAAATCATAACATACAAATTTGTTAAGGGATTGTGATATGATTAACTAGGTATTATTTAAATAAACATTGATAATGATTAGTTGTTAATCATTCATTGACTTGAGTTAATCATGAATTTTAGAGGAAATCATAGGTTTTTGATGTGTATGAATGGCGGTGTACTATGAGTAGTTAAACTATTTAAACATGCAAGGTTAGTAGGAATTTAATTAGTCAAATAAGATGGTTGGTGCAATATATAAATAAAATATGTAAAAATGGATAAATGGAGTGGGAATTGTGAATGAGAGATACATGACATTCGAAGAGAAAAATTATGGAAGGTGGAGAGAAGGAATAAGAAGGTTTTGACATGCTACAGGATTGACATTCTTCATTAGGCATACATTTTAATAGGTTAGTTTTATAATTGAATACCTATGTATGTATGATATGTTTTAGAATGGGTTTTCAAATGTGGGGAAAATTACATGGGCTGTATATAGGGCCCTATAAAGGGCACAACCTTCACAAAACCCTATATCCAACCCAGGGTAACCTAGGAAGGTTAGGGTTATAGAGTAGGTCTTGGCCATAATGATTAGAGGCTTTATGAATAATACTATCCTTCCTTACCAATTCAAATTCACTAATTTAAAATGGAGTTTTACTCATAGGGTATATATACAATTTGGTTGAGATGATTATGTTGAACCAGATTGATATATTTCTATGGGGTATTTGGAAAATATACTTAATTTATTAAGTCTACATGTTTTATTCTACTGTTAAACAATTCATTTATTAGTGATATTAATTTATATATTTATATATACATAAATATATATTTGGGTATACATTCATTTGATTCTGAATCTATATAAATGACATACTCACGTATATATACTTGTATATATAAATATATAAATGTGTGTGTGTGAACCCAAAATACACATGTTTGAGAAATTATGTAGCTAAAAATCATTCATGTATTTATGAAATTAAATACAAAACACAATTGTATGAAAAGACTATTATTATATGTGGAATATGAGTAATTTATTAGCCAAAGTTATAATATTATTTTTTGGAAAAATAATATTATATGTTGTTTAATGGATAAAGCAATTGACAATCTAAATATTCATTTACCAAATGGTGTGTTGTATTGAGGATTGTTTCTATAATCTATTTATTATTTAATAATAAAATAGATGCATGGATTTCATTGACTTTATTTGATGAATTAAATGAATGAATGTTTGTGATATTTCTATAATTAGTGTATTTTGATAGTTATATGAAATATTAAGAATGACTCTTTTGGGTTTTAATATTTTATTTATTAATATTGAATCTCAAATTCATGACCTTAATTAAGTAGTGGATGGATTACACTAGATTAATTAGCACCATCAAAGCAAGATAAGGGGTAATTCGATCAAGTGGTGTGTATAAATTTGACTGATCCAAGAAGTCATTTATTTTATTGAAAAATTTGGTTAAAATAATGTTTGATAAAAATTATCTCTTCATATGTTGATATAGTTTTCATATTTGTGTGAAATCATATTAGAACACATATGTATTAGATATCTTTGACACATGGGTTCTAGTTTGTTACTCTAGATTCCCACACCATCATTATCTATCCATCCATAGAGGGAAGGCCATCCACTTATTTGGGAGATAGTCTAGGGGATCTATGGTCCATGTTTAGTGTATAAAAGTGCTCAAATTATGCTCTTTCCCCCATTTTGAGTACTATACTTGAGACTAAACTTGATATTACATATTGATACTTGAGTTGTGGAGACTCCACTCAAAAGAGATTTATATTATGTTTTATCATTGAGATATTTTATGTATTGTTAAAAATATTTTAGGCATTGTACTTCATACAGTAGAGGTTATAATATTATATCAATAGAGGCTTAACTTGTACTATATCCTTTATGTTGAATGTAGTAATTATGGTTACAGTTTGTTAATGATTTATATATATGTACATGGTGATCCTTAGCTAAGTAAAGTAGCTATAACTTTAAAAGGTTAACGAAATTAATATAATTAGTTAAGACTTATCATGGTGAATTTTATATGTTGAATATGTGTATTTAATTTCATTTTTTTTTCAATATTTAGGTAAAATCAAGTGGGGTTGTTACATTGTGGTATGAGAGTTAAGGCTCAAACACTAGGACTTAATTTGTTCGATAATACAAAAATTATGATTATAATATAGAAAGAACAATGGTGTATGTTAGAATATGAGGTGAAGGTACATTGAATACTAAAAACACTATGGGTCAAAATCATTTTTTAGCTAAGCAAGCTGCAAAGTTGAACCAAATCCTCACAACCATGCAAGAGACTAGGGACATACTTGCGTCCCTAGAATAAGAAGTGAATGGACATGAAGAGGAAAATGCTCAAGAATAACATGAATATCATCATAATTATTAATAACATATTCAAGATCTAAGGAATGATGAGGTTTCATAGGATGCAAGAGCTCAAGTAGCTATAGAGCTATCATGCAACATGAAAAAGGTGAATCCACCCAAGTTCAATGGAACTATATTGGGGGATGGAGATGAAACATGGATAATAGAATGGAGAAGTATTTCAAGATTCAAAATTATTTTAAAGTCATGAAATTATTCTGGGTAGCTTATCAACTTGTTAGTGAAGTAGTGACTTGGTGAGATGATGCAGAAAAAATAGGCCAACCTTCTGGAGGCCATAAATTTTGATTCATAGCTTTGTTTGAGCTCTTCCACATGCCAAAATTACTGTATCAAAATTTTTATATATATTAAGACATTATACAAGTCTATCAATGTTTTTAATATTTTTTGGAAGCCATACATGATCATTTGAAGGTCTAAAATTATGATTTAATTATTTTTTTGAGTTTTTTCTATTTTTAAAAATTGTATATTTTTAGAACCAAACATCAAATTTAGTTGAATTTTGTCCCATAGTCTAATTATAATGTTTAGGATATTTTGGAATATTTTTGGGATATTTCAAGATTTTTTAAAAATAAGCAGTTTTTTTTCAATTTTACATGTAAAATCTAATCTCTGAGTTGAGGCTTATTTAAGTATGGTTTGGGTTTGTAATTATTTTAAGTCATTTAATATGAATCAATAAAATTTATTATTTATAATCTTGGCCTATTGTTAATTTTATTTGTCTTGTTAATTTTTGGGTTCGTTATTTGGTATCAAAATAAGTTCAAATCTTAGAGGAGAGAAGAATGGTGAGAGGATGAGGAGGTATGGCATAGATGAATTAGACTATACAAGAGATGAGGATGTAAGTTAAAAAATTAATATAGGTTATAACCAATCAAGAAAGGAGGTAAGGTGGTGATGAGGATGACACAGATCATGATGAAGAACTTCAACAAGAAGAAGAACAACAAGAGAAACCACCATCAATGGAAGAGAAGATGGTTTGAGTTTTATAAGGAATAAATTAAGGAATAAAAGTTTATGTTATAAATTATGGAGGTAGTTTAAAAATATAGGATTTGATATATTAGATGAATAACATGGAGAAGTTCTTTGAGTGGAAGACTATGAGAGAAGATAAGAAGGTAAAGTTTGCATGCACAAAATTGAAAGGTCATGTAATGATTTGGTGGGATCACTTTTAGAAAGAAAGAATGATAAAAGGTAAAGATAAGATTAATTAATAAAAAAATATGGAGAAGAAGCTGATGGATAAATTTCTTCCTATGGATTATGCATAAATCCTATACAGAAGATTTCAAAATTTGAGGCAAAAAGATAATAGTATACAAGAGTATATAGTTAAATTTTATATGATTTCTTTATGAGTGGAGCATGATGAAATAGAAGAGTAGATGGCTTTAGGTTATGTAAATGATTTTAAATTTTCTATTAAATATGAATTAAGCATGCATAGAATACTTAACATGGAGGAGGCTTATCAATTAGATTTGAAGGTAGAAGAAAAATAAAATAGATAAAATTTTAGGAGGGACATCTAATGGTGCAAAAATAGGTGAATCCAATATAATAAGGCAAAAATGTGGTTTTAATACCACTATAAATATATTTAGTTCCAATAAAGGTGAATCATCATGTGGTGCAAAAAGGCAAGATGGTAATAGGCAAGGGTTTCAATACCAACAAAGAGGAAGAGGATTTTAGAGAGGATGAGGTTATGGCAGTGATATAAGATGGTTTCCAAATCAACATAGATATTATGTATTTTATATATGTGTAGAAGAAGGGCACAATGTGTTGAAGTGTTCACACTATCAAGATCAAGAAAGGAGGCAAGAAGATCACCCAATATTAAATCTAGTTGAGGCTGAAATAGAAGAGCAAAATACTAAAGTTGCACCAATAGATGTTGGAGAGAATATCATGATGAGAAGAACCATGATCACTCCAAGAAAGAATCAAGTGAAGAATAAATAACGTGGTGATGAATGGTTGTGATCAAATATTTTTTGAACAAGATGTATTTCAAGTGGAAAGGTATGCAAAGTAATTATAGATGAAGGTAGTTGTGTGTTATATGGTTTCTAAAGAAATGAATGAGAGAATAAATTTGCAATGTGAAAAGCATCCTAATCCTTATCGGATTTCATGGTTTAATAAAGGGAATGAATTTATAGTAGATAAAAGGTGCTTAATCAAGTTTTTTATAGGAAAAAGTTATAATGATGAAATATGGTGTGATGTTATTCTGATGGATGCATGTCATATGTTATTGGTAAGATCATGAAAATTTGATAGGAAATGTAATTCATGATGGAGAAAAAACATGTAAATTTTTTGGAAATATGGTACAAAGGTAGTTTTTTTACCTCTTAAAGAGGAAGAGAAGACAAAAATCATGCTCTCTACTAAAGAATTTATCCAAGATATGAAGGTAGCAAGTTGTTATTATGCATTAGTAGTAAAGAATGAAAAAATAAAAATGGTGCCAATACCAACAAAAGTAACAAGAGTGTTGAAATAATATACATATATTATGCTTGATGAGTTACCAGATGGTTTATTTCTGAAGAGAGATATACATCATCACATTGATTTAATTCTAGCATCATCTCTACCCAATCAATCAACTTATAGGATAAGTCCAATAGAACATGCAGAATTAAATAAATAAGTTATTGAATTGCTAAAGAAGAAGGTGATAAGGGAGAGTATGAGTCCATGTGAAACACTAGATTTGCTAGCTCCAAAGAAATATAGAGGATGGAGAATGTGTGTGGATAGTAGATTAATTAACAAAATTACAATAAAGTATAGGTTTCCTATACCTTATTTAGTTGATATGGTGGATGTGCTTATAGGAGCAAAGTATTTTATCAAGATGGATCTAAGGAGTGGTCATTATCATATTCAAATTCATAAAGGAGATGAGTGGAAAATTGCATTCAAGACTAGGGATGGCTTATATGAGTGAATGGTGATGCCATTTGGATTATCTAATGCACGTAGCACATTTACGAGGGTGATGAATACATTATTATGAGAATATATTAGTAAGTTTGTGGTTATTTATTTTGATGATATTTTGATATTTAGTAAGACTAAATAAGAACACTTACAACATTTGAGAATGGTAATGGATTTTTTAAGAAAGGAGAAGTTGTATTCAAATTTGAAGAAGTGCAGGTTTATACAAAATAGTTTGGTATTTTAAGATTTGTAATTTCAGAAGATGGTGTGAAAATGGATGAAGAAAAGATAAAGGTAATTATTGAGTGGCCTATTACAAAAAGCATTATAGAGGTAAGAAGTTTTCATGGTTTAGCAACTTTTTACAAAAAAATTATTAAAATTTTTAGTAGTATTGTGGCACCAATAATAGATTGGATGAGAGGGAAAGAATTTGCATGGACTAGAATCACCACAAAAATCTTTGAATTTTTAAAGAAGGTTACAGAAAGATCAATTTTAGCATTACCATATTTTAACAAAGTGTTTGTGGTTGATTGTGATGTTTCATTTGTGGGAATTGGTATTGTGTTGAGTCAAGAAAGAAAGCCAATAGCATATTTCAATGAGAAATTGAATGAGGAAAGAACAAAGTATTCTACTTATAATGTTGAAATTTATGCAATTATACAAACATTAAGACATTGGAGGCATTACCTGGTGCCTAAGGAGTTTATATTAGTTACAGATCATGAAGCTTTGAAGTATGTGAATACACAAAAGAAGTTGAATAGTAGGCATGCAAAGTGGGTTTCTTTGTTGTAGGGGTATACTTTTGTTTTTAAACATAAATAAAGAAAATAGAATCAGGTAGCTGATGTATTGAGCAGGAGGGTAGCGTTACTAACTACTATGGTGAGTGAAGTAGTTAGATTTGAAGCTATCAAAGAATTATATGATACTAATCCATATTTTAGCAAGGTAGTTGAGAAGTGAAAGCATACATTAATAGGTGGGACAGATGATATTCATTATGAGTATCTTATACAAGAAGGTTATCTATTTAAAGGGAAATAATTATGCATTCTAGTGGGTCTCTATGAGACAATATAATAAGAGAATTACATAGCGGTGGTTTAGCTAGACATTTTGGTAAGATGAAGACAATAGCTTTCATGGAGGAAAAGTATTTTTGGCCAAATATGAAGAGAGATGTGACAAGGTATGTTTCAAGGTGTAGAATATGTTAGGTGGCTAAAGTACATGCATAAAATATTGGACTATACATGCCATTACCAATTCCAAGAGTACCATGGATAGATTTGAGTATGGACTTTATGTTGAGATTACCAAACACACAGAGAGGTAATGATTTAATTTTTGTTTTTGTAGACATATTTTCTAAAATGGTTCATTTCATTACATGTAATAAAATTAATGATACCACTAAGGTTGCAGAATTAATTTTTATGGATATTGTGAGATTGCATGGTGTTCCAAAAACTATTACTTTAGATAGTGACACAAAATTTATAAGTCATTTTTCGAGGAATCTTTAAAATAATATGGGTACTAAACTAAAATTTAGTATTGCATATCACCCATAAATATATGGATAAATAAAAGTTGTGAATAGGATCTTAGGGAATTTATTGAGATGCATAGTGGGTGAGAATCCAAAGTAATGGGACTTGGCTTTACCACAATCTGAGTTTGTATTTAATAATTTAGTGAGTAGATCAATAGGAAAATCAAAATTTTAAATTGTTTATGGGATAAATACTATGGGTATTTTAGACTTGGTACAATTGCCACTTGTAGATCAAATTAGTGATGATGCAAAAGTGTTTGCAAAACATATGCAGTAGTTACAAGGAGTAAGAAGAAAGTTATATGAAAGTAATGAGAAATATAAAGCAACAACATATGTCATAAGAATATATAAGGTATTTGAAGAAGGATAGTTGGTAATGGTTTACTGGAGGAAATAAATATTTCTAAAAGGCACATATAATAAGTTAAAGTACAAGAAAATTGGGCCATGCAAAATTGTGAAGAAAATCAATCATAATGCCTATGAGGTAAGTTTACCATAGAATTTTGATATATATCCAATATTTATTTTTTGATATTTATATACATTCCATGGATAATATGGTTAATATGATGAAGATAAAGAATTAAATTGGGAGTAACAGGTTTGAAAGAAAAACAAAGAAAAAATAGTGCATATTGTGGATATGAAGATAGTGAGCACAAGGCAAGAATAAAACACTTGTATTATAAAATGGTAACTAAAGAATATTGACAAGGAAAAATGGCAACAGTATAATCAGGCCAACTTGTAAGAGCTGAGTTGTTTTCAACCAGAGGAGAATGATACAGAAAAATAGGCTAACCTTTTGGAGGCCATAACTTTTGACCTGTATCTCCATTTGAAATATTCCACATTGAAAAACTACCATATAATTTTTTTTTGTTGTAATAGGACATTATACTAACCTATCAATGTTTTTGATATTTTTTAGAGGCCATACATGATCATCTGAGGATTCAAAATTATGATTTAATTATTTTTTTAGGTTTTTCTTATTTTTAGAAATTGTATATTTTTAGAACTAGACATTAAATTCAATTTAATTTAGTCCCATAGTCTAATTATAGTGTTTAGTATATTTTTGAAGATTTTTAGGATATTTTGGGAGTTTTTAAAACTTAGCAATTTTTTTAAGATTTTAGTTTTTTTTAAAATTTTGCATGTAAACTCTAATTTTTGAGTTGATTATTTTTAATCATAGTTTGGGTTTTTAATAATTTAAATTAATTAAATAAAAATCAATAAAAGTTATTTTTCATAATATTGTATTGATTCATATTGAATGACTTGAAATAATTACAAACCCAAACCATGATTAAATAAGCTTCAACTCAGAAATTAGAGTTTACATGCAAAATTCAAAAAAAAACTAAAATATAAAAAAAATGCCTAATTTTAAAAACTCATAAAATATATAAAAAATCTCTCAAAATATCCTAAACACTATAATTAGACTATGGGAAAAAATTCAACTAAATTTGAGTTCTGGTTCTAAAAATATACAATTTCAAAAAATAGGAAAAACTCAAAAAATAATTAAATCATAATTTTAGACCCTTTGATGATCATATATGGCATCTAAAAATATAAAAAACATCTATAAGCTAGTAAAATGACCTAAGAAAGTAATAACCTATTTGATATGGTCATTTTGGCATATGAAAGAGCTCAAACGAAGCTACGAGTCAAAATTTATGACCTCCAAAAGGTTGCCATATTTTTTTGCATCATGAGAAAACAAGAAGATCAATATGAACCTCAACTTAATCACCATCACTTGGGAGTAGGTTTTACACTATTTAGGTCATGATAGGTTCCATAGCTGTACTTTGATGAAAAGCTTATGGATGTTCAAAATCTTAAGCAAGGAGATTTTCTAGTGAATGAATACTGGGAGAAATTCACCAAGATTATTAAGTATGTACTTAGTTATCAAGAAAATGAGAGGTTTATAATCAATAAATTCATCATGGTATTGAAACCCCAAGTAGGTAGTGAATTAGATGTGCATGGTCTATCTATCGTAGATCAAGTGTTTGAGAAGGTAGTCAAACAAGAACAAAAACTAAAATATCTTGCTCAAATTATAGATAAGTTTAAAAATAAATTCGGAAGTTCTAAACCAACTTTAAAGAAGAACTACAAGGAGAGGAGGAGATTATAAGGATCATTTTAGGAATTAGAATGCTAAGTTCAATAGTGGTTCAGAGAATAGGAAGAATGATAATGGTTTCAAGGGTGGTTTGAAGGGAAACCAATAGACTAAGAAGAAAGGACTGATTGGAAGTTGTTTCATTTGTATAGGTGACCATTTTACTCATGAGTGTCCTGAAAAAAATTAAATAATAAGGGTTTAACTTCTTAATGAGGTATGTTTTAGTAGTAAATTCATGTAGTTGTTGATAATTAACAAGCTAAGTATCAAGCTTCACCCATAAAACTATCAAGTATTTTGTTCAATTATATAGTTTATATTTTAATTGATACAAGAGCTAAAAAATGTTTCTTTTCTCCTAGAGTGCTGAGTAAAATTATCTATAAGGGCTAGGATAATGGCAAATGCATGGCCGATATGATATAGGAATGAGTTAAAGGTTAAAGTTGACAAGTGTCTAATCAAAGCAGAGATTAGATTACTTGAGTTTACTATAATAGTATATATTTATGTATAACCATTGGGATAATATGATGTGATCTTATGAGTCAATTGGATTGAGAAGCATAAAGCCATGGTTGACTATTTTCTGAAGAGATTTGAGTGTCAAGATGATTTTAGAAATCAAACACAACTTTAGGGTGAGAAAAGGGAGTTAAAACTGAGATAAATTTCTATAATTCAACTCAAGAAAGCATAAAAGAAGGGATGCTAGGCATTTATCATTAATCTAAATGATATGGAAGAGTCCAAAGAACCATGTATCAAAGATTATCCTTTTCTAAGTAACTTCCATGACATGTTTCTAGAAGAATTACCAAGATTTACATTGAAGCATGAGTTTGATTTATCAATTGTTGTTATACCTTAATTATAACTATAGTCTAAGGCACCATATAGGATGAAAGCCATTTAATTGGTTGAGTCAAAGGCACAACTTCAAGAGTTGTTATCTAAAGGTCTAATTCAACTGAGTGTGTTTTCATGGGGTGCTCTATTTATCTTTATCAAGAAGGATGGTTGATCCAAAAATTTAAATATTTGGTTGAAAGATAATTCAAGAAACAAGAACAAAATAATTCAAATAATGTTATCTCTGATAAGAGATGTTTTATTGATCAAATTTGCAAACCCAAACATATGCTTATCTCTGAGAAGAGATGTCTCTTTTCCATTTCAAGTTACATCTTAATTTATACATGTTTTTAAGGTGTGGGGAGGATGTGTAAGGTCACCAATATTGAGGGAGATGAATTGGTTTGACTTCCATGATTTACAACAATATAGAACTTGAGGAATTATTATTTTTAGAAACTTACTATTTTTAGACTGCACTATTAAAATTGAAATTTGGGACACTTCCATTAGGTTTTAGGGGGTCAAAATTCATCAATAAAATATCCATTCCATCTCACAACATTACCCTAATTATTAGCTTTCCAATGGTTCAAACATTGAGTCAATTGGAGCTACGGTGCAAAAGTTATGGCTCCCAGAAGTTCTGCCATTAATTGGGGTGGACCCATCACAGGAATTGTCATCTGAATTGTTGTCCACATCATTCCTCCCTCCTTGAGAAGCAATGGTCCCAATTTCATCAATATTTTTCATCAAGTGTGGTATTTGTACTTTGATTTGATTCTTGATGCATACTTGGAAGGGACTGTGATTTATGAAACTGTGCAGGGCCCGATTGTTCAACATTTCTATCTGACCATCAGTCTGTGGATGGAAGGTTGTGAACTTCTTCAGCTTAGTATCTATTTGCTTCTATTGTTGTTTTATTTGTGTAGTCAGGGCTGTAACATCAGCCCTTCTAGATTCTTGTGGCTTGACCACCATGAGAACAAATTTATTGGCACTAATCAGAGAGATAGATGTAGAAGGTGGTACTTTTGGTACCCTATAGTGTCATGTTCCAAGAGTGAGAGTGATCCTTCTAGTTCTTGATTCATATATACCATGTTGATCATACATGAATGGCTGACCAAAGAGTACATCACAAACATCTAGATTGACCACATCACATAAGACCTCATCTTGGAAAGGTTGTATTGCATATGAGAGAAGACATTAGTGGGTGACACAGAGGTTCTCCTTAGACTCAACCATCCAATACTATACAGTTTTTGGTGAGGCTTCATAGAAAAATTTAGACTTTTCACAACATTAGCAGAGATTAAATTCTTTTGACTTCCACCATCAAGAATGAAATTTAGAGGCTTACCTTTCACCCATAACTTAGAGTGAAACAACCTTTCCTTGTCATCTAGCATCTCGTCATGTCTCTATGATGAATCAACAATGGCTTCAGGATTAGCATCTATAATTTCTTCTTCAACCTCTTCGATTGTAGGGTCTATATGAGGTAGAGTAGTAGATGTTGAGGATTGTGACTTAGAAAGTAGTGATTTGATAGCTTGACATTCTTCTTTGGAGTGAGTTCTAGATTTGTGATAATTACACCACTTCCCAGTATTTCCTTCCTTTTGGTTCCAATTTTGGCCTCGTGTTTGACCTTCTTTGTCACTTTTCCATTTTGAATACTAATTCTTTATATTCATTCTTCCATGCTTCTACTCAATCTTCACTGCAAACTTGTATACCTCACTGATGGTTTCCAAATTGAAGAGTTCCATTTCTCCCTGTATGTACCATTGTATTCTACCATGATATTTGATAACCTTGTGTTTCTCACTTTCTTGGATGCCTATACCACAGATAGAGAATGAAAAATGTCAGTGTAATCTTGAACAAATTATTCCTTACCTTGGCAAAGTTATTGCCACTCTATATACAGATCATCATATGCTCCAATGGGATAGTATTCTTCCTTTATAGCATCTATGAAATCATCCCATGTAGGTTCCATCTCAAGGCCAATATCATCTACACTGAATCTCTTTTTGTACACTTCCCACCAATTTTTGATAGGAAATGATGCTTTCAAAAAAGCAAAAGTAATCTTCTCTTTATCAGTGAATTTATTTATAGAAAAATAAGATGACAATTGATCCAACCAATTTTATACTACATCAGCATTGATTTTGCCTTCAAATGTAGGGATATCAAAATTCACCTAAACCTTGAAGGGTGTTTGGGCACTGAAAGGATGTGCAGGTGAGGATGAGGAGCCAAAATTTCCCATCAAGATTTGTTGGAAAATTTGAGTGAATTATTGTAGCATCTACACATGTTTCTATTGGAGGGATTCATTCACCATTTCCTTGAAAGGATTGGATGCCTTGATGTTGTCTTCCTTTTGAAGTCGTTTGGAGTGAATAGGTGGATATTCTGTTGGTTCTATTTTCCACCCAAGCTTCCTATAATCTAACCTCATCCTTAGGATCATACACTCTAAAGACAAACCACTATAATACCACTAATCCAAAACTTGAAATATTTTGTTGAAAGATAATTCAAGAAACAAGAACAAAATAATTCAAATAATGTTATCTCTGATAAGAGATGTTTTATTGATCAAATTTGTAGACCCAAACATATGCTTATCTCTAAGAAGAGATGTCTCTTTTCCATTTTAGGTTACATTTTAATTTATACATGTTTTTAAGGTTTGGGGAGGATGTGGAAGGTCACCAATCTTGAGGGAGATGAATTGGTTTGACTTCCATGATTTACAATAATACAAAACTCGAGGAATTACTATTTTTAGAAACTTACTATTTTTAGACTGCACTACTAAAATTGAAATTTGGGACACTTCCATTGGGTTTTATGGGGTCAAACTTCATTGAGAAAATCTCCATGCCATCTTATGATGTTACCCTCATTATTAGCTTTCCAACGGTTCAAACAGTGAGTCAATTGGAGCTACGGTGCAAAAGTTATGGCTCCCAGAAGTTCCACAATCAATTGGGGTGGACCTATCACCCAAATTGTCATCTAAATTATTGTATGGATAATTGGTACTCTTAGTTTATGCATAAGATACAAGATTATGAATAAAGAAATGATCAAAAATAGATATCCATTTCCACACATTGATGATCTATTTGATCAAATTGAGGAGTCAAAATATTTTCTAAGATTGATCTTAGGGAAGGTTATCACTTGTTCAGGATCCAAAAAGAGGATATTCTAACAATAGCTTTCAAGAATAGATATGGGCACTATGAGTTTATAGTGTTTTCATTTGGATTAATGAATTATCCAACAACATTCAAGAATCTTATGAATAATGTGTACAAAGATTACCTAAATCACTTTGTGTTGGTCTTTCTTGATGACATCCTCATTTATTCTAAGGATGCAAAAGATCACTTACAACATCTATAACTAGTTTTGTAATGTTTATAGAGGTTTAAATTATATGGTAAGTTTTCTAAGTGTGTATTTTTATAAAATAAAGTGTGTATATAAGACATATTATCTCTTTAGATGTTATTTCAGTTGATCCAACAAAGATAAGATATATCATGGAGTGGTTGGCACCAAAGAATTTACATGAGGTAAGAAGTTTCATGGGATTAATGAGTTATTACAAGAAATTAATTCTAATTTTTTCTAAGAAAGTGAATTTGATTACCTCTCTTCAATGAAATAATCCAATTTTAATCTGGATAGATTACTATGAGGTAGCCTTTCAAGAATTACATTCAAAGATAAAATGTATCATCCCTAGAAATCAAATAAGGGTACTTAATTAAGGCTTTATAAATCATGTTTTAACTCTAAATATGAAAAAAAATCATGTTCAAGACTATGACATGCCTTAATCTCAAATCTTAGACTAAGGTCCAAATTAGATTTTGTGATCAAGGTTTACAACTTTAGACTTTTAATTTTATTTTTACCAGATGATTTTCTAACCTTTGTACCTTTTCATTTGGTAGGATCTTGATGCCATCTCAACCTTAATTGACATATGATAATATCTCATGCATTGGTCACTCAACCATATAAAGTTTTGAACTTTGTCACACATCTTTTAGAATTTTAAAAATGTCATGACCCCACAACCCAATAAGAGCCTACCACTTATCACTCAATCATGTAATTTCAAGATCATAAATAAGTTATAAAGTCCACGAACCTATGACCCAATGGGAGCTTACCAATTTTCACTCAATCACAACATTCCAAGATCATAAAGAAGTTACATAGTTTATGACCCTATGACTCAATCAAAACATTCCACATGGTGCCCAATCATAGACTTAAAAAGCTTCAGTTACTTAATAAAGTCTCACAATAATGTGATCCTATTGCATAGTGCCACTTGGAATTTAGTCACATCCCCCATAATTAAGGTGAAATATTTCAATTTTATAGCACTAAGATGTCTTGACAAGATGACATTTGGTAGATGGACACATAATTTTGAATAGATATATGTGATATGGAAACCACCTGATAGTTGGGTGTAATGGGCTGATGACATGTGGAACCATGTCTCATGGTAATAAAATTGTAAAAAGAAGCCATGAAACCTATTGACAGTGTGATCAAATCAAAATGTGCCACTTGGTAAAGTGTCATAAAATTTGGGTCAATTAAAAGTTTCATGTAACAAATCTCCATGGTAATGTGAGCCAATAAGAACTTTCCACTTGGAAAACCAATAATATTTCTAAGACCATGTTATCAAAATGATGAAAGGGGTCAATCCATGTGATTATTAAAGAAGAGTGACTCAATTAGAAGATGACATTTGGAAAAGTATCATGTGATCCACCTAAATAGTTCAACATTTGAAATAAAAGGCTAAAGTGCCCAAAAGGGTGTCAAGTGTTGATTACATGTCATAAGGTATTACTAAGGTGTCTCATAGTTGTTTTTAAATCACCAATTTTTGGTGAAAATTAAATGTTGATGGGGCTCATTTTGTAATTATAAATCCAAGTAACTTTAGTGAAAACGTTCAAGCCTATGATGACAGGCCATGTGGACAAAGTGAAGATAATAATTGGCCATTTTATCAAAATAAAGTTTCAAAGTTTTTAAAATAAAACTAAAGATCCAAACCATCTTTAAATCAAGTAAAATTAAATCACTTTCCATTCATGAATTGTGTTTGCTTAGTTTGATTCTGAGTTTGAAATTTAAAGCTTACAATCTCAAAGTAATAGGTTCACCTTCAGTTGTTATCTGCTAAGAGTTTATAAGAATTATGTGAATTTTTTAAGAACTTATATACATTCTTCCACCATTAAATCAATCCAAAATATCATCAATCATAAAATTTAAAACCATGGCCAAAGATGAAACTTACAGAGTTAATAAGCAAGAACAAGTCCCATTCCTTTATTCATATAGAACAAGCATCATCTTTTGGGACACCAATTTCAACTCTATTGCATTGGTTACTAAAGATAAACATTCTAATGACTTATTATACCATTCAAAAAATATTATGGTTCAAGATAGTGATGATGAAGGCTTGAATGGGGCAAAAGATAGATTAAACATTCTTGCACTCAAATTTGTAGGGTTACACAAAGTAACATCTAACCTAGAGGTATCCCCCTATGTAGACTTAGTCTACCATATGTTTATTCAATATAGGTGTATTAATAATATGACTATTTTTGAATTTGGTACAAGACATTTCCTTCATAGCTAGGCTACCCTTTCAGGCTTATTATTATTTGGCTAACCTAGAGATTGTATATAATCAGGAAACTATCACTCAATGGATCTAAAAACATGATATCATGGAATTTTTGAGAGATTGGTAAGAGAAAAAGGGGAAGTTCATATGAAAAACCAAAATTATCTAAATTCCCATCACCTAATTCATAAAAAGATTAAGAATTGGAATAGTCATGATGAATCAAGTACATGCATCCAAAGGCATATGTCATGTCGATGAGAAGTGGATCCCACTTCTATCTATGATAATTAATGATGGAAAGACTCCCCCTTTGGGAGAAATTATATCTTGTAACATGGTAGCATATATCAACAAGGTTATGGCCAACTAGGGGGATCATTTTTACATGGTATCCTACTTTGTGGATGCCATCTATGCCACCGAAAAGTTCCCATAGTTTACCAATTGGGATCCCAAGATAAAATGGACTATTCCTCATACCTTCTCAAAGGTTATATTGTACAATTGCAAAAAATATATGAGGGCCATTGATGAACATTTCTACCCTATAGTGTATAGGGAAATTAATGAAAGGCCCATGCCTAGACTATCAAAAGAAATTTGATCGACCCTAAGTACTCTGGGAGTGTACTATCAATACATAGATTTGCATAATTATGAGGATAATCATCATCAAAACTACCCCCCTTAGGTTTTTCATTACAATTCTAGACAAGCTAGCTGAACAAGAAATTGCATTCTAGTTACTCATCAGGGTGGATGAATTATGCAAAAATAAAAAGAGAGGATTATTTCATCCTCAACTATCTAACATTTTCTGGTTTTGAATATAAAATTATAAATATATCATTATTGTTTCCAAGCAAAGGCCTACTTTCAATTTATAAAGATATGAAGTAGGAAATGAGACCTAGAGTATATTACCTTAAAGCATTGCATCAAACATAGGTTAACTCTGAGCATCACCTATTGCCATGAGCTCAAAGATCAAGATAGGTTCAACATCAATGCAACAAATGACCAAGAGGTAAATAAAATATTGAAGGATGTTAATTTCCCTCTTGTTAAGGGTAGGTTGAAATATGTTGGTTTTTATGAAGTTTTCAAGCCTAAAATCACTCAATTACATTCATCTACATCCATAATTTAGATAAATGGTACTAAATAAGAAATACCAACTAACCCTCAACTCAATAATATGGTATTACAAGAATTATTTCCCACTTTGGGGAAGGGAAGAGCTGATACTAAATAACATAATGAGTAGGTCTCTATTTTGGAATCCACAACTAGCAAGCCATCTTAAGTCTATAATGTTATCTCATTGCCTATAGAACCATCAATGGTACCTCATTCATCTTTAGTGGAAGTAGTAATACCACCCACTATAAAACCAATAACAACAATATATAAAGGACCCCCTCTCAACTCTGAAGGCATATATGGTGATGTATCTACAAAATTGGTAAAAGGGATGCAACAAAGAACAACTAATCTAGAATAACAAAATAAAGCCACATTACTAGAAGAGACCATCACCAAGGTAGAATGGACTATTAAGGTTATGTTTGACACTCTAAATACTCTACCTTGATATAAATTTAAGGGAGATGAAGTCTATAACATGATTTTTAAAGTAGAGAACACCTAAGGGATTTATGATAACAAAGTAATTAACTTGGTTAAGTTGATCAGGATGAATAAATTTGAAGAACTGAAATTGATACCCTAGGAGGATTTGAAAATTACTCAATCCTACATCATTAGAAGAAGGAAATCCTTGAATTAATGGATTGAAGATATGACATCCTTTGGATAATCTCTCACCCAACATGATGATAGAGTTATAAATTTGCTCAAGGAGGCTTAAATCACACACCTTGATAACAAAGATGGTACCATCATCAGTCAGAGTTCTTTGAAGGCCCAAATTTTAAATTTCATCATCAATTTCATATAAAAGGCTTTAGTTGAGGGAGTAACCTTTGGATAGGACATGGTGGACTTGATAGAATCTTCTAACAAAATAATAGAGAATGAAATGGTAATCAATAAGGCTTTAATCCCCCTCTTAGCTAGACATGATACAATATCATATCTCACCATCAAATTATTAAGGAGCCAATTATAGATTTGAAATTTATTTATAGTATTATAATAAATGCTTTAAGGCATAGAGAGGACAAATATAAACTAATAAGTAAGAAATAAATAAACCTTAGATGGTCACCTAAGGATATTTTTCCTCTTCATCCCCTCTTGGAATTTCTTATTCTTTAGCTACACTAGGAGCTTCATCATTATCAACATTAGCAGGATCCCAACCTAACACCTCAGGAGCAAAATAGCCATTTTTAGGATTATTTTCTTTAATGAATTTCATGTTCTAGTTTGGTTCAATGTATTGTAAAAATAATCCCTCTTTGATTAGGGAATATTCTTTAGATTTTTAAAATATGAGGAACTTCTATGTAAGTGATAGTTGGAATGTATTCAGTTTTGTTGTAACCAATGTAACCATATTGGGCATAAAGAGGCCTATATACAAGGTTTTTCCCATTCATTTGTACTCATAATAAAACTTTTGTGAAATGAAGGCATACAAAAAGAGGAATTCTTGGAATTTGTTAACTATTTTCATTACTTTCATATTTTATTATTTCTCAATCTTTGTAAATGATAGATGGTCTCATTTTTATAATGGTTAAATTTAATAATAGTGTTTCAAATGTGTCTTGTTAGTTTGTACTTTTTATACTCTAATAAAATTTGGCTATGTATGCTCTACTTCTCTTCTACTCTGAAAATAAATGTGATCAAGGTAATTTGTTGTAGGTATCTATTTTAAAGCATACTTTTTAGATACATGCATTTTATTTACCCTAGAATCACCATTGCATTTATGGTATTTTGAGTCCATCACTAGAATCTCATGAATGTTAGTTTTATTTTCATTATTATCAGGAAGAACTAAAGGAAATATGTTGATCTTTGTTATTACAAGGCAAACCTTCTTTCCTTCTCAAACCTTCTTTCCCTTTTGATGTTTTTGATATGAATCACCTTTGATTATTTATCACTATAAATATTCATTTATTTTTTTAAGTTTGGGAAATCAATTGGAAAAATATAAAGAAATTTTCAATATAACAATAAGAAGAAATTTCAAATATATTGTGTAACTATAAACTTGTTGTTGTCCCTATAGTGGGGTCTACTTATAGAACAAAGGTGGTAGTCATATAATAATTCCATCAAAACTAAAATAATCCCAAAGGTCTTCCAATACCTACATAATAAACTGAGATATATTATTCTATTGTTCACATTGCATCTTTAACATAGATGTACATTAATAGGGGAACAGTTGGTACTAGAAGGAGGGCCTCTTCTTTGTTTATTTTGAGTAAAATTATAGTGTATTTTAGTTAAAATATATAATAATTTATTTAAATACATGAAGATTGGTGTAAACACTACAGTTTCACTTTACCTTCTATGATATCTTTGCAACCTTTGAAATATCTCTATGAAAACGTGTTTATTCCAAAAGATCATTGAAATACTAGCTCAAATCTGAAGACATTATGGCATTACCCCTCTAAATTGTTTAAATTTCATCTAAAGGAATTAAAGGATAAGATGTCACTAAATTCATCAAATAGATTAGGCTCTGTTTCATCTATATTTGTAAAGGTCTACATAATTTGAAATAAGAACTTTAGATTTGTGGCAAATAAGTGTAAAATTAGTGTTTAGTATATTATTTGTTCAAGATTGTTGAGCCAAGGTTTTAGAAATCTAAACTGAGTATGTTCACATAACATTAAGTCTTTCTTTACAATATTTTTCTATAAAATGTTCTAATAAGCATAATACACCAAAGGTTTCTTGAAATATCTTGTCTAACATTGATATTTTTAGGTTAGACCAAGTTTCTAGCAAAAATTTGTGCAAGCTTTGAAGCTTTGAAGGATCTAGATTGATGAAGGTAAAACAACACCACTTTTATTCATTATGGACCCTTCTATGGTGTTACTTTATGTTAGTTTGACCAATATTTACCTTATTTAGCAATATTTGATGAACCTTTATGATATTTTGGATTTTGACCATAGATCCTTTTCATAGAATCCTAGAGTTACCTAAGATTTGGACTAGATCTTGTTTTAAAACTAGAGTTCCCCTTAAATTTTTAGAAACCCATCTTAATGCTAGAGTTGATAAAGGGAGATGTATGAAGTCAAAATCCCACCCTACCTCTTTAGTGAATCAACATCCATCTCCTCTATTTTACATCTGGCCATTCATGGCATGGTTAGGAGGGTCCTTTATGAATGCGCCCATTAATGTGTATGATTTTCTTAAGAACCCTAAAAAATACCTCCTCTTATTTAATCCATCTATAGGTATAACCGTTAAATAACCTATCAAGTCATTCAAGGTATCTCTTAAGATTTTGAACATCATCCACAAAGATGTAACCTAAAAAATCTTCCCATTTACCTTTAGGTAAGTAGCCTATGATTGGTTCCTTAATTTACCAGAGGATTTCATCATAAGGTGGAAATATTTTAATGATACCTTCATTATATAATTCGGAAGGGTCATTAGCCATGGTTTTATTAACTAAAAGTTCACTATCCTAAAATAAGATCTGAGTGATCCCATATTAAATTTTCAAGGCTAAATTCTAAAATATTTATAGCCTCACCATAGCTCTTTATCAACCTACAAATAATCTAGTACTTGAAATTTATAGAAATACCTTAGACCCAATGACTATTATATTTTTTCACAGGGTCATGAATGTTAATATGTTACCACTCACATATACAGAGGCCATACACATCGATGATAAGATACATCCATAAGGGCACCCTACCTTTACTATTGCAAACATCAACCTAACCTTACTTGCTTTGAACCTAGTTTCACATACAAATCACAATGTGCCCATGTTAAATCAAATACCTATCCTCAATTAATTGTCATTAATCCTTGAAAATCTTGGTCAAAAATTAGGATTCTTCAATCAGTCCAATGATGGGGCTCATCCCCAAAACAATAATCAATATTTGGTTCCAGTTAACAACTCTAATACCCCAAAATGTTATCTAGAACCTAGCCTAGAATGATAAGTCTAAATAATCAAAGGGAGAACTAGAATCAATTTAGTTAATGGTTCAAAAAATAGGTAGTGAATTTCTAAATTTTCAAAGGAAAATGGGAAACATAGGGGAAAGTTCTAATAGAGATTACAAGATTCAAAAGTACAACAAACCTTTCAACCAGTATAACAATAATAAAAAATAATGAACCCCCACTTAATAAGATGCCTAAAATAAATATCTATAAATTGGCCTTACCCAATTAGTTTAGAGTCAATAAGATGGCTCGACATGAAGAGCTAGACTAAATAGAATTTTTTTAAACTTTTGAAATGTTCTGAGGTAAGATGGAAAGTTATGATGTTGTCCTAAATAATCAAAGCAATTCTATCATTTATAGAAATAAAATAACACCTAAAAATGGGTCAAAATCTATATAAATGGATCTTATAGTTGAAACTTACAAGTTTCCATACCAAGAAGAGAATGAGCTTGAAAGTAACATATATGAGATCCACACTTTTCAATAGTACCAAAAGAGCAATTATGCCTTCAATAATATATTTCAAAAGGAACTGGTGATAACTTCCACACCATCTATCAAATTTGACTCTCCCCTAAACCATAGAACCAATAATGAAACTTCTCCCCTAAATGGAAAATATACTAAACCAACTCTAGAGTCTACTATGATTAGATCCAAAGATTGATACAATATTGTGGAAGAATGAAGAAGATTAAAGCCAATATTACCTTACATGAGCTTGTTCAAATCATTGAGAAGCATGATTTTATACTAAAATAATTGACTAAGAAATCAATAAAGGTAAATCCAAATCCATAAATGCAAATGTGTTAATGAATAAAATTAAGGATGAGGTTTCTTCATTTTTGTTGACTATTAGATTTTTTTAAAAAGAACGTGCATAATTGTTTACTTGATTTTGGGGCATTTTCTAACATAATTCCCATAGGTATTTTTGAAAATTTGGGTTTGGAGGTTTGTAAATGATGTTTCTAAGGTAACCAAGGATGTTTATAAGGTTTCATGCATACTAGAATGACAACGACAAAGTGTACTTCAATGGTTTTTAGTGTTCTTACATAGTTCTTTAGTGTTTGAATTAGTAAAGAATTGATAGATGATATTGATGTTATAGACATGTTGTATAGAACCTATGGGGTGTTATGATTACTTTGAGTGCTTATGAAAGTGGACAGAATTTATCAAAATAGTCATATGAGTGTCTAGGTTTAAGTAGTCATCTTGACATATAAAGCTAAGTAAGTAGATTTATGTTGTCATATTTCACATGTGTGAAGGTTTTAAGAGAAGCTTAATATATGGATAGATTCCAATATATGAATAGATCATATGGTTCAATTTTTAGGTCTAGACAAGGAGCATAATTTTTTTTATTAAGGTGCAAATTTGGCCTCTCAAATAGAGTTCGCTAAGTTCCCATAGCCAATTTTGAATTATTGAAGATCTACTTTGAGCATTTAATCAAATCAAATAACTACGGTGAGAATTTAGTTTAACCAAATAATTATCTAATGGAGCATATGATCTTGTTATTAGTGATATAATGGTGCATATTAAGTTAATATGTCAAAGCATGCTCATAAGGCACGTGGGGATACCAATTGGTAGAAGTTCATTGGAGTCAACTAGCCAATGTACTCATAAGGCACGTGAGGGTGAAAAGTGTCACAATATCAAAAGATTTGATAGAATATCAATGGCACATGAGTGTTTATGTAAATGAATATCAATGGTGTGTATCAAGTCAGAAAGTTATTAGGGTACTTAGAATGCATGTAGGACTGCTAAGTGGTAAAATCTCATTGAGTTTGACAAGCAAGGTCCATAGAAGGCATGTTTGGCTACCAAATGGATTAATATTAGAAGCAAGGAACTAAGATCAAAGGTGAGTGATGAAAGTTAAAGACTAGGATACTTTTGAGGAGATCGATGGTGCATATTTTTCAAAAGTTTCTAGGGAGTATGAGATGATGATAAAGTGTTTGATGTTTAGTGTTTGAATAGTGATCGTTAGAATTTGAATATTCAAATTAATAAAGGAATAACTAGTCTATAGTATTTGAGTTATATTTTTTTATCCAAGATGAATTTAAAGGTAATTTAAAGGGAAATTTTTTAAAGGACTCTATGGTTCATCTAGATACATTGGTTAGAAGTTTTGAATGTTTATACAATCAAATATATTAAGCTCCAAAGTTGATTGTGTATTCGACCATGTTCTACAAGTTACCCAAGAAGGATAATTGAGTTATTTTTAATAGTATTTTGATGTTTCAAGATGAAATAAATATTTTAGAGTGCTTTAGAATCCATGAGGACCATTTGTGTGGATTTTGGATGTTTGAACAATCCATCTTTAGTGTGAACAATTTCTTAAAATTTGACTATGTTTTCTATGTATGAAGACCTATAGAGCGAGGAGACCTAATTGGTAGGTTAAAGTGTTGAGTTGGTATTCCTGATGACATAAACACATATGAGAGTGATAAAGGGGATATTAGAGACAATTGATGTGTTTAAAGCATTGGTAAAGGATGAATTTGGTCTAAGTAGTATCACATATAACATGTGAGTATGAAGACCTAATTGCTTTAGGTCTCACCAAGACCTAATGGTGGTTTGGGGATAATGAGGTAATTACCAACCTATGAAGAGTGTGGTTCTCACATGTATCATGTGTATGTATATGTTATGCATGGTTTAAATATGTAAAGCATAGTTTCCAACCAAGATGAGTAAAAGGAAGAGTGTGGTATAAGTATAAGGTCTAATTGGACTAATTATGTGAGTTTTGTAAGTGAGGATATGAGAAAAATATTTGTGAAATATGTGAGAGACTTGTGAATGTCTTGATATTTATATCAGAGTATGAATTTCATGTATGAATTTATGGTCATAATTCTAATGTTGAATTTATAGGTTTTATGCATCAGAACAAGCAAAGGTGTGTAGATTGATCCAAAAGGTGGTTTTGGATACCTTGATTATGTGTGAAGGTTTGAATAAGTGAAGAGGATTGAAAGAGGTTATTTTTTAGGTTTTTTGCATCAAATTGAGAAGCAATCAGAGTTCTAAATTTGTTTTTTTCATAGATTTTGTATTGGTGCTCAATATCTTAGGCAATTTAGTGCTTGTCATCTGTAGAGGTTGGTGCTCCTTGTGAAGTGGGTGCTTCACTATAGTCTCATGTTTGTAATAATATTATAGGATAATTATTCCATGTTTTTATAGGCTTGAGAGTGGGTTTTATCCCCTAATAGGGTTTCCCACATAGATATTGTGTTATCTTACTTATTTTTCATGTTCATTGCTATGAGTGGGTTATTTTCTTCTTCATTGGTTATGGTGTATGACTAAGGGTTTTAAGGATTTATATTGAAGTGTTTAAATATATTGATACACTAATTAACCACCACTCTTAATTATTGTACCTCTAAAAATTGGTATTAGAGTAAGACCTTCTGTGTAAGTTTAACCACTTGAAGATAATCCTAGATATAATGAAAATTTCTTAATGTTTCTCTATTAATCAAGCTCTATTGTTCAATGGATCCAATTATGATTTTTGGAGTGAAATAATGAAGATCTAAATCATTTCCTTGGGGTTTTAAATTTGGTAATATATTTTTTATAATTATTTTATATCACCTACTCCTCTAACTAGTGCTGCAAATAAGAAGTTGAGTGAGAATAATTCCACAGCTAAAAATGCTATCATTTGTGGTATTTATAAGGTTTATTTCACAAAGGTAATACATTGTAAGTATTCAGAAGAGATTTGGGACAAATTATAACTCATATATGAAGGATATTCAAATGTCAAGTTGGACAAACTACAAACCTACAAAAGGCAATTTTGGAGTCTCAAAATGAAGGAAGATGATACTATGGCTTCATATCTTCTAAGAGTTTATGAGGTAGTGATTATGATCAAAGACATGGGAGAGGTCATTTAAGAATTAAATGTAGTGAAAAAGGTATTAAGGTCTCTCACTTTCAAATTTTATTTAAATTTTTTTGCTATCGTCATGATCTCATCAAAATGAAGATGGATGAATTGCATGGAATTTTTTTTGCCTATGAGATGAGAGTTAATGAGGATAAACCACCAAATAAAGAATAAAATTTCAATGCAAAAAATAATCTAAAAATGAAGTTCCAAGGTAAGAAGGTCAAGGATGATGAGATCTCTAATATTGATGATGATGAACTAATAGCTTTGTTAACAACAAAATTGAAAATAGGTTCAAGTAAGTTTAAGGGTAAACTTCCCTTCAAATGTTTCAATTGTGGAGAGAGAGTAACTTTTCCAAAAAGTGTCCTCACAAGCATAAGGGAAATGATAATGAAGAACATGAAGAAGATCAAGATAATGACAAGAAGAAATTAAGGAATGATAAGAGAAATAATAGTTTCAAAAGGTATAATTAAAATTCATCTGATGATAATGATCATGAAGATGATGGTCCTACTAAATATGAATCTCTGTTCATGGCTAAAGAAGGTAGTTGCTCATATCAAGAAGAATCTACATGGTTTGGAGGTGGTTTAGGTGATACAGATGATGAATAAGTTAAGGTAATCTATGAGACTAAGTTGATGAATGCCTTTGAATATTTGAATATTTAGAAGAAGAAAACCAAGAATTTTAAGTCTCAAATAAAGGAATATAAAGAACAATTCAGTGTGTTTAGGGTAAAAATAAATGAAGACACCAAGGAGCATGAAGATACAGTCAAACATCTTAGTTGTCAATTAGAAATCCTATCTAAAATTCTAAAAGCTAAATAAGATGAGCGATTAAGGTATGTAATTGAAAATGAGTAATTGAAAGCTGAGTTAGAAAATACATCTAGTAATATGAAGTCATATATGATGTTTGAAAAGAGCTTAAGTGATCTAGACAACATTTTAAATAGTCAAAAACATGCTAGTGATAGAATTAGACTTGTTTATAAAGAAGAACAAAAGAATTAAACTCAAGATAATATAAATAACAATATCAACAAAGACAATCAAACCTTGAATATCAATCATTAATCAATGAATGAAGGTGCTAGTAGAATAAGGATAAATCAGATTAGACAACTAAATTGCATGAGGTATGTAAATTTCAATGCTTACTTCTATACTTATAATAAATTTGGTCATAGGGCTATATAGTGTAGAAAACCTATTGAGAATTAAAGGAATCATGAATCAAATATCATGAGAAAAGTTGAGTGCTTCATTTGTTATGACATAGGACACATGTCAATATTTTGTCCAAATTTGGTAAGGCAAAATGAGTTCACTTCAAGAAGAATGGTTTGTTATAGATGTCATAGAGTTGGTCGCATCATTAGGTATTGAAATAATAGTTTGAATGATTTCTCAAATAAAAATAATGTATATGAAGCTCATAGTGTGCAAGTAAGAAGCCACACATGGTTATGGAAACCAAAAGTGGAAAGTATGTACCATGATCAATCTACAAGTCCAAGTGGACTATTTTCCATGGTAGAGAATGCTAAAAAGGTTGAAGAGAATTAGAATATCTCATTATCTAATAATTTTTATAATGAAGAGGATAAAGTCAAACATCTTAATGCTATTGAGAAAGTTTACTATAAAAAATATCAATTGACAATGTCAAGTGTTGATGCTTTGAAATGTGGTATTGATACTTCAAGTGAGAAGGTAAGCTAAAAATCTCTATTTTATCCATGTATTATCAAGGAAATCCTAGAAGAAAAGTAAAATGATAAAGAAAATAAACAAGTTGATTCAATAAAATAAAATAAAAAGAAGAAGAATCATCAATTCAAGTTGTCCAAGAAGGAGAGAGAATATGAGAAGTTATGGGTTACTCCTAGTTTCAAATTGTTCTAAGACATTATGGGTGTATCTATCTAGGATTTAAGGAGACACTTGTTATTAAGAGGAAGAATTGTGGATAAGATAGGTCATGAGAAGGTGTTTTGGCTTACTATGAAAGGACATGAAAATTTTTAGTGATCTAAAGTATGATCTAGTTAGTCAAAATAGTGAAGAATGAAGATGTGTGTTTAAGGTATACAAGTAGGAATTAGAGGTCTCAAAGTGTATAATCAAGGATTTAGAGTTATTAAAATGTTATATTTGAATATAAAGGTATGTTTATCCTATTTTATTGTGCTCAAGGTGTGTTCAGGTTTTTTGGTCCCGAAGATAATAACTTGTCAATTTTTATTGTTTAAATTGATTGATCAAAACATTGAAAGACTAAAGACAAGGTTGATATGGAGGATGAGGCGAGTGTGTTGTCATATCTTTTATATCATGAAGAAGGTATTTTAGTTATATATATGACAAGTTGTGTTTTTCATGGAGTTTGCAGTGTTTTGAAGATGAGATAGTTCCATGGGAAAGCTTTGAAAAGGTTATAAACCATGATGACTTGTAGATGATAAAGGGTAATTATTTTGAGATCTTTATGAGAGTTATTCATGTTTGTTTTAGTTTTCTAATTTGATATAATTAATATATGAGATATATTGGTGGTTTAATAAGGATATTGACTGAGTGTGGATGTATTGAAGAGTTGCTGGCAGATCTAGTTCTTTGAGAAGTCTTTTTAAAAATATCATGATCTGGGTGGAGTGTAGAGTTAGGGGGTAATATGTGAGATATCTCAGTCATGGTGGAGATATGATGATTTCTTATATAGTTATGATTTCAATCATATTTGTATGATGAATTGATCATATTAAGTCATGTATTTTTGACAATGTATTGAATCTTCATTCATAACCAAAGGAGGAGCTTTATAAATGGTCAGGTCTGAGGGTCGTAGGAATGTGTAGTAGCATTTGAGAGAGAAGGTATGAAGGAAATTATGTTGATTCATCATTTTTAATGGTATAAAAATTCTCAAAAGGGTTCCTAATATTAGGTGACTTAGGTGGAGTCCCTATAAATGTATTTAAGGTAAGTTCATGTAGTTTTCTGATGTTCATGTATGTTTTATCTTCATAGAAGCTATGTATGATCAAAGAAAAGTGTAGTCATGGATCATGTTTGAGAAGCTCAAGGTAAGAAGAAGTATGAACAATGTTAGGGGGAGTTTGTATCATTTATTAGAGATTTTCCTTTCCTATTTTTGGTTCTTGAAGTATTTTTAGGTCCTCATGATCAGAAGATGAGTCCACTTTATCATTATGTCAAAGGGGGAGAAAGTACATGAAGAGAGAGATAGATTATAAGCATAAGCTTTGTATTGGTTTTTAACATCAATGAAAAAAGGGGATATTATTGGAGTTTTTTTAATGATGTCTCCAAGGTAACCAAGGATGTTGATAAGGTGTCATGTATGATAGAATGACAATGACATAGTGTGCTTCAATATTCTTCAGTGTTCTTACATGGTTATTCAGTATTTGACTAAGACAATTGATGGATGATATTGATGGTATGAAAATTCTGTATATAACATTTGGGGTTTTATGAGTACTTTTATTTCTTATGGAAGTGAACATAATTCATTAGAGTAGTCATATTAATGTCTAGGTTCAAGTAATCATCTTGATAGATAAGGCTAAGTAAGCAGTTTTATGTCATCATATTTCACATGTGTGAAGGTTTCAAGAACATCTTGATATATAGATAGATTAACCTATATGATGAGATAATATGGTTCAAGTTTAATTTATATAAATGGATCATATAAAAATTTACTACGGTGCAAAGTTGTCCTCTCAAATAGAGTTCACTAAGTTCCCATACTTAGCCAAATTTGCATTATCAAAGATCTATGATGAGCATTTAATATGACAAAATAATGATCTAACAAATCATGTGATATTATTAGTAGTGATCCAATGGTGTATATAAATTGAATATGTCAAAGGATGCTCAACATGCATGTGGGTTTATGAAGTGGCAGAAGTTCAATGGAGTCAAATAGTCAATATGCTTAGAAGGCACATGAGGGTGACAAGTGTCATAATTTTAGAAGATTTGACAAAAGATAAATGGCATGAAAGTGTTTATTAATATGAATATTGATGGTTTGTATCAATTAAAATATCATGGTGCTTAGAATACACATGGGACTACCAAGTGGTGGACGCTCATTGAGTCTGACAAGTAGGGTCCATAAAAGGCATGCGAGGCTATCAAGTAGCTTGATCTTAGAAAAAAGGATCTAAGATCAATGGTGATTGATACAAGGTAAATACTAGGATAATTATGAGGATATAAATGGTGTGTATTTTTCTAAAATTTCTATGGAACATAAGATAATGACAAAGTGTCTGATATTTAGTGTTTGAATAGTGATCGTTGGAATTTGAATATTCAAATCAACAAAGGAATAACCAGTCTATAGTATTTCAGTTATATATTTTGATCCAAGACAAATTTTAATGTGATGTAAAAGGAAAAATTGTAAATGAAAATGATTTTCATCTAGAGACACTAGTTATAAGGCTTGAATTTTTATACAATCAAAGATATTGAGCTCCAAAGTTGACTATGTATTTGACCATGTTCTGCAAGTGACCCAAGAAGGATAATTAAGTTGTTATTGATAGTATTTTAATGTTTCAAGATGAAATAACTATTGGAGAATTTTTTAGGATCTATGAGGACCATATATTTATATTTTGGATGTTTGATCAATCCATATTTAGTGTGAAAAATTGCTTAGAAGTTGACTTTATTTTTTTGTGTATGAAGACTTGTTGAGCGAGGAAACCTAGTTGGTAGTTTCAAGTGTTGAGTTTGTGTCATATGTGGAATGGACCCATATGATAGTGATAAAGGGGATATTGGAGATATTTTTTATGTGTTTGAATCATTTTTAAAGCATGAAGGTGGTCCAAGTAGTCTCACATATAACATGTGAGTATGAAGGCTTAATTATTTTAGGTCTCACCAATATCTAATGGTGGTTTGGGGATAATGAGGTAATGAATTACCTATTAAGAGTATGTCTATCACATGTAACATGTGTATGTATATATATTAAGTGTGTTTCAAATATATAAAGCATCTTGGTTGACCAAGATGAGTAAAAGGTAGAGTATGGTATAAGTACAAGGTCTAATTAGACTAATTATGTGAGTTGTGTAAAGGAGGATATGATAAAAAGATTTTTTTAATTTTTAAGAGCCTTGTGGATGATTTTAGAGGTATATCAGAGTATGGATTGAATCTATGACTTTGTGGTCATAATTCTAATGTTGAATTTATAGGTTTGATACATGAGAACAAGTGAAGGTGTGTAGATTGATCCAAAATGTGGTTTTGGATGCCTTGCTTATGTGAAAAGGTTTGAATGAGTGAAAAGGATTTAAGGAGGTTGTATTTTAGAGTTTATACATTATATTGAGAAGCAATCAAAGTTGTGGAGTTTTTCTTTTCATAGTTGTTGTGTTGGTGCTTAATATCTTACGTAAGTTGGTGCTTGTCATCTTTAGGGGTTGGTGCTCCTTGTGAAGTGGGTGCTTCACTAAAGTATCATGTTTTTAATCATCTTATAGGACAATTAGTCCATGTGTTTTTAGGATTGAGAGTGGGTTTTCTCCCCAAAGAGGGTTTCTCACATAGATATTGTGTTATCTTGCTTATATTTCATGTTCATTGATATGAGTGGGTTATTTGCTTCTTGATTGTTTATGGTGTATGGCTAAGGGTTTGAAGGATTTAGATTGAAGTTTTGAAATATATTGATTCAATGATTTACCCCCCTCTCAATGATTATACCTCTAACAGTTGGGATAGGGTTCAATTATGTCTAACTAATTTGTTATCCAATTAGATTAATTAAATGTTAAGGTGGTAGGAGAGCTGATAAACATTCATATGTAAATGGATCATGAGCCATATATTAATAAATTAATCAAAATTAAACTTGTATAAATACTAGAAGCATATGGGATGTTTTTGAGTAGAGACTAGACAAAATACCTAAATGGACACATGTCAATAGATTGTTTACATATGTGGACACCTTGGAGGGGTGTGCCAAATCAAATCCATATCAAGTGGGAGTAGATAATGAATTTTATGATTACAAATTATAATTAAAAGAATGAGAAGGTAAATTTACAATCCATATACTTAGGCATGTATGCTCTTGATATTTTTTATTTGAATGAAAATAACCCAGTGACTAAAGATGAAGGATTTTAGATGATGTACTTCAATGGCATGAGAGATAAATATGGCTTAGGGGTAGGTATTGTATTAAAAAATATGATTGGTAAAAAATATTTGGCATCTTATAGAGTTCAATTTCCATGTACTAATAATCTTGTAGTATAAGACCTTGATCCTAGGACTTTAATTTGCCATCAAGCATAAGGTAAGGAAATTATTCATCCATGGTGATTTAGAATTAGTTGTTAAGTAAGTATGTAGTCAATATCAATGAAATATTTCTTATTTGAAGATATATAAATTTATATCCTATGATTTGATTGAGTGTTTCAAAGTTTTTAACATTGCCTTTATACTTGGGGATCAAAATTAGTTGGCAAATGTATTGGCTTCTGTAGTAGAAAATTTAGCCCCACCCAAGGCTCTCAAATTGTAGAATTTTATAATTGAAACGATACCATGTCCTTTCATGCTAAATAATTTAAATCACTTCAAGGTGTTTAATGATGATAAATAAATCATAAATTTCATGGCTAGTTATGGAGTCTTTGATTCATATATAATTGATGAATATGAAGAAGAGCCTACAAAAGAGGTCAAAACTGATGAAGATGGCATGATTCAACTTAAGAATAATATAATTCCTAAGGGCATGGTCTCCATTGAAAGGGTATTTGACTAGGATAAGTTAAAAATTGATACCAAGGTGCCCAAATTAATGGGAAAATATTGTAAGGAAACTAATCTAGGTTTCTTGAGCAATCCATAGAACATCAACATCAGGCCAATCTATACTAAGGAAGAGTTGACCGAAGATACTAAAATATTGTCTAGATTTAAGGATGTTCTCTCTTGATTTTATGAAGATGTCATATTCTTTGACACCTAAATCATCACTCACATGATCCTTTTAAAGGAAGCATGCAAACCTTTCAGGCAAAGGTAGAGACCTATGAATCCCATTATGGAACCTCTCATTTACAAATAAGTGAAAAAGTTATTAGATTCAAGAATTGTTTTCCCAATCAAACACTCTAAATGGGTGACCAACCTGGTCCTAGTCAGGAAAAATAATGGTGAAATTAGACTCTATGTGGACTTATAGAGCCTAAAGAGATCTTTATAAAAGGATAACTACCCATTTCCCTTTTTGGATTAGGTAATTAAAATGGTTAGTGGCTCTAAAATGATGTCCTTTATAGATGGATTTTTTGGCTACAACCAAGTACTAGTTAATAAAGAAGATAGGATGAAGATTGCCTTTATGACTAAATGGGGAACATTCACATACAAGAGGAATCCTTTCAGACTCATTAATGTCAGGGCTACATCTCAATGTGCCATGGATTATGAATTTCAAGGACTAATTGGTAAGTTCATTATTATTTACATGGATGACTTAACCATTTTCTCTAAGAATAAGAAAGATCACATAATGCACCTTCGATAAGTTTTGGATAAATGTAGGACCTTTAGTATCTCTCTAAATCCTAAGAAAAGTATCTTTTGTGTAATTTAAGGTAAGATCTTTGGACATGTAATAAATAAGAATATTATGGATATTGAACCTAACATAGTTAATGGTATCTTTAAAGTTGATTTTCCTAATAGTAGGAAAGAGTTAAAATAATTTTTTTGAAAAATTAACTCCATACACAAATTAATTTTAGGTTTTTCCAAAATTGCTAGACCCCTAAATGCTTGTTGAAAAAGGACATGAAGATTGCTTGGATGTCTAAGGTTAAAAAATCTTTCTAAGACATCAAAGAGGCCATAGTATAGGCATCTATGTTAATTAGCTTGGATTTTGGTAAAGATTTATACCTTTATTATTTTGTTTCTAAGACATCAAAGAGGCCATAGTATAGGCATCTATGTTAATTAGCTTGGATTTTGGTAAAGATTTATACCTTTATTATTTTGTTTCTAATAAAACAATTATTTTTTTCAAAACAAAGAAATTAGATGATAAGGAACCCCCAATCACCTTCATGAGTATGAACTTGAAATATGTCGAATTGAGATACCCACTCTTGGACAAACAAGTGTATGCTTTGGTAAAGGCCATAAAAACATTTAGACACTACATATCTAGAAACAAGACCCATGCCATTATACCTAATCCTACCATTAAGCTTATGCATAGCCAAAATGATTTAGGGGAAAGATGAGGGAAGTGGATGACCAAGCTCCAAGAATATGATAGAAATTAAGTCATCCAAAATGGATTAGGTAGGGTTTAATTTAGTTATTTACTAAGACTGATCCTTGAATTGATTTTTTATAGGTAGAAATAGGCTAGATATAAAATAGAGATTAGTAAAATGACATTATCCATTACCTACTAAGTGATAGTTATCACCCAGAGTTGAAGAGAGAATAGAAGAGAGAGATTAGGCTCAAATTTCACACTTCATGGTCAAAAAAGGATTACTCCATAGAAAAACTATGAAGGGATCTACTTGAGATCTATCTCTAAAAATAAATATTGTAGACATACTTAACAATTTCCATGAGAAATTAGGAAGTGGACATCCTCTGGGAAGAACCACTACCCATAAAATACTCAAAGTAATCTACTACTGGACTACAATATTCAAGGATGCACATGCTCACATCCAAGCATGTCATCAATGTAAGGTATTTGATAGTAGAAAAGTAAAGGCAACCATGCCTTTGTAACCGATGATTGAAATAAGGTCATTTGCCCAATAAGGATTGGAATTTGTGGTAGTCATTAATTCGAACTCTTTGGTAGGACATAAATTCATGCCGACAACCACTAATTATTACACCAGGTGGACTAAAGTAATTATCACTAAGAACTACAAGGCAATTTATGTCATTAAATTCCTAGAGGAAAATATTACAAATATATTTAGGACCCTCTTATCTTTGGTATGTGATAATGGTTTGGATTTCCAATCCACATAATTCATATAGTGGGCCTACGATAATAGTATTCTTATCACATTTTTCTCAAACCATTATCCAAAAGTAAATGGTGTTGTAGAATCAACAAATAAGAACCTGATGAATGTAATGAAAATAGTCAACAAATAAAAATCCAAGAGAATGATAGTCACTATTGAAATATGCTCTCTAGGCATATCAAACTAGATACAAACAAGCTATGAAGTTATCTCCATTATTAGTAGTGTATGGGTAGTAATCAATATTTATCATCACATTATAGCTAGCTACCTTTAAGTTCATGAGTGAATATATGGATGGTGATGAAAGAATCAAATAAAGAATATTGAACATCATCTAGATAAAATATGACTGATATGAAGCCCTCAAAAAATTTAGAAAACACTAGGATGTAGTCAAAACGTGGTTTGACAAGATGGCCAAAATCAAATCTTTTTCAAATTTTAGACTTGGTCTTACTATGGGAGAAAGCCCATAAAAAATGATAGCATGAAAAATTCACACCCCTTTAGATCAGGTCATCTCAAATTATAGATATATTGGGTCATAATGTGTTTAGAACAAAAGACTTACAAGGAAAAGAATTAGCTATATCGATGAATGAACAATATTTGAAGCACTACTTCTTGGTAACCCCTTGCACCCACACAAAAGGATTATGAGTTGGTTTAGTATATAAATAGGTATGGGTAGGTTATTTTCCTTTTTGCTTTAGCTTTTTGTTTTGTTTTTTATTTTAGTTATTTTCTTTCCTTAGATTAGTCATTGTGTGTTGTAGCTTAATAATAAGACCTCTAGGAAAAATCCTAAGTTCTTCTTATATTTACTCTAAGTTATAAAACCTAATAGTTGAAGTGTTAAAACATGTGTACATCCAAATAATTGGTGGTCCAAAGCGAGATACTACACTATGTGTTAGTTTGGAAAGTTAGAAGGATCTAATTTTAAAGTTACCATTTCATGGGGTCTGCACTTTTATTTTGATTGTAATACAATTCTAACAATCATGCATTTGACTGAATGAAGGTATTAAAATTATAAAAGTCCATGCATATTGGCACTTAATCTCACATCATAAGATTACTTAGGTAGAACTCAGTCACTAAAAATGAATGGTTTTATTGAGGTCAACATACCCGTATTTTTGAAAATTGGGACCCTTGAGATGTTTTGAAGCTTAAACTCTAACCATATCCTATTTGAATATTATTATAATTTGAAGATCATCCACTTTGATAAAATTGGCTTACTAATTCATGTTTTTCTTAAAGCTTGCCTAACATTGCTAATGATTGGTCTTCATGTCTTTAAGTTATAGGTTTTATAGAGCCCTTACTAATGGTTCATTTTCTAAAACCCTGGCATAAAACCTTGGTTCAATTTTGAATTTGAATTTTGTGAGAGAATTTGGAAAGAATAGTTTAAATATGTTTTTAAAGCTTATTTTTGATGTTAAGGCTTGGTCATGTTTTCCAACATAACCAAACCTTATCTTAAAAATTATGCTTGGTCCACTTTTATTTTCCCCTTTGTTCCTTTTTTATTTCTAACCAAGTCCAATTTTATGTTCTCTTTGTCCCTTTGTCAACATCTTAGCCTAAAGTTTTAATACTAAGGACCTATTGTATTTATTAGCATGAACAAACCTTCATCTAAACACTTTAGTCTAGGTTCATGTTTGGTCTTGAGTTCTAACTTAATTTTCTTGCTTATTACAAGATCTAATGGCTCATGCTTCATTTTAGGGCATGATCTTATAGAGTGAGGAAGGCTTGGGTCTTAACTTAAAAAAAATAAACTCATAAGATCTAATGGTCTATGCTTCCTCACAACCTTTCAATTAGATAATGTGAATACATCTCAAAAAATATGAACACCTAGTCCTTTAAACCAATCACATTTAAGCACTCATATCATGATCAATGATTCTTTCATCATAAACAAAAGATTTGATGAATCAAAGACATTATTGAAAAATCAAAATCCTAGGAGCTCTATAGAGCCACCATATGGCACTCCTAGATTCAAAGATAAAAATCCAAGGGTCTCACATGTTATAAGGGACCAATCATGAGCAAGATCTTGGATCATGATCGAATGGATCTCACTTTATCATGATTCCTAATTTAATGAAATGAACTAATTCTCAGATCTTGGGAGGCCTCATGGAGGTTCCAAGTGTCACTCTCACATTAAGACACATGAATTTGACAAGCTTAAATTTTAGGTTTACACAACCATCATTTGACATCTATGAGGATGTATTTTATGTCCAAAAACTTCAAAAGCCTAAATTTGACATTTGCATGATCATCATTTGACATCCATGAGTACATATTTGATGTTTGTGAGATTTTCAAATTCAAGCTAATGAATTATTTTGTTCAGGACTAAGATAGACTCCAAAATGTTTCTAAAAGGCCTATAAATGGCTTTGAAAATGACTAGAAACCTTTGAAGGATGTTCAAACACTTGAAATATTTTAACTAAAAATGTTGAAATAGTCTCATGTTCTAAATATATGAAATAATAAACTTAGTTTAAGTCTATATTTTAAGGTCCCCATTGCATATGTTTGAATGTTTTGAACCTTAAGCTAGAGAATCATACTAAATCTTGTTTTAAAAAGGATCTTTGCAACATTAAACTTAGCCCAAATGCTTTTAACTGAAGGTTTTTATTGTGTTTATTAATACAATAAATCTCTATGTCAAAATTTGTCACTTGATCATTATATCATTTTGACCCCTTTGGACATGTTCTAAGAGCTTAACATAAGTATTTTAGCACAATGTATACATTGTGTTTAATAAACATAATGCAGGCCTAAACTATTTAGCCATGGTCCCCTTTGTATGAACTTAGGAATAAATACTTTAGCCTAAGGTTTATCTCATGTTTAATAAACATAGAATGAACCTTAGACTAAAAATTTCAAACCTAAATCCCCACTTAAGTCCTTTGATTTAAAACTTAACGTAAAATTTTTTAACCTAAGTTTGTTTATATTTGTTAATATGAAATAGAATTAGGTAAAATAATTTTAGCCTAAATTACTTTTATATCTATGCACTGACTTAAGTTTCATGCATATTTATAGATCTTACAACTCATGCTTCATCATGGAAGGATGATCCAATAGCACAAGGGCACAAATGACTTTTCAACAGAGCTATGAGATCCCACAAGTTTGAAACATGGTAAACACATGTTCAACATACAATTGACAAGGATACTAGAGCCTGAAAGGCCCATAGAGGTGTTAAGTGGCACAACCATGGGCTCAATACCAAAAAGGACCAATTACAAGTGAGGGCCCAGATCACAATCAATGGCTCACACTAATCCATAATCTTGATTTAATGGTGTGAAACAAAAGGCATTTTTAAATGCCAATAGTTAGTGCTTCAAAGGTACTTATGAAAATGTCATGAAAAGTTCTAGATCAATGCCAAATAAGTGTCATGTAAGCAAAAAATGACAAAATAAGAGATATTGTATGACTAAGAATGCAAACATATAAAGGCAAAGATCCAAATCAAATCTAAAGCATGTATGAGCCAAAATCTAAATGAGCTACAACCATTAAAACTTTAAAGCCCTAAACTTGCATAAAAAAACCCTAAGTAAACTCAAATTGATTATAAATAATATAGGATAAGTTTAATTATGTTTTGAGTGTGAAAGAGATAACTAGAGACCATTTTCAATCTAGTTGTGAAAAATTTTAAAGCATAGAAGTTATGGTAGCTTGAAGGTAGAAATTGAGAGATGATACAGAGTTATACCTATCTATGGATAATAAAGGAAGGGTTTTTAAAGATATTGAGATGGATATCATAGCCCTAAATAATGGCAATAAGAATTGGTCTGAGATCTTCTAAACCATAGAGGAAGTGAATCCCATCACTAAAGAAGAACAAAGGATTGCCATAGTTAACAGGAAATACTTTGACCTGGTCACAGTTTAAATGGCTATCCTCTACCATGCTACTACTAGACCAGAGGTACTTCATTGCATTAACATCCTTGATCCTTTTTTAATTAATTTTAGAATTGATATTGATTACATTATCCATGATGAAATCTCTAGGAGAGTTACTTACATTGACCCACTAGCCTTTGAGAAGTAATACAAGCTCCCAAAACCCCATGTGAACCTACCCACAATCAAAGGATGAACCAGTGAGAATAACCTAGATACCATCTTCAAACCATGGTTTCTGCAAGGGAACCATGTATTCCATGACTTTAAGGGAAGAATCCTAATTATCTAATTTAGGGAAGAAATTAGGGTAATGATGACCCTATTAAATATAATATCTAGATCCCCTATAACTACATATGCCAATAAGAGTTAGGTATCATACATCTACTTTATGGCAATGAAAGAGCTCATTCCTCTAATAGGGGATATAATTAGTGTCTTCCTTTGGAAATTATTTACTGCCATTAAGGGGAAGACAAGCAATTAGTTCTTCATGATGTCTTATCTACTATATGCCCTCTTGGCTTCCACCAAGGAACCCAACTTCAAAAATTGGTCTCTTAAGGGTAGAACCATAATTTCCCACCACTACTCAAAATTGCATATCTTAAAGTATATACACCACATACAATTCATATGTGACTATGTCTATCGTAATTTTGTAGAAGCCATCACATGGATTCCCATGCCTAGGATTCCCCCTTTGATCAAGAAGTATGTGAAGTTGATGGGAGACATCTAATTTTACATAGATTGCATTATTATTAGAATTGAGGGAATTCTAACTCAACCATACAAGTTGCCTATCTATGTTCCTCTCAAGCTAATAAAATAGGAAATTTAATCCCAACTCCTTCATGGTGTTAATGGGATGTGCAAAGAGAAAAGGAAGGATCTCTTCCATCCTTTTCCTTTAATAATTAGAAGAATATCTCTATAGGATTAGAAGCAAGTAGACACCATGTCCAAGCATAGGGACTCTTTTGTGTTTCAATTGGCTAATCTCAGTTAGTGGGCTCTAAATAACGTAGTGGGTAACCATTTAAAGAGCAAGTAGTTTCTTAAGAAAATCTATGAGTACCAACAAGGCCTTCATGACACCTTGTACATAAAGTCCAACAATTTTGAAGAAGTGCTAGCTACATTTAAGAAAACCAACCTCAAGCTTATGCAAAAATTAACTAGTGATGAAAAGATAGGGGACATATGGCAAATTCATCCCCTTTAGTGTCATTTTTTTCTTGGCCCTTCCAAGCCACCCCAAGAGTAACCCCAGTTGGCAATATCACAACCCCCAACATAAATTATATAGGGCACTAGTAATAAGAAGTTGGAAGAGAGACGTGGTGAGGGACCTTCATCCTTGGCTTCCCTTTAGAGACCACCATCCCTAATTGAGAACTCGGATATGATTATCTTTGAGCCTAATGAAATAGTAGAGGATGCCCTCAAGGTCCTCACTAAGACATATGGATTTGATTAAGAAGAAGCATAGGCTAAAGAAGATGCTTGAGGAACTAAGCAAGAACATAAGAAAAATGAAGTTGCCCTAGACTTAGTCCTAATGGCACAACCAAAGAAGATAAAAGTGGAATTGAAAATTATCCTTGTTGGATAAAAGAAGCCAAAGTTAACTCTCACTCATCCCATAAGTGAAATCAACTTATTCAATGAGGAGTTCCCCATTCATCGACCAATCTTCTTTGATGGGTTCATTTATGGAAAGTTGTAGAAGATCCCTTCTTACTTCCACTCATAGGCCTTAACCAAGGCTGTCAACATTAATGGTCATAAAGATATCAAGCCATGGATAAGGCCCTTGATGAAGGACTAAGAGGAAAGAAGAATAATAACTACTGCAAGGCTAGATGACAATAATATGTATGCTCTAGGAGGATCAAGTAACACAAGGGTAGAGGTCCCATAAGCTCTAAAACACATAGAATAATCTACTACTATGTAGTTTAATCTAGAGATAGATGGATAAGAAAGGATTGCAACCAGAAAAACCATGGTGGGAACTCAAGATTTCACATTTTAAAAGGTATAACCTTTACAGTTTTAACTCCAATTAGAGGGTAGCAGCCTGGTGAGTTTCCCATGCATGAAGAGGATATTGAAATCCTATCTAAGGCTCACCTAGCTCAAGTCAAAGCTAGTATCAAGGGCATGAAATATAATATTCAAAATTTGGAGAAAGAAAAGGAAAACTTAGAAACATAGGTCATTTTTTTGGTGCCTAATACTATAATTGATATGTTTGAAGCATCCTTTTTTGATATGTATGATTCCTTAAAATTAATGAAGCTGAGACAAGATGCATTGAGCTAGTAGAGTGAGGTGGCTAAAGGACTAATAATAGAATAGCAAGATGTAGAAGCCAAAGTAAGGGAGATTATAAATATATTGATTAGGAATAAGATTCCTAAGTTTAGAACTATTAGCCTAGTCCACCTAAATGTTGTATTGGGGATCCTAATGGATAAGAGCCAAATCTTGAGCACTTAGTCAACAAGCTTGGATAGGTTTCTAAAATATGATGAAGATTTGATTGCCCAGATCAAGAAACTAATTCATACTATATTGGCTAAGCCTACCAAGACTATAGCCTTGGGAATCATTGATGATGTAGAGTATAAACATAGAGTCACCTTGGTGATGCAAGAGGTAAAGGGCAAGAGCCAAGGTCAATCAGGTTGTGATAATAACAAGATTTTGGGAATGATCTTCATATCTAAGGAAAAGATTAAATAAGATAGAAGCATCAAGGAAGCTATGGTGAGAGATGTTAGGGACTTTGATGACTTAACTAATCAGGAAGATATTTGTTTCTTGAAGCCTAATGGAGATTTAGAACTGATCAAATAACAACATCAAAGAGCAATAAATATTCTATAAGAGTAAAAAGAGGACCCTTAAGCAATGGGCCCATTAATCAATTAATATTCCTTTTTGTAAAAACATTGTAATATTTGAAATAGGAATATTCTTTTATAAATGCATATGTTAGTTTGTTAGCATATTTGCCTCTATGTTAGTCTAGTTTTTAAAAGTAAATGTATTCTATAACTTTCTCAAGGACAACTATCCTTATCTCTTGTATATTTTATATCTTGTAACTGACCAGTATACTACCTTGTCTTTATATAAAAGGTCGTGTTACCATTTTGTAAAGGGAGAGATTTTTGAGAAAATTTTATATACTTATAGAAATTAATACAATCAAGGAATTTTGCAAAGATTGTCTAAATTTGATGTGTCAATTGGTAATATAGATTTCTCTCAATTTTTGGTTCTAAGATTGAATTTGAATAGTTTCTTTGAATTTTGACCATCATTTGTGATATAGGGTTGCTAATTTGTGCTTGTGCTAGATTAGTTAAAGGATCTTGATTTTGTTTTGTGTCATTTGTTTTATATTCAGATGTGTTTATGCTATTTGAGTTTAGTAACAATTATTTAAAGTGAATTCTAGTTCTTACTTGTATAATTCCATATTATCCTTAGAAATATGTCTGGTATGTGATGAAATTTGAGTTTATGTTATTCTACATCATTTATTGGTTAAATGAAGGTTCAATTGTAATTGAAACTTTGTCATGCTATTTGAGGAAAGGATCAACAATAACTTGTTTTATTTCTACCTTATCATTTCCTTTTGATTTTTTTTAAAGCTAGATCATTATAGCTTATATTTCATTACAAATATCCATTTAGATTAATCTGTAGTTCAGATTTTAATCATAATTCACAAGCATTAGCAAAGAAACTTATAATTTATAAATAATTAGACCATGATGGCTCCCAACCATCAATTATTATAAATTTTGTGGAACATATATACATTGATCTACCATTATTCCACCATAGGTGACATCTAGTTTCCACAACCTACTACTCATGCTTCAAATTCTTATAATTCTAAAATGATAAGTGTTCTTGAACACTGAGGACATATATGGTATGTATAAAGGCATCAATAGGTATCACTAGTGATAGAAGGAGGGCATTCTCTATGAATTGGTTGGATCTCTACTGATCTTAGTCTATTTTGATCTAATATTGATGTTATCTTTGCATTTTTTAGTAACTCTTTACTTATAAGTGTAAAGGTTGTTAATTTTTGTGGTTTTTGACCTATCTTTGTGCTTTCTTAGACAAATATCATGGTTCTTTGGGGTTTGATGCTTGTTTTTGGTAAAGATAGATTTAGACTTGAGAATCCATAGTATTTGAGGTTAGGACAGCTTGTTTTGATCAAAGGTTGGCATATATTTCATATATCTAAGTTTATTTGAGCTTGGACTTATAAATATAAATCATATTTATGTAATTAGACACATATTTGAGCTATATTAGTCAAAGGTTTATGTCCTTTACTAGTATTTAAATAATCTTTGAAAAATGAGCTTAATGTGTAGGTTTAATCCTTGTTATTTATAAATATTAACTTGATACATCATATTTGAAATAGGATCTTCAAGATATAATTTCCAAGTATTTGAACAAGATCATACTCAGAGATGAGAGAGCCTTTGCTTGAACTTGAGGTTCATAGAAAGGTTAGGCGTGATAAAGGTAGACACAAGAGATCTAAGTCTTTGCCAACTTCACCTCTTCAAAGTACCTTTACCTTCAACCTTTGTCTAGGTATGGCTTGGTTGGGAGACTCTTCAATCAATGTGCTAGGAATAATACATGATCTCCCATATAACCCTAAAAAGTATTTGCATACATTTAGTCCAATTGATATAGTGACTACTGAAGAGCACATCAAATCTTTTAAGGCTACTTTGATGTTAATTAATGTTGTATATGAAGATGTAGTATGTGGTATGTTCCCCTTTACTTTTAAATATGATACTTATGAATGGTTTTTGAACTTACCTGATAATTATATTACTAGCTAGGATGGCTTTACTAATATTTTCATAGACTAGTTTGGTAAGATTATTAGTCCATATGTCATTTAACACTAGTTCACCACCATTAGAAGGGATACAAGTGAGCCCATATGGTCCTTTAATTCTAGATTCTATAAAATGTATAGTAGGACCATAAAACCATATAAACTTGATGATGTTTTAGCTTTAGAAATTTACAAAGATGCGATGTATCCCATGACTTCTATATTCTTATAGAGATCTATTCTAGCTTTAACTTCATTAGCCATTGCTTATTCTAAATCAATGATCATCAATGACCAAATGTAACCCCAAGGATAAATGGCCTACTTAGTCCCAAATATAAACCCACATATGCCCATTCTAAACATCTTCCCTGAAAATAACTAGAATATTTTAGCCTTGAACCAACTCCCAAATCTAAATCAATTTCCCTTGAGTCATATTACTTCCAACCAGAACTTAGGATTCTTGAATCATCCTATGAATAACTTCAACACAAATGATAAAAGAGATTTAATACCATCTACTAAGCATAACCAAGTGCACAATTATAAAACTTCCAAGAATGAGAATGAGTCTATCTTAAATATGGTCCAAAAGTTGAGCACTTATTTTCTTCAATTGTAAAAATAAGTTGGCAACACTATTGAAAGCTCTAGTAGGAACTTCTCATTTTAACTATTTAATAGGCCAAAAAATAGGTTTTATAATTATAGTTTCCATATTAACAAGAATAATGAACCATATTCTAACAATAAGACTATGGAAATTAGTCTTACTGACATTACTTTGTCTGATCGTTATAGAGTGCATTGTATAGCCAAACATGGCAAGACTGATTATATAGAGTTTGCAAAGCTTTAAAGCTCTCCAAGAGGAGTTGGACACATTTTAAGTAGTCCCTAACAAGGATAGTGGTGTAGGTACCTCTATATCCAAACCATTTGATCAATAATTTATGGTGGATACCTTTGATTTCCCCTTTCAAGAGGAGAATGAACTTGATGAGATCCCTAAGGAAATCCAAGCCTTTCAATAATTCTTGAAAAAGACTTACCCCTTGAGGAATAAAGAGTAGAGGTATCCCTTGATTACCTAAATGCCTCCAAATAACTTTATAAATACTCTTGACACTTCTTCAAGTAATAATCTAGAGCCACTTAAATGGAGTACCTCTAAGCCTAACATTGATATTCCTAGTCCTTCTAATAAAACTGGATATAACATTGTTAAAGATATGAAGAAGATAAAGGATAACATCACTTTTCATGAACTAATGTAGATTATAGAACAAAGGGACACGTTTCTAGAATCATTATCAAATAAGTCCAATAAAATACCTAAGGCTAACCATGCTAATGTGACAATCCCAAAGCTATGGCAGAGTCTCTTCCTTTCCTACTCACTGTCAGGATGTTTGGTAAGAATTTGCACAATTTACTACTATATTATGGTGTATCTACAAATATCATGTGAGAATTTATTTTTAAGTAACCTGGCTTGAATCCTATTAAGTCTAATAGAGTTATAACTCAGTTAGAAAAATCTAGAGTCAAGGTAATTAGGAAACTTTTAAACATTCATATGCAGTTGGCTTATGAACCTAGAGTGTAATAATTTATTGATATTCAAGTTGTTGATATTCATAATGTTTATGGGATATCATTAAGTAGGTAATGGACCAATGATTTAAATGGTTACATGTTCATAGATTTCTCATATTTATGTCTACCTTGGAAGGGAGTACCAAATCAGATCAGGGTTGAGAGAGAGCCAAGGATGAAGCACATGATCATTAAGTACAATGTTATGAATGAGAGGATCAAAATAATTAACTCAAAATTAGGGGTTTTCACCCTAGAATATGCAAATGTGTGTGATCCAAAAAGTACTCATGTTGTTCCTCGACTATGGAAGTTACATTTTGATAGTGATAGGTGTAAGGCTAGATCTGGGGTTGACATTATCCTAACTGATCCTAATAATACAAAATACCATGTTTCCTATATAATCCAATTCCATTTCACTATAATATTACTAAGTATGAGGTCCTTATCCCAGGTTTGTAATTTTCTATAAAGAATAAGGTCAAATAATTATGAGTCTATGGTGACTCAAAACTAGTGGTCAACTAGGTGAGAAGCAAATATCAATGTAAAATCTCATAATTAAAGAGGTATAAGTTTAAGCTATATGATCTCATTGAGTATTTTAATGATTGTATTATTGTCTCCATCCAAAAAATAACCAATCTACTAATGAGTTGGCATCTATTGTAGCCAACCTCATGCTTAACTAGGACTCACCTAACTTTAACATTGAGTTGATACCTTGTCCTTCAATCCCTGATAATGTGAATCATTTTCAAGTCTTTATTGATGATCAATATATATTAGATTTCATGACTAATTCTATAGCATTTGAGGCTCAGATCATTTGTGAGACTGATGAAAATACACTTAGGAAGGAAAACTTGGATAGTAAGGTCATTCAGTTGAATGCCAATAAAATCTCTAAAGGCATGATTACCATAGAGATGCTATTTGAGCAAGACAAACTGGCTTAGTTTCCTAAAATTCCTAAAGTAAGTGGGAATGACTACAATGTCATATATCTTGGCCCCTAAGATCAGCCCCAACTAGTGAGTGTGGGAAAGGCCTACACTAATATTGAGAACAAGAAGCCAAAGAGTTGTTAACCAAGTATAAGGATGTTATAGCTTGGTCTTATGATGAGTTAAAGATCTTTGATATAAGGTTCATCACCCATACTATACCCCTTAAATGAATTTTTAAACCCTTCAATAAAAGTAAAGACCTATGAACCCTACCCTAAAACTAATGATCATTAAAGAGGTCTATAAATTACTAGATGCTATAATTGTGTTTCCCATTAGGCATTTTTCTTGGGTGGCTAATTTGGTACCAGTCAGGAAGAATGGTAATATTAGGCTATGCATTGATTTTATAAATTTATATAAAGCATCTAAAAAGGATAACTATCCTCTTCCTTCTCTTGACCAGGGGATTCAAGTTATTTCAAGTTTAGCTATGATGTCCTTCCTTAATGGCTTTTCAAGATACAACCAGGTGTTGGTTGATAGGGAAGACAAGATGAAGACAACTTTCACAACTAAGTGGGAGAACTTTACTTACAAAAATATGCCTTTTGGGCTAATAAATGTAGGATCTACATTTTAAAGGGCCATGGACCATGCTTTCTAAGGCATGATTGGTAAGTGTATCATTATATATATGTATGATCTAATAGTTTTTTCTAAACATAGGGAAGATCACTCTATGAACTTACAACAAGTTTTTGAGAGATGTAAAAGGTATGGAATCTCCTTAAACTCAAATAAGTGTATCTTTTGTGTTACTAAAGGCAAATTTTTGGGTCATGTCATAACTAAAGACGGGATCTATATATATCTTAAAAGAGTAGAGGCCATATCTAAAATAGAGCCTCCAAATAGTATAAGTGAGCTAAAGTCATTTTTTGGTAAGATAAACTTTGTAAAAAGAGCTCATTTATGGATTTGTAGAGATTGTCAAGCCACTAAATGACATGCTGAAGAAGGATGCCAAGGTCACTTGGAATGAAGAGTCTAGGAAGGCATTCAATGATATCAAGGAATCCATAAGCCAAGCTCTAGTCCTAATAAGTCCTAGCTTTTCAAAGTAATTTTACCTCTATTCTTTTGCATCTGACCATACTCTGGTTGTATTTTTAACTCAAAAATTTGATGGATGTGTTCACCCAATAGATTTTATGAGTACTAACTTCAAAATTTCTAAATTAAACTATTCATTGATTGATAAACAAGCATATGTATTAGTTAAGGCATTGAATAAATTTACGCACTATATCCTTAGGAATAACGTGCATGCTATTCTACTTGATCCTACCACCAACCTTATGCTAAGCCAAAATGAGCTAAGAGAACGTAGAGGTAAATAGATGTTAGTTTTGTAGGAATATTACATAGAAATGAAAATGTCAAAACTAGTAAGGTGCCAAGGCTTGATCTAAATGATTGATAATACTAGCCCTATGCTAAGTATCATGTACATGGATCAGCAAAAATTTCAAGGTAGTGAGTGGTATGATTCCATCATTTATTTACTAATCAATGGTACCTATCTTTTAAGACCAACAAGGGAGTAGGAAAAGGCTCTAAGGCTCAAGGCATCCCATTATCTGATCAAGAATGGGGTCTTATATAGAAATAAATTTGAATGGGTCTACCTGAGGTGTGTCTCAAGAGAGGAATCTTCCCAAATCATGAGCACCTTTCATGAGAAGGTCAGTAATAGACACCCATCCAAGAAGACTACAACCCATAAGATCCTTAGAGATAGCTACTATTGGCCAATTATTTTCAAGAATGTTCACAATCATGTGAGGTAATGCCACTTTTACCATATTTTTAGCACCAAGGAGCCTAAGGAAATAATGCCTTTACAACTAGTCATGGTTGACAAATGATTTTCACAATGGGGGTTGGACTTTGTAGGAGTAATCAATCCCAATTCATCTAAAGGTCACAAATTCATCTTGACTACCATAAATTATTGCATGAGGTGGACTAAAGCTCTAGCCACTAAACAATGTAAGATAGAGGAAGTGATCAGTTTCTTGGAGGAGAACATCTATACTACATTTGGAACTCCATATCTCTAGTGTGTGATAATGGGTCTGTATTTACATCTATAAAGATGATTGAATGGACATATGATAATGGCATATGTCTAAATTTTTCATCTAATCATTACCCCCAAGGAAATGGAGTCTCTGAATCTAAAATTAAGGACTTGATGAAAGTAATCAAGAATTCTACTATAGATAAACCTAAGACCTAGCACAAGCTACTCAAATATGCTTTATGGATAAATAGGATAATGATTAAGAAAGCCTTGAAGGCATCACCATTTTTGTTGGTGTATAGCCAAGAGCCCATCTTTCCTATCACTCTTAAGTTACCCACATATAAATTCATGCAAGAGTATATGGAAGAGGGTCAAGATATTTCAAATTCGATATTGATAGACATCATTCAAATGTAATATGTCAAGTATAAATCCTTTGTTGCTTTTAGTAAGCATTAGATCATAGGGAAGAGATGGTTTAATAAAAGGTCAAAGATAAAGGTGTTTAAATAAGGGGACCTGTTTCTCCTTTAGGAAAAATCATCTAAGCCTAAGGGAAAGCATGGAAAATTCACAACCTTGTGGTTTGACCCATTACATATTTTAGATACATTGGGAAAGAACACCTTTAAGCTCAAGGATCTAAAAGGAGAAGAGTTCACATTGCCCACCAATGGGTAGTACCTAAAGCATTACTTCTTTGTTACTCCTCCTCCTAAGGTCTTTATGGAGTAAATTATAAGATGGTTACGCTTAATGTAGGTAGGATAGTTATTTTATTTTAGTTCTTTCCTTCTTGTCCCTTGTTTATACATAATCATGTGTATGTTTATTTGTCTCCCTTTGTGTTTTGTTTTGTTACTTTTTGTTATGTGCTTGATTTTGTTTCCTAGTTCCCTGATTCCAATAAGTCCTCTTAGACAGCGTTGAGATCAAAATATAGTAGATCAAAAATGAAGGTATGAACCTAATACATATGTTGACCATGGTTCTAAAATGTGAGCCTCATGTTATTATTTGAAGAAACTGGTAAAGACCAATAAAAGAAGCTAGCTATTCCATGATAACTTATTAATTATCCTAACCTAAAAATTAGTTTTAATAAGATTTTCACTTGTAGTATCCAATTTTAATTTATTGAGACACAATCATACTTACTCTTAATAAACATCCATGCCTAGGATAATGGTTATAGCCATAGGTGATTTTTTGAGGATCAAACATTTAACCAAATCCTTAAACCTTGATACCCTAGTTTCCAAACTTTTTAAAAGCTTAAAAGACCAAAAAAATACAAAAAATATGGATGCACTATAAAATCAATAGCTTTTTCAAGCATAGGTGATTTTGGTAACCTCCACTAGGGCTATGGATGTTTGGATGGCAGTGGAGCAAGGCCTTGAGTGGAGCTAAAGTTATCTCTATCAAGGTTATGGATGCTTGGTTCATAGCATATTAATTCCAAATCCTTCCTTCAAATGGGAGTATGGTTCTTAATGAATATCTAACCATGCTCTAAGTTAGTGTTAATGATTAAAGATGAGGAACCTAGAAGTTGTCCCCTGAATCCCATGCAAAATAGTAAGTGGAATCAAATCACATACATAATATGATTATGCCTTAATATTGATCCCAATTATATAAGTATAATGTTTGTTTCATCTATAAAATGTATTTAGATAATGGCATGGATCAAATGGAGTGGATGACCTAGTTTTTTTTTTTGAACTAGAGTCTCTAAGTTCTAATATATTGCTATGTTTTCCCTAGAAGTAACCATTTATTGAGGCCAACATACCCCATTTTTGAAAACTAGGACCCTTGAGATATTTTTAATCTTAACCATCCAATCATGGCCTATTTGAATATTATTAGAATTTGAAGATCATCTACTTTGACAAAATTGGCTTACTGATTCATGTTTTATTTTAAGATTGCCTAACATTGCTAATGATTGGTCTTCATGTATTTAAGTTATAGGTTTCATGTATATCTTATTAATGGTTCATTTTCTAAAATATTGGCATAAAACCTTGGTTCAAGTTTGAATTTTAATTTGGTAGGAGCATTTGGTGGGAACAATTTAAAATATGTTTTTTAAGCCTAATTTTTATGTTAAGGCTTAGTCATGTTTTTCAACATGACCAAACCTTAGCTTAAAAATTATTCTTGATCCACTTTTATTTTCCCCTTTGTTCCTTTTTTATTTCTAACCAAGTCCAATTTTATGCTATCTTGGTACCTTTGTCAACATCTTGGCCTAATGTTTTAATATTAAGGCCCCATCATATTTATTAGCATGAACATGACCTTAGTCTAAACACTTTAGCCTAAGTTTGCATTTGGTCTCAAGTTTTAATTTAATTTCCTTGCTTCTTATAGGATCCAATGGCTTGTGATTCATCATGGGGCATGATCCAATAGAACAAGGAAGGCTGGGGTCTTAACTTAAAAAACATGTAACTCACAAGATGCAATGGTTTGTGATTCTTCATAGCCTCTAAATTGGCTGACAAGAAGATATTTTGATAAAGTTGAGCATTTAGTCCTTTAAGACAATAAAATTTGAGCACTTGGATCATGATCAATGGTTCTTGATTCATCATAGACTAAATATCAGATGAAATGAAGACATCATTGAAAATTCAAAAGCTTAGGATCTCCATGGAGTCACCACGTGGCACTCTCACATTTAAAGATTAAAAGCAAAGGGTCCCACATGTTAAAATGGACCAATCATGAGAAAGATCCTAGATCATGATCAGATGGATCTTACTTCATCATGATTCTTGATCCAATAGATTGAATTGAGTTTGAGATCTTAAGAGGCCCTTCAAAGGTGCCAAGTAGTACTCTCGCATTAGGACATATGAATTTGAAGAGATAAAATTTTACATTTATGAGACCATCATTTGACATACATGAGGATGTATTTGACATCCACATAATCATCAAATATAATCCCATCAAAACTAATAACTTCATGAGCCTAAATTTAACATTCTCATGACCGTCATTTGACATTTGTGATGATGTATTTGACATCCATGAGATCATAAAATTTAAGATAATGAATTATTTTTATCAAGACTGAGATAGACTCTAAAATGTTTCTAAAAGGCCTATAAATTACTTTTCAGATGACTAGAAACCTTTGGAGGATGTTTAAACACTTGAAATATTTGAAATATAAATGTTGAAATAGTCATATAGTCTATATATATATATATATATATATATATATATATATATGTGTGTGTGTATGTATATATATATATATATGTGTGTGTGTGTGTGTATATATATATATATGTATATATATATATATATATATATATATATGTAAAAATAAGCTTAGTTTAAGTCTATATCTTAAGGTCCCCATTACATTTGTTTGAATGTTGTGAACCTTAGGCTAGAGAATCATACTAAATATTATTTTAAAAAGAATCTTTGAAACATGAAACTTGGCCCAAATGATTCTAACTGAAGTTTTTTATTGTGTTTATTAATACAATAAATATCTGTGTCAAAATTTGGCACTTGATCGTTATATCATTTTGACCCCTTTGGACATTTTATAAGAGCTTAACATAAGTATTTTATCCCAAAGTATATTATGTGTTTATTAAACACAACGTAAAATTTGGCCTAAAATATTTAGCCATGGTTTCCTTTATACAAAATTAGGCATAAACACCTTAGCCTAAGGTTTATCTCCTATTTAATAAACATAGAATGAACCTTAGCCTAAAAAGTTCAAACCTAAGTCCCCACCTAAGTATTTTGATTTAAAACTTAGCATAAAATGTTTTAACCTAAGTTTATTTATGTTCACTAATATGAAATAGACTTAGGTATAAACATTTTAACCTAAGTTACTTTTATATGTATACACTAACTTAAGGTCCATTCATCATTGCAAATCCTATGGCTCGTTCTTCATCATGGAAAGATGATCCAATAAAATGAGGGAGCCAATGAATTTTCAATGGAGCTCTAAGAGCCTACAATTTTGACACATGGAAAATGCATGCTCAACATATAATTGGCAAGGATAGCAGAGCCTAAAAGCCTATGGAGGTGCCAAGTGGCACAATACCAAAAATGACCAATTACAAGTGAGGTCCTAGACCATATTTGATGGCTCACACTAATCCATGATCTTGATTTAAAAATGTGAAATAAATGTCATTTTTAAATGCCAATGGCTAGTGCTTCAAAGGTATTTATGAAAAATGCCACAAAAAGTTTTGGATCAATGCCACATAAGCACCATGCAAGTATAAAACAAAAAATAAGAGATATTATATGACTAAGAAAGAAAATGTGTAAATTCAAAGGTTCAAATGAAATCTAAAGCATGTATGAGACAAACTCTAAATGAAATACCACCATTAAATCTTCAAAGCCCTAAACTTGTATAAAAATACCCTAAGTAAACTTAGATTGATTATAGAGAATTTAGGATAAGTTCAATTGCGTTTTAAGTATGAAAGAGATAACTAGAGACCATTTACAATCTAGTTTTGAAAAGTTTGCAAGTGCCAAATCCATGGCAACTTAGAGGTAAAAATTGAGAGATGAGATGGAGTTGTATCTATCTACAAATAATTAAGGAAGGGTTTTTTTAAGATACTAAGCTAGATGTCACAACCCTAAACAATGGAAATAATAATTGGTTTGAGCTCTTCTAGACCATAGAGGAAATGAATCTCATCACCAATGAAGAACAAAGGATTTCCATAGTTAATATTAGATACTATGACCTAATGGCAGCTCAAATGGTTGGCCTCCACCATGTTACTACCAGACTAGAGGTACTCCATTACATTGACATCTTTGCTTCAATTTTTATTGATTTTATAATTGATCCAAAAACCCCATGTGGACCTACCCAAGATCAAAGGATAGACTAGTAAGAATGACCTAGATACCATCCTCTAGTCATGGTTGCTATAAGGGAACTATGTGTTCCATGACTTTGAGGGAAGAATCATAATTATCTAGTTTAGGGAAGGAATTAGGGTAGTCATGACCCTATTAAATAAAATATTTGGATCCCTTGTGACTACATATGTCAACAAGAGTTGGGTATCTTATGTCTACTTTATGGTAAAAAATATCTCATTCCTCTAATAGGGGATATAATTAGTGTCTTCCTAGGGAAATAATTTACCACCATCAAGAGGAAGACAATTAAGTAGTTCTTCATGATGTCTTATCTACTAGATGCCCTCCTGGCTTCCACCAAGGTCCCTAATATCAAAAACTAGTCTCTTGAGGGTAGAACCATAATTTCCCATCACTACTCAAAACTACATATCTTCATGTATAGACACCACATGCAATTCATATGTGACTATGTATATCCTAATTTTCTAAAATCCATCATAGCAATTCCCATGTTCAAGATTTCCCCTTTGATCAAGAAGTATGTGGAGCTGATGGGAGATATCTAGTTTTACCCAAATTGTATTGTTATCAAAATTGAGGTAATTTTGACTCAACCATACAAGTTTCCTATCTACATTCCTCCAAAGCTAGCAAAAGAGTAAATTGCATCCTAACTCTTTCATGGTGTTGATGGGGTTTGCAAAGAGAAAAGGAAGGGTCTCCTCCATCCCTTTCTTTTGCTAATCAGAAGAATAGTTCTATAGGATTAGAAGTAGGTAGACACCATGTCCAAGCATAGGGACTCTTCTGTGTTTCCATTGGATGATCTTAAGTAGTGGGATCCAAATAATGTAGTGGGTAGCCATTTTAAGAGTAAGTAGCTACACAAGCCAGTTTATGAGCACCAATTGGGACCTAATGTTATCTTGTACATAAAGTCTAGAAATTTTGAAGAAGTGTTAGCCAAATTTAAGAAAACCAACCTCAAGCTTATGCATAGATTAACTAGTGATGAAAATATAGGGGACATATAGAAAATGCATCCCCTTCAGTACCATTTATTTCATTAACCTTCTAGGCCACCCGAGGAGTAACCCTAGTTAGAAATATCATATCCATAGCACAAATTATTTAGGGCATTGGTAAGGAGAAGTTGGAGGAGATACCTAGTGAGGGACATTCATCCTCAACTCCCCCTCAGAGACCACCACCCCTAGTTGAGCACTTAGATATGAATTCCCTTTAGCCTAATAAAATAGTAGAGGATGCCCTCAAGGTCCTTCCTAAGGCATATGGATCTGAGGAAGAAGAATCATAGGATAGAGAAGCTTAGATTTAAGTAAAAGGAACTGAGCAAGAAGATAAAGGAAAGAAATTTGCTCTAGACGTAGTCCTAGTGGCACAACCAAAGAAGAGAAAAGCAGAACTAGCAATTGTCCATATTGGATAAAAGATGCCAAATTTAAATCTCACTCATCCCATAAATGAGATAAACTTATTTAGTGAGGAGTTCCCCATTCATGGACCAATCATCCCTAAATGGTTTGTTTATGGAAAGATATGGAAGATCCTTTCCTACTCACATTCATGGGCTTGACCAAAGATATCAACATTGATGTTCATGAATATATCAAGACATGGATAAGGGCCTTGATTAAGGAGAAGGATGAAAGAAGAATAATTACTACTACAAGGTGAGATGACAAGAAGATGGATGCTCTAGGAACATCAAGCAACATAAGGGTATAGGTCTTATATCCTTAAAAACACATAGAATCATATACTACTACAAAATTTAATCTAGAGATAGATGGATTATAAAGGGTCACAACCAAAAAAACCATGATGGGAACTGAAGAGTTCACATACCAGAAGGTAGAACTCTTCACATGTTTAACTCTAGTTGGAGGGTAGCAACCTAGTGATCTACCCATTCATGAAGAGGATATTGAAATCATATTTTAGGCTCACTTAGCTCAATTCAAAGCTAGTATTAGGGGCATGAAATAGAGGATTCAAAATTTGGAGAAGGAAAAGGAAAACTTGGAAACACAGGTCATTTTGTCAATGTCTAATGTTATAATTGATATGTTTGAAGCATCCTTTTTTTATTTGTATGATTCCTTAAAATAAAGTTAAGACAAGATGCATTGAGCCAATAGAGTGAGGTGGCTAAAGTAATAATAATAGAATGGTAGGATGTAGAAGCCAAAGTAATATAGCTTATCAATATATTGATTAGGAATAAGATTCCTAAGTTTAGAACTATTATCTTAGCCTACCTAAATGTTATATTAGGAATCTTAATGGATAATATCCAAACCTTAAGTACTTATTCAACAAGATTGGATAGGATTTTAAAGGATGATGAAGATTTGATTGCTTAGATAAAGCAACTACTTTGTGCCATGTTGGTTAACCCTACCAAGACTACAACCCTGGGAATAATTAATGATGTAGAGTATAAACATAGAATTACCCCAATGATGCAGGAGTTAAAGGGTAAGAGCCAAGGTCAATCAGGTAGTAACAATAGTAGGATTTTGGGTATGATCTTCACAATTAAGGAAAAATATTATAGAAGATAAAAGCATCAAAGAAGCTATGTCTAGGGATGATAGGGACTTTGATGACTTAGCTGATCAGGAAGATATCTATTTCTTGAAACCTATTGTATTTTTAAAACTAATCAAAGAACAACATCAAAGAGAAATGGAACTTCTGTAGGAGTAATAAGAAGACTCTTCAGTAATGGGCCCACTAATCAATTAATATTCCTTTTTGTTGAAATACTGTAATATTTGAAATAGGAATATTTTTTGTAAAGGCATATTCTAGTTTGTTATTATATTTGCCTCTAGGTTAGTCTAGTTTTAAAAAGCAAATGTATTATAGAAATATCTAAAGAAGGATAATTGTCTTTATATTTTATATATTTTATATCTTGTAACTGATCGGTATACTACCTTGTCTTTCTATAAAAGGTAGTATTACCACTATGTAAAGGGGGAGATTTTTGAGAAAAAGTTGCATACTTAGAGAAATTAATACAATCAAGGAATTATAAAAATATTGTCCAAATCTGATGTGTCAATTTTTAATATATCTTTCTCTCAATTATTGGTTCTAAGCTTGAATTTAAATAGTTTCTTTGAATTCTAAACTTTCATTTCTAATACAAGGTTTCTAATTTGTTTTTATGCTATATTAGTTTAAGGATATTGATTTTTCTTCATGTTATTTATTCTATGTTTAGATGTGATTATGCTATTTGAGTTTAGTAATGATTATTTAAAGTGAAATCTAGTTCTTACTTATATAATTTTATATTATCCTTATAAATTTAGTTGGTATGTGGTGAAATTTGAGCTTATTCAATTTTGTATTATATATTGGTTAAATGTAGGTTCAATTGTAATTGAAACCTTTTCATGATATTTGAGTCAAGGATCAATAATCAATTTTTTTTTGTCTTACCCTTCCCTTTTTCTTCTTTTTAAACTAGATCACCATAGCTTAGATTTCATTATAAATATCCATTTAGATTAATCTATAGTTCATATTTTGATCATAATTTACTAGAATTAGCAAAGATACTTATAATTTATAAATAATTGGACCATGATGGCTCCCAACCATTAATTATTATAAATTTTGTGGAATATATATACATTTTTCTATCTCTTTTCCACCATAGGTGACATCAAGTTTTTAGAACCTTCTACTCATGCTTTGAATTGTTATAATTCTAAAATGAGAAGTGTTCTTGAACACTAAGGACATCTATGGTATGCATAGAGGCATAAACATGTTCTTGAGGAAAAGTTATTAAATCCCTTAAAACCTAGCCAACAAACTTGTTCCCAACCTCCAAGGGTTTACAAAAAAAACCACATGTATCAAGTTGAAATAGACTTGACACTATATGTCACATTCCTTTGAAGGTGATTTGGGTAACCTCCATTGGGGCTATGGACTCTTGGCTAGCAGTGGAGTAAGGCCTAGAGTGGAGCTGAAGGTATCTTTATCAAGGATATAGATGCCTCTCTAATAGTAGAGAAATGCCTAGGCCATCACCTTAAAAGCTAATAATAATTATATATATTTAAAAGTTCTTGATTAGAACCTATATTTAAAGCCATAAAGCTTGAATTCATTGATTCTGAAACCCAAAGGTGTGCTAGTCAATTAATTTAAAATATACACACATAGTATGAATGATATTTTAGACTTTTAGAGTTTAATCCATCAAGTAAAAGTTGTTAGTTCTAGATAAATAGTTCTAATATTTGTTGCATCCACCAAGGAATGACTACTTAAGGATTATATTTTAAACCAGGATATTTAAATTCTAACATATTGTTATTTTTCTTGGAGAGGTCTCCATTTGTTGAGATCAACACACCCCATTTTCCAAACATGGGTACCCCATGAAATTTTTTTAGATCATTCACCCCAAGATATACCTTACCCTTGGTACCACATGACTAAAATCCCTTTGTATGACTTAAAATATTTAGAAATCATGTTAGTCCATAACAAGTATTAATGAAGAATTTTTAAATATTTCATTGATGTTTAATATGCTAATGTTTCTAATAATTTAACTTGTTTAAAAATATTCTTATGAGGGGTTACATTCAAAGATCCAAGGTAGGAACCCTAGAACTCAAACAAGGGTACTTAATTAAGGCTTTTTGAATCATGGTCTAACTCTAACTATGACAAAATTAATGTCCAATACTATGACATGCCTTAATCTCAAATCTTAGACTAAGGTCCAAGTCAGATTTCATGCTCAAGGTTTACAAATTTAGAATTGTTCCTTTTCTTTTTATCTTGAAATTTTATAACCTTTAAACCTTCTTATTTGGTAGGAACTCGACACCAAATTATCCTAAATTAACATGTGGTAGTGTCAAATGCATTAGTCACTCAATTGCATAAAGTTCTAAACTTTGTTGTAGATATTTTAACCTTTGAAAAATGTTGTGACCCTATGGCCCAATGGGAGCCTACCATTTATCACTCAGTCATGACATTCCAAAATCACAAATAATTTAAAAAGTCTATGACCTCACAACCCAATGGGATCCTTATAATTATCACTCAGTCATGATATTATAATATCACAAAGAAGTTACACATTTTACAACCATATGACTCAATCAGAACATGCCACATGGTGCCTAGTCATGGCATTCCAAGGATTTGGATACTTTCTAAAGTCTTGAAACAATGGATCACATAGTGCCACTTGGCACTTAGTTGTGCCCCCCATAGTTAAGTTAAAATGTTTGAATTTCATATTACTAAGATTAAATGATAAGATGACACTTGACAAATGGTCAGATAGTTTTGAATATCTAGATGCAACATGGAAACCACCTGATAGTTGGGTACAATGGGATGAAGACATGTGGACTCATGTATCATGATAATAACACCACCAAAATAGTCCATGAAACTTAGTGACAATGAAATCAAATCAAAATGTGCCACTTGGTAAAGTATCACAACATTTGAGTCCCTTCAATGTTTCATGTAACAAAGCCCCATAACAACATGAGCTAATAAGAGATTGTCACTTGGCAAACTAGTGGAGGTTATAAGGCTACATCAACCAAAAGATGAAATGGGTTGAGACATGAAACAATTAAATAATAATGATCAAATCAAAAGTTTCCACTTGGTAGAGTGTCACAACATTGGGGTCCATTAAAAGTTTCATGTAACAAAGCCCCAAGACAATGGGAGCCAATAAGAGATTTCCACTTAGAAAACCAATAGGAGTTTCAAGACCATATCAGCCAAAAGATGATAGGGGTTGATCTAGGTAATGATTAAATAAGATTCACCCAATTAGAAGGTGTCACTTGGTAAAGTATCGTATGATCCACCTAGATAATTCAATATTTGAAATAAAAGGTTAAAGTGCTCGAAAGGGCACCAAGTGTTGAGTACGTATCAAAAGGAAGTGCTAAAGTGACACAAAACTATTTTTAAAGCTCTAGTTATAGATGTGAATTAAATGTTGATGGGTATCATTTGATGGATATAAATCCAAGTCACCTCACTAAAAAATCAAAGCCTATGGTGATAGTCCATGTGGACAAAATGAAGATAGTGATTGTCCATTTTCTCAAAATAAAGTTTCAAAGTTGTTAGAATAAAATTGAAGATCCAACCTAGTTTTAAGTTAAGTAAATTTAAAAAACTTTCCATTTATGACTCATATTACTCAATTTGATTCTAAATTTGAAATTTAAATCTTACCATCTCAAAGTAATAGGTTCACCTTCAGTTGTTATCTACTAAGAGTTCTAAAGCATTCTATGAATTTTTTAAGGACTTTTGTGCATTCCTCCACCATTAAATCAATATTCAAGCTCACTAATCATATAATTTGAAACCATGGCCAATAAGAAAACATCCAAAGCCAATAAATAATAAGTCCCATTTATCTACTCTTATAAAATAAACATCATCTATCATGGCATTAATTTCAACTCTGTTGCATTAACTACTAAAGATAAACATTATAATGACTTAGTTTACCACATAGAAAATATTATGGACTAAGACAGTGATGATGAAGAAGGGTTAAATGAGGTAGAGGATAGATTAGACATTTTTTCACTCAAATATATAGGGCTACACAAAGTGGCATCTGACCCAATGTTATTCCCCTATGTAAACTTGGTCTACCATATGTTTTTTCAATCTAGGTGCATTACTAATATGATTAAATATTTGAATTTGGGCCAAAGAATTACCTTCATAGACATGCTACCCTTTCTATCTTACTATGATTTTTCCAAGCCAAAGATTGTATACAATCAGAAGACTATCACTCAATGGCTCCAAACACATGATATTAGGGAAGTTTTGAGAGACTGGGCTAAGAACAAGGGTAAGTTCATATGAGAAAAAAATCAACCAAATTCCCATTACTAAATTCATAAAAAGAGTAAGAATGGGAATGTCCATGATGAATCAGTTGCATGGGGATGAAGACACAAATCATGTAGATGAGAAGTGGATCCCACTTATTTATATGATAATTGATGATGGAAAGAATCCCCCTTTGGGAGAAATTATATATTATAACCTATAAGGCATAGATCAAGAAGGTTATGGCCAACCAAGGGGATCATTTTTACATGATATCCTACTTGGTGGATGCCATCTATGCCACCCAAAATTTCTTATAGTTCACCATTTGGGATCCCATGTTGAAATATACTATTACTCATACCTTCTCAAAGGTTAGAGTGTACAATTAAAATAAATATATGACATCCATTGCTGAACATTTATACCTTATAATGTATAGGTCATTCTATAAAAGGCACATGCCTAGACTATTAGAGGAAATTCAAGCAACCCTAATTACTCTAGGAGCCTATCGGTAGTACCCAAACTACATTATTATGAGGATAGTGTGCATAAAAATAACCCCCATTAGTTTTCTTATTACAATGTTAGAGAATCTATTTGAACATGAAATTTCTTCCAGTTACTCATAGGGGTGGATAGATTATGCAAAAGTAAAAGGAGAGGATTGGTTCGTCCTCAATTATCTAGCATTGGTCAGTTTAAATATAAAATTAGAACTCTATCATTTTTTTTCCAATAAAATGCCTAATTTTGATTTTTAAAGATATGAAAATAGGAAATGGGACCCATAGAATATTGCCTTCAAGCATTGCATCAAACATAGGTCATCCCTAACCATCACCTATCACCATGAGATTGAGAAAGAAGACAGGTTCTATATCAATGCCACAAATAATCAAGGGGTGAAACAAATATTAAAGGATGATAATTTACCTATTATTAAGTTAAGGTTAAAAGATGCTATTTTTTATGAAGTTTGCAAGCCTAAAATCACTCAAGCAGGTCCATCTACATCTATAATTCATATAATTAGTGCTAAAAAAGAAAGACCAACTGACCCTAACTCAATCAGAGGATCTTACAAGAATTTTATCCTACTTTGGGGAAGGGAAGAGCTAAGAATTAAAAACATACTAAGGAGGTCTCTAATTTGGAAGCCATAACTAACACCCCATCCAAGGTTCAAAATGTTATCTCACTACCTTTAGAACCATCAATGGTACCTCATTCATCTTTGATGGAGGTAGTAACACTACCCACTACAACATTGGCAACAATAATATGTAGAGTACCACCTCTCAATGCTAAATTCATATGGTGATATAGCTATAGAATGGGTTGTTGAGGTTATGTTTGACACTTAAACATTCTAGCTTAGTACAAAGTGAAGGGATATGAAGTATATTATAAGATTCTTAAAGCAAAGAGAACCTATGGGATTTATATCAGTAAATTAATCAACTTGGTCAAGTTGATTAGGATGAATAAATTTGAAGACATGAACTTGATACCCTTGGATGATTTGAGAATTTATCAATCCTATATCATTAGAAAAATTAAATCCCTGAACCAATGGATTGATGATGTGAGATCCTTGGGCCAGTCTCTCACCTAGTAGGGTGATAGAGTTATAACTCTGCTTAATGAGGTTAAAATCATACACCTTGATAATAGAGATGGTACCATCATCAACAAGGATGCTTTCAAGTCCCAAATCCATAATTTCATCATCAATTTTAGAATTTAAGCTTTGGATCAAGGAATAACCTTTGGATAGAAGATGGTGGACTTGGTAGCATCTGGCAACAAAATAATAGAGAAGGTAATGGAAATTAACGAGGTTATAAGCCCCCTCTTAGCTAGACATGATGCAATATTAGATCTCATCATCAAATTAATAAAGGATCCCATTGTATATTTTAAATTGATCGACATTGATTACAAGAAATGCTCTAAGGAATGGAGAAAAAAAATAAAAGATGATAATTAGTCAAGTAGAAAACCTTAGATGGTCACCATAGGAGATTCTTCCTCTTCATCCCATCTTTAAATTTCTTCTTCTTCAACTAAACTGGGATCTTCATCATCATCAAAATCAATAGGATACCATCTTGTCACCTTAAGAGCAAGATATCCATTTATCAAGCTTCTTTTCTTTGATGAATTTCATGTTCTAGTTTTGCTCAGTGTATTGTAAAAAGATTAGCTCTTTGAATAAGGAATATTATTGAATTTTTTAGAACATGAGAAATTTTTTTATAAGTGACTGTTGGCATGCGTTTGGTTCTTTTATAACAAATGTAACCATATTGGGCATAAAGAGGCCTATATATAGGGTTTTTCTTCTTTCTTTTTACTCGGAATAGTAATTTTGTGAAATTAATGCAAATAGAAAGAGGAATTCTATGAATTTGTTAACTATTTTCATTACTTTCATATTTTTATTATTTTTCAAGCTTTGCAAATTATATATGGTCTCATTTTTATCATGGTTAAATATGATAATAGTGTTTCAAATGCATCTTGTTAGTTTTTGCTTTTTGATACTCTAATGAAATTTGTCTATGTATGATCTACTTCTCTTCTACTCTAAAAATAAATATATTCAAGGCAATTTGTTGTAGGTGTCTATTTTAAATCATACTTTTCAGATATATGCATTTTATTTACCCTATAATCACCATTACATTTATGGTATTTTGAGTCTAGCACTAGAATCTCATGAATGCTATTTTTATTTGCACTATTATAAAAAATAACTAAAGGAAATATGTTGATTTTTATTATTACAAGTAAAACCTTTTTTTTTCTAAACCCCTCTTTCCCTTTTTATGTTTTTTTGACATGAATCACCTTAGATTCTTGCTCAATATAAATATTCATCTATTTAATTAAGCTTAGGAAATCAATTGAAAAAATATAAATCATTTTTCATTATAAGAACAAGAATTTTAAAATAGATTATGTCAATATAAAGCTGTTATTATCCCTACAACAAGGTCTGCTTGCAGACCAAAGGTGATAGTCATATAATCATTCCATCAAAACTGAAATAAGCCCTAAGGTCTTCTACGACCTACATAATAAACTAAGATATATTATCTTGTTATTTGAATTGCATCCTTAAAATATATGTACTCAACATGTATAATTAACATCTATTTTGGATCTTGTTATTCAATGGAATTATCCCTTTAGTAGTGAAATTCTTAAGAATTTATGTAATTTTTAACTTATTCATGTTTTTTGGGGGATTCGGTGGGATATATAATTTTAAATATTTTAAGATAAGAAGATAATTGTAGATAGAGTGGCCTAAATAATTATAGATTCCATCATATAGAATTTATCCACAATTTTAAATAATAAGGATAATATTATATATTTTAAAATCAAGATAAATGCTAATTGGAACCTTCCTAATGAAGTAAACTTAGAGACATGTCAAAAGAAGATAGACAAAAAAAATTAAAATGGTCTTGCCCATCCCGAAGATGGTTAAAAATGAAATTTTATGGAGATTCCAAAGGTAAATTTGGCATGGCAATGGATTTTAAATAATGATAAATAACAAGAGACATTTTTGGGTAGCCTATGTTTGAAATCTTGGAGTACAAATGAATCATATAGTAGAAGCAAAATCTACCTTTTGGGGTATTTATTTGAAAAAATAGATGAATGTAACTCATATAAAGGTCAAAGGTGATTCTATAAATATTATTAAATTAATTTATAATGCCTTAAATATTCTAAATTTGTTTGAAGAGGTTTTGTTAAGTCATGTGTCTATAAAAGTTAATAAAGTGTTAGAATGGTTTGTAAACAAAGGGGTCATCATTGGTGAATATAAAAAATGGAATGAAATACATGAGTTTCCCAATGATTTATTATAAAGTATTAAAGGGGAGGTTATGGAGCATATGGTGTTTATTCTTCAAAACATAATCTTTGGAATGGATGTTTTAATGTGGACATAGTTTAATAAACCTAGGTTTAAGTTGGAGGAGTCTAATGATGGAAAAACTTATATAGTATAGATTAATTAAAATTATTTAATCTAGAGATAAAAAGAGTTGATAATGGAAATAATTGGTATAAGGATATCTCTAGAAGGAAGGTCTTATAAAGACATTTTAAGCATTTTAAAATTGGTTTTTATTGTATCAATCAATTTAGATTGAGCCATGACACCCAAAGTTTATTCACTAACATATGTACTAGCTCAAATAATATAATGAGATAGAAAGGAGTGGATAAAATATATTATATATAAAATTTTAAATTTCCAAAGTAAGGGATAATAGAGGTGAGGAGAATATCAAGAGGGTAAGAAGTATAAGTATTTTGTCAACCATGGCAAGAGATAAATGCATATTAGAACCTATAGCTCCATAATTTGTAATAAAATGGGCCAAAATATGTAGAATTATTAAATAGGGGGATTTTTAAAAATTCTTTAATTCATAATGGTACATGACTCACATTTATCAATTGAATTTGTTAAGTCTTGGAATGTTTGTGAGGTTACTGTTAGAGGTAACTCTTTCTCAGTGTTAATGGAAAGCATTTCTTAAGTCACTAGTTTGAACATACATGGAAAAAATTACAAGTAAAAAAGAAAGATAAAATAAATATTAACCTTACTATCATGTAATAATAATTTAATTGAATTCTAAGGATGGTACCTCATGAGGTTCTCCATTAGATTATGAGTAAATAATTGAACCATATATATTATATTATAGTGCATCTTGATCAGAGGGATGTGATTGGAAAAGTAAATTTGGTTAAGAATATTTATTTGAACCATGATCAAGAATAATTTATCAACTCAAAAAATCTAAATGTTGAAATAAAGACTTGAATACACTACAATTAATTACCAAGACAAAATTAGTTATGTTGAAAAAGATATTGATATCTATAAGGGAATTGTTAAACTGATTATGAAATAAAATTAAAATATTAAAACTAGAATGAACTAATTTTATTTACAATTAAATTAATAATAATACCATGAAAAAGTTCCATTTAATAAGGAAACATTAGCTTTGACAGATATGGTTGGGAAATTAAAAACTAATTTTTCTCAAATAGAAGATAAAATGGTTTAGGTGGAAACTGAGATAAATAAGATTCATGTTGACATTGAAAAAATCATTCAAATCAGTAGATAGACCATCAATTTTTTTTTTTTATCATCACTATAATGTAATAAAATATTAATAATAAAAAACAAAGTAACATGGGTACTAGACTTAGTAGAATAATCAAGATGTAATATAAAGAGAAGGTAGCTAAAATAAAAGATGTGTATATTGAGAGAACCAAGTGCTACCTAAAATTAATGGTAGAGGAGTGGGAAGATAAAAAATAATTAAGTGATTTTTTATCTTTGTAATCTTGTGGATGATTGTTATTTTTCCATTTTTTTGTTGTTTGTTATAGGTGATGGGATTTTTTGCTAGCCTAGTCTTATTTTGGTCTATTTTTTTGGTACTTTTATTAATAAATATTTTATATTCTTACTATTAAAGGGTTTGGGCCCTTTAAAAATCCCCTTTTTACCCATATTAAAATAATCTATAAACTGACTTTGTAAAAAAATCCAGAGTAATAACCTTAAATTTTTTAATGTTAATAAGATGTTTATTTTCCTTTCTCCTTCTAGATATTAATAACATACTCCTTAATCCTAGTCAAAATGGCCCTACCTATTTTGATAGAATGAAAAACCTATCATTATATTCCCATTTGAGTCATTGACATTTTTGGTGTTCCATTATGTTTGTTGGGTCCAATAAGTTAAGTGTAATTTGTTCCTAATATCATCAAAAGTTTAGTTTATAAATGTTTTACCATGGAGGGTGCATAAGTATTAAAAACACCACACCAATAATAATTTAAGGACACATAATAAAATCTAATCTAGATACAACAAATATAGTAAATACAATCTAATTTTATGATAAATGAATGTATGTACCTAGAAAAAATTATAATTACCAAAGGTGGTTATAGGCACATATTTTATTTATCACTCACCAAAATTTGTTAATGGTTTAAAATTATGAGAAGAAGGTCCAAAAATACTGTAAAAGAGCATACACAAATAAAATTATGATATGATTAGCCAATTTTAATCAATTTTTTTCTAATAATGACCAATCATAATCAAACTATTATGATTATAATAGTCTATATCAATTGTGGGATAATTATTTTAATAGTGAATTTGTTAATCCAATAAATATTAAACTTTTTCAATCCATACATTTACACTTGATCAATATAAATTACTCCCAAATAATTTAATTGGTGCATGAAACTTATAAAATTTCTTCTCCTTTTCCTAATCACTAATCTATAAAAATAATACCTTAAGAAGACATCAAAAATGGTTTTTAGGGGCATATCTAAGTCAACCCCATACTTTTTTTAGGACATGTTTTGAAATATTATAAAGTATCACTCATGCATGCCAGCATTTAATCTCAGGTATATGACAATCCAATCCCTTGTCCATACTATATGAGATACAAATTTTAACCAGGGTAATATCCATTTATTATTTCACTAAATAAATATCCTTCTCTTGGTACAAGTAGTCAAAAATAATTCTTTAATCCAATATAGGAAAGCTCAAGATGTAATATATAGTTTTCTTATTTTTAATTCTATGTATGATATAATAAATTCATGTGTATGATGTATTAGGGTGATTGTGTATTATATATGCTTATTAAATTTGAATTATGATTTTATTAGTATGAAATTGCACCATATAAAAGAGGGAAAACTAAAAATTAATCACAATAAAACATTATGAACATAGTTTAGAAGGACTAAATGACCAAATAATAACTTGAACAATATTATAATGTTATGAGAGTGGTAAAACATTATTTGGATGCTCTAATAATAGAAATGATGAGTATAACATTAAAAAATAGCTAAAGAGTTGTAAGAGAATATCAAAGGATCCTAAAGTATAAAAATAATAGATTAGGAGAGAACAAATGATGATAGGGGAAGGTGATACAAATCTTAACACAAAGTAAAGTGCATCATTAATATCATAATATGAACAAATTATCCATATATAAAAAAATATTAACATCAATTACAAGTCTTATACCTAAAATAGATGTTTGCATAAACTCCAATTTAATGTGTATTTGTGTGTGTGTGCATATACATTAAAATAAATAAAAAGGGGTGGATATTTATTTTTATGCAGTCAAAATTATACCCAAATTTTATTATCTAATTTAGTTATAAATATGAAATTTATTTGAAATTTAAAAGGATGAGTGATGCCACTTTATATTAGATTCTATATATAACATCCTAAAAAATAAAAAACATTAGCTCCTCATAATCTAAATTAATGCTCCTCGTAACTCATATGTAAACATATTAAATATACATACATGAAAACATGACTGTGTACTAGTAGATCAATGTCTAATTAAGTTGATAATAATGTAACCAATGCAGTAATTTTAAAAAATAAAAAATAAATGGTAGGAATTAATACATCTTTTAATATCTGTTCCATGTTTCCATCTCTAAAAAATATAAAACAATCATGGGCCTCAATTTACCCTAACATTTGTTGAAACCTAAATACTAATGACCATGCTAAATTATAATGTTTGGTTCTTAGTTGAAGAACAAAAATATAGAACATCCATATAATTTTTTGGCATAACTCTATAACCTCTTGATATCTATAATGTCTTGATGTCTTGTAACCTTTTATCACCTAAAAGTGGTATTTGAGTGTTAAAAGTGCTACTTGAGACAACCTATTCCTATATTATCCGTAGACCTATCTTAGATCCTTTTATCACACTTTTATGGCCTTTGTGTGGACCATAGGCATCCCTATTTAGTTAAAACACATTCTTAGATCTTCATTTTCAAATCCTAGCTCTTCATGCCCATAAACTTACAAGTTGGACATTAGCACCACATTAAAGACACTAGAGCCTGGTGGCACTAGTGTCACCAACACATTGCTAATGTCCATTACCCTAACTTTCCCAAACATATATATTTTCAAAATTAAAACCCTCCTATGGTCAGCCTAAAGATATTTTATTATCCAAATAAGCTACCAAAAACAATAAATACATGAATTTTAGACCTCTATCCACTAGATGGAAATTAGATGCAAAAGACCTATTCAAACATGAAAAAAGTTGATCAAAATCAAGGTTATTAATCCCTATTTTGTTATAATTTTGCATACTACCACCTATAGTTACCCTAAACCCATAATTTCCTAATTTCCAATCTCAAGCACACTCAAGGATTTCAACACCATTATTATTCTAGCTTCAATTACACTAACACTTAGGTGGGGATAACTACATCAGGATTGATCCATCTTTAGAATATTGGTATATAGGAAACTCTCTTCATAGTAAGGTGTTGTGGATGTGTAGCTTACTAATGTACACACATTTTCAGCTCATACCTTACTTTCAAGGAGGATTAGGTTTAATATCATAAATAAGATATTATAGGCATAATAAAAAAATTTAGACTTCATACACGCATGAACAAGACCTAGAGACACAAGCGTAGGTACACCAAGAATTTAGGAGAAGTCCTACATAGAGGGCACTAACACTATTTTCAAGGTGATAGAGCCACATGACACTATTGTCCAAGTGTGTAACTACTATCTAAGAGAGGATCTAACATAATAATCTAGTTGGAGACACTCAGACATTTTCATATCTCAATTTTAAGCACTCAGATCTTCCATGTTAGGTGTTTTCTAGATAAGTCTTTATTTTCACATATTTATTATTATTTTTAGAAAGTTAAAATTTGTAACAAATTAGTGGCTATTTATTTCATACTATTTCACTAATTTATACTACTCAGCCCTTTAATGAAACATGGGATTTACATAGCTAAACCCTAAAAGGTTAAAACATTTGGTGAACCTAAATTACTTCAAACATTGCATAAAACCCTAAACCTAGATTACCCTAGGGTAATCATTTCTGTAATTTACTCTATGTTAATTTATAGCTTATTACCATGATTATCATGATGGAGGCCATCTTTCACTTCATGGTATAAAACCTTGTACTTTTCTTACCATGTTGATTACAAACTATGTTTAGAAAAGTACACATATATGTTACTCATACCATGGATTTGGTTAGAGATAAGCTTATTTTACACATTGGTCCTCCATCATGTGAGTCCCACTTTTTTGTGAATCATTTTTATATGGATCACATTGAATTACCTCTGATTACTACTAGATGATATAGGGATTAAAGGACTCTTTTTATTCTACACTCACATAGACCACTTGATTATATACGCTCTCATCCTAGCTCTACTACTCACCCATGACAAATAGGAGATCCTATAATATAATCCTTCACTAGGTAGAACATGGTACCTCCTCAGCCTATATAGGAGAGTCATAACCCTACCATCCCTCCTCATCCCCAACATACTAAAACAAGACCCAAATATTAGCAAAGATAAATTGATATAGTGGTTCAGTTGAGAAATACACTAGCCAAAATATCTATACTAGAATTTCTTCAAAAAATAACAATTTTCAAAGATATTCTTTTTCAAACACTTAATCATACATCCATGCATCATGATATTGAGCCATATTATTTTTCATCTATCATGAAAACTATAAAATATGTGGAGGATGTGATATATTTTTCCATTGAGGACTTATCTTCACAGTCAATAATTGATCAAATTTTGCTGCTTTGCATTCAATCTCAAATCAATAACAATAATATTAAACAAGTTCTCATCGATAATGGCTCGAGACTCAATATATGTAACCTGACATTTCTAAAAACCATATGGGTTAATTTAGCATCTATTCAAAATACATATAATAATATCTAAGGGTTTGATGACATTCTTGGATAGACATTGGGTTCAATTACATTGGACATCATAGTGGGACCAAAAACCTTGCCTACACACTTTCAGGTGATGTCAAACCATTTGAATTATAAATTTATCCTTAAGAGACCTTGGATACATGATATGGAGGTTGTACCTTTTACTCTTCATAGATGCATCTAATTTTTACATGAAAAGTACCTATACACATGTCTAGTAAATAATGAACCTTTTATATATTATAGACTCAATGATATTCCTACCCTAAGTACATCATTATGTGGGACACCTCATGTTCTCATCAAATTCCCACCTCAAAATATTCACATTAAGTAGATGCATACATATGAGGTGGAGGAGTCTAGAAATACTATTCATATACCTCATCTAGAACTTTATACAACATAGTTACCCTCATTTATGATAGATGAAAAACATATCATAGTAAAAACATCCTCACCCAGGGTAGATGTTGAGATTATTACAATACAATCACCACTATTTATTAATTTATAAGATATTTACATTCATAATTTTGAAACAGACTCACAGGCCACCACCAAAATGGATCAACAACCTATAAATATTGATGATTGTTTATGTGGATTAATTTTTACACCAATGGACCCAAGATATTATATAGATGATTTAAAGGCACTTATACCTTGACCTACACTATTAACACCACTTATCCAGGATCATATAGCTACATGTTCTCATACTTAGCTATAGTCAATAGCAGATCGATTGATCCATTTATTGCATATGGTTACATCCATGGATATTAATTAAGTCATAAATATTTAGGTAGGGATTTTACAATATATACCACACCATATCTTATAGATACTACTTGATAGAGGATTGATGATATTACCCATAGTCTAGCATAGATTAGTAAGTAGATTATCACCATAGGAAGGTCAACCCTTTTGCCATTTTCATAGACTCACAAGACATGATATAGAAAATTTTTCCATATTACAATATAAACTAAATAAATTTTTAAGGGTAATGGAACTATCCACATCATAAAAACTCCACCTCTATAGGTATTACCACTACCATAGATATGACCTCCATAAATATAAGCACTATGAGAGAGTCATAGCCAACATAGACATTCATGAAATGATATATTGATTATGTAAAAAATTTTAGTAGATAGATACTTTTCCCATGTGGCTATAGATGAGTATTATGATCATAACACTTACACTTTGGAATTTTGACACCACATTCATTATTAGGAGAGTGAGTTAAAACATGTTATACACTTTCGAGATTCCATTAGACACATTACACTACTATTTTTAGTTGGCCCCAAGGTTACCAATACATTATTCTTTGTTTTAATCAAAGACACTCATCTATAGTTTAAAATTGGTAGTACATGGTTATATATGATGGATGACATATTTGATTGGTCAGATGGATGCTTGACATTCAATCATGATGGAAACATGGTTTTCAACTTACATGATGACATAGATGAGAACCAAAAGTTTCATATAAGTACTCCATGGTATAATGTGATATACCTTAGGACCATATGAGAGGCATCTCAAATAGTTGATTAGCACACCATTTAGATGAATATAATTTAGACTCATACCAAGGATAAGGCTCCACCTAATACATATCAATTGGTATGATGTTTGTGATGATGATGAATTATTCATGTTTGGATAGATTCAATATCTAATACTATATGATCTTCTACCAGATCCATTATTTGATTATCCACATCCCATGAATATGATTTTGAGTCTATAAAAACTTTACACTTTTACTTTATATTTTTCTAATTACATTTCTAGCATTTACTTGTGCATAATTTATTCTCTTTGCTCCTTATACATAGTTTATTTTTATTTGCTTTTACATAGCTTATATCTAAAAAATACAAAAATAATATAACATAAAAATACAAAAACATTCAAATATTACTCAAAAACACAAAATTTATAGATTGTATGCATTTCTATGTTTACATTTCTTATATTTTCTAGACACTACACATGTTAGCTATCTTAGTATAGTAATTTTATCATACATACATGATTCACTTGTTCTTGTTGAGTACTTTTAGATTTCCTATAGGACTCAAGTCCACTACATTGATCCAAACTTGTCGTCATCTACCCATTAGGCTTATACACATTGATTCAAGATTATACATTTGATACATCTTCCCACTTGGGAGAACTATACACAATTTATATTACCAGGTTCTATCCTTACATTCTCTACATTCTAGTTTTAGCATTGTTATATCTTGATATTAATCATTACTACTTATACTCAGATTTTTTTGCTAAATATTACTATTTTAGACTTAGCATATGTACATCCTAGCTCTTACATGGATTTATATTACATACTCATTCATGCTTTCATTTATAGCTTATCTATTTTAGATTTATTATATTTCTATACTTCTATTATAAGGAATTTGAATATTCCATTGTTATTTAGATCTATGCTACCTCTATTCACGTATGCCTTGGACATATTCCCTTATCCCTTCTACGTGCCTTATTTATTGTGTATTAGAACATGTCCTTATATGTGGATCTAAGAAGAATTACTTGTTATTTTCATATGTCAACATTTGAACATGTTCTTGTATGTCTTCTTTTCTTAGATTTAGTGACATGTGCACATGTCACTTGTATTGTGTCCCCTTGGCCTAATTTGTGTGCCTCACATGATTTGTATAAATGGTTTATTATATGTATCACATCCATAAAACCTGTATTTTCTTGTTAAACACATTATTTTTGGATGCCTTGAGGGACCTCATGCATCTACCCTTCCTACTTGGGTGCCATGATGGACATCATACCCCATCCCCCTAGGTAGCTACTCAAATTTAGTATTATACACATTGATTGCATATACATTGATACCCTTGTGAAATAATATACATAACATACATCTTAGATTACAAACTTATGCTTATATTATCTTACATTCTAATGTTATGTTTGCATATTGTATTAGATTATCATATAGTTATCATATATGCTCCAGCTAACACATATTTTGTAGAGATAATTATTTTGAGGAAAATTATTTCACATGTCCAATAACTACCCTCAAAATATGGGGAATTAATATGGGTTTATTATAGAGATTAGGCTCCTAAATTGCATTCATAAAACATTTTTCAACACATAGGCTCAATTTCAAAAAATTAGACACAAGTAAAACACATGAAAAAATAGGGAATTAAGAATTAGTACAATGACTCAGATTTAAAAACAAATATACATTAGTGCATATATATGGAAACTATTGCTACATGACACTACTATCTAATATCACTAATTTCAAGATAGTTTAGCTTAGCCAAAATAACACACTAGGTATAGTACAAGTTTGCATAGATATAACTATGAGTTTGACACATACTCAATTTTTGCTCAAATTCACACTATTTCAACTCATAATCATATTATTTACTTAAATTTGTGGAATCATGTGTATAATTATCATTACCTTATTAAGTTTAGATACTCATATATAGTTATTAAAAATTAGACTAGAATCAATATTCTCAAATAATAAATTGGGGGCATGTGCATTGCACATTATTTCCATATGCTTAGTTACACACAAGTTGATTAGATGGAATGTAAAACTCCATGTCATTATATATGTTTTATACACTTGACATAGTATTATAGTTTGTAACCAATTTCATGCCTTAGTCCATCTATAGTGGTTGACATTCTTGAGTGGCTTAGATCTACCTAATGTACCCGATCCAACACTTTGTGTAGTTTAGTTTTATATTCATATATTAAACATGGGTTGGAAATGATGGATGCATATCCTACTTGAGTTATTAATCCACCCACATGTGAGGGTTCAACACACTTTTATTCTAATCCAATCTATTCACAAGTTATGATCCACCAATCAAGGGTGGGTAATGATGGAGTCAAAACTATATTGAGTTACTGAGCCACCCACATATGAGGATTAAAAAGGATATCATCTCATTCAAATATATTCAATGATTTGATCACTAAATACATTCACACAAATATGTTGTCACCAAATTCATGCATTGGTTCACATATCCAATGAGGTGTATTCATTCATGTCCTCTTTCCCATCTCTATACTCAACTTTACTTAGTTACTTATTTTTTTATCATAGTCTTTTAATTTGATATCTCTTAAGTAAGGAATGATTTATGCATGTTTTATTGTAGGTCACACTTTGGATTATGCTTCACATATGTAGACCTAGATTCAATTACTCATACTTAACTACACATGATTCACTTCTAGGTAAGTTTAGATATGATTTTTTTATTTATACTAATCATTTAATTTTGTTACATTTATAGCATTATGGGGGAAATGTAATAACTTATAAGTGGTATTTGAGTGTTAAGAGTGATAAGTGAGACATACTATTCCTATATTAACCCTAGACCTATTCTAAAGCCTTTTGTCACATATTTCTAGCCTTTGTGTGGACCAAAAGAATCCTTAGTCAACTAAAACATAGTCTCAAACCTTCATTCTCAGATCCTATCTCTTTGTGCCCAACAACCTACCAACTAGACATTAGTGTCACATTAATGACACTAGAGCCATGTGGCTCTAGTGTCCCTAACATGGCATTAATGTCCTCTATCATAAATTTCTTGAATAGATATATTTTCAAAACTAAAACCCTCCTAAGGTTAGCCCAAACATATTTTATTATCCATACAAGCTATAAAACACTATAAATACATGACTTTTAGATATATATCTACTAGATGGAAATTAGATAAAAAATACATATTCAAACATGAAACAAATTGAGAAAAATCAAGGTTATTAATCCTTATTCTATCTTACTTCTTCATACTACCATTTACAACTACCCTAAACCTAGATTATCAATCTCAAGCACACTCAAGGCATTCAAGACCACTATCATTTTAACATCACTTACACTTGCAACATCACTTAGATTGGGATAACTACACCAGTATTGATGCCTCTTTAGAGTATTGTGTTGATTAAATGTGTACCATAGGTTCTCTTAGTGTTTAAAGACCACTTCTCATTTTAGAACTAAGATAATTCAGAGCATGAGTAGTAGGTTATGATAATCTAGTTACCTATGGTAAAATAGAAATAGATAAAGTAAAATATTCCATAATATTTATATTATTTGGTGGTTGGGAGCCACCATGGCCAACAAATCCTTATGAATAAGAAGAGTATCTATACTAATTAATATTAATTATGCTCAATTCTAAGTCTAAAGACTAATCTATGTGAATATTTACAATGGTTTTTAAACTAAAGTGATCTGGTTAAAAAAGAAGTAAAGAGGTAGGGTAAGGTAGAGAAGAAAAGTGTTGTTGATCTTCATCTCAGATATCATGACAAAGTTCAAGGGTTTCCTAAGCATGCACTTAAATCCAATATATGAAATAAAATAGCTTAAGCTCAAATTACAACATCTATCAGGAAAGATTCTAAGGAAGATAAGACATAATGAAAATAAAAACCATGTTTAATTTAAAGTTTTATTCCTTTAAGCAAATATTTGATTCACATATAAAAATACAAAGAAAATAAAATGAAGCAAACTTAGGAACCTTCAATTAACTTAGTATATGCACAAGTTAACAATTCTACATTCACAATGTACGTACCAAGAATTCAAAAGAACTATTCAAATCTAAGATTTAGAAAGAACAATTGAGAGAGAAACCATATAGAAAAAGATGAAAAAAATTTATACAATATTTTTATAATTCCTTGATTGCATTAATAGCTCATAAGTATACATGTTTCGGCTCAAAACTCCCTCCTTTTACAATAGACAATACACCTTTTATAGAAATAAGGAATTATGTCGATCAGTTGCACTGAACTTACAAGTGTACAAATGTAAAGGATAGTTGTCCTTTCTATAAAGTTTTTAGAATACACTAAAATTTACAAAATGTACTAACCTATAGGTAAATGTGCTAACAAAATGCACATGCCTTTACAAAATAATATCCATTTTCAAAATTTAAAATGCTTCAATAAAAGAGAATATTCCTAACTAATTGGTGGACCCTATGCTCATGAAGTCCATTAGTTCTATTATAGTATATTTATTGTATTTTGATGTTTCTGATCAATAAGTCTCAAATTAACTGTCAATTTCAAGGAAGAGTCCATCCTCTTGCTCAGATAAGTCTTTAAGATCTTTGTTATTTCTCTCCAAAGCCTCATTAATGCTTGTTTACTTGACTATATTTTATTATATAGTTAGGATCATATTCATGACCCTATTGTTGTCAACCCTAGACCTACCTTGGCTATTATTCTTTACCTCTTACATGACCAAATTTGTCTTATTTTTGAATTCATCATTTGTAATGATGCCCATGGAGCTAAGTGTTGTAGGTTTAGCAATCATGGTCTTAAGGAACTTTTCTATCCTATCCAGTAACTCCTTATAATCATTGAGGAGTCTTTCTAAGCTCTTGGACAATATGATTAAACCCTAAATTTTATCTTTAATGAGCCCCATTACTATGTTTAGGTGGGCTAGGCTGATGGTCTTGAAACCTAGGATTTTATCCCCTATCAAGATGTTGATAAAATCCTTCATCTTATCTTTTGAACTCTACCAATGAGTAATTTAAACCCTAGCTACTGCATCTTATTGACTTAATACACCATGTCTTGCCTTTTTATCTTTAGATAATCAAACATGTCATAAAAGGATGCTTCAAACATGTTTATCATAGTATTGGGGATAGATAAAATAGCTTGCCTCTCTAGATTTTCCTTTTGCTTCTTTAGATTATATATTTGTTGTTTTGTACCCTTGATGCTGTTTATAACTAGAATGATTAAGATTGGAAAAATACAAGTATATCTTCTTAAAATATGGGGTATTATCCTAGCTTCTGACCTTTTATTAGATTCAAAACAATAAATGGTTCCACCTTCTAAAAAATGAATTCTTCACCAACAACCATGGCTCTCTTTTCTATCACCCTCTCCAAACTTGCAATTTTTGAATTGAATTGGACTCTGAATGATGATATATTTATTTAAGGAAGCTCTAGAGTCTCTATTTGGGTACCACTTGACTCCCTAGGAAAATTCATATGAGTTCCACTTGACTCTTCAAGGGCAGCCATCTTTCTTTCTTTCTCCTCCTTCTACAAGGCAATTATCCATGGTTTGAGCTCATCATAGACAGTTACATTCACTAAGTTGGTCAAGGCCCAAGAGTGTTTCATAATAGGAATATATTACAACTTATCATAGATGAACCATTCATATATGGTTAGCCATTGTAACACATTATCTTCACTAAAGACATTGACCTCACTTAAAGGGTGAGTGAAGGTCAGTTTGGGTTTCTTTGTTCCTATTGAAACCAATATAAGTTCAACATTCCTCTTTTGTGGGGAAACAACTGGAAATATAATCAAAGCCAATTCCTTACCTTTCTCATTATCTACCTCCTCAATTTTGGGTTGAGGTTATTCCATCTACATTTCCTCTTCTTTAGATTGATAAGCAGTGGATAACATCAACAATGTATCTTTCACTATCTCACTCAGGTCCAATGCCACCACATCAATGTACTCAATTAGATATAATGGTTCATTAGGATGGGTTGAAGATGATGTCCTCTCCCTATGTCTCCTTTCTTTAAGACTTTGTTTAGTTTTTACTCTAAGCTTTAGGACTTTCACTTGTTATTATAGCTGCATTAGAGGAGGTTGAGAGGATTGACCTCCTATTAGGTGGTACTACCTTGGACCAAGTTGCCAAATGTCATCACTTCCTTTCAACTCCCTCACCAATTTAGCTTTTACATTGATGCCACATTTCTTTAACCTATTGAATAATATTGTGAAGGATACAACCTTGGTGTATATTAAGTCATAGAATCTTAGCTAATGTTCATAAGTCAAATTTAATTGTTTCACCTTCAAATGTTTCCCAACTCTGTCATTGGGGCCCCACTCTCTCAACTCATCATGTTGCAATTTGAAAGAGGCTCTATGTCTAGAATCATCTTTAATGTTGTCCCAATGTTAAAATATGGTTCTGCCAATAGCCAAGGGTGAGGATGTAGTAGTCCTTTCCTTTTACTTCTATAAAAACCCATCTATACCATTGCATTTTAGAATTCAACTTCCTACTCAACCAATGTATTTGGAACATGAACTGGCAGTCTAAGTGGAGTGTATTATGTTCCCTCAATCCTGATGATTATGTAGTATGGATAAAACTAGATATCCCTAATGTACTCAATGAATTTCTTTGCCAATGGGATAAATATTGACATTGGGTTCTTGTTGTAGCTTTATACAAGTCAAGATAAATGTAATCATAGATAAACTAAATATGGTCTCTATACTTGAAGATATGTAATTTTGAATAGAACTAGGACACTGTCTGTCTTTTTAGGTGATGATCCCCTCAAGTTTGGGATCCCAATTATGTAAAGTAGGGGATATAGGAGATAAGACATCATATATAAGTTTTTCCTGAGACCCTTTCTTGATTATGAATATTTGTCTACATAAGCATGAGCCAATAACTTCACTAATGGGAGGGGTGATCTCCATTTCAATCATAAAGTATACTAGGGATACCCAAACACTATCAACATAAGTGGTGGTCTAAGTTCCACACATCCTATTCATCAAGGTCATTATCATCCTAATTCTAGGTTAGAATTGGTTGATGGGAATGTTTCCATTAAGGTTAGAAAACACATGGTTTCCATAATACAACCATGGGATCAAGATGGCTTTGAGGTCATTATTATTGGCCCATTCATTAAGTGTGGTTTTATCTACTTAGGGTTTGGGTAACTTATTATATATTTCAAAAGAAATGAGAGACACATAAGCAAGGAATTTTTAGGTATGTTCATTGATCAAAATACCTTTTCCAATTTTACATTCTTTAAAAATAGGGAAGATGACATCTATACAGTGAACTACCTCTAGTTTTACTACTGCATGGTCAAGGTTCACCATTTGTACTACAACCAGGTCATAATATCTTATCTTAAAAGATACAATATTCTCATCCTCCCTTGTTATGGGTTGTAATTATTTAATTTTTAAAAATATATTGGACTAATTATTATCTCAAGTGTTCAATGCCACAACATCAAATATTGTGTCCTTAAAGACCCTTCCTTCCAAATCTATGGTTAAGTAGATCTTTGTGTCATCTCTATGTTACTTATATGACACCATGATGGTGAGATTTATAAATTACTCACTCGTGGTCTAAAAATTGCATATGGATTAATTTACACTTTCTCAGATGATAATTGAGCTTTCTCTAGTTTGATAATGGTCAATTTGAGATCACTTTAGGGGTTTGTGGATGCCAGGGTTTTTTTGTAGGTTTTTTTTGGGCTATAATGGTGATAGTTCTTAGAATTAAGTGAATTTGGTGCCTTGGATTTGATTTAGACCTATACCTTGATACATTTTCTCTTAGTGACCATAAAATATTTGGTTTTGTCATTTTCTACTTAGGTGGTATATAATTAGCACTTTCATGGCACTTTGTTCATTAATGTTCAAAAAATGATCATTTCCCTTTGACAATCCTACTTGGTCTCACTCTATTGGATCATCTTACCTAGATCAATGTGAGCCATTGATCTTGATCCTATGAGTTTCATGATATTGGTCATTATTTGGACTAGGCCCTAGGGTTATGCCACTTGGTAGTCATGTAGGGCTTCTTGAGCTCTACACCTTATCAGCTCTATCAGATAATGCACATTCACCATGTGGTAGTCCCATGCCTCCATGGAGGTTCCATTGAATATTCCATAGATATCTTTCTCTATTTAATCATTTTTCTTTAATATCACACAAGCCATAGATCCTACAAAGGTGCACGATGTTTAAGTTAGGGATCTAGGGCATATAAAAACTTAGGTTAAAGACTTTAGACTATGATTTATTTCATGTTAATCAACATGATATAAACCTTAGGATAAATTATCTAAGATAAGTCTAGATCATGATTAAAAATGACCTTTAATAACAAAAGGACTGAGTAAAATGCCTTTTAACCTAAGGTTTTACTATATTTAATAAATATGATAAAATTTTAGGGTAAAAAGTTATGAGATAACTTTTTTGATAAAAGGACCTTACATTTGTTAGGTTAAGTCAATAAAATAAACCTAAATAAGATTATGGGACATATGGGGACCCAACATGATATTTTAGACCAAAGTTTTAGTCAAATGTTTAGAAACATGACTTCACTTTAGGATAAAATTTGGGCTATGTTCATGGTGTTTATAATCAATTTCATGCAAATTTGAACTTTGTCTATGATGGGTTAAAAGTTAAATGAAAGGCCAATTTTATCATTGAAGCACAAAAATATGCACATTCTTATTCTCTATATGGGTCTCTGTTGATCCTACAACATGAAGATAAACGTGTTCAATTATCCAAATGAGCTTTGTTCCTGAGCTTGAATTTGATGGTCTTGTGAACATCAATGATGGCCTTGTAAACATCAATTGATAGGTGAAAGAACATCAAATTTAAGATCATGAAATTATTTATAGGGGATAAAATTTAATGGTCTCATGACTATCAATGACATCCTTATGGACATCAATTGATGAGTATGAGAACATCAAATTTAAGCTTGCATAATTAACCGTAGGGAAAAAAATTTGATGGCATCATAGACATCAATGATGGCCTCATGAATGTCAATTGATGGGTGTAATAATGTCAAATTTAAGTCCCATAAATATTAATTCCCATATAAAATTTGATTTAATACACATCATTCGATCATTTCTCTTGAGTAAGCATGAACCTTAAATCATTATCTGAGTGATCAAATGAGATTGGCTCTATGATTCAAATTTTTTGATTTATCAAGTCTACCTCACTCTATTCAACCATTATCATCTATATGAATGCAGATCGTTGATATTGTAAAGAAGCACATGACATAAATTAGGGATAAACAATGTATAAGACTTAGGTTAAAGTCTTAATACTAAGTCTTATTTGTGTTAACAAACATGATTGGGGCCTTCAGACTAAGACATTTCTCTAAGTCAATAACATAGGAAAAGGACCTTGTGAATAATAAATTTGAACCAAGCTAGGAATATTATAAAAAGACCTATCAAAACTTTAGACCATGTTAAAATAAAAGGGAACAAAGAGGGGGATGTAAAGGGTGCCAAGATTATAATTTTTAAGATAAGGTTTGGTTGTGTTGAGAAACATGATGAAGACTTAATATATAAATCAACCTTAAGTCCTTAGAGTTTTAAAAGTGTTCCTACCAATTTTGCTCCTACCAAATTTTGAATTTAAATCAAAGGGTCTGATCTAGGGTTTCTAAATGATGTTTTTAGGAATCTTGAACATAAATTTAACTTACATTTTCATATACTAGAGGCTAGTAAAAACCCAATTTGGGATTGAACTATAAAATATAGGCATGATCTATTAATGAGCGTTCCATTAATCTTGCAACTTGAAATATGAAGATCACAGGTTATAAATGTTAGGCAAAACAATTGAAAAACTATGAATAAAAATAATAACTAGGGCATGGAGTAGATGACGTTCAAATATAAATAATATGTAAACACATTAACAATACTCTAATCAAGTGAATTTTCAATTTTAAGGTATACAAATTATACAATTTAACATGTGGGTCCCCAATTTTCAAAAATAGGGGGTATGTTGACCTTAATAAATGTCAAATTTTGGGGGAAACATATCAATATTCTAGAATTTAGAGACTCTAGTTTAGACAAATAACTAGATTACTTATTCTACTTGATCAGTACCATTATCAAGATTAGTTTATGGTTAAGACAAACCTTACTTCTACAAAATTAGGATCAAACATCAAAACTTAGTCATTCTCTATGTGTTCTTTGATTCCACTTGTTATTTCCCATGGGATTCAGGGGATAACTTTAAATTTTCATGTCTTTAACCATTAATATTAACTTGTATCATGTTTGGATATTCATTGAAAACCATTTTATAGTTCAAGTGAAGGTGGGGGAATTACTCTACTACTAGCTAGGCATCTATATCCTCTACATAGATACCTTTGGCTCCACTCAAAGCCTTGTTCCACTTCTATTCAAGCATCCATATCCCTGGTGGAGATTACCCGAATCACCTTTACTTGGAAAACTTTTGATTTTGTATCAAGCTCTTATTTTTGTATTTTTAAGATCTTTTAGGCTTTATAGCAAAGGTTTAGAACCAAGTTAGCTAGGTTTATGGGTTTGGTCAAATGTTTGATCCTTAAACAATCACCTATGGTTACAACTTTGTCCTAGCAAGGATATTTGTTATGTTTAAACATGACTATGACTTAATAATTCAAGCTTTCATCCTACATTAAAACTCTCCCCAAAACCAAATTTAGATCAAAATAATGTTTAAATAATTATAGAACAATTGACCTATCTACCAGTCCTTACTAGTTTCTTTAAACTTTAACATAAGCTTACCTTTGAAACCCATGATTAACAAATGCTTGAGATTCATACTTGAATTGTTAAACTATGGAGTTCTTGAGTGTTTAAGATGAAATTAAGCTGATGGCTATCCAAAGGACTTGTTAGAAGCAAGGAACTAAGTAGAGAAGCAAACACATAGAACAAAAAGAAAAGAAACTAGAAAAGAAAAGAAAAGAAAACAAATATATACAAGCATATGTACAAACAAGGGATAAGAAGTAAAGATAAAAAATAAACTAAACTAGCCTACCTAATCTATCTCTAACTATTCTTAGATTTTACTCCATGAAGACCCCAAGGGGAGTAGCAAAAAAGTAATGCTTGAGGCACTACCCATTGGTGGAAAATGTGAATTTTTCTCCTTGTAGGTATTTCAGCTTGAAGGTGTTATTTCCAAGTCTCTCAATAATCTAATAGGGACCTATCCACAAAGGTGTGAACTTTCCATGTTTACCCTTAGGCTTAGAGGCCTTGTCCCAAAGAAGAACTAAGTTCCCTTGTTAGAACACCTTTATCTTTGATCATTTGTCAAACTAAATCTTCACTATGGTTTAGTGCCTATTAAAATTATCAAAAGCTTCCTCTCATGCATATTTCATTAGAACAATGTCCAATAGTCTTGAATTTTCAAGTTCCTGATCTTCTTCCATATATTGCTGCATGAACTTGTATGTAAGTAACTTGAGGGTGATAGGGAAGATGGTTTATTGGCCATACACTAATAATAATGGTGATGATTTGAGAGCCTATTTGAATCTTGTTCTATTTACCTATAGGGTATATTTGAGGAGCTTGTACTATGTTCTAGGTTTGTCTACAACAAACTTCTTTATGTCATTCATCAAGTTCTTGTTGGTAGATTCAGATACTCCATTACCCTAAGGAGAATGGTTAGATGATAACTTGAGACTAATACTATTATCATATGCCCATTTTTTCATTGCAATGGATATGAAAGTAGATCCATTGTCACATATTAGAGATATTAGAGTTCCAAATTTGGTGCATATGTTTTCTTCTAAAAACCTAATCACTTCTTCAGTTATACACTATTTAGTGGACACTACTTCAATCCATTTGATACTATAGTCAGTAGTAGTTAGAATGTACTTGTGACCTTTTGATGAGTTATGGTTAATTACCCCCATGAAATCCAATCCCTATTGGGCAAATGGTTTGTTAATCATCATTGGTTGTAGTGGTATGGCTACCTTGGGCTTCTTTGTGCTAAAGATATGACATGAATGGCATTCCTTGACATGATTATTAACATCCTTGAAGATAGTGGTCCAATAATAACCATCTCTAAGGATTTTTTGAGATGTGGTTCTTCCAAATGGATGCCCACTTCCTAGCTTCTCATGAAAAGATATCATTATCTTGACAACTTCTTTTAAAATGCATCTTAAGTAGACACCTTTGAAGTTTATTCGGTATAGCAATCTATTCTTGATTAGGTAATGGGCTGATTTTATTCTTAGAGATAACTTATGCTTCCTAGTCAATCCTACATGACAAGTACTATTAATCAAAAAATGAATGATAGGATCATACTAGTTATTAGTCTAAAATCTTTATTAATCAACTTGCATGATACTTAACTTGGGGTTAGCATTGGAAACCATTTGAATCAAACCTTGGTACCTTACCAATTTTGTATTCTTCATCTCAATGTCATATTCTTGTAGAATAGACATCCACTTACCTCACCTTTATCCTAGATCATTCTAACTTAGCATGCAATTTTTAGCAAGGTTAGATAAGAGAACATGCACTTTATTCCTAAGAATGTAGTACCTAAATTTATTTACTACCTTTAATAATGCACATGTTTGTTTATCAATTAAGGAATAATTCAACTCAAAATTTTTAATTTTTGTGCTCATGAAATCAATTAGATGCTCACATCCATCAATTTTCTAGGTCAAAATGGTAGAAATAGTATGATCATAAGCAAAGGAGTAAAGGTAACAATCCTTGGATAAATCTGGACTTATCAAGACTAGAGCTTGACCAATTACCTCCTTGGTGTCCTTAAAGGATTTCTTATTTTCCTCATTCAAAGATATTTTGGCATCCTTTTTTAGCATATCATTTAATGGTTTGATAATTTCTACAAAACTAGAAATAAATTTCCTTACAAAGTTAATTTTACCAAAGAATGATTTTAGTTCTTTCCTACTATTAGGAGGCTCTATCTTTGATATATCTTCTAATATTTTAGGATCTATAGATATTCCCTCCTTTGTGATGACATGGCCTAATAAATTTCCCTTAGTAATGCAAAATATACTCTTCTTTAGGTTGAGGGAAATCCCATACCTTATGCACCTTTAAAATACTTGCTATAAATGCATGATGTGGTCCTCCCTATTTTTATAAAAAATAGTCAGATCATCCATGTATATAATAATTCATTTACCTACCAAACCTTAGAAATCATGATTCATATCCCTTTGGAATGTTTCTCCTATATTGATTAGTTTTAATGACATCTTGATTTATGCAAACATGCCCCAATTGGTAGTAAAAGTAGTCTTCATCATGTCTTCTTGGTTAACAATACCTAGTTATACCCTAAAAATCCATCCAAAAAGGACATCTTAGTAGAACAAAAAACACTTTATATAACTTGGCCCAAATAATGCAAAGGATAGTTTTCCTTTTTATATGACTTATTTAGATTCCTAAAATCAATACATAGTCTTATTTCACAATTATTTTTACTAACTAGTAACAAATTGGCAACCCAGGTAAAGTGTCTAATTGGAAATACAATCTTGGAATCTAACAACTTGTTGACTTCTTTGAAAATCATAGGTTCTAAAATTAGGTTGATAGGCCTATACTTTTGTCTAAAAGGTTTACAATCCTTTTTCAAGGGTATGGTATGGGTGAAGACTCTTGGATCATAAAAATTTAAGTCATCATAAAACCATGTTATTATGTCCTTAGAGTTAGTCAATAGGTCTTTGTATTTTTTATCTTCAATGCTCATACATGTTGTTCCAATATTAACTAGCTAAGGTTGATCTTGAGGTCCAAGATCAACTACTTTGTAATCCTTCCCACTCACTTTGGGAAACTTGTGTTCACATCTAGCTTATCTTGGTCAAATAAACTCTCCAAGATGATCATGCCTTTTGGAATTTTTTTATCATTTAGTTGAATGACTTTGTTATCATATATTCCATGTTCCTCAAGAGTATTCTCATTAGCCTAATCTATGACATGGGCCTCGAATACTCTTAAGTTGGTAATGAAATCTAGGATCTGTTGGTCATCATCAAAAACTTGCATATGGTTTACATTATCTAGGACTAAAGGGCATGGAACCAACTCAATGATAAAGTTGTGAGAGTTACAATTTGGCATAAGATTGGTTGCAATTGAGGCAAGCTCATCAACAACATTGTTCTCCTCCTTAGGGATGGAAACAATGTTGAATGCATTAAAAGATTATAGAAAATATTAGACTCTAAACTTATATCTCTTGAGATATGATAATTTACACTATTACCTACTCCTCACTTGCTTGACTACAAGTTCTAAATCACCATGAACTAACAGTTCTTTGACTTTGTACTTGATGGCAAATTGTAAACCTAAGATCAATGTTTCATACTCTACAACATTATTGGTATAATGAAACTAAAGTCTATAAGCAACATGATATTAATTACTAATAAATTGGTTAGGACAACTCCTACTATAGACCCAAACTTACATCTAGCCCCATTAAAATGCAGCTTCCACAATCTAGGAATAATATAAGAAGGTTTAGACTCACATACCTTAACAAATTCAAGAGTGAAAACTCACAAATCATAGTCAACTATGTTCACCTTATCATTCATAGCATTGTATTCTATGATCATATGCTTCATCCTTGGTTCTTTTTCCACTCTATTTTCATTTGGTACTCATTTACATGGTAGCCACAAATGTGAGAAGTCAATGGACATATATCCATTTAGGGCCTTTGTCCACTCTCTACTTAATAGTAAGCCATAGGCATCAGGTATGTCCACCACCTGGATGCCAATAAATTATTGAACTCTAGGCTCAAAGTCAAGTTGCATATGTACATTTCAAAATTCCCCAATTACTTTGACCCTAGACTTATCTAACTAGGTAAGATCTCTATCAAATTTGATAATATTCAAGCCAAGTTATTTATAAATACCTACTAGCATAATGTTTATGTATACACCAAAATCTAACAAATAGTTATGTATATTATTACCAAACATTTTGATAGTAAGCAGAAAAGGTGGGGATTTTGTCTTGGATTTATACATAGAAACATTGGTGTTATTAGTCTTGGGTGACTTTCTAGGTTTCTTGGACAAGGAATTCAAAAATAGGTCCCTTTGCTTAGTGATCTATGTCAATTCATGCAATGTGATGTTATCCTTTACTTTCTTCATGTCCTCACAATATTATACCCAATTTTATTGGAAGAATTAAATGTATTAGTACTATTTTTAGATGTACTTCCCTTTGGAGGTTTTGGGTTATTATCTGAATTAGTGTCTAGAGGAGTGCCAAAGTTATTTGGAGGTGTTGAATTAGTCAGGGACTTCTTATGCTATTTGTTTTTTAGAGGGTAGGTTTTATTTAATAACTACTGAAAAGCATAGACCTCTTTAGGAATATTATCTATTTCATTATCTTCTTGGAAGGGGAAGTCAAACATCTCTACCATGAAGGGTTGGTTAGCAGATTTAGATCCTGATGTACTTGTACCATTATCTTTATTGGGAACTACTTCAAATGTATCCAAATCCTCTTGAAAGGATTTAAAGGCTTTGCAAAATTCAATGCAATCTATCTCACCATGCCTAAAAGTGAAATGTACCCTATAATAATCACGTAAAGCAATATCAATAAGATTTATATCCATTATTTTCTTATCAAAAGACTCATTATTATTATTTTTATTTTAACTATAATTATGGAACCTCTTATGAGGTCTATTAATCTTTTGGAAAGAAAAGTTCCTACCTAAACTCTCTATAGTATTACCAACTTGTTTTTGCAATTGAAGAAAATAAATGCTTAAATTTTGGACCATTTTTAAGATAGTCATTTTCATTTTTGGGGGCATCATATTTATGAACCTAATTGTTATTAGTACCATTAGTTGGTACCAAATATTTTTGATCACCTGGATTAAATCCATTTACAATAGTTTTTAATAACCCTAAGTTCTAAGTAGGATGATCATGACTTAGAGGTAATTGGTATAAAGTTGGTATTTGATTCAAGGTAGGTATGTTATTATTATTGGGGAAGACATTCAAAATGGGCAAATGTGGATTGATGTTGGGAATGGATTAAGCCATCTAACCTTGGGGTTGCATTTGATCATTAATGGTCACTACTTTAGAATAGGCTAAAGCTAGGGTATTCATAGGTCCAACAACCCTCTTTATGAAAATAGAAGTCATGGGATCCAAAGCATCTTTATAGATTTCCAAAGATAAAGCCTCATCTGGTCTATAAGGAGCTGTAGTCCTACTAAACATCTTTTGGAACCTAACATTGAAATCTCTTATAGGTTAATTTGCATCCCTCTTTACCATGGTGAATTGTGGTATAAGATGTAAGGACTAATAATTTTTCCAAATTGGTCAATGAAAACATTATTAAAGTGGTCCTAATTATTAATGTAATTTTTAGGTAAATTTAAAAACCATTCATAAGTAACATATTTAAAATTAAAAGGAAATAGATTACATGCTACATCCTCATGGATTGCATTTAATAATCTTAAAGAAGCTTTGAATGACTTAATATGTTACTCTAAAATTACAATACTAGTTGGACTAAATGTTGGAAAATATTTATTAGGGTTTTGGAGAAGGTCATGTACCACACCTAGCATGTTGATAGAAGAACCACCCATCCAAGCCATACCTTGATTGGGATTGAATGAGTAAGCACCCTAAATTGGGGAAGTTGGCAAATAATTTAAAATACTACACTTACCTTTGTCTTGCCTAGCTCTTCTATGGACTTGTCACTTGAGCAAAGGTTACCTAGTCTCTGAATATGACCTTGATCTAATTCATGGTAGTTAAAACTTGAAAATTTTGAATCCTATTTGAAATACAATGTGTCAATCCTAACTTCTTAAACAATAATGATAAGAAATGCACATTAAGCAAATTTTGTAAAGATTCATATAAAAAATAACAAAAGACATCAATATTTAACTAAATTAGATCAAAGAAGTGTTTGAATACATAAGTATGAATGACATTTATAAATATAAGTTAAAATTAACTCAATTGATAAAATAATCTAAGAATCTTTAGTCAAAACAACTATTACTAATCTCAAATCTTTTGGTTTCATAATTCTAAAGTTATCTTTACCATAATTCAATGTATGTCTTCAAAGAAGGTCAATATTCATGTAAATAAGCACAATGACAAGTTTGAAACCATGAAGATCACCAACCTTTACAAAATTATGCCAAAAGGAACACAAATATGCAAATAATAGATTGATCTTTGATCAAAATATACCAAAACTAGTAAAGATCCTACAAATCTACAAAGAATCAGCCCTCCTTCTAGTGATAGTGGAGCTTATGCCTGTTGATGCTTAAATGAGTACCACATGTGCTCTTAGTGTTTAAAGAACACTTCTCATTTTAGAATTTGGATAATTTAGAGAATTATTAGTAGGTTGTGGTAATCTAGTTACTAGTGGTGAAATAATAGTAGAGTAAGCAAACTATTCCACGATATTTATATTAGTTGGTGGTTGGGAGCCATCGTGGCCAAAAAATATTTGTAAATAATAAGACGATCTCTACTAATTAATATTAATTATGCTCAATTTTAATTCTAAAGATTGATATATGTGAATATATACAATGATATTTAAACTAAAGTGATCTACTTAAAAAAGAAGTAAAGAGGTAGGGTAAGTCAGGGAAGAAAATTGTTGATCTTCATCTTAGATATCATGACAAAGTTTAAGGGATTCCTAGGCTGCACTTAAAACTAATATATGAAATAAAATACCTTAATCTTGAATTAAAACATCTATCAAGCAAGCTTCTAAGGAAGATAAGACACAATGCAAATAAGAACCATGTTTACTTTAAACTTTTACTCCTTTAAGTAGATAGTTGATGCACATATACAAATACAAATCAAATAAAACAAAGAAAACTCAAGAACCTTCAATTAACCTATCATATGCCCAAGTTAACAATTCTACATTCACAAGGTACGTGCTAAGAATTTAAATGAACTGTTCAAATCTAAGATTTAGAAGGAACAATTGAGAGAAAAACCATATAGAAAATGATGCAAATAAATTTAGACAATCTTTTTAGAATTCCTTGCTTGCATAAATTTTTTGGCTCAGAACACCCTCATTTTGCAATAAACAATACTCCTTTTATAGAAACAAGGAAGTATGTCAGTCAGTTTCATTAACTTAAAAGTGTATAAATGTAAACGACATCTATCCTTTCTATAAAGTTTATATAATACACAAAACTTTCCAAAATGTATTGACCTATAGGAAAATGTGCTAATAAAATGCACATGCCTTTACAAAAGAATATCCATTTTCAAAAATTATAATGCTTCAATAAAAGATAATATTCCTAACTAACTGGGGGACCCTATACTAATGAAGTCCCTTGGTTTTGTTGCAGTAGATTTACTATCATTTGATGTTGCTCATCAATAAGTCTCAAATTAACTATAGGTTCAAGGAAGAGTTGACCTTGTTACTCAATTATATATTCAAGATATCTATTATTTCTCTCTAAATCTTTATTAATGATCCTTTCCTTGGCTATATTTTATTCTATAGTTAGGAACATATCCATGACCCTATTGTTGTTAGCCCCAAACCTGACTTGGCTCTTGATTTTTACCTCTTACATGACCAAAGTGGTCATATGCTTAAATTCATCATCTGTAATGATGACCATGGAGCTAATTTTTATATTTTTAGAAATCATGGTCTTAAAGAAATTTTCTATCCTATATTTTAACTCTTTATCATCCCTAAGGAGTCTTTCCAAGCTCTTGGACCACATGCTTAATCCCTAAATTTTATCTATAATCATCCCCATGACTGTGTTGAGGTGGGATAGGTTTATGGTCTTGAAACCTAGGATTTTATCCCCTATTAGTATGTTGATTAAATATTATATCTATCTTTTGAACACTACCATTGAGTAATTAAACCCCTAAATACTGCATCTTGCTGACCTAATACACCTTATCTTGCATTTTTATCTTCAAAGAATCAAACATGTCATAAAAAGATGCCTCAAACATATCTATCATAGAATATGGGATAGATAAAATAGTCCACCTTTATATATTTTCCTTTTGTTTCTTTATATTCTCTATTTGTTGTTTCACACCCTTGATGTTAGTTTGTAGTTGGGTTGATTGAGATTGGGATAATTCAAGTATATCTTCTTCAAACATGGGGTTCTCAACTAGATTATCACCTCCTACTAGAGTTAAACTAATAAATGGTTCCACCTTATGAAAAATGAATTCTTTAAAAAAAACCATGGGTGTTTTTTACGTCACCCTCTCCAAACCTATAGTTTCTCAATTGTACTGGACTCTGACTAATGATTAAGTTATTTGAGAAGGATTTGGAGTCTTTATTTGGGTTCTACTTAACTCCCAAAGAGTAGTCATCTGAGTGTCACTTGACTCTCTAAGGGAAGACATATTTATTTCTTTATCCTCCTTATTTAAGGTAATTATCCATGGTTTGAACTCATCATGGATAGTTACATTCACTGACTTGGTCAAGGGTTAAGAGTGTTGTAGAGTAGGAATATTTTGTAGCTTATTATAGATGAACCATTTAGGGATGGTTGGCCCTTGTATAACATTATATTCACTAAAGACATTGACCTCACTCAAAGGGTTAGTGAAGGTCCATTTAGGTCTCTTTATTCCTACTAGAACCAATGCAAGTTTAGCCTTCCTCTTTTATGGGGAAATAATTAGAAGTAGACTCAAAGCTAATTCCTTCCCTTTCTCATTCTCTTCCTCCTCAACTTGGGGTTAAGGCTATTTCATCTAAATTTCCTCTTCATAAGATTGATAAGTATTAGAAAACATATACAATTCATCTTCCACTATCTCACCTAAGTCCAATGCCACCACATCAATAGACTCAATTGGAGATCCTGGTTCATTGGGTTGGGCTAAAGATGATATCCCCTCCCTAGGTTTCCTTTCTTTAGCCATTTGTTTAGTTTATACTCTAGGATTTGGAACTTACAATCATGATGGTGGCTACATGGGAGGAGGTTTAAAATATTTACCTCCTATAAAGTGGTACTACCTCAGACCAAGTTGCCAAATATCATCACTTCCTTTCTAGTCCCTCATCAATCTAGCTTCTGGATTGATGCCACGTTTATTCAACCTATCTAGTAATATTTTGAAGGATTAAACCTTGGTGTATATTGAGTCATATACTCCTCAATGATGTTCATAGGTCAAATTTATTTATTTAGCCTTAAAATATTTCCCAACTCTATCATTGGGGTCCCACTCTCTCAACTCATCAAGTTGTAATTTGAAATAGTCTCTATGTCTAATAGCATTTTCCATGTTGTCCTAATGCTAGAATATGGGTTTTTATAATATCCAAGGGTGGAGGATAAAATATTCCTTTCCTTTTTATTTTAAAAATCCCATATATACCATTGCATATTTTAAATGCAACTTCTTACTTAGCTACTTTGTTTGGAACATGAACTAGTAGTCTAAGTGGAGTGCATTGTGTTTCATCAATCCTAATGATTATGTAGTATAGATAAAACTAGATATCCCCAATAGACTCAATGGATTTATTTACCAATGGGATGACTCTTAGAATTGGGTTTCCTATTATAGCCTCATATAAGCTAAAATAGATGCACTCACAGATAAACTAAATATGGTCTCTATACTTGAAGATATACAATTTTGAATAGAAATGGGACATTATTTGTTTATTTTAATGTGACCATCCCCTAAATTTGGGGATATAAATTATGTAAATAATGTCATATAAAAGATAAGTCATCATATATAAGTTTTTCATAGACCCTTTCTTGATTGTGAAGATCTATCTACATAAACACGAGCTGATAACTTCACCAATGGGAGGGGTGAGCTCCGTTTCAATCATAAAGTATACCAAGGGTACCCAAACACTATCCACATAAGTGGTGGTAGGATTTACACAAATATTTTTCATTAGGGTCATTATCATCCTAAATACATGTTAGAATTGGTTGATGGGAATGTTTCCATTAAAGTCAAAAAACACATGGTTTCCATAATACAACCATGGGACCAAGATGGATTTGAGGTCATTATTCTTGGCCCATTCATTGTGGGTATATCTACTCAAGGATTGGGTAATTTATAATATATTTCAAAATAAATGGGAGACACATAGGTAAGGCATTTTTGAGTATGTTCATTGATTAGCATACCTTTTTTAATTTTACATTATTTACAAATAGGGATGAGAACATCTATACACTGAAGTAACTCTAGTTTTGATGTTACATGGTGAAGGCTCACCATATATACTACAACTAGGTCAGAATATCTTATCGTGAAGGATGTAATATTCTTGTCATCCCATGTTATAGGCTATAATTATTTAATTTTCCAAAATAGATTAGACCAATTATTATTTTTAGTGTTTAATAACACATCATCAAATATTGTGTCCTTAAAGACCCTTCCTTCTGAATATGTGGTTAAGTAGAGCTTTGTGTTATCTCTATGTTGCTTCCATGCCACCATGATTGTGAGATTTTTAAATTTCTCATTGGTGGTTTATAAATTACCTCTGGATTAATCTACAATTGCTCAGATGATAATTGAGCTCTCTCTGGTTTAATAATGGTCAATTTGAAATCACTTTAGGGGTTTTTGGACACTAGGGGTTTTTTACAGGTCTTTTTTGGGCTTTAATGGTGATGTTTTTTTGACTTAAGTTAATTTTGTGCCTTGGATTTGATTTAGACCTATATCTTTATATCTTTTCTTTTCATGACCACAAAATCTTTGGTTTTGTCATTTTTTACATAAGTGGCATCTAGTTGGCACTTTCACTGCACTTTGTTCATTAATATTTAAAAATTAACCATTTCCATTTGAAAATATTACTTGGTCTCACTCTATTAGATCATATTTTATAAATCAATATGAGTCATTAATCTCAATCTTCTAATTTTCATTCCATTTGTCATTATTTGGACTAGGCCCTATGGTTATGCCACCTGGCAGTCTTGTGAGCCTTCTCAAGATCAACACCTTGTTAGCTCTATCAGTCAGTGTGCATTCACCATGTTTTTGTCCCATGGGTCCTTAGAGGTTATATTGAATATCTCATAGGTATCTCACTCTATTTGATCATGTTGTTCTGATCTCATGTGAGTCATAGATCCTACAAAGGTGAATGATGTTTAAGTTAGGGCTTAGGGGAATATAAGAACTTAGGTTAAGGACTTTAAACTATGGTTTATTTCATGTTAATAAACATGATATAAAATTTAATATAAAATATTTAAGATAAGTCTATATCATGATAAAATGGGACCTTTAATATTAAAAGGACCAAGTAAAATGCCTTTTAACCTAAGGTTTTACCATATTTAATAAATACAATAAAACTTTAGGGAAAAAAATTTGAGCTGAATTTTTTAATAACATGACCTTACATTTGTTAGGTTAAGGAAATAGAATAGACATAAATAATATTATGGGACATATGGGGATCCAACATGATATTTTAGACCAAAGTTTTAGTCAAATATTTAGAAACATGACCTTAGTTTAGGATAAAATTTGGGATAGATTCATGGTGTTTATAATTGATCCCATGAAAATTTGAGCTAGGTTTATCATGGGTTAAAAGATAAATGAAAGTCCAATTTTATCATCGAAGCACAAAACTCTACACATGATTATTCTCCACATGGGTATCCATTGATCTTGTAACATGAAGATAAACATGTTCAATTATCCAAATGAGATTGGTTTCTAAGCTTGAATTTGATGATCTCATGACCATCAATGACAACCTCATGGATTTAAATGATGGCCTCACATATGACAATTGATGGGTATGAGAACATCAAATTTAAGTCCCATGAAAAGTAAGTCCCATAGAAAATTTGATTCAATATGTGTCATTTAATCATCTCTCATGAGTAAATTTGAACTGTCAATGATGATCCAAGTGATTGAGTGAGATTGGATCCATGATTCAAAGAAATTAATTCTTCAGGTCCACCTCACTCTATTCAATCATTAGCATCTGTGTGAACATAGATAATCAATCTTGTAAAGAAGCACATGAATTAAATTAGGGCTAAAAAATGTATAAGACTTAGAATAAAGTCTTAAGACTAAGGTCTTTTTTGTGTTAATAAACATGAATGGGGCCTTACGACTAATTTATCTAAGTCAATAACATAGGAAAATTACCTTGAAAATAATAAGTTTGAATCAATCTAGGAACATTATAAAATGACCGAACAAACCTTTAGATCATGTTAAAATAAAAGGGAATAAAAGGGGGGTGATGTAAAGGGGATCAAGCTTATAATTTTTAGGATAAGTTTTGGTCGTGTTGATAAACATGATGACTCCTTAGTATAAAAATTAACCTTAAGTCCTTAGCATTTTAAAAGTTTTCCCACCAATTTTGCTTCTACCAAATCTTGAATTTAAATCAAAGGGTCGAAGCTAGGGTTTTTGAATGAGGATTTCAAGAATCTTGAACATAGATTTAACTTGGATTTCCATAAACAAAATTATATTAAAAACCTAAGTTAGGATTGAAATTTAAAATCCAATCATGGTCTATTAATGAGGGTTCCATTAATCCTGTAACTTGAAACATGAAGATCAAAGGTTAGCAATGTTAGGAAAAGTAATAACAAATCTATAAAAGAATAGACTAATCAAGGTATGGGTTAGATGATGTTCAAATAAAAATAATGTCCAAACATGTTAACATTAATTTGATCAATTGAATTTTTAGTTTTAAGGTACAAATTGCATAATTTAACACATAGGTCTCCAATTTTCAAAAATAGGTGGTATATTGACCTCAACATACTGGTATGTAGGAAAATATCTTCACAGTTGGGTATTGAGGATGTCCAACCTATGATACTAATAAACACACATTTTAATCTCATTCATTACTTGTAAGGAGGATTATGGTTTACATCATAAATCAGCTATTATAGGAATAATATAGAGTTTCAGATTTCATTTACATAGGAAAAAAAATTAGAAGCATATGCATAGGTGCACCTAGAATTTATGATAGTCTTACATAAAGGAACTAGTACCATTTTAAGGTCACTAGAGCCACATGTAACTATTATCCAAGTGTGGTGATACTATCTAGGAGAGGATATGACATAGCAATCTAGTTGATGACACTCAAACCTATTCGTATCTTAGTTTTCAGCACTGAAATATTCCATGTCATGTGTTTTTAGATAAGTCTTTATTTGCACATATTTATTACTATTTTTATAAAGTTAAAGAAATTAAAAATCTATAATAAATTAGTGGTTATTTATTGCATATTATTTCACTAATTTAGACTACTCAGCCCTTTAATCAAACATAAGATTTACATAGTTAAACCTTAAAAGGATAAAACATAACCAAAGATTATAATTAGCTAAATGTATGCCCCTGATTTGAGGTGAGGGAGTTTATTCATTTCACTCATCTCAAACTAAAAGGATCACATGCATCATGTGTAACATAGATAAAATAAAGTTATTTATTATTCACATGGCTACACCCATTTTGGGGGGAGTGGCTTTGAGGTTGATCCTCCCTAATATTTTTGAATTTCCTTAACTTTGTTTGTTTCATGTGGCCCATCCATAGTTTTTATCTTCTATTTTAGTTGCAATTGATTTATTGGGTGGTTAATTTATATAGGCATTTTACTTTATAGGTGATTTCCTTGAGGTGAATGCTATAGTATGTATTCTTTAGATTTATAAGCTCCCCCATTTCACATTTACTCTATCATGATGTTGGCTTAGGTAGAGGTAATTCCATTCCAATAATTTTTTATTCCATGTGAGATGGTTCATATTGGATCCTTCAAGACTGTGGTGAAAGGTTTGTGTCATTTTTTTTAGATCTAGTTTTTCCTTATTCTTACTCCAAATTTCTTGCCATATTAATTAGGATAAATGGATATGATGTGTTTTGGGAGAAATATTTTTTAAATAGTGGGTCATATCTAAGCAAAATTTGGGTCGAGCCTTTGTTGAGGTAGAATAGAGTGATAATCAGGGTGGTTATATCTCTAGATGGTTATTATAGAGCACATTTGTTGAGCTCAACCAATCAATAGTATCCTAACCTTAATATTGTTTTTTCTTATGTGGAGCTCATATAATTTAAATATTGTATCTTTATTTATATATTTTTAAGTGGTTTTATGATTTGAATCCCATATTTTTTCATATTTGGACAAATATGAGTCAAGATAAGGTTATCTTGTAATGGTTTTAAATGTTTAATATTTTATTTTAGTTATTTTTATGCTGGTCAAGATTAATCTTGGTGGTCATGAGGCTCTGTATAGGATGTTTCCTCCTTTGAGGCATAATTTTTTTAAAATTTTAGTTTTAAATGATATGTGTTGCCCTAGGGGATAAAGTTGGCAGAGCCTCTACAAAGACAACTAGATGTGGAACTCTTATTTATTGTGGTATATTTATTATGTATATTATAGTGTAGTATGAATTTTTATTATATATCATGGGAATGTTCTATTATATGTGTTAAAAAGGTTTGGTTCAATTTTTTTGATGTTTTATACTATTGGTTTGTAGGGATATTTATATTTGGGCATTGTTTACCTTCTTTGTAGATGTCCCTTCTTGAGTTGATGTCATGACCTGACCTTATGATAAATTTAGTTGCTAATTATAATAATTTCATAACATATCTTTCTAAAATTTTAATGCTTATTTAGATTATGTATTGCAAATGTGATTATAATTATAACATTATGTTGAATTCATAGCTTACTATTACATGGTTGAATGATGCCCTTGTAGATGATTATAGATGATTTATAGTATCATGATTAGATTATATATAGTTCATATTATGTTATTTATATAATACCATTTCTACATACTACTGATGTATATTATCATTTCTGTAAGAACAAGTGTTATGAGCTAGGTTTGATGATGGATTTTAATAGCCTAGGTAATATGAAAAGGGCATTCAACAGTTAGTTGACATTGGTAGTTGGAATAATGTAAGTGAGATCTTGAGCCATTTTATTTCCTCTTCAATTATATTGTAGTCTTAATTTAATTTTTTTTAGTTTTATCTTGATTAGGCATCTTATACTGCAAGTGTTGTTTTTTCTTACATGCATGTATTTCCACATTGGTCTTATGATCTTTGGTTGTTGTTTTATCTCTTGCCTACTTAGTTGTGTTTTTTTTTGGGTTATTTCCTACTTATAGAGGTTGTACTTATTATGGGATTCAATGTCATTTTGGATTACCATTGTATTGTATCCTTGGTTTATTATGTTGTAAGGCTACTAAGCCATGTTTAAATTTGATTTTTGATTAACCCCTTAGGTATCATGCTAATAAATACATGTTTTAACTTAGAAATGGACTTTAATGATGTGTTTCTAGGTTATCATGGTGGTTATTATGGTTATGAGATTTATAGATTCTTATTGACATAGCCCCTTAACATTATGATGAATCTTGGTTGATGTGATTAGGTTTTTGGATGGTGATCATTATTATTTTTTGTTTTAGTTACAAATATCAACTATAAAGTTAGGCATAGGGTGTTGGAGAAGTTTCTATCCCTACTTGAACCAAATATTTGGGGTTGGAACCCTAGGGCAAGAATGATAATGCAAGAGTGAATAATGGTAGTTATCATTATGCAATCCATTAATGTAAGAAAAGATAAAATGGGGTCCATAAAGAGAAGAAAGGTGTGGAGTGATATTTTCCCTCATATTAGTCAAAAAAAAGAGAGATGCATTAATATTTTTTCCTTATTTATAAGGACAACATTGGTTCTAAGTAGGTAATGTATTATGAAGTTTTAATATAATGCATGGAATGTAAGTTCAATTTGTTTATTTTTTGGGTAAAAATCCTTATGAGACTAAGATGACTATGGGTTCACCATGAAGTCTTAATACTTAAATTATACCTATACTCAAATATTATAATCATTTTATCAAGGTTATTGACATTTGGGTTGAAAGCAAACACCAAGTTTTAGAGTGAGACTTATTTTCCTGTTTCTCTTTATTTTATTTTATTTTGTGTTAGGATTAGATTACAATAATTATGATGAGATCTTTGATACATGATTAATGTGGGAATGGTTATTAAAAAATATGGTTTATTTCCTTATTTGCTTAGGTATTTGAATGGTATTGGGGTTTTTTGCATTTGAAAGCTTACTGAGTCTTGAAGACCATTCAAGATTCAAACTTGGTATTCGATTAGGGTTTTATGTATGGTGTATTATTTTATTATTCCAGTCCTTGGCATGAGAAATTATTACATTTTTAAAATAAGATCCTTGATTGTGTATGGTTATTTATTATGAATATGATTGTTGTGTTCTTTTTCTCTCAAGATTTTGAACAAGTATGGCTATGCATTGCATTGATTTGGTTAATTGAGTAATTAAAGGAAGGTTGAAATATTTTTCTTTTTTTCAGCTATGAAACTATTTAATTTATAAGTTATTTATAAAATCTACATGTCTATGAACTCTTTGAGGGAGGAAGTGCATAATTTTTTGATTGACTTGATATTCTTGGAACATAGGTGGTATTGGAATAAGCAAGTTGTTGTGATTACATACATACTCCAATGGAATGTTTGAATATTGTTAGTAACCCCTTTTGTTGAATGCATCTTAAGGGTTGATTGATTCATAATATTATTTTGTGGGTGTCTATTATTTCCATTTGTAATTTATGGATATTTCTCAAGGTACATGTTCATGCTCTTTTTCCAAGGCTATTTTTTAATTACCACCATTAATCTGATGGTTGGGATAATTAGACTAGGCATGAGGATTTGTTCTATTTGAGATGTTATTCATTTATAGATGGAATCAAATTGGAGGCATGTTTCCATTATTGGATATGGATGATCTTAAGCTTTATTTGTATTATGGAATTTTTTTGAACCTATGTAGAGTCATATCTAATCATTCTTATTGACTTATATTATAAAATCATTATTTTGTTACATGCTTACATTATGAGTAAATTTGGGTATGTTTGAAGATTAGTGTTAAATTATATTGCTCAGTTTATGATCATCATTATGTTGATTATTTAGTGTAATTAATGCATGATTAGGTTTTCACTTTTGAAATAGATGTTGTCTGTAATATATATATATATGTATGTATATATATATATATATATATGTATATATATATATATATATATATATATATATGTATGTATATATATATATATATTATGTGTGTGTGTGTGTGTGTAAGCTATTTTTTTAGTAACCCTTGAAATATGCAATATGGTATGGTCTATTGTTTAGGTTGTAATTATAATTAATGTTTATATTATATTCAGGATTAAATTTTAGGTTTTTATTGTCTTAACAAGTATGTGGAGATAAAACTATGCTTGTAATTCATGTGTTTTATTTTTACATTGTTTGATCAATATTAAATGATAACTATGAATTGTACCTTTCTCAATAGTTTTAGTAAAGGATTTGGTGTCAATATTAGGTGTTATTACCTAAAGTGATTAATTTAGAGTTTGGTTTATAATTTGATTATTGAACTCTATCCTGAATAGTTCAAAGATTAATATTTTAGCATGGTTTCTCATTTCATTGTGTTCATTTTTTCTACTACCTACTTATAGAGATTGTGCTTATTATGGGTATTGATGTCATATCAGATTGCCATTGTCTTTCATCATTGGTTTATTATAGTTATAAGGTTGTTAATCCATTTTTAAATTTGATTATTGATTGATGCTTTAGGGATCATGCTAGTCAATACATGTTTTGGCTTAGAAATGGTATGTATTGTTGTGGTTCTAGGTTTTTATGGTGTTCATGATGGTTAGGGGATTTGTGGGGCCTCATTGACCTACCCCCTTGGCATTATGATGAATCTTGGTTGATGTGATCAGGTTTTTAGATGGTGATCATTATTGTTTTTGGTTTTCATTTCAAATCTTGAATCTTGAGTTGGGCATAGGGTGTTGGAGAAGTTTCAATCCATACTTGAACCAAATGTTTTATGTCCAGAACCCTAGGGAAAGAATGATGATGCAAGAGTGAATAATGGAAATTTTCATGATGTATGGAATTAATGGAAGAATTCATTATGTAATCCATTAATGGTGGCAAAGATATAATTGGGTACATAGAGAGAAAGAATGTGTGGAGTGTTCATTTTCATCATAATATTCATAAAAAAAGAGAGGCATTCATAATTTTTTCTTATCTATAAGGATGGCATTAGCTTTAAGTAAGTAATGTATGATGAAGTTTTGATATAATGGATGGAATGAAAGTTTAGTTTATTGTTGTTTTTGGGTAAAAAACCTTGTGATACTAAAACAACTATGGGTTAACCATGAATTCATAATAGTTCATAGTAAACTCATACTCAATTGATAATCATTTTTTACCAAGGTTATTGGCATCTAGGTTGAAAAATAATACCAGGTTTTGGAGTAAGACTTGTTGTCTTGTTGTTATTATTTCTATTTTCTTTGTGTTGGGCTCACTTTATGTCAATCATGGTGATTTATTCGATACATGATTAAGATGGGCATGGTTTTTAAGCACTATGGTTTATTTTCTTATTTATTTGGGTATTTGAATGGTATTGGGTTTTGTTACATTCAAAATCTTTTTGGGTATCGAAGACCATTTGAGATTAAAATTTGGTATTTGATTAGGTTTTTTTGTATGGTGAGAAAATTTATTTTTTCAATCCTTGGCATGAGGAATTGTTATATTGTGAAAATATCATCCTCTGCTATGTATGGTTATTTCATTTGAATATAGTTATTGTGTTCTTTTACTCTCATGATTTAGAACTTGTATGGATGTGCATTGCATTGATTTGGTTACTTGAGTAATTAAAAGAAGTTTGAAAGATTGTTGGTTTTTATTTATGAACTTATTTCATTTATAAGTTATTGTTAAAAGACACATGTCTATGAACTCTTTGAGGGAGGCACTATAGAATTTGTTGATTGAATCAATATACTTGGGAGATAGATGATTTTGGTAGAAGTAAGTTGTTGTCACTAATATGTACTCTAATGGAATGTTTGACTACTATTAGTAACCCCTTTTTTTGAATGCATCTTGAGGGTTGAATGATTGATATTATTATTTTAGTGTGTGCCTATTGTTTCCATTTTTAATTTATGACTCTTTCTCAAGGCACATGCTCAATCTATTTCTCCAAACCTAGTTATTGATTTCCACCATTGAGCTGATGGTTGGGGTGGTTGGGGGCACCAATGGATGGGATCACTAGACTAAGAATGAGGATTTAGTCTACTAGAGATGTTCTTCATTTCTATATGTATTCAAATTGGTGACATGTTTCCATTTCTAGACATGGTTGATCTTATGCTTTAATTGTATTATGGAAGTTGTTTGAACCTATGTAGAGTCACATCCAATCATTCTTACTTATAACATAAAATCATTATTTCATTACATGCTTACTGTTGTCAATTAGGAGTGCCACCCTTGTGAGAATGATGTGTCACTTCTCACTCCTGCTAAAATAATGGAATCTCTCCAAAGTGTGGGTAACTTTGAAGTGGAGAGAATATCCAGATAGAGGGTTGTTTCCCTTGATGCACTCACTAAATTTGATCCTAATCCTACTAACTATTGATTTTTCGACTAAATAAAAGGGTGAAAGAATAATGCTTACACTAAAATTGACATGAAAACTTGAAATAAAATTGATACACCAATGTTTATGACCAATTTTGCTTGAAATTGACACTGTTAAGAAGGAAAGGATCCTGAACACATTCTCTTCATTTTATTTATATGGATCCTACAATATTTTTCTAGGCAAAGGACTTAATAACACTCATTCTTTTCATGGAAGGAATGAAAGTTTTTCGAATTCACTTCCAAGATTTGACTAAGGTTAAACCTAGACACTTAATATGACCTATAGAAACTCAAATATGTTGTAATAAGGTTAAAAAAAACTAGACATTAACATAGGAAAGATAATGATTCACAAATTTATATCAATATAAATCACACATGCACTTCACACAATAACTTGAAAATAGAGGAAATTAGCTTTTTAATTCTTCAAAAGGTGTAGTCAAAATTTTTGATATCCTTTCAACATAGCCAAAGAAAAAAATTGATATGATAATTATGGAAAATAATATATAAATATAAAAGAGTAGGAAAATGGAGACAAAGCAACCCCAAAATAGGGATGACTCACTTTGTCCTCAAACCCTTCAAATCACTATGTAGTGTTTCCTAGATTTTACCTCCTATTTCCTTCATAAAAGTGGCATAAGAGTTATATATAAACATTTTTTGGGAAGCTTGAATAAGTATTTAACATTTATTTTTCTTTTTTGAACCATTAAAATGCCTGAATCTTTGTTCACATTCCCTATATCCTTGTTTACATGTCCTCCTTGATGAATAAGTCCTCTTCCATGAAAATAGGTCTTCAAGTCTTCATTAATTATTCAATTGAATTCTTATTTTCATCCATTTATGAGGTATATCCACTTTATTTGGGTTTTTATAAGTCTCTTTTAATTTCCTTTGACTTTGTTTCCTTGACTTTGCGTAGGAGAGGAAAAGGTCTCTTCAAAGTTGTTGAGACTCTTCCAATCATTTGAATGTTTCTTAAATATATATATTGACCCTTTATTATCCTCAAGGTCACATATAAGGTGATAAGGAACCTTAAAATATTATTGAATAGCATCTATGTATTGACTTGGTGGTTCGACAACTTGAACTCCTCCTCTTGCACCATGGCATAGAAAGGAGAAAAAAAAGTTTTGCCTTGAAGAAATAAATTTAACTCCATGGATTGATTTTAAAAATCATAAAAAAAATTAAATAATAAAATTTTATCCATCAAATAGTTCAAAATATGTGATTTTGATCCTAAAGGTCTCATTTAGCCTCATTCCTCATAACCCTCAAAATAGGTAAACCTCCTTGTACAGAAGAATGTATGAAGTATATTAGATAATTAAAGACATATTTGAGGACCTAGTAACCACATAAATCTCCATGCAAAATTTTAAGACCTAAATCTTAGTGGAAGTATCTTTTTAGCTCATTTTTTCTCTCAAATTAGGCCTAATTAGGCTTCACTGCCTAGAAACTAAGATTTTACTCCACAAGCCTCCCATACATGTGAAAATACCAATAAGTTTTTGATTAAATTTACCGATTAAAATACAATTATCTGTGTCAAATTTTAAGTTCTTAGACCTTATATAGATGGGTGAACTATGAAATGGCCAAAAACCCAATGACCTTATTATACATGAATTTTTGGCCTTTTTGGCCTTTATATAGATATAGGGAGGAATGATACAATTGAATAAAATAAAAAAATGTATATCAAGACTCTAATTGATCATATTTCACTTTAAATTTTATTTATAAATCATAAACTTATTATAAAAATATTTGATTAGCATGAAACCAAAATATGATTTTTACCTTAAACATTGCTAAAAGTCTTTAATTTATCCAAATGGATAAATGGAGTCTTTATTTGTGTTTTTTAAGAGTGATAAATAGTAGGAATACACCTCATTAGTCATTAAATAACTTTTAATGAGCTTGAATAATGCCTCAACCATTCTCAAAGCTTTTAAATAGTGAAAATATCTTGTTACCTTAAACTTTGCTAACAAACCTCAAACTTTGCTAAAATGTGCTTTAAAGACCTCATTCATGATTCTATTTTGTGGTTCATTATGTATTTGACTATTATAAACACATTTTTTTGATGATCCTAACTTTACTCATGACCAAAAACCATAAGTTGAATCACTTGAAACTATCCAACACCTTCTCTCACCTTAGCTACATCTCTTTCAATAGTGTTCCAATCATTCTTGACGTTATCTTAAGAGACTCCATATAGCCTTCGTTGACCTTTGAATAAAAATATCCATGTTTATTTGATATGTTCACCTAATATCTATAATGATATTATAATTTTTCCTTGATTCCAACTTAAGAAACCCCAAGGTACATACGTATCCATCACAAGTCTTCTCTAATCGTGACACATAGGCTTGACTATGTCATTTAAGCATATAAGACCTAATTAGATATTTCTATCTCTTTTAGTACTACTTAGTGATCTTGAAAAAAATTATATAGTGTGAAATTATTTTAATCCAATAAATATCATTAATGACAAGCATGAAAGTGTGATAAATAGGAATGCATAAAAGACTAAGTTAACTATTGAAACTAAACCATAGAGATGAGTTTTAAAGTGAAAAATCAAACATATCAAAGAGAAACCCACATGATCTTATTATAAGGATTGCAATAAATATATCCATAAGCACAAGATTGATCAAAAGCATAAGAAAATAATAGAGAGAGCTATAATGATTCTTAGTGAAGAGAAAGAGGAGAGAAATATCTCTTTTATAGAGCTAGAGGAGGAAAATATGGGTTACATAGAACCCCATTATGACCTTACAAGTCATCAAAGTATGTGTCACTTGTGTCCTAATCCCTTAAAAAGATAAGGGAGGTGTGTGTCATGTGGGAAAAAGAGTTACTCATGTAAGTAACTCCCAAATCCTAAGGGGGAACAAAGAGGTGAGTGACACCTAAAGGAATCCAAATTTATGTGAATTAAAAATTCATATAAATATAAATTTCTCACACATGGAAAAGAGATTTAGGATAAAATAAATTATCTTAAATAAAAGGTAATTCTAACAATCCATCTTAAACTTTATTTAGAGTTTTTACAAACAAACAAGATGGGAGGAAATATCACTAACTCTCCCCCTTGATGAGAACTTCCTTCAATCGTAACTTGTTACAAAAGAAAACAAATTTGTTTTTACATAGAGGATTATTAAATATATTATCCATTTACTCTTTATTAGGACAAAAAAAGAGAAATTTTTTATTGTATTCAATAATTTCATGTTGAATCTCAATGTGCTTCGAAATTGCATGGAAAACTAGATTTTTTGCTAAGGCAATGGCGCTTTGATTATCACCAAAAATTAGAGTAGCTAAATGTTGTGGGTGGTCCAAATCTGCAAGAAGTCTTCTAAGACAAATAGATTCTTTTATATCATGATTAAAATATTTATATTCAGCTTATGTGGAAGATAGAGATACAATTGTTTGCTTTTTACTATTTCATGAAACAATGTTGTAACCCAAAGAGAAGCAATAACCACAAGTGGATTTATGATCATTAGGATCACCAGCCTAATCAAAATCTAAATAACCTACCAAATAAAAATTATTATTCAAGGTATAATCAATTCTAAAAGTTATATTACCTTTAATATAATGAAGAATTATTTTAGCAACTTTAAAATGAGTTGCTTGAAGTTTAGACATAAAACGAAAAACCAATCCAATAGAAAAACCAATATCAAGACAAATATGAGTAAGATAATTCAAACTACCAACTAATTATCTATATAAATTTGGATCAATTTTTTTTGTTTCCATTTCATTAAGTAGTTTAACATCAAATTCACGAGTATCAATAGGTTTTAAATCCAACATATTAAATCTAGATAATAAAACATATGCATATTTAAATTGATAAATAGAGATGATATTCTTTTCTTGTCAAACTTGAATGCCTAAAAATTAATGTAAGAGACCCAAATCAATCATTTCAAAGGTATTATTCAAAGAATTTTTAATGAAAGAAACTATTGAACTATTACTACCAGTTATGATTAAGTCATCAATATACAAAATAATGATAACTATGTCATTTGGAGTATTTTTGACAAAAAAATTAGGACCATTAGAACTATGAGTAAATATTTGAACTATGAAGAATTGATAAATTTTAGAGTACCATTCTATAAAAGATTATTTTAAACAATAAATATCTTTGTTTAACTTGCATACAAGATGTACATTTTCTTGCTTTATAAAACTAAGAGGTTGAGACATGTAAATTTATTCATGTAATTCTCTATTTAAGAAAGTACTCTTAATATCCATTTTATAAATAGGCCAATGTATGTGAGAATAAAGCTAAAACAACATTAATAATAGTAATTTTAGTAACATGAGAAAATGTTTCACTATAATCAATTCCATCAATTTAAGAAAAACCTATGGCAACTAATCTAGCTTTATACTTTTTAATTTTATTGTTAGAATTGAACTTAGTTTTAAACAACCATTTACAACTTACCAAATTATGCCCTTTAGGTAGAGGAACCAAGTCCAAAGTGTTATTAAAAATAGAAGAGTTGTATTCATCATGCATATATTTTTTCAAATGAGGGTGACCTTGATCTTGTTTTAAAGTTTGAGGATCATTATTGTTCATAAGTTTAGACATCAAAGCATAATTTCAAAAATATTGTCTAGTTCTATGAGTATCATTAAGATCAACATTAATTTTTTAATCTTATGTAGTAGTCTTGGCTCATTTAGACATAGATTTAGGTGGAGAAAGACTTGAAAAAGGAGGAGTTGGAGGAGAAAATTCATTATGCAACACATAATTATGATCATCATTAGATTCAAAAGAAAAAGAATTAGAAACAATATCAAGAGAATTGGAATTGGAAGAATAATCAAGCACATCATTTTCAACAATATTAACATCCCTTTTAATCTTAATGTTATTATTTTGAGGATCATAAACTCTATAATATTTAGATGATTCATCATAACCAAAAAAATATAAAATTATCTTCTTTAGAATCTAACTTACACTTTTTAATTAGAATATGAACAAATGCATCACAACTAAAAACACGTAAATATTTTAAATTAGGTTTTCTACCACTCCAACTTCTTCAGGTGTAATATTTAAAATAAATTTAATGGGAGTCTTATTAATGAGATAAAAAAACACTACATGGCTTTAACCCAAAATTTATAATGCATATTTTTAGCATGCAACATACACCTAAACATTTCAGTGATGGTCTTATGTTTATGTTTAGCAACACCATTTTGCTCAGGTGTGCAGGAAATAGTTTTAACATGTTTAATTCCATGTTTCTTACAATATTCAAGAAAAATATTGTTAACATATTCAATATAATTATCAATGTGTAATATGCAAAAATAAAAATGATATTATTTTTTCAATAAAATCATGAAACTCAATAAAATTATATCTTTAGTTTTCAATAAATAAATCCAAACTTACCTAGTGCAATCATCAACAAAATTTAAAGCATACTTAGCACAATTAATAGAAAGAGTTTTCATAGGGCCTAAAATATCATTAAAAACTAGATGAACCTTTCATTAGCATGCCAAGAGTGATTTTAAAGAAGATTATTTATGATTTTTACCAACCATACAACCATTACACGTAGAAGTAGTGAGAGAAATGTTAGGAAAATATTTCACCATATTGAATTTGTTAATGAGAGGAATACTTTGGTAATTTATATGCCCTAATATTTCATGCCACAAGTTAACATCATTAGAAATAAACAAAGCATGAGAATATCAGGGAGCAGATAATCTAGTAAATTTGAATAAATTATCATTATCTAAAAAATTAGTTACAACTAATTGAAAATATTGATTAGCAAGATTTAACATAACAAGTATCATTAATAAATTCTACCTTAAAGTCTTGTTTTCAAAATTGAAGTATGAAAAGTAAATTCAATTTCAAATCAAGAACAATCAAGATGTCATAAAATTCACCATTAGAGATTGTAACATTTCCTATGGCTTCAACATTGTAATAATCATGATTTGAAATATTTAAATGATTGTTAGAACTATCTAGTTTTAAATAAGTAAAAAATAGAGAATTAGATGTCATATTTTGAGTAGCACTAGAATCAACAATCCATTCAACAAGAAAAGCACACAAAGCATAAGTAAAATAAGCTCTAGTATTAGACTTTTGTTTTGATTGAGTCTTACTATTAGTAGTGTTAGCATTGTATTTGACTTTAAGCTTTTCATTTTTGATATCACATTTCTGTTTAAAGCAATGATATTCATTATGAGTATTTTTATCGCAATAATTATACTCTAATTCTTTTTTAGGTTTAGAGTTAGATTTTTTATCTTTATTATCATGTGTATTATTGGACTTAGCATGATATTTTTTATTATTATGTTTGTGTTTCGAAACAAAAGCATGTTCATTAGTCTTAAGAATACCAAATTAAATCAACTTTTATTCTTATTGATGCAATAAATTACAAAATAATTCAAATGTCAACATAGCAGATAGAGTAGGAAAAGATAATTATGAATGAATATTAGTAATAAACTATTGAAAAGATCAAGGCAAACACTTTTTCATAATGATATGAATCAAATTCAAATAAAAAAATTTAATGCCTAAACCAGCTAGTCGGGAATGCAAAGAATGAGCTTTAATCAATAAATCATCCATAGATTTGAAATCATTGTATTTTAAATCATACAATTGATCTTGAATTTGAATTTTATGAGATTCATTTACAACAGTATAAATAGATTTAAGTTTAGACCAAAAAATGAAGGTAAGAGAAAAACCATCAATATAGATATGCATGTTAAGGGGCATGGCCATGCCAATTAATCATAAGGTCTCATAGTTTTTTGCTTGTCATTTCTCTTGAATTTAGGTAGAGGCAGTCTTAGTGTCTAGTTGAGGATTCATGCCATCTAATACATGTACCAAATGTTTGAAAGTAAAAATATATTACATATGTGAATTCCATAAATGATAATTGGTAGATGTGAGTTTAAATTTGGGTAACAATTGAGTCATTGTGCCATGAAATTCCACCTAAAAACCAAAAAGTGAATAGGCAAAAAAATCACTTAAAGAAGAAGTGTGTAGGAGGGGCAAGAAATCAAAGGACATCTTGCCAGAATACAAAAGGAATATTTTAGAAAAACAAAGACAAAAAAATGATAAATAAATTGTGAAACAAAAAAAGTTTTATAAATTAATTTTCCCAAATGGTCTAAAATTAAATTTAAAAATATGAATGAAAGATTTCCACTCTTACTTAAAAAAAAAAAACTTTAACCAATTAAATTGTTTTGAAAAACAAAAATAATTTTTTTTGTGTGGAAATGCCTTATTAAAAAAAAGTGATCAAAGGAGGAAATTGATATAATTTTATTGTTTTCTTTTAAAAGGAAAAAATGCTATTTACTTAAAGGAGATGAAGCAAAATGGAAAAAACTCTTAATTAATTTTTTTTAAATTCACTTGTTTTTCTTGAAGAAATTGTTTTTCTTAAAACAAATTAAAAGGCTTGGAAAAAAAACTTTATAGGAATGATAATAAAGACAAAAGGCTTATCTTGAATTTTTTTTTTAAACTTTAAATGGTTTAAAAAAATTGATATGCTTTGAAAGAAAAATCTTGCTTATTTTTTTAAAATAAAACCCCGAATTCATGAGAAGGGAAATAGAAAAAGGCTCATAAATTATAAAGACTAAATTAAGAAGTAAAAATAAATGTACCTATATAAGGGCACCCAACCAATAATTGTTTTATTGGAATTATTAATAGTCAACAAACTAGAAATGATGCTAGGAGCAGAGAAGACTAAGAAAATATTGAATAAAATAGAAACACCTGGTAAGGAAGAATGCCCAACAAGAACAATGGTGATTTTTTTTTGTAAAAAAAAAAATCATCTCTAAAATAAGGAGGCCGATGGCTCTATATGGATGTCATACGAACTTGTATGGATGACCATATGATAGAGGAAACAAAGAAGAAAAATTTTGTAGGAGGGGCGACACCTTAGTAGGGAAGTCGAGTGGCTGGGAAGATGAAGGAAATTTTAGTGGAGGAAAAAAGACCATAAAAATACACTGATGGAATACTGGAAAGAGGAGAAGACCTACAAAAAAATTTCTACCAAGAATATTAGTTGAGCATTAGGTTTTGAATTTGCTAATTTAAAAAAAAAACATAATCAAAACCTAAACAGATATATATATATATATATAATGAAACTAATATTGGAGAGATTATTTTTTATCTCTAAAATAGATTTTTTTTGTGTTATTTATTTTTCTTTGTAATAAAAAATAGAGTTAAAAGAAGGAAGAGAAAAAATATATTAAATGTTATTAATGCTACAATTTTTTTAAAGGGAAAACAATAAGAAAAAAAATGAATGAGGCTACGAAAGTCCTGAAAGGAGTTAGGAGCCACTAATAAAAAAATGAGAGAAAATAGATTTTTTTTTAAAGAATGAACAATGTTTTGAACCCTTGCAAAAAAATTGAATTATCCTTAAAAAAATCTACACACTTTCAAAAAAATGTCATTAGAATCATAATGACTCTGATACCACGAAAGGATTTTAACCCAATAAATATCATTAATGACAATCATAAAAGTGAGAAAAATAAGAATGCATAAAAGATTAAGTTACCTCTCAAAATTAAACCATAAAGATAAGAGTTTTAAAGTGAGAAATTGAATGTATTAGATAAAAACCCATGTTATGTTATTAGAAAGATTGCAAAACATATCTCTACAAGTACAAGATTGATCAAAAGTACAAGATAAGAATAGAGAGAAATCGAGTGATTTTTAGTGAAGAGAAAGAGGAGAGGAAGACCTCTTTTATAGAGATAAAGGATGAAAATGGGAGTTATATAAAACATCATTATGACCTTACAAGCCCTCCAAGTGTCTGCCACTTGTGTCTTAATCCCTTAAAAATATAAGGGAGGTGTATTCCATGTATATAAATGAGCTACTCATGCAAGTAACTCCCAAATCCTAAGGGAGAATGAAGAGGTGAGTGACACCTCAAGGAATCCAGATTTATGTGAATTAAAAATTCATATAAATATAAATTCCTCACACATGAAAAAAACTTAGGATAAAAATAAACTATCTAAATAAATGGAAACTCTAACCTATTGATATAAAAATAACTTATGCTCTTAATCAACCTATTTATCTTCATGGATCCTCTGTTTATTGAAGTTCATGGGAAAAGTATGTGCAATCAAGCCTACAATTAAACTTGTGAATGATTTCTTGAGTCTCAAGAGAGCATAATAAAATTAATGTCATCTGAAATTACTTATTAATATAGATAAATATTTTTTCTCCATTTAGATACATGTTAAGACCCTTTTTTGACCTTAAATAAGATATTTTTACATCAAAAACTCCTGATTTAGTAACTGCACCTTGTTAAAGACCCTTTCACTATGGCTATCTCAAGGAAGCCATTATTTAAGATGGAATTATATGGAGTTTTTAAATTAATAAGTGCTTCATGACTGAAATATGATCTTGAGAAACCTTGAATATGAAGATACTCATTCACCAAATCAAAATATGTTACTTAACTACTAGATTTCAAAAACAACATAGGCAACTAATTTTATATCATAAGACCATTATAAAAATAAGATACCTGATGAATAAAACATTTAATATTTCCTATTTTATCTTAAAATCACCCCACCATAACCATTTTTCTCCATTAAGTCTTAAGTGAAGAAACAAAGGCAAACCTGTACGCTATCTAGATTACTAGGACAAGATGACCACCTTACATTCTTAATGATTCTTCATAAATATGTGGAGATGAATTTGAAAAAAAATGAAACTAACTTGAAGTTAATTAGGATACCTATAATTTCCTAATATATTTTGACCTAATCTTCTCTCTCCTAGTTGTACTAAGAAAAAACCATTGACCTTCCTTGAGCTGTCAAAGAAGATAATAGGAGAGATGAATAGGTTTTTTGCATTTTAGCATCTATATATCCTTCCAAACTATATATTTGAACTTGAAGAGGGTAAATAAATTATTTAATATTATTTAAAGTCAATTTCACCTTAATTTTTTTTAAAAATAGCCTCAAAAGAGCCCTTTTAACACTAAAACTACCATAATCACTTTAGAGACCTAATGTAAATGTTGAAAAATGTGTTAAAAATACCGTTTCATGTATAAATAGGTGTATCATAACATTATTATATTATTATACTATCATTACCTTGAAAAAATTTCTTTAGAAGCCAGTAAGTGATCTAAAATGGAACCAACTAGGTTATAATGTTAGTCAAGAATATCACCAACCTATTTTACCATTTTTGAAACATGACTTAAACTTGACACATGATATGAGACCTATAAACACACCCTAGATTCATTTTATCACTTTAAACTCACTAAAATAGGTCATGGAGTGACTAGGCATGCACATAGCTATGATGAACAAAACCTTAAACTTATTAATTCAACCTTAAACTCCATTAACCAAGATTTCAAGTGACCATTTCAAGGACATAATAAGATCAACATAATTTTAAATATGATAAAAAATAATGATGATAAAATTTTCAAATTGTACAGGTGATAGTTTGACCTAGGAGGTCAAACTTGTTAACATTTTAGTGACTCAGCTTAGAAGCATGTCTATTATGCTTATGAACTAGTAAATTTACATATCTTTTGGACTCATGAAATCTCTCTCATAATCTAAAATGAACATAAATAGACTTTGACCAATGATTAAAACTATTGATTCAAAACAAAATAGTTATTTTCATTCTAAAAATAAATAAATGAGGACACATAAAATAATAGAAACTAACTAACAAAACACATGTGCTAGATAATAAATTATTTGAAATAAAACATAAGAAAAATAATGTGTTAGGACACCACTTAGAATAAAACAAAACAAAATAACTATGTAAAAAATAACTTATCTCTTAGCAATAATGTTTCATATGTATCCCATTGACTAGGATTGAGATCTCTTCACCATCCATCTTGGCAAGTTAGAAGGCATTGTGAGATTTGCAGCTGGAGATTGTGTAAGAGCCGCTCCAAATTTAGTAAAAAATTTTGTGCCTTCATGGTTTGGATCTATCCTATTCCCACTTGAGAACCAAGTATCCTTATTTAAAACTTCTTGAAGATGCTCCTTTATCAAAGATTCTCTTCACTTGAGCTTGATGCATTTCCATGGTCAACATGGAATAATTTTTTTATTTCTTCCAGATCCATAAGCTCAACATACCTCACCTCCATAGGTTTATTCTCCAACAACTCTATTTGATGCATTATTTCAAAAGCTTAATTCTTTCCCATAGACAAGCTTGTATGTTCAATTAGCCATAGCACTTTTGTAGTTGTTTTTATCAACCCCTAGAGTTGACTTAAGTTTCAAATTCCATGTCCTCTAATTATCCTCAATGGTTCTCCTTATGATATTTAATAGGTTCTTATTTGTGGACTCAACAAGGCCATTTCCTTGTGGGTAATAATTTGATGAAGTGCTAAGGTATACACCATGTTGAAAATCCCATTTATTGATCCTAATTCCCATAAATGCCATGACATTATCTAAAATTATGGAGGAGGGAGTGTCAAATATTGTAAGCAAACTTTCATATAAATCTAACATACTGGATTCATTTGCTTCCTTTAAATCTACTACTTCTATCCATCTTATGAAGTAATCCATGGTAGTAAGGATCCACATATGACCTAGGCTTGAAGGTGGATTAATAAGGATAATTAAGTCTAAACCCCATTGGACCAAGGGTTGAACTACTGAAATAGGTTGAAGATGTAAGGCAACAAGTCTTTATTTTCTTGTAAGCATGGCACAATTCTTGTATTTCCTCACCCAAACATAATAATCTCTAAAAATTTTTGGCTAATAATACCCACCATTCATGATCTTAAGGGATATTTTCCTTTCTAAGAAGTGACCTCCACCTTGTCCATCATGGAATTTCTCTAGCAATATTTCTACTTGGCTTGATTATATGCACCTCAACAACATGTTATTTATGTATTTAAAAAATAATCTCCAACAAGGAGAAAAGGGATGGACTACAATATGAAATACCTTCTCCTTGATGCACTTAAGTTGGGAGGATAAAAACCATCTTGGAGGTACCTTACCATGTATTGAAACCAGATTGATGATGATGTATGATCAACTACAATATCTTTATTTTTTAGAACTATAACTATCTCCTTATTCTCTGTAAGTATTAGACTAAATGTTCACACAATACTTTGCCTCTAATAAACTTAGTCACTTTTATCTCAACATCATGCTCCATCACTCTTGTTATCCAACCTACCCTCTTCTCACTTATGTCTTTTTGTTAAAAGATATATTGTCTAAGTGGGCTAATTTAGACCCTTAACATACTTTAGTGTTTTATTAAATAATAATTATTTATTATTTATTAAACACGAGGTGAAAACCTCATGTAATAAATAAAAACTATTATGGTTTATTATTTACCATGGATTGACCCATTGGTTACAATGGTCACCTCCCTTCACATTTATTATAAATAGGGTTTTACCTTTATTGTATTATTCACTATGAATAAACTTAGTGAATTTGATATTTGTATGTGGAAAATATTTACAAAGGTTTTGTGAAGGCTTATGTGAATAAGTGAGAAGAGAAGGCTTTGTATTGGGGTGTGAAGTTTCTCAATTAATTGAATATCATCTTCATGGGTTTTTTAATCTCTCAGAGGTTTTCCCACTTTAAATGCTTGTGTACTATGTCAATTCTCTATTCTCTTTACCATCATTTATTCATCTAGATCTAACACTATATTGCATATATATTTTATAATCTATTGATTTTATCATGGTATTAGATGATTTTGTGATTGACAATATTTTTTTGTTGGAAGATTTAGGCCATGTGCAAAGCTTTGTCAAATAAACTTTTTATTTATCTCAACCTAGTATGATATTTTTTATGGTTTTGAAGATACTATATTTTTTTGGGTCTTTTTGGCTCTATGAAGCCCTGTATCTTAGTATTGGGTCTTCTAAGACCTCCATCAAGAATCCAAAGTAACCATAAATTTTCCTTAAACCTCTATTTGGCACCATTTTCATAGAGGTGTTATAACTAGCCTTAGAAAACTCAAAAAAATGATTTTTTAGTCAAAAATTATTTTTATAAATTCCTTCATTAAAAAAATGGAAGATCATAACAAATTTCAAGTTTTTTGAGTGATTTTAAAAAAAAATTGGTTATCCCAAGTATCTATAATGGTGCCATACTTCATCTTGGGAAATTCAAAATATTAAATTCTTCATCAAAAATTCTATTTTGAGAGACCAATTGTGTTTATCAAACAAAAATAGGAGGGTTGCTAAGTTTTCAAGTAAATCTGAGATCTATACAAGAAGATCTGATCTTTTAAAGTTCTACAGGGGTGCCATTGTGAAGCTACAGGTATATATCTTATTTTACATAATTTTATAAATTATTTATTAAATATTTTCTATTTAAACATCAAATTATCTATATAGACTTATGGTCCCCACTTCCTTTGTTTTTAACTCTAAATTTTAAAAAGAAAGTAATTGTTATTTATTGGTAATTTTACATGCACAATAAATATTTATTTATTTTATTATTATTAAAAATAAAATAAAACAAGTACAAAAATCAGTTATTACATGATAAAGTTTAACTAGTCTCTTAGATGAGTTGGTAAGCTTTATTTAATTAAAACTCACAACTAAGGAGGTCCCATGTTCAAATCCCCCTAATTAAATATTATTTGAGTTGGTCAAATTAATTTTTTAAATCTAATCTAATTTGAATTCTAGTTTTTGGTTTGTGTGCTAATGTTTCACACATCTAAAACCTTAGTCAACATATCAAACTTATTTCAAAATTTGACCTAATGAACATTTTGATAAATATTTTCATGTAACCAGTTGATCTCTAGGTCTTATCACCTTTTGGACACATTCACATGGTCCATTTTGTGTTTTTAAATCTATTACTATTACTTTTATAACTTTTTAAATAATAGTGTATAGGTGGTTAATTTTGTTTAATTCTAAATCAATTTTTTACATTGTTTGACTTCTAAATTATGTAATTAAGTATATTTGCACCTTTTATTTAATTTAAATTATATTCATAGTATAAAAAATCATTAAAAAGGTTATTTTTCTTAAAATTGTTCTTACATTAGTATATTTTGTGATACTTGCAACCCCCTAATTTGTCACAATATTTTATGACTTTTTACTTTTTATAGCATTAAATTAAACAATTCTTATGTATTTATACTTTAAAATTTGTTTTACTATCAAATTAAGTCAAAATTCACACTAAATTTTTTTATTTTAAGGATTTATTTACTGTCTTATTTAAAAGGAAGTTATGGCTTTGCCTCATTTTTCCTTAAATAAATCTCAAATGCTTAATAAAAATAACTATAATATATATAAAACAAATCATGTCAAATACAAATTTATGGATCACAAGTTATGGAATGTTTTCATTGGGACAAGGAAAGCCCCTTCTGGATGACATGAGATCCCTGAGCTTAACAATGCATTCTAATAAAAATAATAAAAAGATATGTCCATTATATTGCAAAGTGTTAAGGATGAATTCCTTCTCTACATTTATAATCATGAGTTTCTTAATGATGCTTGGATATTCTTTAAATCCATGAATGATGTCACTCATCTCTGAAAGATTATTAGGTTAATCTTTGAATTGCTAACTACACCTATGAAAGGTAATGAGAAATTTGTGAATTTTCTTGTTAAAAATAAAAATATTAAAGTTTAGTTAGATGGATGTAATTGTAATTTTATTTAGGATCATTTGATTTATTTTATCATTCAGTTAAAAATTTATAAATTTTATTTTAATTTTGAATTCTAAGTATCAAACTAAGTAAGATATCCCTAACCTTACCATCTTGTATGCTCTCTTGATTCAAGAAGAGCAAGTTATGACTAGTTTTGATTCTAAATAAAATGTCACTCAGGCACTTCTCACATTAAATAATGTTTTTGATATCACTAAAATCCATAAATCTAACCTTGGTTTTGCTAAAGATAAATACAAGAATAAAAAATCTGGGAATAAGAATCATAAATCTAAGTTTAATAAGGTAAATTTGATCATAGGAGGGAAACCTATTATAAAAACAAGGATAGAAATAAAAATCAAACTTATAAAAAAATAAAGGGAATAAATCTAATCAAAAGAAGAAAAAAAAATCAAAATTTAATCAGAATAACAATCAGGATTCAAATGTTATTACCTTGTATACTGCTTTATTTACTTCAACTAAAAATGAGTGGATTTTAGATAGCGGTGCATTGTATTATATGACTTACTTATCTAATTTTCTATGTGATTATAGAGATATCTCTAAAATAATTTACTTAAGAGATATTTTTTTTATAAATAATTAAACAGGGAAAATAAATGTTTTTAAATATTACTATAAATATTGTTTTCTATGTATTTAAGCTTACAAAGAATTTTATATCGTATTCTCAACTTACAAATGATAATTTAATTGTAACATTACTTAAATATAGTTGTTCCATTAGAAATCAATCTAGTTCTTTGATTTTTAAAGGTGTTCAAAAGAATGGTTTATATATATTTTCTTCTTCTTCTACATGTTTTCTTTCATCACAAAGTACGAATGAATCTCAATTATGACATGAAATATTAGGACATGTTCATTTTATAATTTTATATGATATGTATACAAATAATATTATTGTTGGACTTCCTTCTATCCCTTCTCATCATGAAACTTATGAGAATTGCTTATATGGTAAGAAACATACTAACCCCTTTCACAAGAATCATGATGCAAATTTCTCCCATCCTTTAAAATTGATCCATAGTGATGTTGTAGGACATCTTGAAGTTGTATCTCTTAATGATTATTTTTATTCTATTACTTTTATTAATGATTACACTAGAATGATCTACTCTTTTTTTATTAAAAAGAAATTTGATGTGTTGTTTAAATTCAATGAATTTAAAGTTAGTGTTGAAAATGCATCTAATTTTTATAATAAGAGATTAAGAACTGATAATGGTGGTGAATATGTTAGTCAAGAGTTGGATTATTTTTGTATTATTTTCATTATTCAAAGAGAACTAATAATTTCCTATTCCCTTCAATAAAATGGTATTACTGAAAGAAAAAATTGCACCATCATAGAAATGGCTAGAACATTGTTGTAATCTATAAAAAAATTTAAATTTTTTCAGGCCAAAGCCATGAATACTATCATGTATATTCTAAATAAATTTTTTACCAAATATTTTCATCTTTATACCCCTTTAGAAATGGGTACTAAAAATAAACCTAGTATGACTCATCTCAAGATCTTTGGCAGTCCTACTTCTATCTTTATTCCTAAAGTTAAAAGAAAGAAGCTCGATCCCACTTCATATTTTTTCATTTTTGTAGGTTATGGAGGTAAGACAAAAGGTTTAAGAGTGTATGATCTTTTTAAATTTTAGATCATTGAGAATAAGAATATTATTATTCTTGAAAAATCCTTTTATGAGCCCTCTGTAAAACATCCTCATTATTCTTTTGTTGATGGACTTGACTCTCATGTTTCTCTTTGTCATGAAATAGATGCCCTTGAGAAAGTTAATCTAGTTTTAGATATCTTAGATTCTGAATAACCCCATGAGTTTCATGTTCAATTTAAAATACCTAAATAGGTGGCATCCCTAAATTAATATTTTAATGTTGATGACCTTAATAAATTAACTATAGGTCAACATTATTATTATGCATCAATGACTATGTATGAATGTGAACCTAAATTATTTAAAGAATCCACTAAATGTTATAGATGGAATGTTGTTATGCAAGTTGAATATAATTCCTTAATTAAAAATTAGACTTGGGTTATTTTACCTCCTCTATCTAAAAGACATATTATCAATTGTATATGGATTTATAATATCAAATATAATTCAATTGATAAAATTTATAAGTTTAAAGATAGATTATTTGATCACAGGTTTACTCAAAAACCTAGGATTGACTATGTTTAAACTTCTACTCTTGTAGAAAAATGAGTACTTTTAGACTTCATATTTCTCTTGCATCTCAAAATAGTTGGGTTATCCACCAAATGGATGTCAAGAATTAATTTCTAAATGGTGATTTAGAAGAATAAATTTACATGACTCAGCCTAAAGGTTTCACTAACCTTAATAAAGAACATTATGTATGCAAGTTAAAAAAATATTAGTATGGTTTAAAACAAGCTCCTCAAGCTTGGTATTCTAAAATCACTTTTTTTTTTTAAAGAATTAGATTTTTTTAAATGATATTCAAATAATGATCTCTTTATTAAATTTGAAAATAGTCATTTCATTCTAATTATATTATATGTTGATTATTTATTGATTATTAGCAATCTATCTAATTTAATTTATAAATATCATGATAAACTAAGTCAAATATTTGAAATGGTTGATTTAAACATTCTACATCACTTTTTAGGAATGGCTATATTTTGGGATAAACATTCTATTATTGTATCACAATCTCAATATACTTGTAACCTTCATATTTATTTTAACATGCTTTATTATAAATCTTCTTCTAATCCTATTGAAGTTGGTGTTAAACTTGATCTAAAACTTGCATGTGAAAAAGTTAACCCTACTTTATATAGATAATTTATTGGTACTTTAATTCATATAGGTATTACTAGGCTAGATATTTCATATGTTTCTAGTGTTTATTTTATATTTATACAAGATCCATATTTGGATCATTAAAAATTAGCTAAACAATTTCTTTCTTATATCAATAAAATAATTAATTTTGTTTTATTTTATTCTCTCATTGATAATGATAGATTATATGGTTATTATGATGCTAACCATGTTGGTGATACTATAGGTCAAAAATATACTTATAGATATGTGTTTAAGTTTGGTTTCAGTGTTATCAATTGAATCATCAAGAAGCAACATATTGTCTCTATCTCTTCTACTAAAGTAGAATACACAAGTGTTATGGAAGATACCAAAGAAGCCATATGGCTATGAAGGTTGTTGGGAAAACTTTATTTAGATGTTTTTAATAGTACCATCCTTCATTGTGATAACAATATATATATATATATATATATATATATATCTCTAATGAAAAATCTAGTGCAACACCAAAGAACTAAAAATATTTAAGTTCATGTGTATTTTATCCAAGAGAAAATCCTCAATGATGATATTGATCTACAGTTCTATCCTACGAATGAACAAGTGGCAGATATCTTCATAAAGCCACTTGGTGCTACCAAATTTTATTAGTTTTATGTAATTCTATGTATCTTAAAGTTACCATTGAGGGGGAGTGTGCATGAAAATTTCACTTCTTAATGGCCATGTATTCTTTCTTCTTCTCTATACTTTTTCTCATTGTAAAGCATTGTAAACTTCATGTGAAAGTTATATGATTTGAGTAAAATTTGCTTGGATGTTTTTAATTTTATACCCCAATACATAAAATCATTCTTTTTAATATATGTTCTTATGTTATAAAAGACTCTAAATATACTTATATGATTATTCAAGAGAACCTATGAGATGTAGTCTCACATTCATGCTAGCCTAGACTCACTTTAAATGACTTTATGGATTATAATTCCTTTTATTTCAAAAGGTGATGTTTTTCATGATGAAGTTTTTTAAATCCTTCAATTGTGTACACATTATAATTATTGTATTAAAGTGACTATGACATTTATACTCATTTAGCATTAAGGGGGAGTGTTAGAACATTTAATGTATAAGTGGGTTAATTAAAAACTTTAGCATACTTTAGTGTATTAAATAATAATGATTTATTATTTATTAAACACAAGGTGAAAACCTCATGTAAATAAATAATAAATATTATAGTTTATTATTTACCAATAAAATTAAATGATTCTTAGGAAGGATTGGCTTGTTGGTTATAATGATCATTTTCCCTCACATTTATTATAAATAGGGTTTTAGCCTTATTGTATTATTCAATGTGAACACACTTGGTGAATTTGATATTTATGTGTGGTAAATATTTACAAATTTTATATGAAGGCTTATGTGAATAAGTGATAATGGAAGGCTTTCTATTGGGGTGAGGAGTTTCTCAATTAATTGAATATCATCTTCGTGGGTTTTTTTACCTCTTGGAGGTTTTCCCACTTTAAATGATTTTGTATCATGTCAATTCTTTGTGCTCTTTGCCATCATTTATTTATCTAGATCCAACACTATATTGCATATGTATTTTATAATATTTTTATTTTATTACCTTGTTTAACAAAAACTCTTTGATACTAGGATGAACAACCATTAGATAGATCTTGTTGTTAGATAGCAAGTGTCTAAACTTCTTAATATATCTAATTATTGAAATTACATGTTTATCTACATAGGTGTACCCTATCTCATATTATTCCAAGCCTTAACTAAATAATGTCATAGGCTTCTCCAAGTCTTGTTAATTTTGTTTCATGAGTATAACTAAAATCATTTCCACATTAGCATATGCATACATGATAAAATACCTAGAAAAAATAAGATTAATAAGACTAGGAGCACTAAATATTGTTTGTTTTATATCTTCAAAACTCCTCATACCCTCCTTGGTCCAACTAAAGTTTTTATTTTTCTTAAGCATGGATGTAAGTAGCTTTAACAAAGTTGTAAAATCAGATGTATATCTTCTTATTAAATTTATTTTTCTAAGAAAACTTTATAATGACTTATTATGTTTAGGCAAAGATAAGGCAAGAATGGAATCAATCCTTTTAGGATCAATTCTCAAACCATGTTTGGAGACCACATATCTAAGAATATTACCTTCATGTACTAAAAATAAACATTTATTGGTGTTAAATGACACCCAAAATTATCCACATCTCTCAAACACATCCTTGAAATGAAGCATGTGCTCACTTGCACTCTTTGAAGATATAGTTATATCATCTAAGTATACAAGAAAAACATGTTGATTAGATCTTAAAATGCCATATCAATGGATATTTATAATGTTGTTCCAACATTGGATAATCTAAATGGTATTTTAATATGGGAAAATGTCCACTACTTAGTAGTGTATTTTTTCTTAAACTGATCTTCCTTCTTGACAAGTATCTAGTTATATCTATTGTAAACATCCAATAATGAGATCCTTTTCAAACCAGCTACTAGCTACAATATTTATTCCATTGATGATAATGAATAATTATCTTTGAGAGAGGCCTTATTTAAATCATGGAAATCCACACAAAGTCTAATTTATCTATTTTTATTTTTCACCGGAACAAGGTTTGCAACACAAGTATAATACTTAATGGGGAAGATAATGTTTGATTTAATTAGCTTATGAAGTTCAGTTCTCATCAAAGGCTCAAGTTTTGGACTGATTTTATCTTTGCTTTTGTATTACCAATTTTGTATGAACCTATAACTAAATGGTGTGTTGAGCTAAACTCAAATCAAACCCATTTAAATAACTATACTTTAATGTAAAAACATCATCAAATTCTCTACATAACTTAACAAATGACTCCTTTTGAGATGGATAACATACTTTGCCAAGTTTAAGAGTATTTCCCTCTATTATATCAATGTTAGCATAATGTTCATCCTTGGTAGACAATGAACACTTATCTCTCCTCACCTCATCATCTCTACTAAAGATATTTTCAAGAGTGACTAGACCTTTGGGAAACTTGTTGGACTTGAGTTAAATAATTTGATCACCATATTATTAAAATATCTTTGATTAATTTATAGAGTATAATTTAGCCTCCTCTTGTAATAAATGAATTATTTTGTTATCATATTCAAAAACTTTCTATTTATCATGATTGTAAATAATATAAGGCCTCACCATAATCTTGATATGTGACTAATTTTTCTCACTCCTCACATCAACTAGAATATTGAATTGAGATCATATGGTATCCAATCCATCTGCATGTTTATTAATTTCTCTTGGAACTACTTAGATATCAAAAGCATCAAAGTCCTTAAGGAGATCCAAAATTCTATGTTTATAAGACCTTAACAAAGATTTTTTCATTCATTCATTCATCCCTCTCACTTAGTGAACCACAAGTTCACTATCCCCAAAAGATTATAAGATGTTGATTCCCATCTTCCAATCCCATTATAAACCATGGACTAGATCTTCATACTCTAATACATTATTAAAATATCTAAATTGAAACTTTATAGAAAAATAATATCTTTATTTAGTTGGTGAGATAAATATCATTCTAGCTCCAATACCATTCTTGTTTCTTGAACCATCAAAGTAAATCTATCAAAGACCATCCTTTGGTTAATCTTACTTGAATATGGATGGAATTTTTTTATAATTTTCATGAAGATAATAGACACCAATTCCCTCCTCTTCTATCATTTTTTAATTATTATGTTCGTGCAAGTCATCCAAGATGACACAATTTGTATTCACAATACTTGGCATGTAAAGTTCAAAATGAAAAAATGCAATAGGTTCAAAGTGAAAGTGACCTTTGTTTCATAACTTATTATAAAAATTAGATAATTCCAATCATATAAGAGGTAATCACCAATATGTGATGTGAAATATCATAACAAAATATGGAGGTAGGTCCACCACTACATCTTACTAAATAATTACATTTGGACAAGCATGTAAAGTTAATATTAGGTTATTTATCATGCATAAAATATTTTTTTAGGATCCATAAAGATATAAGACACCTTTAGTATTTGGATCATACACCAAACCCAACTTGTCTACAATCTACTTAGGCATAACTGTACTACTAGCTCTACTATTAACCATACAATTCTGGAAAAAGCTGTTGTCAAAAATTAAAGAGAGATAAAAGGGAGCTGTATTATTATTTTTTACCTTATATTTGTTTAATTTTACTTCATTATGTACCTATTTTACTTGTTATTTCATTGGTTGATCTGAATTTACCAACACTACACTCTCTTTTTCATCTTGTTTAGTAGATAACTTGAGGGCTTAAAGTTCTTGAATAAGCATGTATTTTTGTCCTAAGATAACCAAGTAATCCCACATACTCATACAAATATTATAATTATTCATGTTATCAAAAATACTGAAGGGATTTACACTCATCTTTGGTTACACTCTTGGAGCAACTAGATGATCTTTCACTTGAGGTACTTGGTGAGTTTTTCCAACTTCCATATTCTAACTTTTCTAAGGTGATGGGATAAAAAACTAATTATTATCACCTTTAGTAATAATATAAGGAGTGATTTGAACATGACTCACATGTTGAGTCTCATCAATGTCCCTTTTGTTATCTCTATGGATGGATGCAACTACATTGTTTGAAGTACTAGAGTCACCAACTTAATTCAAAGCCATATGATCATCGATTTGGAAATTTACAATGGTTGAATTAGGCTACCCTTATCCATGATGAACTTTGTATTTTTTTCCATACCCTCATTTTATTGACTTTATTGAAGAAAAGCATCTTCTTAGGTCATTTTAGGATTAACAATAGATTGAGTCACCAAATCTTGGTTTGGCATATCATTTAGATTAGATGGCTGCTAACCAGACTCTGACATCATGTTATTTTGTGTTGATATAGCTACAATGTATTTAGATGATGAAGGAAAATTTAGATCAACTAAAACATAAGGTTTGGATTGTGTGATAACTCCATGGAATTGATATGAAGGTATTTTCTCTTTGAATCCTTGATAAGGAGGTTTATTGTCTTTGAAAGGATGATAAGTAGGTTGATTAACTGCATGGTAAGGCCTATTATCTTGGTAATTTTCCCCTTCCAGCTAAAAAATTTCATTGCTAAGAGATTAAAACATTCATTTGAGTTCCCAATCTCACTTGATTGAATAGGAGGGGCTATAATTTGAGTTTGAGGGGCTGGAATAGGAGCCATTGGTTGAGCTTGAGGGGTTGTAATTGGCTGAGTTTCTATAAAAATGGGTATAGGAGGTCTAGGTGCCAACTTTCCATCCCGAATCAAATTATTTTCTACTATAATATCCACTTAATATGAATATGAAAGTGTAGTTCCACCTATAGACTAATTCAAGACACTGATATCATAATTTAAATCTCTAATGAAATACAAAAAGTCATACTCTAGAGATGGCCTAATCATAAGAGGTATCCTAGTCCATATCTTTTGAAACCTAAGATTAAAATTAGTCATGAACTCATGGGGGGACTCTTAATGGTTATAAGTTGATAAACCATGGATAAGTGATCAGATTTATCCTCAAACTACCTACAAAAGGCTGAACCTAAGTCATCTAAGGAAACAATAGATTTTAAAGGAAGGTTTCTATACCACGACAATGGTTTTCCTTTGAAGGATGAAACAAGTAGATAGATAAAAATGTTATCTTAGAAAACATTATGGATAGAACAAAGGTTGGATACATATTTAATGTGATCAATAGGTGTGTTTTGGTCTTCCCCTAAGAAATAAGTTATGATCTTAAGATCTAAAGCTAGTATATCATCATACTAAGTAAGGTTTAGTGGGCTTCCTTTATTAAATGAGACAAAAACCTGGATCCTAGGCACAACCATTTTAATAGTGGGGATTAAATTATATTTTATAATGGGATGATTAGGAGATTGACATAATTTCCTAGGGCAATATTTTTTTCTTATAAATCTTTTTCTTTTATAATAATGAGTAAGCAACTTAGCAAATTCCAAAGGAATACCTTGGATTGAAGATCTTGTGGTAACCTTTGACATGAAAATTGTGTTGTCCTATTGTTAAGAATCCTAAAAATTCAAATAATATTATAATTCAATAATGATGATTATTGTATTCTATTTATAATTTATTTATACAGCTCCAAACTTCAGCTATGCCAAGTAATATGCATCCCACTGAGCATGCCAAAAACTATTGTTAATCAGGAGTGCTATACTTGTGAGAATATGTACCACTTCCCACTCCTAATAAAATAATGAAATATATAAAAAGTGTGGGTTAAATTAAGGTGGATATAATCTCAATATATAGGGATATTTCCCTTGATTCACTCACTAAATTTGATCATAATCCTACTAACTATTGATTTTTTAACTAAGGAAAAGGGTGATAGAATAATGCTTACACTAGTATTGACATGAAAAAGTGAAATAAAAGTGATGCACCAATGTTTATGACCATATTTTTTTTAAATTATCACTTTTAGGAAGCAAAGGATCTTGTACATATTCTTTTCACTTTAGGTTTATGTTTTCTACAATAGTGTTTCATACAAAGGACTTACCAACACTCACTCTTTGCATGGAAGGAATGAAATATTGTTGAATTAACTTCCAAGTTTGGACTAAAATCAGACTTATACACTTAATATGACCTATATAAACTCAAATATTCTATAATAAGGTAAAAAAAACATACATTAACATAGGAAAGATACTGATTCACAATATTATATCAATGGAAATTGGACATACACTTCACATAACAACCTAAAAATGGAGGAAACCAACTTATTATTTATTAAAAAGGTGTAGTGTAAAATTTTTATATCCTTTCATCATATCCAAATTAAAAAAGTGATATGATAATTTCAGAAAATAATGTACAAATAGAAAAGAGTATGATAGGGGAGACAAAGCAACCCTAAAATAAGGATGACTCACTTTGTCCTCAAACCCTTCAAATCACTATGTAGTGTTTCATAGATTTTATGTCATGTTTACTTCATAAAAGTGGCATATGATTTATATTTTAACTTGTTTGGTAATATTTAATAAGTCTTGAACATTGATTGGGCTTGTTTGACCCATTGAAATGCCACAATCTTTGTTCAATTTCCCTATATCCTTGTTTGCATGTCCTCCTTGATGAATAAGTCCTATTCCATTAAAATAAATCTTAAATTATTCATTAATTATTAAATTTAATTCTTCTCCTCATCCATTTATGAGGTATCTCAATGTTACTTGGGTTGTTATAAGTCTCTTTGAAGCTCCTTTGACTATCTCCTTGACTTTGTGCAAAAGAGGAAAAGGTCTCTTAAAAGTTGTTGAGACTCTTCAAATCATTTTAATGTTTTTTTCAGATGTATATTGACCCTTTATTGTAATAAAATTTTCATATAAGGTGATAAGGTAACTTAAAAATCTTATTGAATATCTTATATGTATTGACTTGGTGGTTTGACAACTTGAACTCCTCTTGCATCATGGCGTAGAAAAGAAAAAAAATGATTTTACCTTAAATAAAGAATTTTATCTCCTTTGATGGCTTCTAAACATCATAAAATACCTATAAAAGGATAATTGGAGCCGCCAAATAGTTCAAATATGTGATTTTTCTCTAAGAGGTCTCATTTAGTCTTATTCCTTGTAACCATCAAAATAGGTAAACCTATTTGTGAAAAATAATTTACAAAGGAAATTAGATACATAAATACATATTTTAGGATATATTATCCCCATAAATATCCATCCCAAGTTTTAGGACCTAAATTTGAGTGAAAGTGTCATTTTTAGCTCATTTTCTCTCTCCAATTTGGCCTAATTAGGCCTCCTTACCTAGAAACTAAGATTTTGATCCACAAGCCTCCCACATGTATGAAAATTATAAGAAGATTTTAATTACTTTAGCCTATTATAATACCATAAAAAAAATTTAATTTCAATTTTTGAGACCTTGTATGGATGGGTAAACCATGAAATGGCCAATAACCCTAGTCTATGTGCTTCTATAGGCTTGAGATGTAGTTTGAGTATTTGGAAAGAATTTTTCAAGATAAAAATATTTGAAATGAATTTTTTTATACCTGTAACATCATTATAAAATTTCATACCTTGATATTTAGGTCTCTTATTTCACTCCACAGGCTTGTATCTAGGTTTTTTGGCTTACAAACTAGTGCATTTTCCACTTCTAACTAACTTGACAACTTACAAAGCTTGTGTATCATTTTGGGAGACCAATATATGTGTTTATAAGATTTTATAACCCCTATAAGGTCCTAATATACCCATTCACTTGGTTTTTAATCCACTCCCTACTCTGCACCTTCATAAACAAGCTTATAGTTATGTATTCAATAATGTTCTATACACATATACCTATAACTATACCACTAATTGCCATGCCTAGATGATCATGATACCTTTGGAGGTGATAAAAAAAAATTGAGGAAAAATGATTCCATTTAGGGAACTTAAACCATCAATTTCCTTAATCAATTCCTTTAGAAGGGTTTAACAAGGGTTTAAACAGTTTACCATCTTAATGATGGTTCATAAAGCACAAGGGGTTAAGCCAAAACCTAATGCCAATAATATGTATTATGGATACCCCCATAACATACCCTATGTTATTTATTTCACATTCATATTTTCATGAAATATCTAAGCATTGTAACATGAACTTTGATGGGAAAAGTATACATTTTGGTGAAGCTGAGGAAGAAACATGCATAAAAGTGCAACTTTTTGAGGTTAACTATAAGTGATACTACATAAATAATGTTTAAAACATCCTTGATTACCATATACAATAATCCATATCATCATTAATATCCTTATGATCATCTACAACATCATATCTTAAACTAGGTTTTTTTTAAATAAATTGGTCGTTTTGACTTTAGCTACAGGATTTGGTGTTTTCTATTCTAAGACCTTCTCTAAAATAAATAAACCCTGTAATTAAGGATATTAATCACTTAGATCACTTAAAAAATTGAATTTTTTTTGATAATTCTATTTAACCCCTCGGATAATGTGCTTATTTAATCATCATAGTACACTGACCAACTATAGGTATCTTCCTTAGTTTCTTGACCTTCAATGGCTTTGAATAAGAAATTTATCCTCCTCCAAATGTTTCAATATTCCTATGTGAATCCTATTCATTATTTTATACACTATATTATTATTTTGAAACTCATTCCTCATATGAAATCTTTCAATCTACACTAGTAGACATGATTGTGCTCTAAGAGTCTCTTGACTATAGGTGATTGTAGGGGTTAAATTTCAAGGTTTTAACCATCCCATAAAGTCATTTTAAAAGTGTATTTTGGTTTAAATTGACTATATTCACTTGAATATTCACCTTATACTCATCATAAAGTGCATATTATCTTCAACCTTTTCCAAATTCCTCATACACTTACATAGGCCTGTGTAGTCCTTAAGGTGTCCTGACTATAATTTGGAATAGAAACTATCTCCAAAATCCTAGTCTTTTTAAAACTTTATTCCTGAAATAATTGAAGTTTCCCCACACTTATTTAAAAACCCTTACACTTGTATGTATTTTTAAAGATAAATGTTTCCATTGGTTTATATACATAGGCCTGTATGAGAGTGTCTAGGCGTATGGGAGCATTATAGACCTTTTTAGATTTCATCTTGTAGTTTAGGCCATTAAATTGGATATTTATCACTTATAATACCATTTGATGATATTTTCATAGGTTTAAATACTAATTTGTCTATTTTTAGACATTAAATACTTTGTTTATTCTATCTATGTTCTATTATTCTTCATGTTTCCTCTCATACCCTACCTATATATGTTAACTAAGTTATTGGTTGTGATAAAGATAAGATTTCATTATATATCACTTTCTGATGTATTCAATCTCTCCTTTATTTCCTTGACTTAATACACCATTTACTCATTCAAGAACATAAACCTCCATGTATAATCATTGTACCCTATTTTCACACACTCCATAGGCCTATGTAGTCTTAAAAGAAAGACCTTGAAGACATATAATATTTATAATGTATCCTCTAATTGAGGAAAAATTATAATGATCCCACTGATATCTATAAGGTTTTCACATGTTTTTATTCTTTCTATTTTTTCTCCTCAGAAATAGACCTAACTGAGTTCTTATAAGTTGAGTGACTGTGAGGTTGAGAATTATATCTTGTATGAACCTAGATGGATTTTAAATGATGTCTTTAAGACACTCGGAGTCTTTTTTAGCTTCATACATCTTGTTCACTCACTCAAACTTACCCATTAATGCATACATTCAACATGATTCTCTTAATAGGCCTAAATGTAACATCATTACTCATAGTATGATAGTAGATGACTATTTGGTCTTTTTAACCTCTATATAGATAAAGGGAGGAAGGATATAGTTGAATCAAATGACAAATGTATATCAATAATATCATTTATCACATTTCACATTAAATTTTCCTATATAATCATAAACATAGTATAAAAATATTTGATTAGCATGAAACCAAAATGTGATTTTTATCTTAAACATTGCTAAAAATCCTTAATTTATCCAAATGGACAAATGGAGTAGTTATTGGTTTTTCACGAGTGATAGGAAGTAATATGACACCTCATTAGTTATGACATAACTTGGCATGATCTTTAATAATGCCTCAACCAAACTCAAATATTTTAAAATAGTGAAAGTATCATGTTACATTAAACTCTGCTAAAATATGCTTTACAAACCTCATTCATGATTCTATTTTGTGGCTCAATGTGTATTTGACTATTATAACCATGTTTTTTTCTTAATAATCACTATCCTCATGACCAAACACCATAAATTTAATCTCTTGAAACTAACCAACACCTTCTCTAACCTTAGTTACATCTCTTTCAATAGTGTTCTACTCATTCTTGACATTATCTTAAGAGAGTCCATGTAGTCTTGGTTGACCTTTGACTAAAAACAACTATATTTAGTTGATATGTTCACCTGATATCTATAATTATATTTAACATTTGTCTTGATTCTACCTTAAGAAACCCCTTGGTGCATATATTCATCACAATCCTCCTTTGATCATGACATGCAGGCTTGACTATGTCATTTAGACATATAAGGCCTAATTTTATATTTTGATCTTTTTTATTACTACTTAATGACATTTAATAACTTTATATAATTCTATAAAACTACCTCATTATCTTAATCAACCCCTTTATCTTCATGGCTCCTCTATTCATTGAAGTTCATGGGAAAAGTATGTGCAATTAGGCATGTAATTAAACTTATGAATGATTTCCTAAGTCTCAAGAGAGCATAATAAAATGAATGTCATGTGAAATTCCTTATTAATATAGATCAATATTTTATTTACATTTATATACATGTTAAGACCCTATGCTGACCTAAATAAGATCTTTTTACCTTAAGAACTCTTGATTCAGTGACTACACCTTGATAAAGACCCTCTCACTATGGTTATCTCAAGGAATCAATTATTAAAGATGAGGTATATGATTTTTGTAAATGAATAGGTGTATCATGACTGATATATAAACTTGATAACCCTTGAAGATGAATATACTTAGTCACTAAATCAAAACATGCTACCTAACGGCTAGATTTGACATTAGCATAGGCGACTAGTTTTCTACCATAAGACCATTATAAAAAAAAGTTGATTAATAAAACAAGTAATATGTCCTATTTAACCCTAAAATAAACCCACCATAACCATTTTTATTTATCAAGTTCTAAATTAAATAAACAAATGCAAACTTGGACCATGTTTGGATGACAAGGACATAGTGACCCCTTCCATTCTTAATGATTATTCATAAATATGGGGAGATGAATCTAAAAAACAATTACACTAACTTAAATTTTATTAGGGTATCTATCATTTCCCTGTATAGTTTGATTTTACCTTCTCTCTCTTGGTCGTACTAAGCAAAAATCATTGACCTTCTTTGAGCTACCAAAGAAGTCGATAGGAGAGATGAATAGGTTTTATGCATTTTAGCAATTAAAAATCCTTTCAAACCACGGATTTGAAATTAAGTATGATAAATTAAGTCTTTAAGATGATTTAAAGTCAATTTCACCTTGAAAACTTGTATTGACAGCCTCAAAAGAGCTATTTTTAGCACTAAAACTATCGTAATCACTTAAGAGACCTAATGTAAATGATAAAAAATGTGTTCACGAGACTTTTTCATCTCTAAATAAGTGTATTATAACCTTATTCTAGTAATATACTATCATTACCTTGAAAAGCCTTCTCTAAAAGCCATAAACTGATCTAAAATACAACCAACTAGGTTATGATGATAGCCAAGAATATCACAAACCTATTTTACCATTTATGAAGCATGACTTAACCTTGACACATTCTATGAGACCTATCAAGTCACCCTAGACTCCTTTCATGACTTGAAACTCATTGAAATAGGTCATGGAGTGACTGAACATGCACATAGGTATGATGAACAAAACCTTAAACTTATCAAATCTACCTTAAAATTTGTTAACCAAGGTTTCAAGTGACCATTTGAAGGACATAACAAGACCAACACAATGATAAAAAAGACAAAGAATCATGATGAACAAAGTTTCAAAATTTAAGGGTGATAATTTAACCTAAGAGGTCAAACTTATCAACACTTACATTATGAGTAATTTCAATTATATTTGAAAAATAGTGTTAAACTTTATTTCTTATGTAAGAACATTATTGTGTTGATTATTTACTGTAATTAATGTATGAAGGTAATTTGGCTTCCACTTTTAAAATAGATGTTGTCTACAATCATATACAATGAAACTATATTTTGATTAACCCTTGAAATATGTAATATGGTATGGTCTCTTGTTCATGTTGTAGTTATAATTAATTTTTACACTAGATTTGGGATTAAATCTCAGGTTCTAATGGTCTTAATAAATATGGAGAGATAAGAATTATGCAATTATTTCATGTTTCTATTTTTATCTATATTGATCAATATTAAATAATTATTATGACCTATACCTTTCTCAATAGTTTCAATAAGGTGTGGGTGTTAATATTAGGTATTATTGCCTAAAATATGTTTTTTAGATTTTGGTTTCTAATTTGATTATTGAACACTAACCCAATTGGTTAGAAGATGAAGATATTAACATTTTACCTATTATTAATATTATGGTTTTGAAGTCATATTGGCATGAACTTCTATGTTTTATTAAATGATTACAAACCTATAGGGTTATGTCAATTCTATTGTCTATTATTATTTTTGATTTTTTATTAAGGACTATGTTAAGATTATGATTTATTTATAGAACTATAACTTGGTGTAATTAGGTATAATGTAAATAATTTTTTTTTGGTTCTTGATTTATTATTTTAGATTGATTCTACATGGAATTTATTAGGTTCAATATATTGAAATATGTGTTTTGGGGACTATTAGATTGAATGTGAGTTCAATTCAAATAAGAATGATTATGTTTTAATACAAAACTATTTAATCAAATGGATAACTAGAATTTTATCTAAATGACTAAGTATATGGTGATGTTGGTATTAATATTTCACTATTGGTAGATACAATAGGGTCTCTGGTACTTGATGTTTATGTTTTAGATAATGTACGCATAGGGATATTATATATTAAGTATAAATACAAAAATTAGGTATTGTGTTTAAACATGTATGATTATAACTACATTATTGTGCAATAATGTAACCTGATGAGTGTATCTAGGTTGTGAGCTTTTTCTATCTTTTATCATTTGATTTTAAAAAAAAGGCTTGTTGATAATATTTTTTCTTAAAAATTTATTAAATAAAAAAGGGGACAAACTATGTTAAGAGGAAAAAAATGAGCCTCAATGTGTTAGGCCTCGTGATAGGCCTATCATCAAGAGGAATATGATGAAAAAGGATAATAAAGATAATAAATAAATACAAGTCCATAGGTCAAAATAACAAGTCTATTAAGGAGGATGGAGGATATTAGATTTATTCTTTAAAAATTGGGTAATAGGTCTCCAATTCATGTTTAATCTCTATCCATCATCCCTATTTAAATTAAAAGGATTCTTCTCAATTTCAATCACCTCATGCACCCTTCTTAAGTAATAATCTTCTTTAGTCATAATCAGTTCAAAAAATCTACCATTGCGAAACATTCACATAACACCGGTCATCATATTTACATGGATGAAGCTAAAATTATTACTAAATAAGATTATTACTTAATAATAAGGGTGTGTGAGGCTATTCAAATTGAGAATAATCCTTTTAATTTAAATAGGGGTGATGGCTGGAGATTAAATGTGAATTGGAGATTTATTACCTAGTTTTCAAGGAATAAATCTAATATCCTCCATCCTCCTTCATAGACCTCCTATTCTAACCTATGGAATTGTATTTATTACATATATTTATTATCCTTTTTCATCATATTCCTCTTAATGATAGGCCTAACATGAGACCTGAACCATTGAGACTTATTTTTTCCCTCTTAATGCAATTATGTCCCCTTTTTATTTTGCATTTCCTACATACTATCATGAATTATTTAAGTTATTAAGTAATGGTTTCCTATTTCAGAGTTCCCTAAATCTAAACTCTAAGAGATGGTTTGCTAAATCTAAAGTCTACCTAAACCATATTTATGTGCCTTCTCAAGAATATGGTTAGTGTATATGCATACTATTTTCAAATTTTTATCAGTTACTAATGTTTTCTCTCTTTTAGGAACCCATCAACTCTCAATCTCTCTAAGTACACACCTTAAAGGGTGAACTGGAATGGGTTGGGTAGACCAATTATACTTCAAAGGATTTTTATCCCTATACCACCACTTTATATCTACATAGCCATCTCCTAAAACACTTACCTAAGCCTTATATCCTCTCTTTCACCCTAATCCAACCATTTCCCAACTGCATTGTTCTTTCCTAAGACTAAAATAATTTTTTATGGTTTACATTACACTATCAACCCCATCGACCCTGTATTTCAATTGATAAAACTAATTTAGGGTCTAGGTTGTCCCCTAGCTAACCTAGACCATGACCTAATTTAATTTTATCAATAATGATATAGAGTTAATTGGGCCAACCTTATCATATAAACTCTTCAAAAGGTTTAGGGTTAGATTCATCTATATATACACATTCATTTCACCATTTCTTAGATAAGATAATAAGAATAATATTATATTGCACATCTTCTTATCCACCATTTTACTTGAGGAGCATAGTTTAGTGTTTTAATTATTTATTTGGAGTTACAAATATTATCTTATGGAGAAGTCTTTTGGATGCATAGATAGTTTTTTTAACCTAGAATTTAATTATCCTTTTTATTAGTATATATTTCATCCTTGAGGTATAGGTGTTTTAAACCTACATCATCCAACTGATATAATGGGATCAACTCTAGGTGTGGGTAACATAGTTAGTGAGGTGAACCTATATTGAAAAACTACCCCATCTTCAATAGTAGACATGAAATTTTACTAATATAATTAATGAGGTAGTTAAAATGGTGTTTATTACCATGAATTTACTCCCTTATTATCCCTTTATGCCAATATTATCTTATTGACCAAATAGGCCTAATAGGCAACTAGGCATAGTCACTTGATGCTAGTTACTTGGATGGCCATGAGACTTTCATAGAATATTAGGAAGGGTAAGTGAGAATGTTATATTTATATAAAATAATATTAAACCATGAATTATTCCATTCAAATAATGCGCACCTACAACTCTATCTCATTTAGGTGACTAGGTCACCTTTCACTAGCACTTCTAGACTACTTTTTTAGTCCAACTTTGTAAGAGAATTTTTAAGAGGAAATTAGAGTAGTTTGTGATCTAAGAGGGTGTAATACACCTTGAATAATCCTCTTTAATTATATACAATTTTTCATCTATCTCTATACCTTGGATTCATTACTAAAACTTGCAAATAATAGGGTTCTAATGCATCCATACAACTATCCATATAAACCAATTCTAGGACTAGGAACTTATTAGAATAAAAAAGTATTTTTAGGTGTATCCCAATATAAATTAGGTATTTTAGATACATTTCCCTCCATTTTTCCTCCATCAAGTTCTTACCTAAGTTTTGATAGGGTTTGTAAGGTCCACTGATCTTAACAATGGTTGATGGAGTTAAGAGGCCTAACCCTAAAAAAATGCAAATAACACTTAGTAAACAAACCCCTATATCATATAAAAATTCCAATAACTCACATGAAACTAATCTTTCAAGTACCAATAAAAACTATGTCCTCTTTGAGGTCTAAAATAGTGCAAGTAGTGTTTCATAGGTGGTTGGATGTCTTAATGATGATTCATAGAGATAGGAATTTTGATGAGAGAAAAAATGATAGGAATATGAAGGTGAAAACCCTATCCACCATCTCAAAAAATCCTTGGTATCCCATTCAAATAATTATTTATGTTCTAAGTGTGTGAAAGTATATCCTTAGGCTTTTCATAGTGCATATTAGGGCTTTGAGCTAATTCTTCTCTTGAAGGATCATTCATAGAAAGTAGTATCTTGATCCTCAAACCAATGCAATAGGTTAGACTAAAAATAAATCCCCTAAATCCTCAAACTAATTTAATGGGTTAGAGTTTAAATACCTTCCCCAACTCCTCAAATATCCATCTCATACCATGCACATTCTTCATGGAGTTTTGAGCCTCTTAAGATAGCTTGTCGGGCATGATAAGACTATGTGTGTAGGAATAGAGGGATACAGAGAAAATAGGCCATTAAATGGACTATTTTTTCCTTTTAAATTATTATATGGGATGTGAAACATCTCTCATAATATATTTATATTCCATTTTTATAAATTTACCCCTTTAAAAGTATTGAGACTTGGTCTAACTCATGTTCAGGGTTTATGAGCAATTAGACCTATGTAGCCTTAATGGCCTAATTTAGTGTCTATCTTCCTCAAATTGAGGATCTTACCATTATTAAAACCCATTATACAGTTTCTCACATCCTCCTTGACCACCGTAGGCCTTGTTTCAATGTAAAGTGCATCCCTTTTTCTCATTATGCTAATAACATACCTATACATGCTTATTTAGACCTACTAGGCCTAATTAGCCTTTCAAGGCTCTTATTTACATCAAAAGACCAGATAACTCAATAGAGACTAATAACCTTAAAATATGATTCAATATACCTCCTTACCTATTTTTCACTTCTCTTCACCAAGAATGGTTCATCACACTTTTGGTCTTATTTGTGACCCTGCCTGTAGGTGCTCAAATGAGATCTACCTGAATGAGACATACATACATATTCCTTTCTTAGTTGGCATTTTGATACTTCAATAAGTGATGAAACATGATACATATGATATTAATCCTTTCCTAGACCTTATAAACATTTTTGTAAGTGCACTCATAACTTAGTCACCTTACCTTCCCAAGACTCAACCTGTAAGTAATAATTATGCATTATTGATGATATGTGAAAGGTGAGAGGTGAATTTTATTAATTTAAGTGAGTATTACATATACCTTTTTGGATTATTTTATCATGTTACCATGTTTCTATTATTCCTCTTATACCTTTTCTCACCCTAAAATAGGACTTCTTTTCTCAACATGCTCTTCATTTATAATTAGTCCTTTATATGTTTAGGTTTAGGTTCTTAACTATGAGAGAGATGAAAATAAAGGTTTAATTATTAATGGAATATAGGGTTTCTTTATTAGGATATTAAATTTATTATCTACTCATGTATACCTTATTAATCTCATCACATCATCAATGTTTCTTTAACTCTGTAGTCACAGTCCTATGTGTATTAAAACTTTGACTGAGTTTTTCCTCCTAGGATGGCTTGATATCTAGACTCTACTCATTAATTTCCCATGATTATTCATACATCCTTATTAATAAATTTATTTCCTCAATAACTCTATTTTCCAATTTCATATTCAAAGTTCCTTTGCTTGCCCAAAAAGTCTTGTAGGGTCTCAAAAGAGAGCAAGTCTCTCTCTATGTCTTGGTATGGGCTATGAGTATGAGATGGTGAGGAGAATTATAATAATTTTATAGGGTATGACCATGATATTAAACTCATGAATTATGTAATATAACATAATGGTTTTTTACAACCATCATAATGACACCTTGATAACACTTGCAAAGGAGATTACATAATATGCATGGTAGTCACATTGAAAATAGAAATTTGAAAGAGTTGAATGTTTTTATGATCATAAAATACACCATAAATGATTTTATAAAACCTAAATTTATATATAATAATCCATAATTACAATCAATAAATTTTTCTTTACAAATTTTATGTATTGAGGGCTCTAAAATGATAATTTTTTTTGTCTATAACCTGCAAGTGTGGCCATATGAAGGTTTTCTTTCTCCTATGGGATCACACATGTGAAATAGTAGTGGATAATGATGTTTTATGAAATTTAATACTTATATAAGACATATATAACCACCATTTTCATCAACCAAGTTAGAAATTTAATAAAAGCATTCAAATATTGACCCTATGTAGATGTAGAAGACAAATCTAGTTACCTGGATTCTTAACATATTCCCCATAATTCATGGGTAAATATGGAAACTAATACCAATTATTAGAATTCCATAAGAATCCCTTTCATTTTACAATATATCATGTCACCATTCTCTGTCTCTTTTACGGATAGAGCATAAACCTGACTGGTTGTCCAGAGATGCCAAAAAGATCGATAGAGAGAAGGGGATGGTTTTTTCCATGTATAACTTTAAAACTCAATTATTTTCTTATGTAATGATTTAAATGAGTTTACCATAATATTTTTAACCTCCTATAATCCTAACATGTTTGTATAAGTCTAAAAATGCCTGTGAAACCCCATTTTTTCTTATATTTTTTTCATGATTAAAATCTTGAAAGGCTATTGGTGGGAAAGAGGAAGGAAATAAAGAGTGAAATAATGATTTAAAACCAAGTGTTATGGATGGATGGAATTTTAAAGGTTATTTTCAAGCATGTGGGGCCATTTTATAATGAATAAATGACATTTGACCCCTAAAGAGACCTCTTTTTGCACATAAAACCACCTTATCATGACTTGAAATAGTTATGAGAAACTTTAATACTCCTTAATTAAATGTTACATAAATATATATATTATTAAAAGGTTTATAATATGGAGGTTGAATAATATGACATGTTTGAATGGGATTTTGATGACTTAGAGGGCTAATTGGAGCTTGAAATAATATTAAATAAGTAGACCATGGAAGGCAACTTTGGATACAACTTTAGACCTCATGTTAAGACTTAATCAAAACTTAGACACCATTTTCATATTGTTAACAAGGTCTCTCTCTAATAAGTGGCTAAAATAGGCACAAATACTATGATAGAAAGAAACTTGTACTTCTCCAAATACCGTAATTTATGTTAAAGAACCTTAACTTTGTCAAACAAGGATTAGGCCACTTGTTAGGTTTCATAAGGCCATTGACACCATTCCACTCACATAAATACAATTCATTGTAACATAACACATCACGTAAAGACTCAAAAAATTATATCACATGATGACATTTTAATAAATGTCTAGTACATATTATGACACCTTAAACAATGTTAAGAGGCTTAAAATGAGACCAAAAGAGGACATCAAAAGGCATATAGACTACCATGTATAATCTTGGAAGGGTTTTATGAGAAATTTTTGGACTATAGGGGGTGAAATTTGTCTTGGGAGGCCAAATTATAAATATTTTTGGTGATACATAGGGTTTGAACATCCTAGTGTTCAAGAGAAATAACTATCTCATCCTTTGACCAATGTATTTCAAGCATGACAATCATGACCCAACTAATATGATCCTTCTGTTTGAGATGAAAACAAGCCTTCAAGGATTGGAAACAACATTACACATTAAAAAATGACAAGAAACCAAACAAATTAGGAAGCAAACACACCATAATTGTGTTAACAAACACTTATTAGAAATAAGACAAAATAACCTAATACAAACAACTAAGCTGAACACAACTTCTTTCTCCTCCAAGATCAAATGGGAAGATTCTTTGATCATCATGGCACCATGAGATCAAATTTTAATATGTTTATTAAATCCCAAGAAGGTATTACTCATGAAATGAAAACCTCCACTTACATTTGGAGATGTCAGCAAGCTCATAGCCTCTTAGAATAGTAATTGGACCTTCTTGTTTCATTCTTAGGTACATAGGTTGGCTATGTGAATCAAATACACATTCATATTCAGTCTAAACTTGTTTTCTTTGCATGATCAGTCTCATTTTTACCTCATCCATAGGCTATTACTAATTAAACTAAACAATCTGAAATAGATCTTATGGCATGCTTGTAGGGCTCACTTAAAAGAAAGATGAATCTTTCTCCTTGGAAACTTGAGACCAACAAAGTTTAGTTTAATTTCCCAAGAGTGAAGATAAACCTAAAAATGGAATGAGAGGTTGATATTATTGTTTAAGGACATTAATCAAATCACCTTTAAATGAAATAACCTCTTAGAATGGCATGCTTAGAGAGTTTCCCTCCTCTTTTTTGGTGAAAATACCTTCTTCAATCTAAACTATATCATGACATGTATAGAATAAAGTAACATGATATTAAGACCTCAAATAACTCTTATAATTGATTCTCACATAGTTCTAGTTTGCTTGGAATTTCTTCAATCTTGATATGGGTTGATGTAGAAGTAAGCATAAAATAGCTTGAGAAGGATTTGGAAACTATACCTCCTTGACCATGCTCATGTAACTATTAGAAAATTTATACCACCTATTATATATAATTAGAAGCTTCCTCATCCATCATAACAACTTGATCCTCTTGTATCTCATCAAAGTTACCTTCCTCTTCAACTTCACAAGCTAGTTTACATCTTTTTTGACCAACTAAAACATCTTGAGGGCTATCTCTTTATTCTAAAACTACTACAAGTTGAATAAATAATCCATTTAAATACTCTTTAGGATTTTCATGAAATAGAGTAGCTTCCATGTCATCAAGGAGATCCTAAAAATTACCTTCTTCTTGGCCAACTAATATGTTTTCCTCATCTAACTCACTTACTCTTAAATTTCATCTTATTCTACATCCTTGAAGGCTAATCTATAATTCCCTTCACCAAGAGGTGTCCCAATAAAAATATCTTCTTCTAACTCACCTGAGTCACCTAGCTCAATTATTTATATAGCTTGAATTGTTTCACTCACCTCCCATGGGACATGTTCCTTCTCAAGGAGGTTAAGGATGGGAGGTTGATGGATGTATTAATGAGTTGTCTTGGGAGTCAAAGTATCACCCTTATTTCTTTGAAAAAATTCTTGGATAAACCTCCAAGATGGGAAATATTTAGGTTATTGGGGAGGAGGGAATGAATTTTGACTATGCTCAAGGTTATTTTTACCTTCAATTTCCTAGTGTTGGCTCTCTTCCTCTTCTTTCTCCTAAGACTTCACTAATTATTTCTAAATTGGGATTTTGAAACTAGGATATTGCTCTAGAAAAATGTGTGTTTCATCTTGAGCGATGAATGAAGTATTTGGAAAGATCTCCACCACCTTCTCTTGAGATTCCATTGCTCTTGTTACTGCCATTAAGTGAGATAAATATTCATTTTCAAATTTAATTTCTCTAGTTAGGTGATCTTCAAAATCAAGTCTCATCTTATCATAAATATCCTTAGGCTGATTAGGAAGGGAATGGCTTTACCAAGTTTGATTTGAGTCATGATATTTACTTCTCTCAACAATAACTTCATCCCCATTTTTCATAGTCTCTGGAATAGACTTACAAGTAGGGAAAGTTTGATAAACTTGTGGGGAAATTGGAAGGTTTTAAAAATCCTATAACTCAATATTTTGAGGAATGATGGGTTGATCAGAGGAAGGTTTATATGGAATAGGGGAGGTCACATGAGGCTAATGACACTATATTCATTACCCCTCATGAACTACTAGCTTCTCTTTTATACTTTAAATTAGACCACCTATGTCTAACATATCACTAGTGAGTCTTGAATGATTATACATCATAATAGATGCCCACTCTCTCTTAATTTTTTTCAATGAGTCTCTCACATTCTTAATGAGATGAATAGAGATATCTTTACCACACCCCTTTGTGTATCAATCCCAACCATATATATCTCATAACCCAAGAGAGTTTGTTTGAAGCTTGAGATGGATTGATTTAGAACATGGATATGTTGACTAAGAGCATCATGATCTTTCCAAGACTATTCAAGAGCATAGGTAGGCTTACAAGGAGGTGTAATTAGTTTGGGAAGAGGTATATAGGACTAATAACCAGGTTGATGAGGTTCAACATAATATTGGTAAGGGTCAACATACTACTAGTGATAAATAACATGGGGTGGGTATGGATCATGATATGAAATATAAGACTCATTATAGGGCTGATAAGGAGGTATAAAATAATATTTTCATTCATATCTAGCCATTAAATATCATGAGGCAAATGAAAAACAAAGTGAACTATCAATAATAAACTATTGTTACCCTTGTATGAAGACCTTATGATGCCCTTTTAAATGAATTTTAAGTGATATTCTACCACAAAAATACTTGTAGCTTATTGAGGTCACCAAATGATGAGATTGAGTGCTCCAATATCCTTAAAATATGATCCCACTAGGTGTTTTATAAACTATTATCAATCTATATTTCACCCTTGAGGCAAAGGTGTTTCAAACCTACCTCATCAAACTGGTAAAATGGGATTACCTCTAGGTTTGGGTAGCCTATTTAGTGAGGTGAACCTTTATTTTTGGGGCTAGCACCCCTAGTACATAAATTATGGCTCAATTCCTAAAATATAATAACTTGATAATGAAAAGGGATAAAAAGATGCATGAAATAAAACCTAAGCTAAGGGAGGTGATGTACCAACAATTTTTTGTCCACTCTAATTGACCCTTCAATAATACTTGTGAACAAGACAAGGATTAATGATTAAATAAATTTCTCTTAGATAATCCTAAACATCAATGATTCATATGGAGGATATTTTTAGTGGTTTTAACATGAGGATGATGGATGGAAGGTATTTTTCATGACACTACCAATAAAATTCTACTTCAAAAATAGTCACCAACACTTCTACACACCATATGACCTATTTAAGATAATCTCATAGAAACTAAGTGAGAAGAAGGACTTGCATAGGAACATGAACCTTAATCACTTATGAAAATAAACAATAATATAACTCACTAAGATATAAATATAATCTGAACTAGTCCTTATATTACTTCAGAAGGTTTACAAGGTACAACTTGGGTAGTGTTTCTTCATACCTAGTCGAAGGATGCCTACAATGGAATTTTAACCTAAATTTATAAAACAATAGAGGGAAAGGGAGGGATAATACATATTTTAAGTGTGTATAAGAGGCCATAATGGCCATCATTCACTTAATTAGTGGTTACAAGCAACCTCATAACTCCTCCCATGCATTGATTTGAGTACATAATGGCCTTAAATGATAGTATGACATAGGAAATGGCCTAATGGAGGTTCCCTAAATTTTGGTTGGCCCCATTAAAAGTTTTAGAATTAAAAAATTGTCAACTACCTCTCCTTTTGACAATTATAAAGGTATAAATGTGGTCCATCTTGGCCTCTATAAAGCATTAAGTAGCCTACCTCTCTCATGAATATCAATAAGGCTTTAAAAACTACCCCATCCTCCATAATGGAAATTAAATGTTATTAATCACCTCCATGAGTTATTTAAAAGTATTTTTATAACCCTATATTTACTCCCTTATCAACCCTCTATTCTAATAGATAACTTATCTTGTTGACTAAGTAGACCTATTAAGCAACTAGGCCTAGTCACTTGGTGCTAGTTGATTGGATGGTCATGTGACTTGAATAGAATATTAGGAATTGGTAATTTATAATGTTTCATGTCTTTAAAATTATATTACACCATGAATTATTCATTTCAAATATTTCACACCTGTAACTCTATCTCTTTTAGGTGACTAAGTCACCTTTTACTAGCACTTCTAGATTGATTCTTTAGTCCAGGTCTGTAAGAGAATTTTTATGAGAAAATAAGAGTATTTTTGATATTACAGGGTGTAATTAACCTCTCATAATCCTATTTAATGATATTAAACTATTAATTTATCTTTGTACCTTGGAGTCACCACTAAAACATTGAAAAATAGTGTTATGATGTATATGTACAACTATCGATACAAACCAATGCAAAGACTAGGACATTCTTAAAGTTAATAATGTGTTATAGGTTTCTTCCAATAAAAATAATTGAATTTGGATTCATTTCCCTCACTTTTTCCTCCATCAGTTTCTTATCTAGGTTTTGATAGCGTTTATAGGCTCCACTGGTCTTAACAATGGTTCATAGAGTTAGAGGCTTAACCTCAAAACAAATTCCAATAAAAATAAGTAAAAAACCCACTATATCATTTCCAAATTATAATTATTCCCATGAAAATTATCCTATAATTACCAAGAAAAACTATGTCCTCTTCCAACTCTAAAATAATACAAATAATGTTTTTGAGGTGGTTGGAGGTCTTAATGATGATTCATAGAGTTAGAAGTTTTTATGAGAGAAAAAATGATAGGAATATGAATTTGAAAACCTTATACACATTTTAAAAAATCCTTGGTATCCCATGAAAATATTTATTGATGTTCTAAGTGTAAGAAATTAGTTCCTCGATCTCTTTTTAGTGCATAATAGAGCTTTGAGATAATTCTTCTCCTTAAGGATCACTCATAACAAGTAGTATATTTATATTCAAAATAATAACATGGGTTAGATATAAAATATATTACAAAATTCCTCAAATATTAATCTCATATCATGCACATTATCCATGGAGTTATGAGAATCTTAAGATAGCTTCTTAGGCATAATAGGACTGTGTGTTAGGCGGAGAGGGATCCTAAGCAAATAGGCTAATCAATGGATTTTTTTAAATTTAAAATGACTAGATGGGGTGTGAAACATATCTCACCATATTTATAGATTAAATTTTGATTAATTTTACCCCTCAAAAGTATTGAGACTTAGTTTAACTCATACATAGGGTTTGTGAGCAATTAGACCTATGTAGCCCTAATGGCTTGGTTTAGTGTCTACCTTCCTAAAATTGAGGATCTTAGCATATTGACACCCTTGTTATTGTTTATCAAATCATACTTGATAATAATATGCCATTTTTCAATGCAAAGTGCATCTATTTTTCTCATTATGCTAATAACATGCATGTATGTGCCCATTTAGGCCTTCTAGGCCTAATTAGACTTTCAAGGCTATTGTTTGCTTTAGAAGAATAAAACACTCAATAGAGATTGAGAACCTTGAAATAAAATTAAATAGACATCCTTACCTCCCTTTAAATTTTATTCACTAAGCATGGTTCATCACACTTTCACTCTTCTTTGTGACCCTTCCTATATGGACTCAAATGAGGTATGCCTAAATGAGACATACATTCATATTCCTTTCTTGGTTGGTATTTTAAGAATTAATTAAGTGGTGAAACATGATACATAAGATCTTAATCCTTTACCAAAGCTTCTAAACCTTTTTTCAAGTGCACTCATAACTCAATCACCTTACCTTCATAAGACTCTACTTGTAAGTAACAATTGTGCATTATTGACTGTGTGAAAGGTGAGAGGTGAGATTTGTTATTTTAAGTGAGAATTCCCTAGATTTTTCAATTTTTTTAATCATGTTACCATTTTTATCTTGTTACACTTATAAATTTTATCACCTAAAATAATAATTCTTTGTTCAACTTGCTCTTCATTTACAGTCAAGCCTATAGATGTTCAAGTCTAAAGAGAGATGAAAATTGAGGTTAATGTTTCTTCAACTTTGTAGTCATAGTCTTGTGTAACTGAACCTTTGACTAATTTATCCTCTTGGGATGGATTTATATCTTAATTATTATCCTTAATTTCCCATGATTATTCATATATAATTATGACTCCCTTGAATACCTCATCACCTATATTCTCTAATTTCATAGTTAGAGTTCCTATGCTTTCCCAAAAAGTGTTGTAGGGGCTCAAAAGAGAGTCAATCTCTCTCTTGGGCTGAGCATGGGCTATGAGTATGATGCAGTGAAGATCATGAAAAAAATGTTATAGAGTATGAACATGAGATGAAAATCATGCATGATTTAATATAACCTAATGGTCATCTATAGCCATCACAATGACACTTGCTCACACTTACAAAGGAGATCACCCAATATACATGGAAGTCATATTGGAAATAGGACTTTGAAAGAGTTGAATGTTATGATGATCATTAGGTAAACACTTAATTATTTTATAAAACATAAATTTATCTCTAATAATCCATAATTATAATAAATAAACTCTTCTTGACAAATTTCATTCATTGAAAGCTCCAAAATGCCAAGAAACTACTATTTGCAACCTATAAGTGTGATCATATGAAGGTTTTCTTGATCCCATTGGCTCACATGAAATAGTGGATAAAAATTTGAAAGGACCTATAATAATTATATAAGACATATACAACCATAATTTTCATCAACCAAATCAGAAATGCACTAAAACCATTCAAAGATTGACCCTGTGTAGATGTAGAAGACAAATCTAGTTGCCTAGGTTGTTAATATTTATTTATAAAGCATGTGGCATAAATATGGAAAATAATTCCAATTATTTTAAGGCCATTAAACCCCATTACTATTTCCAAGATCTTAGGTTTCCATTTTCTCTCTCTTATATGGATTAAGCATAAACCTGACTAATTGTCTAGAGCTACTAAGAAGAGTGATGGAGAGAAGGGGATGATTTTTTCCATGGCTAACTTTGAAACTCATGTATTTTATTTTTTGATTCCTGAAATGAGTTTCCCATGAGATATTTTACCTCCTCTGATCCTGACATGTCTGTACAAGTCTGAAAATGCTTGCAAAACCCTATTTTTTTTTATATTTTTTCATGATTAAGATCTTAAAAGGATATTGGTGGAAAAGAAGAGGGAAATTAAGACTCAAATAGTGACTTAAAATGAAGTGGTATGGATGTATGTAAATTTAAAGGTTATTTTCAAGCATTTGGGGCCCTGTTATGATGAATAAATGACATTTGACCCCTAAAGAGACCCTTTTTTGCACATAAAACCACCTTATCATGACTTGTAATAATTATGAGACCATTTAAGACTCCTAATTTCAATGTGAGAAAAATATATACTATTAAAAGGTTTATAATATGGAGGTTGACTCATATAACATGTTTGAAGGGGCATTTGATGACTTGGAGGGCTAATTAGAGCTTGAAACAGTCTTGAATAAGTAGACCATGGAAGTTAGCTTTGGATACAGCTTTAGACCTCATGTTAAGACTTAATCAATACTTATACACCATTTTAATATTGTTAAAAAGGTATCTCCTCAATAAGTGGCTAAAAAAAGAACAAATACTATGAGAACAATAAACCTTAACTTCTCCAAATACCTTAATTTATGCTAAAGAACCTTAACATTGTCAAACAAGGTTTAGGCCACTTTTTAGTTTTCAATGGCCCTTTAAACCATTACACTCACCTAATGACATTTAAAGGAAACCTATGACATCATCTAAATACTTAAAACATGTTATCATATTATGACCCTTCATTCAATGTCTAGTACATATTATGACACCTTAAACAATGCTAAAAGGCTTAAAATGAGATTAAAAGAGGACATCACAAGGCATGTATACCACCATATATAATATTGGAAGGGTATTATGAGAAATTTTTGGACTATAAGGGGTGAAATTTGTCCTGGGAGGCCAAATTATCAACAATCTTTACATACCACAACAACCTCTTGTGAATCGCCTTGGCCAAGGGAGAGAGTGAGGCTCAGTGGGTTTGTCTTCAAAGGTGAGCATTCCTAACTTTGTCCCTCATTTTTAAGATTAGATACATTAGTATTTTTACTTATCTCCCATGCATTAGGAATTCTTATACATTTATGTGAGTATAGATATTTTAAGCATGTTTACTTTTTATGTCTATTAACCCCACTTTATGCCATAAGCTTTGGTAAGAACTAGATTATATTTTACTTTCTTTATCATTTAGTTTTGTAAATATGAAAACATAGTACCTAGCTATGGTTATTACATAATGTTACTTTACTATAGGATTTGGAACCCTCTATAGTTATTTTATTATTGTAAGATATCCCTTGGTTAGGTCTAACATATCCATCTTGGGCATGACCCTAATTATCTAATGTATCGACAAATAGAAGTGTAAGTAAGATTTATATTCTATGAGATAGGATTGATTAATATATCAATTTCATTTCCCTTTACATATATTATGGTGAACCCAACATGAATTAAACCCTTTTAGGTTTTCTTTCATGCCATTATTTTTTCATCATATTATGTTTTTTTTTATAATTTTAGTACTATATCAAACTAATTAGTATAATTATAACATTATATGTGTAGGTTTAACAAATAATTACTCCAAAATGAATATATTTTGTCTATGTAAGTATTCACCAAATATAGGTTACTAGATCGATCAATTTAGCACAATATTTTTTTCATCTCTAGAATCATATACATAGTCAAACCAATCAACTTCATCTACAACTCTTTTCTATCAACATATAGGTTTTTAAAAAAAATCAAATTATTTGAATTTATTCACAACTTTTCTTTTAGCATAAGGGTTTTGTAAACTTCATCGAGTTAGTAAACTCAATTTAAAATAATTTTGAAAAAAAATTGAACATCACAACATAAAAATTTACAATCTAAAACATCTTTAAGCCCATCAAGGTTCATTCATTTCTCTCTCTATCATTTAAATTTTCCTTTTTAGTACTATTTCTCACTAGTTTGTAGTCTATAAAATTGTAACCCTACATCAAACTGGGTCAACCTATTTGACATAGTTTTGTAGTTTGTCTTCCATCTAGAAGACATAGTCAATGTGTTTGACTGTATTCTTATAAATCTTACTTAAATAGAACATTAGAGATCCAATAAACTCTATTCTAAACTATTTGCATAAAATTTCATCTGAATTGACTCTGTACTCTTCTCAATCAATGAGTTAACCTATATTTTTTAATAATTAATTCACATTTCCTTTTTAGTTAATTACATTCTTAGATTAATAAACATAACCACTAACACTTGAATTTGTGCCCTTGAATAAAAACTCAATATTTTTCATCCAAGTGGCATAATAGAATCATCTCTTTATTATGGGTGACAATTTCTTTGAGATGAATCTCTAGATTTAAGGGCTAGCTCCCCTTATGCACCTATGAAGTTCTATCTATCCTAATCTATCAACTGTGTATGAAAAGAGAGAAAATGAACAACAAAAAGAAACGAATGGTGATGCACCAATATGTATTGTCCTCTCACTTTGATTGTAATCACTACTTTAAATAATGGAAAGGTTTCCTAGCACAAGACTCATGACCCTTTATGCATTATTACATCATTGTTTCACTTGTTACATTTAAAAGGTATTCAACATTCAAGAGGGAAACAGACAATTCCAAAAAAGAATATGACTTTGAACCACTTCAAAAATGTCTATAAACTTATTATAGAATACTAATGAGGACCTGTAACAAATATTTGTCTACACATTTGGTGGGAAATCAAGGATACAAGTTAGGAAAGACAACTTTCACTGAATAAGAATAACATAATGTTAAACCGATACACAAAAATGTAGTATGTGAGTGGAAGAATTTGTATTACTTTCTTCAAGAGATTTCAATACAAATCTAATCAGATTTTTTCCATTAATGAGTGGAGGTTACTTTAAGAATAGGATGAATACATATATATAGTTTTCTGAAAGGAGATTGAATGTTTAAGATCACAAGATTAATTGGACATGTGTCAATTAGGAATAGAAATAGTTACCATTGATAGTTATAAAAATGACCTTTGATATTACTGAGTCCATCTTGCTTTGACATTGGTTTCTCTTTGTTGGCTTGTCATTTATTATTTCTTTCAATAAAAATGTCTTGTTCATTTCTTTCAAGAAATTTTATTGAAAGAAATCATTTTTATATTTGCCTCTATCTTCTTTAAGACTTTTTTCTAAGGGAATTCCTTTAGATAATTTTTCCTAACTAATTATTTATCTTTTTTTGTGAGGAAATTGTACTAGAAAATTTTCCCATAAGAAATATTTTCTCTTTCTTGCTTGATCCCTTTAGAAATGATCCTTCAGTAATCTTGAAAAGGCACCCCTACCCTTTAGAATAACTTTTTGGCCCTTCAAAATAATTATAAATGTCTAATTTCCTTTGGTTCTTTTGAAAATATCCTTTCAAACTTTTAGAAATACCTAGCAAAAAAGTCACAAGGGTGCACCTACCCTTCAGAGAAATTGAAATGATCCCTTCAATTTTTTTTCAAACATCCATGTGCCCTTCAAAAAATTTGTCTTGTACCTTTGGTTTCATAAATTTCCCTCAAAAAATTTGAAAGCACCTTTCAAAAATGTGAAAGTGCCCTTAAAAATAAGTGTAAATGACTTTCCCACAAGAAATGACCCTTTAAAAGAATTGAAAAGGTCCACTTTGGGAAAGTTTCAAAGTACCCTTCAGCTTGGAAGATATCCTTCAGAGAAATTGAAAAGGAACTTCAAAAACAAAGTCCCAGACAAAAAGTCTGCAAGAATTCACTTGAGGTTAAGGCAAAACTTTTGAAAGAATACTTTCAAGCAAAAAACTCAAAAGAAATATTCTTGTATAAAACTTGAAGGAAAACAAAACCCAAAAGAACTCACTTATGCTTGGAACAAATTTTGAAAGGAAAAAAATTTGAACAAGAACCCAAAGAAATCCTTTTGAAAGGAAATATTTGAACCTTCACCATGAAATTTACACAAATGTTTTTCTAGACAAAGACACACACTAGACTCAACCAAACATATGAACAAATAAATAGTTTTTCAATATGGGTGGCCAATTTTGATTTGAATGATCAAAATTTGGTCAACAAAATGGTGACTTATAGGGGAAGTATGCTCGTTATACTGATTGGAATAGGTAGCCTTATACACTCAAGGGCCACTGGAGTCAATTAATTCTTAAACATGACTATCAAGGATTCTACCAAGAAAACACAAGGAAAACATAGATGAAAATAACAAGACCCAAAAAAATAGAACAAGACATGAAAAAACACACACATGTGCATAATAATTTAGGGAAAACAAAGAAAAATAGAAAACTATGTACAATAGAAGGGAAAATTTTAGTAACAATGCTTTAGATATATCCCATTGATTGTAATATGTAAATCCTTTCCATCCAACTTTAAAGGTTAGAAAGCATTGTGTTGTTTACATTGTGTGATCATATATGGGCCACTCCAAAAATCATCAAACTTTATGTGTTTCTCAAGTTTGGCCCTATCTTCATCCCACTTGATAATAATGTCTCCTTCTCTAAAAATCCTTGGCATAGACTTCTTGTCAAAATGCTTCTTTGTCTGCTACTGGTGAGTAGTTAAGGTATACATTACTTGATCTCTTGCCTCTTTGAGCTCCATCAGTTCACATAATCTGACTCCCATGCTATCATATTCCATCAACTACAATTGATGAGTGAGATCTAAAGCTGACAATTAGAGTGAAATAGGAATGTTATCTTCCCTTCCATACATAAGTGTATATGGGGAGTTTCCAATTGCCCTCTTTAGAGTTATTCTATCAGCCCAAAGGGATATTTTTAACTTAGTGTGCCATGTTTGTTTATTTCCCTCCATTGACCTCTTGATGATCCTGATCAAATTATTGTTTGTGGACTCTACTAGTCCATTTCCCTGGGGACAGTAGTTAGAGGAAGTTCTAAGGTTAATTCCATGATTCAAGGCCCATTCGCTTGTCCTTACTCCTAAAAAGGCTAATGCATTATCTGAGATGATATTTGAGGGAGATCTAATTAGTATGCTCTCATAGAAATCTAGGACTAAGTTTTCATTGGCCTCTTTAAGAGCTATAGCTTCAACCCATCTAGTGAAATAATCAGTGGCTATCAACACCCACTTGTGACTAGCCCTAGAAGGAGGATTAATCATACCTATGAAATCTAGACCCCATTACATGAATGATTATTTAACTTGGATCGAATGAAGAGGAAAAGTAGTTAATTTCTATTTGCCATCAAATAAGGCACATTTTTGGCATTTTCTCACCCAAGCATGGGTGTTTTTGAACAAACTAGGCCAAAAATAACCAGCCCTCATGATCTTAGCAGTAATGGTTCTAGGAGCAAAGTGACCACTAGCTGGGACATCATGAAACTCATGCAATACCTTATCAATCTATTACAACTCAATACATCTCAAAAGTACACCTAAAAAATATTTTCTAAGAAATACTCTATCCAAAAGTACATAGGGAATAGATTGTAGTCTATAATACCTTATTTTGTCTCCATCAAGACCTTGTGGACACTCACCAATTTGAATAAAGTGGATAATGTCATGTGTCCAACTTCTTATGATTAAAGGTGCAACTATTATAAGATCATCATGAAGTTTCAAAACAACCTCTTTTTGTTCTTTCAAATTTGAGGCAAGATGCTCCCATATTCCTTTCCCTTTCACTATCTTTGTTAGATCTCTACATCATATTCCATTACTTTGGTGATCCATCCTGCCCTTTTCTCATTCAAGTCTCTACTCAATAAAAAATCTTTCACATTAAGATGAGGCACAAAAATGTGAATTTTATTACTAGACAACATATGACTAAATTTATTTAAAATTTTGATTACAACAAGCACTTATTTTCAATGTATGTGTACTTTACCTCATATCCTTCTAAACCTTGACTGAAGAAGACAATAAGTTGTTCCAAATTTTCATCATTTTCTTGGGTAATCATGGTAGAAATTACCTCTTCATTTAAAAAAGTGTACATATTGAAGTCCTTAGAGAAGTTAGGACTTGAAAGAGTAGGAGCTTGGGTAATGGCTTGATTAATCTCCTCAAAACTTTCTCTTCTCTTTCCTAATTAGGTGAATGTCTCATATTTTCTCAACATAGAGGTCAAGGACTTAAACAAATTATCAAAATCAATAATGAATCTCCTAATGAAATTAATTTTTCCAAATAAACTTTGTAGACCCTTTTTGTGTTTAGGCAAAGTCAATGCTAAAATAGTACTTACCTTTTCAGGATCAATGAATAAACCTTTCTTTGAAACAATGTGGCCCAAGAGCTTACCCTCATGAACAAAAGATACACAATTTTTGGGTTTAGAGAGATCCCAAACTCTCTACACCTCTCAAAGATATATCTTAGGTTCTTAAAATGGTCATTTGCATTTTTTTTTAAATTATTACATCATCTAGATAAACCAACATAATGTTATTGATTAGCCCTTGGAAAGCCATATCCATTACACATTGGAAAGTAGATTCAACATTTGATAATCTAGATGGCATATTCCTATAGGCATATATACCCAATTTGGTGGTAAATGTTCTCTTATATTGATCACTTTCATTGACCAGAATTTGAATATATCCCAAATAGCCATCAAGAAGAGAAAATCTTTCACTACCAGCTACAACTTGTAAAATTTTCTCCATAGAAGGAAGAGGATAACGTTCCCTCAAAGATACTCTATTGAAGTCCCTAAAATCAACAAATAACTTTATTTCTCCATTTTTATTTCTAATAGGGACTAAATTAACCAACCAAGAAGAATGCTTGATAGAAAAAATGATTCTAGACTCAATCAATTTAGTCAACTATTTCCTCATGAGAGGTTCAATCTTGGGATTGATTGGCCTCTACATTTTTTTTATGGGTTTAGAATTTTCATCTAACTCTATGGTGTGTTGAGCCAAGATTAAGTCAAAACGCTTCAAGTCACTATACTCCCATGCAAAAATGTCACTAAAATATTTGCATAGTTTAATGAAATCATGTATTTCCTGATTAGTGCATGCATTCCCAAGTGCAAGCAGCCTATCTTTAAATATTTATATCCTTTCATAGTTTTCCTTCTTAGTGGACATGGATACCTTTTCCTTCTTGATCTGGTCATCTTCATTGAAAATTCTCTCAAGATTCACTAAACCTTTAAGAAGCTTATTAGACTTTAGCTAGACAATCTGGTTGACATATTGTTATTGTAGATTAGACTAATTCTTGGTAGATAAATTAGATTCTTCTTGTATGAAAAGTGATATTTTATTATCACTACAAAAACCTACCAATTGGTGACATTATTTGGTAAAAAAGGTCTCACAATCACCTTCAGATGGGGCTAGTTCCTATCTTCTCTTATGCCCTTTAGAACATCAAATTGAACATCAATAGATGCAAGCCTATTAACATGATTATTATCTTATCTTGGAATAGAGATAATGTTAAATTCTATGAATTATTCTAGAATATTCCAAACTTTTTGTGTGTAATATTTGAGTAAGAATTTCTTAGTCAAATTTTGTCCTCTTACTTGATTGAAAACTAATTCACTATCACCAAATACTTGCAATTCTTTGACACCTCTTTTCCTTTCCCATTCCAAACCATGAATGAGGGATTCATATTTAGATATTTTTAAAGTACAAGATAATTGAAATCTGAAATTTAAGAAATACCTTTCTTTTGAATGTGAAACCAACATAGCTCCACCACCTGCACCAATCTTGCTTTTGGATCCATCAAATAAAAGCTGCCAAATACCATTCACATCTTCACTTGATATAATCAAATTAGGCATGAAAGAGTCTTTATCATGCATATAATAGACTCCTATACTATATTATTCAATAAATTTGTATGGATCATGTTCATAGTTGTTATCTCCCCACTCATCTAGGAATAAGTTAGAAACTCCTTCAAGGGAAGATGATGGGGATTGGTCAATGTGAAACTCTTCTTCATCAATGATAGCATAGTTGAAATTTGCTACCTTAGGTAAATATGGTTCCAAATGATCTCTATGAATGGGTTATAAAACAATCTTCACTTTGGTACCATATTATGTTCTAAACACCATGTAGGACCAATTGGTTGCTAGATATCAACCTATCTTAGAAGTGAAATCCCTTGACAAACAAAGAGAAAAATAAGGAGGTAAATCTAATACCAACACATCATGATGGATTGAAAAATTAGGAAAAACATGAAGGTTAAAATTCAAACCTTTCACCATCCCCAAATTTTTGGCTGGTGATCCATCCAATTGCAAAACTCCTTTAGTCATTGGCTCATATTTGACATCCAGTTTGTCTGCTATGCATTTGGGCATAACCGAGGTAATTTTTACACTATATATGACATAATTATGAACCAAGTAGTTTCAAATTATTAGGGATAATTAAAAATGATGATTATTCTTATCCTTCTTTACTTGATTATCTACAGATTGAGTTTTATTGACCAAAACTACATTTTCACTTCGTAGTCAGTTAGCTTGTTTAACCAATCCATGCAATTGCTTTTGCAACATATATTTATATCATAGAAGTTCTAGATAATCCCATAATGAAATGTTCATATGAAAATTTTTCATCTAATCTAAAACACTAATGGAAGGATTACTTTGGGATTTTCCTTTTGAACATTTGCACCTTGTGATGTAGCATATGGAGGCAGAGTTGTAGAAGTTAATTTGAAACTTGGAATTTTTTGATTTTCTTATGGTTTAGGAGTTAAAATATGCCCAACTCTCATCTAATATATTTTATTGGTCACAATAGGTCTTTTATTGGTTCTTTTATTTATTCCTTGACTGGTTCCCTAACTTCATCAACAACTCTCCTCTTATACCTAGTGTTGGAAACAACACTAGTATGTTGATTGCTTGCATTCCCTACATAATTAATTACATAAAATTCACCCTCAAAATGATTTATGAGGGTGTAATCAAACTAATTCTATCTTCTATCCATCCCAAATTTCATTGGCATCTCAAAATTTAAAAATTCAAAGGTTTGATCACCTTGTGTAGACATACCTTGATTTTGCATTTCATTGGCATAAGCCACCTATTCTTGGCCATGTTCAAAGAATGGATAGTTGGGCTGATCTTGAACCAAATTATTTTGAGTGGGAACTAAGTATTTGGAGGATGAGGGAGAATTGGGATTATAATTATTGGTAAGGTTTGACATGAGTGAGTTGACCTTGTCCTTGATTATTGTTTTGGACAGGTGGCCTACTTGTTTTCCCACCAAATTGATTATATGACTGATATGGCCTATAACTTTGATCTTGTTACCTTTTCAGAGTAACCAGTTCATTGGTATCACTTTGAAGAAAAATTTTGACTTCATGAATCTCAATTAAAGGATAAATAATAGATCTCTCTTGATTAGGTAAAGGGGATACAGAAGGCAATGCACTTTGACTAAGAGACGACAAATCAGGAAAAAGTGGCATTAGAGGTCTAGGAGATATCTTTCCTACATGTATAAGATAATTTTTAACATTTATGGATATTTCATATGCATTAGGTAATGTGTTTCCACCCATAGACTAGATCATTATAGTAACGTCACTATTCAATATTTTTAAATAATACAAAAATGCATAATTTACAATTGACCTTATAAGAATTAGAATCATATCCCATGTTTTTTGAAATCTAGTATTGAAATATTACATGAATTCATGAGGTTCCCTCTTTATTTTGGTCAATTACTCAGCTAGATACAATTGATCACTCTTTTCTCTGAATCTATCAGTCAATAGGGTCCCCAACTCATCCCATGAGCCAATAGAATTTATAGGTAGGGTCCCATACTAGTCCAAAACTTTTCCTTTGAAGGATAAGGATAGAACCCTAATAGACACATTTTATTGGGTAATATTATGAATATTACAAATATATACTATATTTTTGATGTGTTCAATGGTAGTAATTGGACCATCTACACTAAAAGATGGGACACTTTTGAGGGTAGATCATAGAATTTGATCATATTGGGCAAAACATAAGGGAGATACCCCTTTGAAAGGAAAAAAAGGTTGTCTTCTATCCATATTAGAATCTTTATGAGTATTAAGAAAGTAATTTAATACATACATGGAAGCTTTAAACACAAAATTTCTTTTATAAGGATGAGTGTTACCAAACCTAGACCTTTTAATAGAATATGGAGGCAATTCCTCAAATGTTAAAGGTAGATGAGTAGCAGTGGCTATGGTTATCACCTTTGGCATAGAAAATATAATTGATCATCAACTAGGAATCTATATTCTTTAATGGAGTCACTAGGTACTAAATATAGATGTCTCTTTTCTTCAACAATGTTAAGACTAGTACCAATCTTGAACAATCTTGTAGGACAAAATCTCCCATTGGGCATGTCAAAAACTATTGACACTTGGATTTTCACCCTTGAATAAAAACCCATTCTTCTTCATCCAAAAAACACAATGGAATCATCTCTTTGCTTTGGGTGACATTTTCTTTGAGATGAATTTCTAGTTTAAGGGATAGCTCCCCTGATGCACCTGTGAAGCTCTATCTATCCTAATCTATTGACTATGTATGAAAAAAGAGAAAATGAATAATATAAATAAATAAATAGTGATGCACCAATATGTATTGTCATCTCACTTTGACTATAATCACTACTTTAAAAAATGGCAAGGTTTCCTAACACAAGACTCATGACCCTTTATACATTGTTACATCAGTGTTTCACTTGTTAGATTCAAAAGGTATTCAACATTCAAGAGGGAAGCATACAATTCCAAAAAAGAATATGAATTTTAAATACTTTAAAAATGTCTATACACTTAATAGATAATACTAATGAGGACTTGTAATAAATATTTATTTGCATGTTTGGTGGGAAATCAAGGATACAAGTTAGGAAAGACAACTTTCACTGAATAAGAACAAGATGTTAAATTGATACAAAAAAATTTAGTGTGTGAGTGGTAGAATTTTATAACTGTATTAAATAGTTTTCAATACAAATCTGGTTAGAGTTTTGTCATTAACCAATAGAGGCTGCTTTGAGAATAGGTTGAATACATATATATATTTTTTGAAAGGAGATTGAATGATTAAGATCATAAGATCAATTAGACATGTGCCAATCTAGAATAAGTATAGTTACCATTGATAGTTACAATAATGACCTTTGTTATTACTAAGTCTATCTTGATTTGGTGTTCGTTGCTCTTTTCTAGCTCATAGTTTGTTATTTCTTTTGGGAAAAATGTCTTGTTCATTTATTTCAAGAATTTTTCTTGAAATAAATCATTTTTGTCTGTCTCTATCTCTATCTTCTTTTAGACTTTTTATTTGAGGGAATTCTTTTAGATAATTTGTTTGAAATAATTCTTTATGTCTTCTATTTGTGAGTAAATTATCCCATATAATTTTCTTACAATAAATCTTTTATCTTTCTTTATTGATCCCTTTAGAAATAATCCTTTGGAAATATTTAAAAGGTACTCCTACCCTTCATATTTATTGAAAAAAACCCTTCAAAATAAATATTTGGACCTTTGAAATAATTTCAAACATCCTGTTTCCTTTGGTTCTTTTGAAATGATCTTTTCGGACTTTTGGAAACACATTTTGAAAAAGTCACAAGGGTGCACCTACCCTTTGAATAAATTGAAATGATCCCTTCAGATTTTTTTCAAATGTCCATGTGCCCTTTAGAAAATTTGTTTTATACCTTTGGCTTCAAATTTGTCCCTCAAAAAAGTTGAAAACACCTTTCAGAAAAGTGAAAGTGCCATTAAAAATAAGTGTAAATGACTTTCCTACAAGAAATAACCCTTTAAAAGAATTGAAAATGTCCACTTAGCTTGAAAAGAGCCCTTCAGTAAAGTTTCAAAGTACCCTTCAGCTTGGAAGATATCCTTTGGAGAAATTGAAAAGGACCTTCAAAAATAAATCCCTAGACAAAAAGTCTGCAATAATTCACTTAAGGCTAAGGCAAAACTTCTAAAAGAATTATTTTAGGAAAAAAACCCGAAAGAAATAGTCTTGTACAAAACCTAAAGGAAAACAAAACCTAAAAGAACTCACTTATGCTTGGAACAAAGTTTTCAAGGAAAAACACTGGAACAAGAACCCAAAAAAAGCTTTTTGAAAGGAAATATTTGAACCTTCACCATGAACTTTGCACAAAGCTTTTTTATGGACAAAGACACACTAGACTCAATCAAACATATGAAAAAACAAATAGTTTTTTCAATATGGGTGGCCAATCTTGAGCAACAGTATTTTTTTATGGCAAGGAAAATATCCTCTCATGGCCAAACGGTGGCATATGGATTTTAATCCGCTTACGGAAACATTTAACAAGATCCCTATCTGGGTTCAACTCCCAAATATACCAATTCATCTTTGGCATGAATCGGTTTTTAAAACCATTGGGAATGCTATAGGAGACTACTTATTTTTTGTGGATGAAAATACTTTAGATTGTTACCATTCAACCTGTGCATGCATAATGGTTGAGGTGGATGTTTCTAAGGGCCTACCAGAGGTGATCTGTCTGGACTCCCCAAGGGGTGCTTGGACACAAATGTTGGATTTTGAGGGCATACCTTTTTAGTGCAAAAAGTGTCACCTGATGAGTCATATTGTTGCTCGTTGTATGGCTGGGAAATCAAAGTCCAGAAGACCATCATCTTGGTGGTCTGAGGCTTCCTCAGAACATTACATGGCTAAACAACCCATGGAAAATTCAGCCGATTTTGAGAATGAAGATAGTATCCATTTCGAGCTAATGATTGAGGAGGATCCACTAGTGAAAGATTCCATAGATGGTCCTATGGAGACTCGGCAAAATGATCATTCTAAGCCAGTTGTTGAGGAGGCTTTGGTCCCTCCCCCTATTTTGGAGGAAATAACTAGGAGCTAGACTGTGGCTGGTCTTCATAAGGATATTGTTGAGTCATCTATGCCCCCTAGGCTTCATGGATCACTATCTTCTAAGGTATGGATGACTGAGGCAGCAAAGGTAGAGGATGGATGGACAGCTGTTAAGAGGAAGAAGTCTAAGCCTTTGGTCCCCCCTCTAGATATGAATCTTCATTCGTGTAAAAAATAAATTATTTTTTTAATCCTCTTCTGTATGGGAGGGTGTTGGTTGTTGTTCCTATCTGTTAATGGTTGGCTCTGTAGTGTCAGCTTTTTTGTAGTTCTCAGGTTCTTGTTTAACCTGGTTTGGTTTGCTCCGGTCTCGAGTTGTTTTTTAGACACCTGGCTGTGCTTAAAGGTTTATCTTTTTTTGTTGTATAGGGTTTCAGGGTCCCTTCAAAACCTGTTTTTACCTTAATCTAAAACTTAATAGGTGGTGGTTCAAATTAACATTTTAGTGACACTATTTTTATCTTTTACACAAACTACCAAATCACTTTTCATTTAAAAAGCACTAAACATTTATCTTCCCAAGGCCTACCTTCTTGTAGTTCATAACCAAGGGGGAAGCCAACTTGGTTTTATAACCAAGTATAAATATGTGGTTGATGGTATATATTGGCAAAGCACCTGACACCCTTATCACTATGGGATTGTGAAGTGAGGGTGTAGGCCCCAATACCAAGTTAGTACCATCATCGATATAGATCAATTTCAACCTAAACATCTTGAAACTAGGATTAGATTATTTTCTACTTCTTTATTTAAGCCACCTTTCCTATCACATTAAAATTAAACTTATTTATAACTTAATAACACTTAAGATGACTAATTAGTTTTCATTTAATTTCCAATTATTTCTTTCTCATTGATCATTGCATGTTGTATTTAAAAAATTGCATTAGCTTGAGTTAGTGCAAGGTTTGTGATGTGTGTTCTAATTGGATCAATCACATTTATCCAGTTAATTGTGTGATTAATTTCATTTTCTTTATATTCTATCTTACAAAACCTTTCTTTATTTCAGAACACTATAATTTCTATTAAAATAATACTGTATAGATTGTTTACCCTATCTTCATGTAGTACATAATTGACCTATCTAGTTATGTCTTCTTCTTTTATTGGCCTATTCCCTATTCATTAGTATATTATCAACCCATAAGATTGTGTATTATTTTTAGCCTATTTCAATTTCATCCCTTCTAGCATACAATTGACTAGCTTGACTATTTCATATTATTTTTCTATTCTATGAATTTTATTTATAGAAATCTCTCAACCAGTTGAATATGTACCTATTGGCTAACATTTTTATTTGTCTAGCCAACTCTATCCATTTTTTTCATTCTTGTTTCCTAATCTCAGATCCTTTCATCAAGCATCATGAAATACCCTATTATAATCTTCTTGAACAACCTAAGTCGATTTAGACACTTTATGGGGTGTTCTTTTCTTCCTCTCTGTACTTCATAAAGAGAATCCTCATTCTTGGAGTACTTGTTCTCCTCCCTCATCTTTAGATTACACAATGGTTCAAATCACTCCACAAGATTATATTTGTGGATTAAATCCTTTTCATACCTATTAAGATAATTTCTATTTTCAATCATCTCAGCATAATGTGGGGGTAATTGACACAAGTCTGTCCAATAACCCCATAAGTAATCCACCACCTAATAACCCTCCCTAATACCAATTCAAGGAATCCTCTTACAAACACCAACGCACCAATTGATACCAGTCATATTCTTGTAGATAGTATAATAAATGAACATAATTCAAACATATAACACTTACCAAATGATGCAACCGCAATATCATTTGACCAACATGGCTAATCAACCTCCCATTCTTCTTCCTCAAAATTATCAAAATTTTATTCCTCCACCGCTTAGAGATGTTATAGGGAATGTCATCCCCCAAACTATCATTCATAATAAGATGATTCAACACATCTAAAATGATCATTTAACCATATTTGTCATAAAATATTGCACCTTAGAGGAGGGTGTTAATGCCTCTTCTATATTTTAACAACATGGGAACACTTACAAGTGTGTGGGTGTACCTATAGAAAAAGTGAGCCTCTGGGTTTAAGGGCTAGCTCCTTGAATGTATCTTGAAGTGATTTCACCTATGCTAAATATTTTATTGTGGGAAAATAGTTATAATTTTTCAAGAAATAAACCTATTATAAAATGGTGATGCACCAAGATGTCTTCCACATGATCATTGTACTTCTTTCACAAAGAAATAATGCCTACAACACTAGCCTAAGAGTCCTATAATGCACTAGCATTAATATTTCAATATAAAGGTGAGATGCATGAAGATTATCTAAGGTAATTAAAACCATAGATTAGTTATAGATACTAAGGCTCATTATATGCTTAAGATAGATTCATACACTTAACTACACTTCATATGACTTGCTAGGCTAAAATAACTTGCATCAAACATGGAAGGACTAAGATAAATCAAGGATAGATTGATATCACTTATCTATCCACTATACATATATTCACACACTTTAAAAATATGATATATGAACTCAAAATAGAATGCACTTATTGTTCTAAGTCAAAGTACAATGTCAAAACTAGCAAGGCTTTGCCATACATGGTGTGGTGTCTTTTTATAAAGAGCCAAAATAGCTGCTGCATATAAATTGGAGAAGGAAAGGAGAAAAAAGAAGTCCAAAGGTCACTATACCATATGTCAAGGCATGAAAACTAGTTACATTGTAGGAGAATGGAGTGAAAAATAGACCATGCATAGTCTTATAGGATAAATGGTCCTCCAAAGCATGAAACATCATGAAATGTGGCATAGGGATCTCCTTGATTATTTAGGAAACTATTTTCATCATGGATCATCTATCGAGCATTTGAAAATGAATTAGAATATTTGACACATATGTACTATCTGAGGGTGGTTGAAACATGCTATGACAATCATAATATGTTCTCCTAACTACTAGCTATCTTTTAGACACCTGTATTTACCATATGTAGTCATTTATTTGTATCTTAGACCTCGTTATTCACATTTGACAATATATGTTCATATCTAATTTTGAATGATCTTCAATGGTGGAATATTAGTCTAAAGTAATTACTTTTCTATAGAATCCTTTGATCTTACATGGCTTCATATGTGGCATTCCCTTACCACATTGCTCATTCTATTTTAAAATATTTCTATCATAATTTGTACATGTAGCCTCATCTTTTCCATCTAAAATCCTATTGAATTTGATATATCAATCTCCTCTATAGTCTCTTCAATTTTTATTTTGATGTCATTCATAGATTTGTGATCCAGGCATCTGAGCTTGTGATATTTTCTAGAAGTCCATGTTTTTTATAGATCCTATTATCATCCCATTTGGTTAACACTCTCATTATATTTGGTAATCTCACGTTTGATCTAAGCTCCTTGAAATTTGACCCAACATTCACCATTGATCTTAGTTTCTCAATTAAATGTGTGTCATTGATCCTAGCCTGTAATATCAAATGCACACCATTGATCTGCTTATTTAGTTAAATTGTGACACTTGGTATGAGTGTATTCACTTTGAGGATCATTTGACTCTTTAAACCTTAATCACATTGTTAAATCTTATTTTTAGGAATGTGCTCCATTGGATCTGGGTCCTAGTCTTTAAAAATAGATCATTGATCTTATCTACATGACTTAGTGCTTGTCATTAATCCTTGATCAGGTCACATTTTGAAAATTTGACCCTATTAAACACCTACATGTCATTGATCTTATCTTGATTGAATTTTATTTCACCACTTGGTATCTTTTCATTAGAGATTAGGGTCATTCAGAGAATTTTAACTTAAATGGTTAGTTATCAAAGCATGAATTTGGCATCCCTGCACACATCTATCTCTTCTAATTTAACTTTAAATGCTTATATCTTGAGATAGAAAGCTCATCAATACATGAAATTTTTAGAGGATAATCTTGATACTAAAATTATCATTTCCATGTAGTATTTTTTAGCCTAAAATGTTTTCTAAGTATATTTTTAAAATGTACAACTAGACTACCCTATTCATTCTTGTGTGACATGCCATGATGATCTAACTCCCTGGATGACTCAAAATGACATAAGACTAAACTAGATCATGACCAAGGTTAGAATGGAATTAAATTATATAAAATATACCATAACATACCCTATGACACTATGTTTTACCCCCATATCAAGTCTTGACTATAGGGGGTTGACCCATTTTGACTTATGGTCAAAATGGTCAATATTATTGGTGATTTCATAAGGGTGGTATGATTGATATTCCATGACCAATTGCCTTATCTTGTCCATTAGGATATGAAGTCACATGTACATAGTTTTGATACACAAATTGCCTTTGAATACACATAAAATGCAAGGGAAAAGAACACAAAATGAGACAAATGCAAAAGAAACACAAATGTGTTTAACTAGAACACTTAGGTAACACAACATAACTGAAAGAAAAGATACACTATTATACTATTTAAAAAACCTCATCTTGAGGTGAAACATCTGATAATTCTCAATTAGGTTAAAAAATGGTTCCCCTATCATTTATATCACTCAATGAAGGTAGCCTAGCATGAGGAGATGCTCATCACCAATCACTTGAATATATAGGTGATCAATAAGCCTATCACCTTTAAATATTATGTCTATAAGTGACCTATTTAGTACCTTCATTAATGATATTTATTTCTCTCTAAGTTCTTTGGTTGGAGTTTCAATCCTCTTCATCATTGTCATATATGATATACATTCCTCATACTACATAATAGGAATGATGACAACTACCTCAACCTTTCTGCCTTCTTGCACATGATATAATTGATGCTTGGGAGTATCAATATCTTATTATTTATGATACAAATCCTATTAACATGGATTAATACTAGATGAATCTCCTAACTACCCTTTAGGCATAATAACTTTTACCTTGACCTCACTAGGTCCCTCTAAGACTACATGCTTTTGAATAGAAGATTGATGTCCATCTTCCTTAACAACATGACCTAAAATTTCATACTTTATAGAACACCTAAGATCTTTATCATTAGTTTCATTAACAAACACATCATACATACATTTCTTGGGAGAAGGAGGATTATCAATCTTATCAAATTATTGACATATGGCCTTAAATCTTAGCGATAAGTTATCCTCCTCTTCTTCATGAGTGTCATCATCCAGATCATATTCATCAATATCAAGAATGAAAACATCATTATTCCCACTATGGTGCTCAATTAGATCCATCAACCAATGATCATCATACTTATGAATCATATAGTTGCACTTAACAACATGAGAATGTTTGACACTTACGTCAACTCCTTCAAATGGCTCCTTGTGCATGATGTAAGTCCCAAGATCAATTTTTTCAAAGTATGCATAAGGATCATGCCCATATGAATATGCACCATACTCTTCCAAAAATAGATCAAAAATTACCTCAAGTTTAGAATCACCATCATACACATTAGATTCCTCCCCATGAATAATGTAATTCAAGTTCAAATTGGTTTCAATGTAAGGTTCAATGTGAAACCTTAAAATAAGATGAGTTATAATGGTTACTTTGGTCCTATACCTTGTTCTAAATTCCATAAATAATTAATCAACTTAGATATAGACACCAATATTAGCTATAAAGTCTCTTGATAGTAAGATTGTAAAGTGAGCTTTGATGTCAGCACCAACTATATCTTAAAGGATAGGAAATATAGGACAATCATGCAAGAAACCTTCAAGTTTTTGATAAAACCTATGGTATTATCATGTGTACCATCTAAATAGATCACTCCTTTTCTATGAGGCTCATATTTTAGGCCCAACTTATCAGCTACAACTTTGGGCATGACTGAGGTAGAGGCTCCACTATCAATTATGAAATTGTGAACTAATTTATCACCCACTATGGGAGTGAGGTAAAATGGTGGAGGTTTATCAATCCTAGTAGATGGTTCAAAAATAGTGTTATGATAATTTTCAATGAAAACATGACTATTAATTTGATTTGAAGATGAAGGACTAGTAAGAATAGTGTACAATTGCTTTTATAACAACTTTTTTGTTCAAGCATATAAAGGACATCCCACAAAGAGATAGATGCTTTAGAAATTTTCAAGGAATCCACTATGTTTAGAACATTAGTAATCACATTTTATTGAGTCCTTGGAGGTAAATAATTACTTATAGCTTGAGGAATAGAGTCACCTTGAATATACCGTACCACATTTTGACTTGATGGAGGTGTAGGAGCTTTTGAAACTATTACACTTGCATCCATGCCTTGCTACCTTACAAGAGGATTGGATGAGCCTATGGGCAAGATACTACCTCCTCCTATAGCCTTCCCCTTGTCTTTGGTATTATTTACAATATAGGCTCCTTGATTGATTACAAAAGTGTCTTCCACCAAGAAGTTGGTGAAGATTTCTCCTTGTGACTGCCAACCCTCATTAACTTACATCATCACTTCATCTCTAGCTAATAGGAGGGGAGTAACTCCTCATTTATAAACAAGATATTTCTCTATATTCTCATTAGCATACATAAATTGGCCTTTCTACCAATTTTCTCCCTGCATAAAGTTTCTAGGCATAGGTATCACCTCTCTTGCATTAGTGGTGGAGTTAGTATTGTACATAATGGCAGGCCTATTGGAGTTAGGCTACCATTGACCTCTTCTTCTTCTAAATTGATGACCATACTATTGTTTATAGGGGTAAGGATTATGATAGGCACCTAGTTGTATGTTATCTTGACTAAGCTAAGATCTTAGCATTTAGATTTATACATATTTATCCATGACATTATCTTCCTTCTTAGGAGTAAATCTAGGCTTAGTGTTAGAATTAGGAATTTGGGACACATCTGAAATGTTAGAAAAATTATAAGATAATGGAGGCATAAAAACCTTAGGAGGTAACCTTCCATCTTATATGAGACCATTTTTAGCTTTGATCATAATTTATTATGATTCATGAAGAGTGAAACCACCCATGGATTGAAGAATGATAGAAATTTTAGTACCAATGGCTCTCAAGTAAGTAGGGAAGACAAAACTTGCAGGTGGCCTCATGAGAGGAGGTAATCTATACCAAGTATTTTTAAACCTCTCATTAAAGTCGTGCATTTATTCCTTAGGGCTTCTTTTGATCACATTAAGTTGATGTATAAGAGAGGTATGGTCACTTTCATCTTCAAATATAGAAGTCAACAAGACACTAAAATATTCCCATAATGTAATACATCCACTTTCTATAGTCCTATACCAATCAAGAGATTTCCCTCTAATGGACATGTCAAGGAGCCTAATGGTAATGTTCTCTTGATTAAAATTATGGAAACTACAAAATTTGGAAATATCCCTAATGTGTTCACTAACTATATCATGACTCTCACCATTGAATATAGGCACACCTTTTGTGACATTAGGGGGAATGTTATCATAGACTTGAATATGGATTGGATTTTTAGTATTGAAGGAAGGAAAAGCATGAGGTATAGCCATTTTTTATTCAATATCTTCAATTTCCTCAATATCTTCTTCTCTATAAAAATCTATTACTTTTTCAAAGGGAAGATTAGGATGAGGGTAATGAACTTCAAGAGGAAGTTTAGGCTGAATAAGTGGATTAATGGGGTTGAACACTCTACTAGATGATCACCTAGTGAGAACCATGAATTATGAGATAAATTTTATAACAAAACAATGGAATTGAACTATATTTTACCTTGATGGAGTTTTTGAATGCTGAGTAGCACACCAATTTACAACTGATGTTGTCAAGACCAACATTCACCTTGACAAGTTGTTTTGAAGAAAATGCATCTCACTGGGCATGCCATAGTTGTTGTCACCAAATATTTCATCCTAGAAGAGGGTTTCCAAGCCTATTATAGATCTAGGAAACATGGTAACATTATAGGTGTGTGGGTGTACCTATAGTTAAAGTGAGCCTCTAGGTTTAAGGGCTAGCTCCCTGAATGTATCTTGAAGTGATTTAACCTATGTTAGCTATTTTCTTGTGAGAAAAGTGTTAGAATTTTGCATGAAATAAACCTATTCTAAAAGGGTGATGAAATAATATGTCTTCCACATGATCATAGTACTTATTTCAAAAATAAATAATGCCTACAACACTATCCTAAGAGTCCTAAATTGCACTAGCATTAGTGTTTCAATATGAAGGTGAGATGCATGAGGACTATCGAAGGTAAGTAAAACCATAGATCAATTATAGATACTAAGGCTCATTATATTCTTAATATATATTCATATACTTAACTACACTTCATATTATCTATTAGGATTAAATCACTTGAATCAAACATGGAAGGACTGAGAGAAAGCAAGGATAGATTGATATCACTTAGCTATTCACTATACATCTATTCACACACTTTAACAAGATGAGTTACAAACTCAAAATAGATTACATTTATTATTCCAAGGAAAAGTACAATGTCAAAACTAGTAGGGCATCACCATATATGGTTTGGTATTTTTTTCAAAGATCCAAAATAACTACTACTTATAGAATTAGAGGAGGAAGTGAGAAAAAAGAAGTCCAAAGGTCACTATGCCACATGTTAAGGCATGAAAACTAGTTACATTGCAAGAGAATGGAATGAGAAATGGACCATGCATAGTCTAATAGGATAAATGGTCCTTCAAAGCATGAAACTTCATGAAAGGTGGCATAGGGCTCTCCTTGCTTGTTCAAGAAACTATTTTCATCATGGATAATCTCTCAAGCATTTAAAACTAAACTAGGAGATTTGACACATATGTACTATCCAACGGTAGTTGAAACATGCTATGATAGTCATAATATGTTATAATTGATAGCTATCTTTTAGACACACGTATTTAACATCTATAACTATTCATTTATCTCCTAGACTTTGTTCTTCATATTTGGTAGTCAATATTCATATTGTATTTTGATTGAGCTTTAATGGTGGCATATGAGTTTGAGGTGCTTTCTTTGCTACATAAGCCTTTGATCCTACATTATTGCCTTTATGTCATTGCCTTGCCACATTACTCATTCCATTTTAAAATATGCTTATCATCATTTGGACATGTAGCCTCACATTATCCATTTAGAATTCGATCAAATTTTCTCTATCAATCTCCTCTCGAGTCTCTTATATTTGAATGATAATGTTGGCCATTGATCTGTGATCTAGGCATATGAGATTATGACATTTGGTAGCATTACATGCTTTCTATGGATCTTGTTGCTAGACCATATAGTTAATGCTCTCATGCCACATGGCAGTCTCATGTTTGATTTTGAATCCTTGACCTTTTATCCAATCCACACCATTGATCTTAGTTACTTAGTTAAATGCATGCCATTGATCCTAGCCTATAAGATCAAATGCACACCATTGAGCTACTTGTTGAGTTAAATTGTGACACTTGACATGACCATATTCACTCTCAATATATTTTGACTCTTTGACCCTTACTCACATCATTAGATCTTATTTTCATAATTTGACATGCTCCATTAGATATGGGTCCTAGTCCTTAAACATAGATTGTTGATCTTATCTTCACGACTTAACACATGCCATTAATCCTTAATCTAGTCACTTTTTGACTTTTTGAACCTCTTAAGCAACCATATGACATTGATCTTAACTTGATTTAACATTATTTCACCACTTGGAATCTTTACATTTGAGCTCAGGATCCTTTAGATATTTTGAACTTAAACAGTTAGTTCTTGAAGTTTGAACTTGACATCTCCATGCACATCTATCTCTTCTAGTTCAAATTTAAATTCTTATATCTTGATATAGAAACCTCATCAAGACACTAAATTTATAGAGGATGTTCTTGGCCCAAAATCATCATGTCCATGTAGTCTTTTTGGACTGAAATGTTTTCTAAGTACACTTGTAAACTGTACAACCAAACTACCCTATTCATTCCTATGTGACATGCCATGATAGTCTGACCCTAGATGACTCCAAATGACATAAGACTAAACTAGATCATGATCAATATTAGAATGACATTAAATTACATCAAATAGACCAAAATACACCCTATGACATTATGTTATACCCCTATATCAAGTCTTGACAATAGGGGGTTGACCCATTTTGACTTGTGGTCAAAATAGTCAACAAGTCCCTTTCATTTTATATTGATACTGGTAACATATCTCCAATTATTAAATATGATAGGAATAAAGACTATACATCTTTTCTTAAAGTATTTGACAATCTTTATAAGGATTGGATCTAAACTAATACTTTTTCCAAAACTAAAATTTTAGTTTAAACTTTCACTGATGATGTATTAGAATGGTATAAGAAACTTCCCCAACATTCCATATGGAAACTAGATGATTTAGTCAATTCTCTAATAAATTTTTTTTAACATAATGGTCTTCTTGAGAATTGTCTTGGCCATTTCATTAATGCTAAAAAATTTCTCACTGAATTAGCTCATCATCTTATTAGATGATGGAAATATTTGGATCATAAGACAAATCATAACATGACTGATTACAACTTGTTTAAACTCTTTATAATAACATTAACTCCTCTTCAATATAAGGTTCAAACTTTTGTTCCTCAAATTATAAATGAATATCTTAACCAAGATAAGTGTCAAGACTTCTTAATGAAATAACTTGAACCTAATACTAAAATAATTAAAGGATATTTTTAACATTCAACTAATATGATAACCATAAATTATCCTCAACCCAAATCAAGAGTTACCAAAGCCAAAAATCCCCAACCTTTTGATATGCCATTAACTTACAACAAATGAAACAATTTTTAGCACCCTCTAAACCATTTACTTACCCAAATAATCCTCCTAAATAGTATGATCTTAATAAATTTCATTGGTTCCATGCCAACATAGGTCTTTCCCATGAAACATGTAGAGGGATTACAAAATTTGATTTCTCCTATATGCTTAGTGATTCATTCAATTAGGAATCCATGATTCAAATCTGGCATCAAGATTACCTTCATTATTCTCAAAAGAGACAAGGTCCCAAAGTTTATTATTTTAACAACCAAAAATACTTATCCACATCTAATGCTCAATAATCTAGCAAGGATATTTGTCTAATTGACACCAACTATGGCCAATATTACACTAATTCCCAATATGTCAATGTGTCTAAGGCTAATTATCAACATAAACTAGCCCATAAAGATCCCATCACCAAACTTATGAAACCATTTTTGGAAGAGAAACTTATCAAATATACTATCACTACTCACTTAGCTTTGGAAACCAATGAATAACCATCTCCTCCTTACAAAACTCTAACCACTTCTCTTCCTCCTAAACCTATTTTATCTTCTAAGCCTCATGTTGGTTATTCTTCTTTTGAAATCCATTAGAAATTCTTAGAATAACTAAACTCCATGCCTTGAAAAATTCCTCTTATGGAGTTAGTTTGTACCTCTCCTTATCATCGTAAGATCCCCATGAAAAAACTTCAAGTAATTGAAGATCCATCTCCTTTAGAAGAGGAACCATCTTCTCATGAACCTTAACTAATCAAAGTACATACCATTAAATACATTTATCCTTCTTTAAAACCATCCATAGAGTTCCTCAAAGAAGACATGATAAATAATGAGATTCTCTTTCGAGCTAATGATCCACCCCTCTTTATTAAAATATCCATCAATACTAACCTCATTCTTAAATTGATAGTAGACAAAGGGTCCAGTATTAATGTGACATCTCTTTAGCTCATCTAAAAACTTTTCTATAACAAATATCATTTTTAAAAAAACTTGTTTGACATGTCATGGATTTGAACAAACTAATCAAAATCCACTGGGTTGTATTTGGTTCCCTCTTATTATTGAACCTAAGAGTATATGAACTAAGCTTATGGTCCTCAATTTACTAGTATATTCAACATACTCTTAGGATACCCATAGACTCATAGAATGAGGTCTATGGCTTCTTATGGTAGCCAATGTATCAAATTCCTTCATAATGGTAGAAGGTATAAACATGAGGCCAATCCTAAACTATGGAGTATTTATATTCCAAATCCTAAATATCAATATCAAATCCCCACTATTCTAAAGATCAATCATTCCCCTTTACCCAAATTCATCAATATGAATCCAGATTTACATGTCCCTTTTAGTGATTCTAATGATGATGAGCCTAATGAATTTTAAAATACCTACAACCCTACCAATCTACCACTTTACATATTGGAGTGGCTCCCTCCTTCTTTATTACCTCATGATCACACCATCACTCTCATCAATGAGATCACTAATTTCCCCCTCCATGTAATGTTTAGGAAGCATCATACATAGAAGATGACTTTATGTGTAATGATTATGGAGTGGCTAAATTATTTCAAGATCATTTAATCATGTTTCCACATAAATTTAGTGATTTAGGTATCTCACTTTCTAAAGTTCCTCTTGAATCATAAGCATGTATAATTTATCCAACTTATGATGATAATTACATCATGGCCCAATCTCAATCATGAGACTTGGATGTTCAACATTATCAAAAACCTCTAGCTCAAATATATGCTTTTAATCATGATGTTCATACCATTTCAATAGATTTCAATTTAGCACCTAATAGTCATCTACCCCCTGTTAATTCTCCATTCCTTGATACCCTTTGGGTGGTGGAATAAATGTTACCTCTCTCACCTTTATAACTTCTATCATTTTCTATATTTCCTATCAAACCAATCATTCCTTTTTATCCTCTCCTTATTAATAATACTAAAGATAAACCAATCAGATTAGATCAACCTTTTTTTTCTAGTTTTACCTACTCCTAAGATCACACTTAGTACATAGGCCATAGATGTATGTCAAATACATTTTGAATATGATTTCCACAACAAAAAAATTATTGATCTTGAAGTAGATGTGGATTATTATGCCCCTCTTCCCACTTTACATATTGATGAAGCCATTCTTGAATTATTTCATGCCTGATAACCTCAACTCCCTTGAAAACATCATAAACTTTGGAAATTCAAACATAAATATCCTCATTTTAATAACTTTATCACTAACACTAATCCTATAAAAAATCCCATTTACTCTCTACCTAACACACCATATCATTTCCAAGATGGAAATTTTATGTTTATCAAGGAAATTACAAGAATCAAATATGGCACCCCATCATGCACTCAATTTATAACAGTCTATAGAGAACTTACAACAACTAAAAATGATAACTTTAGTTTATTCTTTGATAAATATTGTGATACCTTTTCTTTGTCCTATAAGGACACACCTAAAATTGATCCTAGCATTGGGGTGCATAATATCATCACCTATCATAACACCAAACCTGTGTGATAAAAATAACAAAAATTTCCCCTCAAACTTTCTAATTTATTCCATAAATAAATAATTAAACTTCTCAATGATAAATTAATCAAGCATATGGACTATTCATGATGGGTATCAAACATTATCCCTATTTTCAAAAACACCACCATGGTTATTTGCATTTTCATTAATTTTCATAGCCTCAATCTTGCTTGTCTCAAGGACAAATTCCCTTTACCTTCCATAGATGCCATCATCGATTCAATTATTTGATATGAAATTTTATCCTTTATGGATGGTTTTTTGAGCTATAATAAAATTCACATTACTCCCAAAGATCAACATAAGATAAATTTCACCATGGAATGGGTCACATATTGTTACGTTAAAATTCCCTTCAACCTTAACAATGCTCGAGCTACCTATCAGTGGGATATGACCTAAATTTTCCATGACCTTATCCTTAAAATTATGGAAACCTATTAGATGACCTCATTTATAAGTCTCAAAGTTGTAAAACTCATCTTTATGATCTTGTTATTAGCTTTGATCTTCTCATCAAATATAAAGATGGATTAAACCCCTATAAAAGTGTGTTTGGTGTCACATCTAGAAAATAGCTAGGGTTCTTAGTCTCTCTTCATGGTATAGATGTCAATCTTACTAAGATAAATTCTATTATTAACATGCCTTTCCCTTATTCCATTCCAAATATTCACATTTACCTTGGAAAATTTGGGGTAATAAGATGATTTGTCCTTAAAATGGCTTATCACATCTACTCTATTAAATACCTTTTAAAGAAAGATATTTATATCAAATGTATGGATCCTTGTTAGAAATAATTTGATAATATAAAATAATCTTTGCTTCATCCATCCACCCTTCATCCACCATCTAATGAGCATCCTTTAATCTTATATACTTCTTCCACATCCATATTAGCTAGGGAAATGCTTTCCTAACAAGATGATATTAGAAGAGAATATGCCATCTATTATATTAGTTGAGGTCTTATTGACTATGAAAAATGTTATACAAAAGTATAATGTGATTGACTCGCTATATATTTTGTAGTTGAAAAGATATATAATTATATACTCTATCAAGAAACTTACATTACATTCATTATAATCCACTCTATCACTTCTTATATAAATCCTTTCTTCTTAGAGATAGAATTGGAAAGTGGATGGTCCTTTCAATGAAATTTGATCTCCACATTATTACAAAAAATTATATTAAAATAAAAATCATTATGGACCAACTTGTAGTAGCTCATATACCTACTACTAACCACCTTAAATACAATCTCCCTGATGATAATATCCTCTATATTGAAGGTCTTAATTAGGCTATATCTCTCAAATATTACTTTCATAATTTCACTTTTGATCTCAAAGATAGTAATTTAGAATATTCCTCTATCCTTCCTGATACTACTAAATCTAAAGTAGTCATCGAAGACCTTTCCAAAATCAATGTCATTTTACATGAGGATACTTGCACCCTTTATTTTGATGGTTCTAAATGCCTTCAAAGAGTTTGGATAGGTATTATACTCACTATTCTTGTTGGTAAAATTATTCCTTTGGATTTTTTCCTTACATTAGATGTTACTAACAACATGGTGGAATATAAAGCATTAATCTAAGGCATGAGAGTAGCACTTGATTTAGACATTACATATGTTCATGCTTTAGGTGATTCTTAACTCATTTACTAACATATTAATGGTGATTATCAATGTAAAATTAAAAACCTTATTATTTATCATCAATTATCCACTACCCTTTTCAACTAATTTACTATTTTAGGCTCAATTTTCACTCTTGGAGAGAGTTCTTCAATCTCCCTCCAATTGAGCTACACAATGGCAAGAAACCCAAGATATGGGTTACCTATGTTTGGGTTAGACCTACAGAGAAGGCCAAATTCCTCTTGATTCTCACTTAAAACTAATGCTAAACTAGTACTTCATAGGGAAAAATGTTAGAAAGTGGATAGGAGCTCTTAATAAGGCTAAAAGGAAGATGCACCAAAGGTGAATGGACACTCATAAAATATTAAACACATACTAGATCATCAAAATATAACTATGGCTTACTCAATCTCAAAATATCACTAGTTGTATAAATGTTTCATAGAAGAGGTTCCAAGTAGAACACTAATCTAGACCTACAAGTTAGATTGAAAACACCTTCAAAGAGGTAAGTAGAAGGACAATAAACTAGGAATGAATCTCCTTCAAAAATTCACCATACACAAGCATACTAAACACTAATTAAAGATAAGAGATAGATAAAGAGTTTATCCTATTAATTCAAAAGGATATTCTTATAATATTTTGATAGGGTTTAACCATATCAAAATAGCACACTTTTGCAAGAGTCTCAATGAGTATCCTTGTCCTAGAAAATAAATGATAAAATTCTAAGGGATGAGAACCCCCATAATGAGAATGAGAAAAAGATATATAGGAGAAGAAATAAAGAAAGAAATAATGTGGGAGCATGCCATCTCAGAAGGAACCACCATCTTGGATCATTAATTAAACCTAAGCTGCCACCTTTTTTGATCAATCAGGGCACTACCCATGGCTTATTGAGTGAGAAAGTCCCTAAAGATTTAGAGGATGCATTAAATACCCCTAGCTATAATTACCAACACTATACCTTTTCTTTGATTCTTCATGATATCTCTCACTTTAAGACAAAACTTCAAGCTCATAAATATGATAGAATCATGGATTTGTGCATTTTAGGTGACTAATTGTAAAAAATATGGTCATGATGAAGGATGAGGACCCTTTGCATTAATCACATATCTACTCAATTTTCATATCTAGATAATAGGTCCATCTATAAGAGGAAAACCAATCTAATACCATTGGTTTTCATATAGTTTGTCCATATTAATATGGACCTATGGACTATATCACCCTTTCTAGATCTAAATAGGTCTAAAAAGACCCAATCTATTAATGTAAGAACCAAGATTTCACCATATACATGGATCCTTCTTAAAATGACAAAAAAATTTATAGGAATAACCTTATTCGATACAAATTTATGAACTATAGGTTAATATTTAGCTACAATGGTGGTCCCTTTATGTGCCTTATGTCTTACTACATTAGTGTTTCCCTTTAATGGCATTAAATCAAGATTTAATGGTGGAAAGATGATCCTATAAGACTTGTTTTATTTTAGTTAAAAATAGTCCCTCAACTTCCATTAAAATTCCTAGGATCACCTTTATTTTAATTGGGTATCAATATCTGACTTAGCTCATTAACATGTTGACCCATCTTTTTATATTAGATCTTACTTGTCTAGATGAATGTTGATCATTGATCCTTTATCAGTTGAATGTATAATTGACACTTGTCATGCATGCATTTCATTTTAAGATTTAATGACCCCTTAAATATTTTCTCATTATTAAATATGAAGATATGATCAAATACGTGTTATTAGATCTATATTGGGACCCATTGTTTGAAAACTAATGGATATTTATCAAGTCTTAAAATTAACATCTATGTGACCATCATTTGACATCTACATAGAGATATTTGATATCCCATAGATCATCAAATTTAAGCTCTACTGGATTTTTGATTGAGCTTTAATTTGATATCTATGCGAATGACAATCACTTTTTGACCAACTTTGAAGGCTTGGATCTAGAAGCAAAGAGGTCATGGAGGCACCAACTTTTCAAGAGATGTTTTTGATACTGAAAGGGATGAATCCACTTGATCCAATAGTTTGAGAAGCTTTCTAAGTGTGTTTATAAACTATTAAAGTGACCTAACTTGTATATTTTTACATGGTGTCTGTGTGCTTGTCATGGTCAAAAATGGCTAAGTATGGAAACTTGGTGAATTTTATGTAAGGATCCAACTTTGAACATGCATAACTTTCATCATGATTAGATGTGTGGCATAAAATTTAGTGTGTAACAACTAGGGATTAAGATGACCAAACCCATATGATCATTTTCTCCTAAAAATACCACATGTGTGAGATATGACCTCATAAATATGATTACTTGTATTTATTTGAGATTCTTTGCAAATTGGCTAAGTATGGAAACTTAGCAAATTTTATCTGAGAGGACAACTTTGAGTCTTCATATCTTCTATTACACTTAGATGTATGCCCTATAAATTGGCACATATGTTATTGGGAATAATATGAATAGACCCATATGACCAATTCTTCTTGACTCATTCACATGTGGTAATGATACAACAACAAACTACCTACTTAGAATTTATGCCATTGGACCCAAAAAGTCTAGATAAACACAATGAAGAACCAAATGAATGTTATGTACTTCCATACTCATTATAATCACTCTTGACATCCCATAGGTTCATTGAAACACTTTAGACCTATCCTTCAGAAATTGCAAAATTACACTTTAAGTGAACTTAAAGTGTTTTAACAACTTTATGGCTAAAATGAGGTCCTTGGACCACTCATTCCATCTAGAAATTTTATCCATCTACTCATTCATTAGCAACCTGATCCATCTAAGCATAAAATTAGTATGTGGGCAAAAAATGGCCAACATATTTGGTAACTCATAGGGAAGCATGCTTATTATGCTTGATAATCTAGTCCATTTTACCTTGATTGGTCCATTGGGCATATGAAGTCCCAAGTCTTATCTCAACTAATCATGAAGGTAACATAAGACTATCCATATCTAGAAATTTATTGAAGCAACAAGATTAAAATAAAATGAAAAAGAAAGTGCCTAAGGCACTTTGTGAAAAGGAAATACAAAGTAGAAGGAAAATGTGCACAAGGCACTTAGAGGAAAGAATTTAAAGCTATTATAACATGTACAATATGTTATAATGGATGTAATGATATTCAATAATAAGGCTTTAAATTAATTTCATTGAATGGGATGGGTAATACCTCTCCATCTAGTTAGGCAATCTAAAAAGCATTGTGTTCCTTGCATCTATATCAAATAAGGACCACTCCATAAGCTATCAAACTTGGTATGGTTGCCCGGGTTGGCCTTATTTGAGTCCCATTTGAGGACTAGGTCCTTCTCCTTGAAGCTCCTTATTTTATATCTTTTGTCAAAGGATTTTTTGATGTGAGCTTGATATGATTCCAAAGTTTTCATATCAAGGTCTTTAGTTTCTTTTAGCTCCATGAATTATATCATCCTCACATTCATGGGCTCATCTTCCATTAACTCAAGCTAATGGGAAAATTCTAATGCAGGCAGCTCAAGGGATATATTAAATTTGGCTTCCATTCAATACATAAAAACATATGGAGAATTACCAATAGTAGTTTCAGGAGTCACCCTATCAATCCATAAGGCTATCCTTAGCTTGGTGTGCCATGTTCTCTGATTCTCTTCCATGGTCCTCCTAATTATCCTTAGCAAATTATTGTTTATGGACTCTTCTAGTCCATTTAATTGAGGATATTAGTTTGAAGAGGTGGTGAGGTTTATTCCCAATTTGAGATCCCACTCTTTTGTCTTCATACCAAGGAATGCCAATGCATTATCTAAAATTATGGTGGTTGGGACACCAAATTTGGTCATAAGGCTATCATATAATTCTAGAATTGCACCTTCACTAGCCTCTTTCAAAATAATGGCTTCCACCCACCTCATGATGTACTTAGTTGTAGTGATCACCCATCTATTCCTTATACTTGATGGGGGATTGATCATCCCTATGAAGTCTAACTCCCATTTCATGAAGGGTTGATCCACTTGAATTGGATTGAGTAGAAGGGCTGCTATTTTCTATTTTCCTAAAAAGAGGGCACACTTTTGGATATTTTTAACCCATGCATGAAAATATTTGAAAATATTGGGCATTAATAAAAAGACCTCATTAACTTTTCTACAACGGTTTTAGGTGAAAAATGACCTCCGGTAGGTCCATCATAGAACTACTCCAAGACTTTGTCACTTGGTCATAATCTATGCATGTAAAGATTACCCCATTGAGGTCCTTTATAAAAAGAACATAATAAACTAATATATAAATTATATATTAAATCTTTAAATACCTTAGTTTAGCTCTATCCAATCCTTTGGGGCATTCTCTTATTTCCAAGAAGTGAGTCATATCTTGAATCCAGTTATTTTAAAGTAGAGGTGTACCTACTTATGAGTTTTCTTGGGTCACCAAAATAGCTTCCTTATCTTCCTAGAGGTCATTCACCATGTGTTCACATAAGCCATTACCTCTAACCTTCTTGGTGACCTTGATCTATACATCATATTCCATAACCTTTGTGATCCATCTTACTCTCTTCTCATTCAAATCTTTGTTAAGGAGGAAGTCCCTAACTCTAGGATGAGACACCATAATATGGACACTACTATTAGAGAGCATGGGCCTATACTTCTTGAGGCTTATCAAGGATTCAATAACTTGATTCTCAATAAAAGTGTACCTCACCTTAGATACTTCTATCCCTTGACTAAAAAAGACAATTAGTTGATCTATCACTTCATCATTATTCTACATCAATATAGTTGATATGTCGTCAACATTGGAACAGGTTTTTTAGATGAAGTCCTTTGATAAATCAAGATTCAAGAGTGAGGATGCTTAGGCAATGGCCTACTTGATGGATTCAAAAGTTGCCTTGCCTTCATTAAACTAAGAAAACTGCTTGGATTTTCTTTAGCATGGTGGTGATAGGTTTAACTAGGTTTGTAAAGCCAGGTATGAACCTTGTCATAAAGTTAATCTTCCCAAGGAAGCTTTGGATCCCCTTCTTATGTTTTGGCAAGGATAAGGCTAGTATAACACTTACTCTATCAAGGCCAATGTATAATATTTCTTTTTAGATAATGTGACCCAATAGCTTGCCTTCATGCATAGAGAACACACATTTATTAAGATTTAAAGAGATCCCATACTCTCTACATCTCTAGAATATTAGCCTCAAATGGTCTATATGCTCACTATCATTCTTGGAGAAGACTATGATGTCATCCAAGTAGACCAAAACCATTTGATTTAGTATCCCTTAGAAGTTCATGTACATTGCTCTTTGAAAGGATGACCCATCATTGGATAATATAAAAGGCATATTTTGATAAGTAAAAGTACCCCACTTGGTGGTGAAGGTAGTCTTATACTGGTCTTCCTCTCTCATTATCACTTGGTTATATCCTGAATATCCATCCAAGAGAGAAATAATCTAAGCTAGAAACTACTTGAAGGATTTGTTTCATGGATGGTAGAGGGTAATTATCCTTTAAAAAGACCCTATTAAGATCCATGAAGTCCACACATAGCCTGATCTCCCCATTTTTCTTATTGATAGGTACTAGATTAACTACTTATGAGGAGTTCTTAATTGGGAAGATGATCTTAGATTAAATAAGCTTGGTCAATTCCTTTCTCATGAGCTCTTTAATCTTGGGTTTTATGGGACTCTACTTTTGGCTGATAGGCTTGACATTAGCTTCTAGATCTATAGTGTGTTGGGCCAACTTAGGATCAAATCCCCTTGAGTCACTATATTTCCAAGCAAAGATGTTTGAATATTCCTTACAAATCTCTATGAAATCATGTCTCTCAACTTTAGTGCTTACCTTTTTAAGCTTGAGGAGATTGTATTCAAAGATAATAACTCTCTCATAGTTCTCTTCATTAGTTGACATCGCTGCTTTATCTTTCCTCATATGATCCAATTCATGAAAGAGACCTTCTAGGGTGAATATCCCTTTAGGAAGATTATTTTACCTTAATTAAACAATCTACTCCTCATACTGATGCTATAATTTTCCTTGGTTTATGGAGGAGAACTATGATTATTTTTATAAGAAACATACAATCTATTTCTCATTTTCAAATTACTGCCAGTAAGCTTCATTATCTATCATAGATGGTCTTATTACCACTCTAACACATGGTTGAACCTTGGTCTTTTTAAATTCATTGGGGATATCAAAATGAGCCCCCATAGCTACTAGTTTATCAACATGTTGATTTTGGCCTCTTGGCACTGATTGGATGTTGAAGGCCTCAAATTCCTTAATTAGGTCCCATAATATATGTTTATATGAATTCATTAAGGGGTTATTATTGGCATTGAAACCTTTGACTTGGTGTATAACCAATTCACTATCTCCATAGACTTGTAACTGCTTGACCTTTCTCTTACTAGCCCATTGAAGGCCATGGATGAGACCCTCATATTATATTACATTACAAGAGTAGGTACATTGGAACCTATATGAAGAGAAGTACTTATCATTTGAAGGGGATATTATCATAACACTAGTACCTACCCCATGATTGCTCCTTGAACCATTAAAGAACAACTTCTATAGACCACTAGGGTCTTCTTGAGGTCTCATGAGGATGACATGGATGACTTTCTTCAAGAAAATAATAGACACCCATGTCCTTTTATTTAGAACCCTTTAATGGATCTACCAATTGGATTTCATTCCATACTTCATATAAGAACATGTCCAGTACCTATTCTGGATGAGTGTTCAACTCATGCCCCATTGTAAATTCATCATTGTCAATGATGGTACAATTAATGTTGATATTATCTGGTATATAGGATCTATGTGGAATTATGAAATGGTCTCAAATTTTATTGACACTTTTGCCCCATACCTTATTATAAATGCCATATATGGCCAATATATTACAATATATCCTCCAATCTTTGCAATGAACTCCCTAGATAGGTATAGTGCAAAATGAGGAGGCACACCCAAGATCAATACATCTTGAGCTATCAAGACACTAAGACAAGTGTGAAAGGTCATGTTGATGTCTCTAATTATGTTAGATGGCTTGGTATAAGAACCATCAAGTTGTATCACTCCTTTGGACTATGGTTCATATTTCAAGCCAAGCTAATAAGCTATGAACTTTGGCATTACTGAGGTACTATCCCCACTTTCCACTAAATAATTGTGCATTGGAGAGTTTTCAATGATCACTGAGATATAGAAAGGGGGAGGCTTGACCACCTTACTTGATTTTCATTCACTAGAACCTTTAGTTGCATTGGTGAGAACTTCATTCACCTTTCCTGGTGGTTTATCTACAACTATTGTAGCATTAATCCTAGATAATCCTTCCTAAAGAATGTCCACTTGGCCAAGAATGGAGAGCATATCCCACATGGGTAAAATCACATTAGATTTATTCGTTTGTTCAATAATGTTTATGGGTAAACCACCAACCTTTACTTGGGTTTTGGGAGCCACCACTATTATTTTTTGAACTTGTGATCCTTGGTGAACAAAAAGGTTCCCTTGATTCTAATTTTTTGGAGGTACTATAACCTTTGGAATAACAATAGGTTCATTTAGATTTGCTAATGAAGAATTAATGGTAGGAATCTCTTTGACTAATTATTGGTCACCATCCATGTTCCTTCTTTTAAATCTTGTATTTGCTATCACTAGTATGTAGGCTTGGATAAAACTAGTCTGTAGGGTTGGATGTATATCACTCTTCCTACTCATAATTTACCATGGTGGAATCCAACTAGTTTAATCCCTAATTAGACCCTTGACCTTGTGGAGGTTATTCAAGCTTGGTCATCATAAGTACCTCTACATTTTGGGCCATGAGAGCTTGGTTGTATCTAAAATTAGTATCTTGGCCATTGATCATTGAAGGCTTGGTTAAGGTCAATATTTGGGATAATATGTTGAACAAAATATTTATTCCAAGGCATGGTACCCTCTACTTATTGAGCCACATTATTTTGAATTGGTACCAAGGTTTTGGAAGTGCTAGCAACATTAGGATTTTAGTTATTCTACCTATTATATCCATGTTGCCCTTGTCTTTGGTTTTGACCTTGGCTTTGGTAATTCCCTTTATATGGTGGTTATTTTGCTTGAAAATCCTATTGATGAGGTTGATATGAACCTTGATAAGGATTATTAAGATCCTACTACCTCTTAGCATTTACTAGCTTATTTCCTAGAGACTAAAACATTATCTTGAGATTTTGGAATTTCTTTTGCTCTAGTGAATCACTGGATCCACTAGTGGAAGCTTTCTCTTATTTTGGTATAGGTATTGTAACAATTATTGGTGTAGGAGGAATGACATCTAATAGAGGAATAATAATAGGTCATCTAATTTTAGGAAATAAGGGCATTAGTGGTCTATTATCTAGAGGAAAATTTAGAAAATATATTGAAGCAGATCGAAACCTACACCATTGCATAGGTCCCATTGAGACCTTTCTAATGGTATATGGAATGTAAAAAAAAAGCTCATATACTTCTTATGCAATCGATCAAAGTCTCAATCAAAGCAAGTCAACAGGTGGTCAATTCTGGTCAAACTACAAAAATTGACCATCATGGAACATTTCCTAATCAGTTCCATGGTCTATAATGCATCATAAAATTTCCAATGCATTTTATGGTTCAAAAAATGGAGTCTATATGTGTAATCTATGACCAGTCAAACCCGATGATGTGTCAATAAATTGACGTGGAAATATGGCTTGACCCAAATCATTAACATTTGTAAATTACACCTTATTAAAGGGAGATAAACATATTCCATTAAATACTGGGGAATAATTATGACCCCATTTTAAATGGATAATTTAAAATCCCATAAAAATTGGGTATGGGATAATTATGAAATTTATTTAAAAAGATTATGGATAATCATCCCAATCCCAATGCTAGAAAAAGTGGGCCTCCCACAAGTATATAAAGGGGTGAGGGGTTATTTGGAAATCATTGGGAATTGGAATTAGAATTCATTGAGTTCATTCAAAAGTTTCAAATCTCTCATTACCATAGCCAATAGCCAAAGAGTTGAGAGCTGAGAGCTAATAGCCAAAGAGCTAGAGCTAGAGGTTTTAGCCATATGTTGAGTGTCTAGATTTGAGGTCATTTGATGCCTCAAAGTGAAGCTTTATAGATTGTGTAATGGCTAATATAGAGACTAGTCTTCATATATCCTAAGTTTTGAAGGACTTAGAGAGCTTTACACTTCTCGGTGTAAACTAGGGATTTGTCCTAGACTTCAAGATGGTTTCAATGGTATGTTGAAATCCCTATGATTATTTTTGTAGGACAATTTTAAAAGTCTATTTTTCAGATCTTTTATGGAAATACACAAGATTGTGACATTGAATTCATTTGACAGTAAGGTGGAAGGTATGTTCGTGGGTTTATTAATGTTCGTGGGTTTATTAAAACTTTCTAAAGTTCTATTGTTTGAGTTGTGTGCAATCTTAGAGTATCCATTTGACAATTGTGAGGGTTGTCCATGTTATCACTTTTTAGGGAAATAGTTCAGTTCATAATATAAACAAACTCAAAGACATAGGCATTACCAAACTCTATTATCAATTGCTTATCGTGGGTTCATTTTATTTGTGAATTATTTTTCCACATTTTGATTAATCATGTTTATTAATCATTATTGAATGTATAATTAGTCAAATACAACATATTACTATAAAATTGAGCACTTTAGGGTTTGAGATAAATATGTATTAAAAGGTCAAATTCAATTTCATTTCCTTGAATGTTTTGGCAAATTGTGTGATTTGACGAAAGGATCTAAGGTAAACACTTTGCATGCTAATCAGTGTATAGTTTATGGGTCAAGTTTAGTATCAGATCAATTAGTGAGCTATGTTAGCTTTTGATTATGTGGATTTGATGTCAATTGGTTTCAATTTGGTTTCTAGTATTATTTTAGACTTTTGTCCTTGATAATATTCTATTTATAGTGTGTATTTTGTGGAATTAGGTTGTTTGTAGGGAACATGAAGCCATGGGCAAAGCCTTGAAAAGAGAGAGGCTTAATGAGATTGAAGAAATTAGTTGATAGATGTAGAAAGATAATTCTTTATTGAGAGGTAATTTTTACTCCTTATAAGAGGAGATTACCCACTTAAAATTAGAGTTACAAACCAAGGATGAACTCTTGGCATAGATGTAGGATGAAGAGAAAAACTATCTTCATCAATTTCCTTCCACTGAGATGTAGGCATTATGACTGATGAGTGTACTATAAATTATTTTCATTCAATTTTAGATGTTTTAGATATTGTTTTTTGTGGTTTTAAACAACACACTAAGGGCATTGGATCTAAACTGCTATTGAAAATGGGATTTGATGGAAGGGGCCTTGGAAATAATGGCTAAGGTATTGCTAACCCAATATAGGTAGAGAATATATCTCACCATGTAGGATTGGTTTATGCTATTGAAATTTTTGATATTGGAGAGATTTCTTCCATTGTTGAAAGAAGACAAGCTTCTGACAACCAAGATTTGAGGCCAATAGCAGAGTAAAATTCCTCCCTATGAAGGAATGATGAATGGTGTAAGAAATTAGGTAAAATAGGTATTTAAATTCCATATCCTCGATCTTACACTAGAAAAGGCACCAATAAGAATGTGAAATCCAAGACTTTTGATTCATTTTTGCCATTTAAGAAATTTGGTTTCAATATTTAGAAGATGTTGCATTCTTTTCTTTGTATGTTTTGTGGATTAAATAACCATTGTGCCACATATTGTTGGAAAATACAAGCTTTAATGAAGCAAATTTTAGATGCTAAAGACCATTCTCATACTGGAAAAGTGAGAAATGACAAATGGGTGACCTCGCCTAAGAAGAGGGATGTTTGTACTCATTATCATGTGAGTGGACATTGGGTTGAAAAGTGTTGGAAACTCCAACCATCCTGCCATCCTAGTAATGGTAAGAAGAAGATGGTATATAAACTTTTTGATAAGGTAATTAATTAATTTTTTGTTCAATCAACCCATGCAAATGTCAATAAATCCACTAAGGAAATTAAACACCCTAAATAGGAGAATCTGATAAAGAGGGTTAGTAAATAGTTTTTTAATTTCATGTTATCATGATTAGTGGATTAATATTTAAAAGCAATTTAGGGATCTTTGTTGTATGTTGAAAAAGTACATTTATCCATGCTTTGATATATGCATTTTAGAGATACTATGGTTATAAAACTTCGAGACAAGTTTATTAGGCAAAGTTTTTCATTCTCACAGTTGTATTTTGAAAAGATCTATTCTTGGAATATCTAGTTTTAGCTTTACTAGTTTCCTATTAAATTATTAAGGAATTTAAATCATTGATCAACTTGGGAGATTTGAAAATAGTTGCATAGGTTATTGGGTAGGATTCAACTTTCCTAAAATACTTGTTTCAGAATAACTGCTAGTGTAGAATGCATCTAATTACGGCATGTGTGTGATTAGATGCATTGATAAGACCCATTGGGGAAATGTATTGTGACATGGTTAAAACCAATATTGTATTACGTTTACATTGACAAACTTGTCTTACTATTGTATTTTTGATTTTTTTAGTGTTTGGTAGTTCACTGCTTACAAGATGTGATAGTGGGCAGACAATTTGATATATTATGACCTTATTGGTAATTACAGGATTTAGTATAACTCATGCCTTATTTTAGGCATTTTATAGTTTTAAGTTATGAATCATATTTTTCCACTATTATCTCTATGTTATGATTTGGGTTCTATACTTGATATGTTGTACAGGACCATTTAGCAGTAGTAGAGGAGATTACTAGGCTTATCTATGTAGAGGCTCTTATGAAGCCATATAGTAGAAGTCATCGCATCCTAGTTTTGTGTAGAGGCTATTAATGGCTATGCAGTAGCAGAAGGTATGCAGAATATGTGATCAATATATTTATTCCATGAATTGTAGGCATAATTATGGAACCCAAATAGATCGATAAGACCCATTAGAAATCTTTAAAATTGACTGACACTTCAAAAGATCAAGTTTAGTACTATCTTTTTGAGGACAAAAAGCTTTCTTAATGGGGGTGATTGATCCAAAGGAAAATTTATAAATTATCCTAGAGTAGACCAAAACCTACACCATTCCATAAGACCCATTGAGACCTTTCCAATGGTATGTGGAATGGGGAAAATAGAGCTCGTATGCTCCTTATACAACCGATCAAAGTTTTGGTAAATGAAAGTCAACAAGTAGTCAACACTAGTCAAAATGAAAAAATTGACCATGATGTAACATTTCCTAATTAGTTCCATGGTGTATAATGTGTCTCAATATTTCCAATACATTTTATGGTTTGAAAAATGGAGTCCGTATGTGCAAGTTATGACCAGTCAAAGTTATGGTCAAACCTAATGATGTGGCAATAAAGTGACATGGAAATATGGCTCGACCCAAGTCATTAATATTTGTAAATTAAACCTTATTAAAGGGGGATAAATATATTCCATCAAATATTGGGGAATAATTATCACCTCATTTTAAATGGATAATTTAAAATCCCATAAAAATTGGGTATGGGATAACTATGAATTTTATTTTAAGAGATTGTGGATAATCATCCCAATTAGAAAAAGTGGACCTCCCAAAAGTATATAAAGGGGTGAGGGGTTATTTGGAAATCATTGGGAATTGGAATTGGAATTCATTGAATTCATTCAAAAGTTTCAAATCTCTCATTATCATAGCTGAGAACCAAAGAGCCGAGAGCTGAGAGACAAAGAGCTAGAGCTAGAGGTTCCAACCATATGCTGAGTGTCTGGATTTGAGATCATTTGATGCCTAAAAGTGAAGATTTGTAGATTGTGTAATGGATAATATAGAGATCATTCTTCATATATCCTAAGTTTTGAAGAACTTAAAGAGCTTTATACTTCTTGGTGTAAACTAGGGATTTGTCCTAGACTCTGAGATGATTTCAACAGTATGTTGAAATACCTATGATGATTTTTGTAAGACCATTTTAAAATTCAATTTTTGAGACCTTTGGCAGAAATCAAAAATATTTTGAGATTGCATTCATGTGACAGTAATGTGGAAGGTATGTTTGTGAGTTTATCATGACTTTTTGAAGCTCTATTGTTTGAGCTATGTGCAATCTTAGAGTATCCATTTGACAATTGTGAGGGTTGACCATGTACTCACTTTTTAGGGAAATGGATAAATTCATACTATAAGCAAACCTAGATACTTAGGAATTGTTGAACTCCATTATCAAGTGCTTGTCGTGAGTTGATTTTATTTGTGGATTCTTTTTCTTCATTTTGACTAATCATGTTTATTAATCACTATTGAATGTATAATTAGTCAAATACAACATATTAATAGAAAATTGAGCACTTCGAGGTTTGAGATAAATATGTATTAAAAGGTAAAATTTAGTTTCATTTCCTTGAAGGTTTTGGGAAATTGTGTGATTTGACAAAAGGATCTAAGGTAAACACTTTATGCACTAAATTAGTGTAGAGTTTATGGATCAGTCTGGGTGTAATCTTGCCAGCTTGAACTAGATAATTTTATGATTTGATAGCCACTTTATAAGCATATGAAAGTATATTCCCCCCATATATTAGATCATCACTATTATATCACTATTTAAAGCTTTCAAATAATATAAGAAGGTAAAATTAGGGGTTGGCCTAACTGAAGCTAGGATTATATCCCAAGTTTTTTGGAACCTTGTGTTGAAGTCTTACATGAATTCATGAGGAGCTCTCCTAATGGTAGTTAGTTTCTCTACAATTAATAAATAGTCAATTTTTTCCTCAAATCATTTACACAAGGCCTCTCCTAGTTGGTTTCATGTTTGAATGGAATTAGCAACAAGGTACCTATACCAATCTAGGGTCTTTCCTTCAAAATAAGTAGCTAATAACCTAATATCTATATTTTCCTTAGTGACATTATGGATATTTAAAATATTGGTTGTGTTTATGAGGTACTCAAAAAGTGTTGTACCTTGATCACTAGCATAATAAGGAACACTTTTAAGGGTTTTAACTAGGATAGGATCATACTGGGCAAGGTCCAGTAAACTTTGGCCATTAAAAGCCACAAAATATCTATGAGATACCATGGTTATGTAAGGGGTTAATAAAGGTCTTCTTATAGGGGTAGGCCTTGAAATTGACCTAGGAGTAAAGGTTCCTTGATATGGATGTGTATGTGCAAACCTTAATCTTTTTATTGAATTCAAAGGTAGTTCAATAAATTCAAAGGAAATGCCTCTTAAATATAACCTTGTTATCCCATTTGGCATGAAAGACAACTATCGCTCTACACTAGAGTGTTGATTATTATTTTTGAAGTCACCATATGCTATTTCTTAGGAGCTTAAATACTATAAATTTGATCAAACCAGTATTAAATTTGATCAATCTTCCTTTTGGAGTGTGTTCCCACTAGGCATACCAAAAACTTTTATAGGCTCAATTTTCACCCTTGGAGAGAGTTATTCAAGCTCCCTCCAATTGAGATACATAATGGGAATAACACTAGGCTATAAGTCACCTCTATTAGGGTTGAACCTTTTGAAAAGGTCAGCTTCCTCTTGATGCTCACCTAAAACTAATGCTAAACTAATGCTTCATAGAGAAAAGGGTTAGAAAGAGGATAAGGGCTCTTAAGAAGGCTAAAATGGTGATGCACCAAAGTTAAATGGACACTCATAAAAGCTTTAATGCACACTAGATTATCAAAATACATTATGGCTTACTCAATCTCATAATCTCATTAGTTGCATAAATATTTCATAGAAGAGGTTCCAAGTAGAACACTAATATAGACCTACATTTTAGCTTGAAAACACCTTCAAAGAGGCAAGCAGAAGGATATTAAACTAAGAAGAATATCCTTCATAAATTCACCATACACAAGCATACTAAGCACTGATTAAAGGCAAGAGATAGGCAAAGATTTGATCTTATAATATCAAATCAAATCAAATGAGCACACTTTTGATAGGTTTTAACCATATAAAACGAGCACACTTTTTCAAGTCTCAACGAGTATCCTTTTCCTAGAAAAGAAATGATAAATTCTAAGGGCTGAGAACCCCTATAATGGGAATGAGACTAGGATATATAGGAGAAGAAATAGAGAGAGAGAGAGAGAAAATTTGGGAGTGCACCATCTCATAAGGAACACACCATCTTAGGTCATTAATTGAGCCTGATCTAATACCTTTTTTGATCAATCAGGACACTGTCCATGGAATATTGAGTCAAAAAGTCCCCAAAGATTTTGAGGATGCACTAAATTCCCCTAGCTATAGTTCCCAACACTAGACATTTTATTTGATTCTTCACAACGTCTCTGACTTGAAGATAAAACTTCATTCTCATGGATCTCATAGAATCATGGATTTATGAATTTTAGGTGGTTACTTGTCAAAAATATGGCCATATTGAAGGATGAGGAACCTTTGCATTAATCACATATCTACTCCATTTTCATATCTAGACCATAGGTTAATTTATAAGAGGAAAACCAATCTAAGACCATTGGTTTTCTTATAGTTATCTATATTAATATAGACCTGTAGATTATATAGACCTTTCTAGATCTAAATAGGTCCAAAAAGACCCAATATTTCTATGTAATAACCAAGGGTTCACCAAATACATAGATCCTTCTTAAAAGGGTGAACACAGTTGTAGGAATAACCCTACTTGATACAAATTTGTGAACTAGAGGTTTGTATTTAGCTCCAATGGTGGTCCCTTTATGTACCTTATGTCTTAATACATCATTGTGTCCCTTTAATGGAGTTAGACCAAAATTTAATGGTGGAAAGAGGATCTTGTAAGACCTATTTTCTTCTAGTTGATAATATTCCCTCAATTTCCATCAAAATTCTTGGGCTCACCTTTGTTTTAATTGGCTATTGAAATTTGACTCAACTTTTTGACATGTTGACCCATCTCACTCCATTAGATCTTACTTGTCTAGATGAATGTTGATCATTGATCCTCTGCTAGTTGAATGTGTTATTGATACTTATCATGCACACATTTCCTTTTGATATTTGTTGACCTATTTAACCTCTACTCACCTTTAAATCTAAATGTATGATTAAACACATGTCGTTAGATCTGCTTAGGACCCATTTTTTGAAAACCAATGACTATTTTTTGAGTCTTAAAATTGATGTCCATGTGACCATCATGTGATGTCCACATAGATGTATTTGACATCCCATAGACTATAAAATTTAAGATCCAATGGATTTTTACTTGAGCTCTAATTTGACATCTGCACAAACATTAATCACTTTTTTTAATCAACTTTGAAGGCTTGGATATAGAAGTGAAGAGGTCATGGAGGCACAAAATTTTCAAGAGATGTTCTTAATACTAGAAGGGATGAACCCACTTGATTCATTAGCTCTAGGATATTTCTAAGTGTGTTTAAAAAATGTTCAAGTGAGTTGACCTATGATTTTTTACATGATGTTTACATGCCTATCATGGTTTAAAATGGATAAGTATGGAAATTTGGTAAAATATTGTCTGAGGAGCCAATTTTAAACATGCATACTTTTTGTCATGCTTAGATGCATGGCCTAAAACTAAGCATGTACCAATTAGGGACTAAGATGAACAAACGTGTATGATAATTTTCTATTGAAACTACCACATGTGTGAGATATGGACTCATAAATATGATCACTTATTTCTATTTGAGCCTCTTTACAAATTGGCTAAGTATGGAAACTTAGTAAATTTTATCTGAGAGGCCAACTTTGAGTCTTCATATCTTCTCCTATGTTTAGATGCATGCCCTAGAACTTGGTGCATATGTTCTTGGGACTAATATAAATATACTCATGTGACCAATTTTTATTTACTCATCCACACATGATAATAATGGTGTCAATAAAATTCATATGTAGAATTTCTACCACTAGACCCAAAATGTCTAGATGAACACAATGAAGAACCAGATGAATGCTATGCAATTCCATATTCATTCTAAACACACTTGACATCCCATAGGGTCTCTATAACACTTTTCAACTATCCCTTATAAATTTTAAAACTACACTTTAGGTAAAATTTAAGTGTTTTAAAATATTTATGGGTAAAATGAGGTCCTTGAACCACTCATTCATCCATAACTTTTATCCATCTACTCATTCATTAGTAGCCTAATCCATCTAGGCACAATATTGGTATGTGGGCTAAAAATGGACAAAATTTAATTATTTTACTATCAATCCCATCCCTATAGATCAAAATTTTATCACTGATTCACTTGATTCTTCAACATCTCTTTTTCATCTACACCAAGTTATTACTGGCCAAATTTGGCCTACATGCCTAATTCAGAAAAAGAAGTAGAGGAGCATCCTAAATGAAGAGTGACCCAAGTCACAAGGATCATATAGAATTAAAGAGGAGATCACATAACATTTAAACCTTTTGAAACACTTTAAATAGGCTTAAAGTGCAAATTTGGTGATCTTAAGAGATGAGACCATCATCAGGACATCATGTAGGAATGAGTGGAGCAAACTAGTTGTGCATTTAATAGGTTCACCTAGAGAACCTCTCAAGACAAAATAAATATATGGACATTATTCCATTTATTCCAAGATCATCCTCTACAAATTTCATGCCTTGATGAATTCTCTATCTCAAGATACAAGCCTTCAAAGTAGAACAAGTAGATGAAGATGATCATGTGAGAGTTAAAATTAAGACTTAAAAATTAATCATTAGGGTTAAAAATGAGATATATACATGAACATCAATGATGGTCACATAGATTTCAAATGATGGGCTTGTGGACATTAAATTTAAGCCACAACAAATAGCTATTAATGTTCAAAATTTCTAAGATGGGCGTGTGCATGTCAATGAGGATTGTGTAGATGTCAAATAGAGGTGCATAGATGTCAAATTTAGGCCTCATGAATTATTTATTTGAGTTCAAATGGTGGGTCTTAGGTATATCTATGATGCACATTAATTCATACATCTAGATATAACAATGTGAGTTAAAGTCAAAGAGTTGTAAGATATAGATTAAATTTTCATGTTCATTCATACATCTATATCTAATGATGTGAATTAAAGTCAAGGAGTCAACATATCTTAGGGACCAATAATAATAAGATAGTATAGCATAAATTGATAGGCCTAGTTTGGAAATATATAACCAATAAATATAAATAAAATCTAAAGGATTCTAATGGAGGTTGATGAACCAATTTTCAACCTAAGTGAACGTGGGTTTCACAGATTCATATCACCATTAGAGATCGATCAATAACAGATGTAGTAATATAGGCAAGATGTTTAATGATAAATCTCTATCATCATTAAAGTTTAGATAAGACCTCTCAACCCTATTACAAGATTACTCCATTGATGTGTTCATTACTATTCTACATTTAATATCCTCATGTGTAGTAGCTTCTCATCTCTCACATGATTTAGAAGAAAAATAGGTATCTTTAAGCCTAATACAAAGATCAAGCAAGACTAAATTTTTGTCAAACTCTCATGGATATTATGACCATGTGAAAACTGATAGATTGGGTTGGTTTTTGATCTATGGTGGACCTATGTTCAAGTTGGAAAAAATATAGACATAAAGTTGATTATGGGGAAGTGTCTCAACTTTTAATATGGTCACATTTTTTATAAATAGGTACCTATGGCCATCCAAAGCATATGTGACATGAAGCTATCAATTCCAAGATATGAAAAGTTTGTCCTCATCAGTAGATCCAGTAGAAGGTGGCATGGAGTTCCATGGAGGATATTTGGTAGATAAATAAGGAAAATGGGCATTAAATTCTATTATAGAGCTATTAAAATATTGATTCCTTCTTGATAATATCATGACTTCATAACCTTGAATTACTGTTAATCCATCACAACTTCCTCTCTCTTCTTCCATTTTTCAATATATGTTCCATCTTATTCCACATTATATCTCTCTTTGGAAGTTTTTTAGACAAGAAATATCTAAGATTTTTTAGATAAATAGACTCTTATGCTTTGGTTTTTTCAGGCTACGCCAAAATTTGTACTACAACACCTTTTTATGCAATAAAGATTGAATTCCATCATTTTTGCAAACTAAATTAAAGTGTGTTTAATGAATTCATCTACTATGGTTAAGTGAATATATGCTTTCCTTGCCTATGTATAAGTTTCCTCACCTTCATTAACTGATTTATAGTCCTCAAAGATCATTTTAAGTGTTATATATAGTTTATTGATTATCTTGAAAGTGGATATCTTCCCTCTCATGCTAGTTTGATAGCTGGTCAATGCCTTATTATGAAATACTTATATGGGAATAATCTTCATTGGAATTAAATGTGTCTTATAGTCAATATTTTCTAAAGTATAAGTGTTATAATTACTGGTGCATCACCTCATTTTATATTCTTTCACATATTATTGTTACTCTCTCTCCCCTTTTCCAAGTAATTATTAGTTTAGGTCTAGTTTAGGTGATAGATCCAGAAGAAATATGGCCTTATCTAAAGGTTTAACCTAAGTTTAGGTAATCCACAACCTAAAGACATTCTCATCTTGAACTATATTTATGTAAGAGGACTTGAATAATCTCCTTAATCAACTAGGGTGTAATTTAGATCACTAAGAGTTTTGGCATGCTTGGTAAGATAGAGTTTTCCTTGGCATAGTTAAATTTTAAAGATCGAGAAGAAGAAATTATAGCAAGAGGAGACATTTACCATCATCAAAAATCTAAATATTATTTAATATGTAGTAAAATCATCTAGATAGTGATTTCATGCCAAATATTACTACAAGATCAACAAGTAAAAGTACTCCTTTTAAACACATTGAATTGCCTTCTACTTCTTATATAAAATCAAGATGCAATAGGACAATTACTTATCCTCAAAATAAATATTCATCTCCTAGTCATACTATTGTTTTATTCCAAGTTATTGTCCCCATTACCTAAATGGTTATCATGAATCAATTTTTTATTCTATTTAATAGGGGCAGTCCTTTGAATTTAGCCCAATATGATGACATTCCTATGTCTGCCATTAAGAGTATTCCTTTCTTCTCAGAAGAATGGGATTAAAAAAATTACTATTGGGCATATCTAAGATGTTTCCAAACTTTGTTTTGCTCATAATTTTGTTCAAGATAATGTGGCTCTCAGATTGTTTGTTGCTTCCTTTAAATGAAAAGAGATTTAACCTTTTTGGGAATAATTGGGGTTTTTATTCCTATTTAGTTAAAATTTTGAGTAAAGTAAATCAGTTAATAATTATCCATAATTAACCTAATGATTTTTTAATTCTGATTATTGTTTAGACTTTCTTAAAATAGCAAGTGAATAGAGAGAAATATAACTTAGCCTAAAACTATGTTGATTTGACTGAGATGAAGGATGATATTGACTGTGTAAGACTAGGATAGTATTAAGAACCTAGTTCCAGATTTTATTTGGTAAAATGATAGGACCACCAAAAATAATACACTTCAAGGTCTGATGTTATAGTCTTGTTCCTACCATTATTATCCAAACTAATCATAGAGATTTGAACTTGATGGGTTCTATTTGCCACTCATGTATGACCCTGCCTATGAAATTTCAAATCTTAACTCTCAATGGAGCTCCTTGTATATTTAATTTATATTTGATGTCTCCAATAATATTAAATAGGAATTTAAAAAAAGAGAGGGGTTAGTGTGTGTAAGATGCACTAGATGTGCTTCACACCCCATGTGTGGGCATGTTACGTACATACCAATACTATGAAGAGGGATCAATCCATATTTAGTTTTCCCTTTTAAATTTATTAGTGTAATTATGATATGAGAATGTAATAAATGCTAAAATTGGATATGCTTAAGGTGGCTAGGGTCTAGTGTAAGGATTTTGAATGAGCTTGTAAGTGTATTGGTTGGTTATATGTATAAAATAAGGAAGATTTATTGAATAGTCTTACTTGCTTAGTGATATTTTCCAACCCTTTACAAGTTATATTTGAATGGGCTTATATAGGGATCTATTGGTCATGGGTTAAATATAATCATACTCGGCCAACACAATAAAGAGGAAGAATCAAGAAAAATAGTAATCTGGGCTCAAAATGTGATTGGACAAGAGTACTAAAAAGGGGACACCCTAGGGTCTAGTGTTATAGTCCAAGTTGGGCACTATTATATTGAGGGTAAAATACTTGGGGGGGTGGAATAAGCATGGAAAAAGGGTCCTAGCTAACCTAGAAGGTGCCTAGAAGGGTCATGAGGGTAAAATACTTGGGGGGATGGAATGAGGTTTTGAAAGCCTATGGATGATTGGTAATCAGTGAAAAGGTGCCTAGAAGGGTCATGAGAGCAAGAAAGAGGGAAATATAGGTTAGGTGTCATTAGCCACAATCAAGTTATCAATTTTTGTATTTTATATGACTATATTTTCCCCCTTTATTCTAGTGATGTAGAAAAGTGAAATACTAGGATAAATGAAAAATAGAAAGCATGCCTAAACTTACCTATAAGGGTAAATCTCATGAAGCTATTGTGATGATGGGTGTGCATAGAGAGAGTATGTTATGAAGTATGAATCTACAATAAAAATAATGAGTAGATTAGTTCTTACTAGATATTTTATATCTAAAATAAGAATGTAGAAAGTTGGGTAAGAGAGAGATAGAAAAAAAGGAATGAATACACCTCACTAGGTACATGAACCAATACAAAACCTATTGTGATGTTAGATTATGTTGAGTAATGATAAAAGGTATTGTACCAAGAGTAATATCACAAATGGAGATGATTGTTCAATTCCTCAAGAGTGGCTCAATAATGCAAAGGTTGGCCCTTTGGCTCCATCATCACCTACTAAGTGAATCTATATAATCATGCATGTGTTAATTGATGTCTAGACTATGTGTCCAATCCCTTTGAATAGGTGGCTCAATAATACATAGGCTAGCTAGTCCTTTGGCTCCATCATTGTCCCATGAAGTGAAGCTATAAATGATACTAGTTTGAAATGTGTGTCAAATGAGATGGCTCTTGAATCCCATGAATTCTCTTTAATCTAACAATTTTAACATGGATAGCTAAATGTATGTTAGAAACTAGGCCACTCTTGGACACTCTGAAAGATGGAGATTAGGCTTATATGAAACCACTCTAAAACTAGAAACTAGGCTTATATAGAATCCACTCAAGAAATCAAGAGCTTAAGAATGTGGAGATTAAGCTTGTATGAAAGCCACTCCAAAATGATTCCAACCACTTTTAGATGAAATAAGGCATGCAACTATTGAGAATGCCTAGGTAATGCTAAAATCAGAAAGAAAACAAAACAATTATGTCTTGCACATTACCCCTAATCACTAGTGTCTGAAACATGGATTCTAATCTAAAATTTATACCAGCTACTATATCTAAAATTGGAAGTGAGATCCATAATTCCATACATTATTCCCCTATATTTGGATTCTCTAAGTAAAAGTGTACTGAAAACTACTAATTTTGAGCTAGTCTAAATGTGTAAAACTACAACTGAACCTATTTTTATACCTATTTCTAGAAAATATAGTTTTCTAATGTTTAGATAAGAGCACCAAAAAAAGACACCCTAGTGTCTAATGCTATTGTCCATGTCTATCACTATTGTCCTTTACTAAAAAAAATTGTGCTAGAATCATCATTATTTTTCTAATCTGTTCTACTTGGTTTGACCTCTGATTGTTGCTCTAAGTTAGTCTAGAATCTAGATTTTGATTGTAAGGAGTTATACTCTCTATGACAAAACCACTATTTGTTTCCACCTCTTTTGAGGGTAGGAATGAAGACCCTATAATGACTTCCCTAATAAAAATAGCCCTACAAGTGTGTTATGTTACAAAGATACATGATATAGCAATGATAATTGATAAGATATCTCAAACTATAGCATGGTTTATATTGAAATATTGTTAGATAAACAAGAGTATGCCTAGATAGATATAATAATGTAATGAAATGTATTAAAATAGAACTATAATGATAAGTATGGTTAGTTTTTAGTTGGAGGGATAGAGCATGATGTCCATCATGGCATTTAAAAAAGCAAGATAAATACATGATGTGGATCATGGTATTGCAAACAATGACAATAAAACAAGCACACAAGGCAAGAAGAAATGAGCATAGAAGGGTGGCCAAGGGGCCACAAAAACAAGGGACATTGGCACATGTTATTCAAACTAGAAAGCAAGCATATAAGGCATGTTCAAATATCACATACACATACAATTGAAATAAGAACATAGAAGAATAAAAATAAGGGACACTAGAAAATGTCTAAAGGCACATAAATGAATAAAAGCCAAGGACATTGGTAAATGTCCTAAGGCACATATAGGAGATAAATAGGAATAGGAAAATGCAATCACATCAAGCTAATGCTAAGCAAAATAAGAAAGCATGTAAGAACTAGAAATAAAATCATGATCTAACTAATCAAAATAAGAATGTGAAGGTATGCAAGACATGTTAGTACAATATTAGGTATATATTAAGATATACATAAGTGTTATACACTAGTGGAATGTCAATAGAGTAATATATGTAAGCTAGTAAATAATTTACATCATCATGATAACTAGAGTGTGTGGTGTAGGAATGACATAACCTAGATGGTGTAGTCATGTAGAAGATATCCCTAATGGGTAAATATATTGAAGTATGTCTCAAATGTAGAAGTAGGATGCTCCCTCAATGGGTAGAGTGAACCAATCAAAGAGATGGATGTCACTGCACACACTCAAATAAGATCATGTGAAGCATGGTAATGTAGATAAATTGATAAATAATAGCATATAATAATAAATGTAAGTCTAGCATGATAATATAAATGTAAAGCATGGATAATGCATACAATTAAAATGTTTTTAGTGTTTTTGATTTATTTGAATGTTGTATTTTTAAATTATGTATTGTTTTGGAATTTTGAGTTATTTAAATATTTTTGGGTTTTTAAAAGTTTTTGAGCTATATACAATTAGTCATAAGAAGACTATGTACAAGAAATTGAAAAGGAACTATGTATAATCAATCATCATAAAATATGTATAGTATTACTAGATAAAATGATATGGATTAATGAGTATCATAGGATATTCCTTATCATGGTGTCCTATATCAAGGATAGGAATCATGCGTGATCTTGAAGCATGATGGAGAGGTTGAGGCTATAGCTCTAAAGGTTGTATATGTTGTAAATGCTCTAAAATATTTGAAGTGAAAACTAAATATGGTGTCCCCCTATAACTCTAAGAAGGGGATACAACTATAGTGCTCTTAGGGACCCATTTGAAAGTAGGAGAAGATATCTAAAAATGTGCTCTATGTGTAGATGCATGAGATCTCATTGATACTACCCTGGGTGTGAATACTATAGCTAGAGCTATCTAGAATCTTGAAACTATGTCTGCTATGAAATATACCTCTATTTAGGTGTATTAACTCACTATTCTAGTGATGGATACCTCAACTATGTCTGACTATGAATTGGTGGAAGAACTAGAACTAATGTAGCAATTAAAATTGGTGGCTAGACAAAAACTTGTGACTAAACTAAAACTAGTGACTACAAAGTAGAAGATGGCTCTAAGGTGGGGAGTGGTAACTCATATGGAACTCCAATAACTATAATAACCTTATTATGCATGAATAAATTTCATGCATATATAAGTTGTAGAAAGTACTTCTAAAAGTTTCTGAATCTATGGTTAACTAAGTAACATATCAAAAACTCCTACACTGGGAACAATAGTGAATGGTGTGGCCACATGTATTGGACCCACTTATAGAGGAATTAAAATCACACCCCATAAACTCTATATTTTCCTACTAAATCTAATGATAACTATGTCTATCAGTGTAATATCCTACTCTAAATATCCCAAATACTACAATAATGTCATAGTACACATGTTCACACTAGATCCATTGTCTATGAGAACACTATAAATAGGATGATTATGAATGTGAGCTCTAATAAATAGTGCATGATAATTTGTATCATCCTCAATGATCTCATGCTCTGAGAAGGAGATGGAAGGTCTAGCTATAACTCTAAAATTTTAGACACCAATCATGTTTCTCAAAAGATGTAACTCAACTGAAGATGCCCTATATGTATCTAGTGGGGGATGTGCATGATATGAATGATGAAACCATGATGTATCCCCTGTCTCCTATTTGGAATGATGTGGAAAAATATCTAAAAATAATTTCAATGTTTTATCCTTTGTTGCCTTGGCCTGAGGAGGCTCAACTAAAGTGCCAACATAAATATGATTGTCATCTATTAAATCATATATCTTGTGTCTCAAACTAATGCATCTATTTATTATATGGCCTAGTGCCCTATGAAACTCACAAAATGAATGCTTATCATATCTCCATGGAAGAGGATTTGTTGTTTCAACATCCTAAATAGGGGGAAGAGATATGATGTTACATTCCAATGGCTACTATAAAACTATGTCTAGAGAAGTTGGTAGATTGGTAAAGGTACATCAAGGAAGTAATGATAAAACCACTCATTGAGGGGATCTAAAGTTGCATTAATTATAGGTTAATTCTAACTCTTGTTACCATTGACATTTGCTTTGTATAGGACTTTGTTGTTACTCTTGTTTGTTGTGTTTGAGATACTTATGTACTTGAGTTTGCCCATTGAAATTAACTTGACTTCTCTTTCCTTTAGTGTGTGACACAATTCAGTGAAGGAAGAGAATTTTTTAAAAATAATTGATTCATGTAAATCTGGTAGAAGAATTTGTTTGAAGATATTCTATAACTCTTGATCAGCCATGGGGCTAGTTATCTTAGCCAAGATAGTCTTATATCGAAGAACATAATTTGTGAGATGCTCATTAACCCTTTGTTTCTTTGTTCAACCTAGGTGTATGAAAATTTATCACCAATTTTAATGCTGAAATGAGTTAGGAAAATGTTGGCTAAAGGATTGAATGCATTGAACAATTGATTTGGTAGACTATAGAACCATTATAAAGCATAATCTTTTAGGCTCCATGAAAATAGTTTGGCAAGTATCCAATCATTTGTTACATAGTCCAAGCATGTTGCATGAAAGGCTCTCAAATGTGTCTTTGGATCACCTTCTCCATCATATAGAGTAAGCTTTGGTTGAATAAAACTTTTTGGAAAGGGTGTCAAATCAATGTGATGAGCCAATGGTGTATGCAAAAGAGCAAAAGAATCCAAAGCTTGTGTAGGTCTAGAGGCGCCTTGCTCAAAATGTAACACCTTGGATTGAATATATTTTATCTCTTACACAAGGGTTACCCCTTTAGGAGATAAAGATCTTATAATTGTAGTTGGTGGTAAAAAATAAGGTTGGGCTACTATAGGGGGTTGTTGAGACATAGATGCCCCATAGTGTCATTTGCAACTAGTTGCATTATGGTTTGAGAAGATTGGCCATTATTCACTCTTTGTTGTTCTTCTTGTATTATTTTAAGCATGTCATCTTGCATGTTAGGGTGTTTATTTAATATTTCTTGAAGTTACCTTTTATCAGTTTCATCAAAACTAGTATATTGGGCCATTAATAAAGTAGGAAAATAAGTTGAAAATTGATTGAATTTTTTGCAAAAAATTGCAATAGGTAAAGTGCAATGTAAAGAAAATACTAAATATAAGAAATGTAAATTCCTAAAAATAGTATAAAAAGGATATGAAGCTCACAAACATGTAAGGTGATACCTCAAGAAGCAATGGGACCTAGTATAAGAAACTAGGGTTTGAAAGATGATTATTTAAGCAATTTACCAAGGAAATTTTGTAATTGAAAGTGAATTTTTAGCTTAGATATGTAAGTAAAAAATAAAAAAATTATTGGAAAATTAGTGATTTCATAGGATCTATTAAATTTAACTAAGGTTTTAAAAAATAAAATACTTTTAAGAATTACTATTAATTTTTGAATTTTAAATGGATTTTTTGATTTAAATATGCTAGTAAAAATCTAGAAAATGATTAGAAAATTACTGGGACCTAGTTTGGTCAACTAGGGTTTGAAAGAAAAATATTTTAAAATTACTATGAAAATTCAAAATTTAATGCTAATTTCTTATTTTTTTATGTAGGTAAAAAATCAAAAAAAGTGGGAAAAAATAGTAAGAAATTTACCCTAGGTTTTATAGGTTTTTAATGTGCAAATGAAGTAAGTCAGGTTCACCAAATGATTTAAAATTTTTGGGAATAATTGGGGTTTTTATTATTATTTAGTTAAAAGTCTAAGTAAAATAAATTATTCAATTATTATGCCATAATTAACCTACTAATTTGTTAATTATGATTATTGTTTAGACTTTCTAAAAATAACAATTGAGTAGAGAGAAATATAACTTAGCTTATAACTATGCTTATCTGACTAATACAAAGGTTGATATTCATTCTACATGATTGGTACAATATTAGGAACATAGATATGGATTTCATTTATTGAAAGGATAGGAGTGCAAAAAATAGGACAATCTGAGGTCTGGTGCTATAGTCCTATTCCTACCATTGTCCAAACTAATCACAAAGGTTTGAGATTTTTGGGTTTTATCCAAAACTTATATATGACCTTACTTGTAAAATTTTAAAGCTTAAATCTCAATAGAGCTCCTTATAGAGATTATTTATCTTCAATCTTAGGTCTCTAATAATCTTGAATAGGACTTTGAGAAAAGAGGGGGGTTAGTGTGTGTAAGATGTAGTGGACATTCTTCATACCCCATGTGTGGGCACACTACCTACATACCAATACTCTGAAGAGGGATAAATCCATATGTAATTTTCCCTTTGAAAGTGATTAGTGAAATTGTGATATGACAATGCAAGAAATGCTAAAATTATATATGCTTGAGGTGGTTAGGGTCTGGTGTAAATATTTTGAATGAGCTTATAAGTGTATTGGCTAGCTATATGTAGAGAATAGGGAAGATTGCTTGAATATTATTGCTTACTTAATGATATTTTCTAACCCTTTCCAAATGATCTTTAAATGGGCTTATATATGGATCTATTAGTCATGGGTTAAATGCAATCATGCTAGACTGGCATAATGAAGATGAGTAATCAAGGGAAAATTGTAATTTGGGCTCAAAATGTGATTAGACAAGAGCACTAAAAAGGAGACAACCTAGGGTCTAGTGCTATAGTCCAAGTTGGGTGATATTGTCTTAAGGGTATGGGACCTAGGGGGATGGAATAAGCATGTAAAAAGGGTCCTAGCTAAGTTGGAATGAGGTCTTGAAAGCCTATAGATGATTGGTAATTAGTAAAAAGATGCCTAGAAGGGCCATGAGAGTAAACAAGAGGGAACTATGGGTTGGATGTCATTAACCAAACTCAAGTTACCAATTTTTACATTTTATATAACTAAAAAAAACATTTTAATGGCATAGGAAACTTCTTTTGACCTTTATTGCTACCTAAGATGAGTTAGGTGCAGCCTTAGTCAAGAAATTTGAAGATAAATATGATCATTTATCCTTATTTGAATAGCTAAATAACATTAAAATATACCCCCATGAGTTTATGTTTGATTTCAACCTCATATTCCAAAAGACATGGACTAGGATACCTACATTGGTGATACCATCCCTAGAATACACATTCTTGTACTTTTTAAAAGCCCTTAATTTTGATATTAGTGTCATGATATAGTCCATGGGTGGTAATACTTTGCCAAATGCCAATGAGTTTATAATAAGAATAGAGAACATATTCATACAATGTGGTAAACTTTCTCCAAGTCCCCTATGCCTATTTTCCTAGAATTGTAACTTATTTCACCCCCTCAATTTCCCCAAATCCCATCTATTACACCTAATCTATCTCCTATATCACAAGTTATAACCCCTTCTAATCAAGCTAGTGATATTAGAGATTTAAAAAGTTTGTTAAAATATTTTGGAAATGAGATAGTTTAACTTAAGAGACAATAGTACCAGGGTAGGCCTTATTAGCAACAAAACTAGAACACATATCAACCTTTCATTGATCAAAGGCATCCTTATCAATATTTTAGAGAAAATAGACCACCCTATCAATCTCAAGGAGCCATAACCTAAGCTAAACCATATGCATCCATTGAACTTAATATACCTTCCAATTCAAAATCCATTTTTCCCACACCTCCTCAAAATAACTTAATGCAAGATCCAAGTTGGCAGACTTTTAATCCCAATGATATGAAAAACTAAGCCTTGGTATCATAGGATATTACTATGCCACAAATGACATAAGAAGAATTTTTTCTTCAATCAGGTCAGTATCAATAGATAAATTTGATACCCCAAAGAGAGGCTTGACAAGTTTAAGGGTAGTTCGATGCCCTTAATGTGAATTGGCAAATAGATGATCATGTTGCATTCAATTAAATTGGTGAGACTAGTAACATAAGTGGTCAATGTGTAGCACTGATTAGAGATAAAAGAAGAGCTATTGAGGAAGATCAAAATGTGATCAGTAATTCTAGTACTCATAACATTATTCCCAAGAGTATCAAGGATCAACTTGTTTACCTTACACCATAGGAGAATTAGAATGTAGAAGCTGAGAAGATCCCTCAAGTATCTTTGATTAGAGAATAACCAATGGTTCACAAAGTGTCTCCAAAGGTTAGTGGAACCTCATTCAATATAATAAAAGAGATGAATAAATCCAATGTCAGCATTAGCATGTGGTATTCCCTTTCTATTCTAGGGCAAAAGGACATACTCATCCAAGATATTTTAGCTCTCAAAGTGTCTCAAGAACTAATTGAAAAATAAGGTGTTGTTTTAGCTAATTTAGACCAACCAACCAAGCAACAATATCAACAAGTACATAAAATGATAAATGAAGACAAAACTAATGTCAAATAAAATAAGACTCTACCTTTTTACCTCTTTTTGATATTTGTTGACTATTTAGTTCATAATTATATGGTAGATATTGGAGCCAGTAGCACTGTCATGCCTAAACAAATTACAGATAAGCTTGGTCTTGTCTATGAACCAAATACTAAAAGAGTATTAAAACTAGATGGGTCACCAATAAAGATAGTAAACATCATCAAAGATCTAAGGTTGACACTACATGCTTGTCCCAATGTTACCATTCAACAAGATGTAGTTGTAGTGGACTTTCCTCCCTATTTTTCCATGTGTCTTTCAAAGGACTTTACCTCAAAGATTGGAGGATACTTATCAGATGATTGGATATATTTGATATTCAAAAATAGTTATGGTAATAAGTTAATAATACATTTTTAACTTATTTCATGTTTCCATTTAGAGCCATATATTCCAAATATGGTGAACACAATTATACTATCTCAAATGAGGTGCTAGAAACTAATAAAGTGGAGACTAAATCACCTCTAGATCTAGTTCTATATATATTCCTTGATGAATGGGCCTTTGATTTACATGAACATGATCCTTATAACTTAATTTAATAGTAAGGACTTGGTGTTTATTTCCTTCATGAAAAAGATACACTAATTCTAGCCTTGATAAGGGATGATGAGTCTAGTAATGGCCTATGGCAACTATAATTTCATGGATAAAGGAACAAACATGGCACTAGGGTTATAATGATGCTGATTCTCCAAATAATCAAATGTATTTATCTTATCTCAAGTTTTATTTTGGTTTTTCAAACAATTTTTCTAAATATGAAGCACTAGTTCATGGTTTGTAATGGGCAAGAAAGATGAAGGTCAATACCTTACAAGTCTTTGGTCATAGTGAACTAATAGTCTACCACGCAAGAGATATTAATGTATAAAAGAATCCATTGGTTAAGTATTAAAATAAAATATTATTGGAATTACTTCAAGTCTTTCAATCTTCAATATTTATGCCATATCAATAAATGAGAACAAACATATAGATAATTTGATTATCATTGGGTCATAATTCAATATCCTAGATGATATAAGGAATGTAAATTTTTATTCACACATCAAGGTGGTTGTAAGACATTATATTACAAAAAACCATGATAATTAGCAAGTGTTTGAAGATGACAATCATATTCTCAAGTCATTTTAAGAAGAAGCTAAATTTTCTTCAAGGAACCAAGGCAAACTCTTTCAATAGTATGGTGACTAGATTGTGCAACTGAAGACAAATAAGGGTCCCAAAGGGTTGGTCACACTTGAGAATATATTTATTAGAGATGATGAGTTGAGAAAATAAAATCTTTAATTATCAAAAAAGGGAGGAATACTATACAAATGTGGAAATTATAACTTGTAAGAACTAGAAGTTGGGTAAATTTTTTACTCCTTCAGAAAAAGAAACTTTCATTGAGTTATGTTCAAGTTTTGTTGATGTATTTACATGGTAGTACAATAACCTCAAAATATTTGATCCAAGACTATCTCAACACATAATTGAGTTAGAATATGAGACTATGATAGTAAGATAAAGACAAAGGCATATTAATACAAAGATTGAGCCTTTTATGAGATCTAGAATTCATAAGCTCATTTAGTCAACTATAATATTTCCAACCAAGCACTCAAAATGGGTGGAAAATATTATTCCAGTATGAAAAAAGAATGGTGAGATTAGATTGTGTGTTGATTTTCATGACATGCATAAATATTCCCTTAAATACCAATACCCATTTCCATCAATGGAACAAATTGTATAGTTGGTTATAAGTTTAGAAAGGATCTTCTTGTTGGATGGATATAGTGGTTACAATCATATTTTTGTCAAATAAGACCAATTAAAAATAGCCTTCACCATAAAGTGAGGGACATTTTCATATATAAATATGACTTTTGGTTTATCCAATGATGGGGTAAATTTATTGAAAGCCATAGATATGTCATCCCAAGGTCTCCTCAAAAAATTTATACTTGTTTATTTGGATGACATAATAGTGTTCTCTAAGAATGTAGATGAGCACATGATTCATCTCAAACAAGTGTTTGAAAGGTGCAGGTAATTTAGGGTGTCTCTTAATCCCAACAAGTGTATTTTTTTCTATTCATGAAGGTAGGCTTCTTGGACATGTGATTTCAAAACATGATACAAGTATAGATCCTAATAGGATAGATTAAATTCTTTCACCTTCTTTGCCTAAGCACAAGAAAACTTTACAAAGCTTCTTAGGCAAGATAAATTTTATAAGGTAAATTTCAGATTTTGCTACTTTAGATAGGCCATTTACATCTATGCTAAAGAAGGTTTAGGGTTTAATCTGGTCCAAAGAAGGAGTGAGGATCTTTGAAGAGTTAAAGAAAGCCATAGCTAGTGCTCCTACACTCCTGAACCCTGATTTGACAAAGTTTTTCTTCTTGTACACCTATGCTAACATTGACATAATTTCAAGTAATATCATGTAGTAGAATCAAGAGGCTTTATATCAACCAATAGCCTTCTTAAATCAAGGTTTTGAAAAATATGAAACAAGGTAGTCTTTTATTGAGAAACATGTACTTTCAGTTATAAGGTCTCTCAATAAGTTTAGATACTTGTTGTCCAATAATAAGATACATCTGATGGTTGCACATCTAAGTATCAAATATTTTATCTTAAACAAATATATAAATGACAAATATTTGGTTGGATAACCAAAGTAATGGAGTATGATGTGGAGATCAAGATCACAAAGTTGGTTAGATGAAAAGGACTTTGTATATATCTAGCCTAAGACTTTCAAGAGGATAATAGAGTGGTTATGGTTTCAAATGATAAATAATTACAAATGATCACACCTCAAATACTAGTTGGTTCTAAGACATGATAATATACATCTAGAATGATATTCATCCTTCTCATCTAATCCCTTCAAAAAGGAGATATTTTAGATTATAGTCCATTCATTTTATCCTTGTTGATAGTGTTTTATTCAAGAAATATATCAATGGCATGTTGCTAAGATACATAGAGCTATGTCAAAAATAGATATTGCTTGAGTAGTTCAATGATGGACATTGTGGAAGACATTATTTAGCTAGAAAAACACCCCACAAGATCATGAGAGGTGGTCATTATTGACCAATCATATTTGGTAATTGTCATGCATTGGTTAGGAAATGTAGACAGTGTGCTATGTTTGTTGGCAAGGTGAGACTAGTAACCTACCTCTCCAACCAATTATAGTGAATAAACCCTTTGTCCAATGGGGATTGGACTTTATTGTTCTCATTAACCCCCCTTCAAGATCAGGATATAAATGGATATTGATTGCTACAAATTATTTTACTAGATGGATAAAAGTAGTGTAATGAAAAGAAGCAAATTAGTCCAATGTTATGTATTTCTATGAAGGTCTACTTACTAGATTTGGAGTCCCTTCGACCATTATTTTTGATAATTATATGGCCTTTGTAGGGTTTGGAATTAGTGAGTGGGAAGTTCAATGTAGTGTTTTTCTAAGTAATTCATCAAATTATTATCCACAAGGTAATGGTCTTGATGAGTCTACTAATAAGAATCTATTGAATAGCATTAGGAGGACCGTTGAAAAAAATTAGAGGTCATGGTATCTCAAATTGAAGTTAGATCTGTGGGTTGATAGGACCACCTATAATATATCAATGGCCAATTCTCCATACAAGTTAGTATATGGTAAGGAAGCTAGAATTCCCATTTCTCTATAATTTTATACTTTAAAACTAATTCATCAACTTGAGATTTTGAAGAACAAGCCAATGGAAATCAGATATGCTAAGCTCATGGAGCTAGAAGAGATAAGACATTAGTCCATGTTGGCCATGGAAGACCATCAATCATAAGTGGAAAGATATTTTGACAAAGGATATTCTTCAAGAGACTTTAAAGATGGAGATTTATTCCTTAAGTGGGATGAGGATAGAGATAATCTAGGAAGGCATACAAAGTTTGACTCTCTTTGGAGTGGTTCATATACAGTCTCCAACTACAAATCCTGTAATGACTTCTAACTTGTAAATATGGATGGTGAGGAGATTCCTATCTCAATCAATGGGATACATCTAAAACACTATTATTGAGGATTTTAAGTTCCATGTACATAGTTAGTTGGTTTTGTTTTTGATCAAGTGTTCTTTTGACACATTAGTTTGTTTATATTTTATCCCAAATAAGAGATTTATTTGCAAATTTATTTTTTTATGTTAGTTTTCCTTTGTTATTTATTTCTTTCCCTATTTGGTGGAATTAATTATCATTAAAATTAAATAGGTTTTTTGTAGTCATGGATCAGAGTCATGTAAATGGTTCAAGTTCTCAAGCATAGTAGGCATGTTATCCAACCAAGTCACCAAAGATATTAGCCAAATTTGGCCTACATGTCTAATTAAAAATAAGAAGCTGAGTAGAGTCCTAATTGAAGAGTGAACCAATGTCAAAAGGAGCATATAGACTTAAAGAGGAAATTACATAGTATTTTAAACATTTTGAAACAATTTAAACATGCTTAAAGTGCAAATTTGGTGATCTTAAGAGATCAAACCATCATTACAATGTCATGCAAGAATGATTGGATCAAGTTGGTTGTGAATTTAATAAGTTCACCTAGAGAACCTCTTAGGTCAAAATAAATACATGGACATGATACCTTTCATGCCAAGATAATCCTCTACAAATTTCATGTCTCAATGAATTCTCTATCTTGAGATACAAGTCTTCAAACTAGAACAAGCAGATGAAGATGATCGCATGATCATAAAAATTAAGCCTCAATAATTAACCATTAGGGTTAAAAATGAGATGGCCACATGGATCTTAATGATATTTTTGGAGACATAAAATGATGTGCACATGGATGTAAAATTTAATCTATAGAAAATAGTCATTAGGGTTCAAAATTTCTAAGATGGGTATGTGGACATTAATGATAGTTATGTAGACATAAAATACATACATGTAGACATCAAATTTGAGCCTCATTTCTTTAAATATTTGGGTTTACAAGGTGGGTCCTAGGTAGATCTATGGTGTGTGTTTATTCATACATATAGATCTAAGGGTATGAGTTAATTTCAAAGAGTTAGAATATATAGATCAAAGGCTCACATTCATTCATACATCTAGATCTAATGGTGTGAGTTAAATTCAAGGAGTTAGTGTATGCTAGGGACCAATAAGGAGAAGACATTTTGGCACAAATTGATAGGCCTAAGTTGTAAATTGACAACCAATAAACAAAGGGAAAATCCAAAAGCTTCCGGTGGAGGTTAATGAACCAGTTTTTCACCCAAGTGAAAGAAGGTTTCAAAGATTCATATTGAATTTATAGATTGGTCAATAACATATGCAATCATCTAGGCAAAGTGGATAAGGATAAATCTCTATCACTATTAAAGTTTAGATAGGACCTCTAGTCAATAATTTAGAACCTATTGACCCTATTACAAGATTACTCCATTGATGTGTTCATTGATTTTCCATATTGAAGATCCTCACATGTAATAGCTTCTTAGATCTCACATGGTTTATAGTCAAAATAGGTATTTTTAGGCCTAATACAAATATCAAGCAAGACTAAATATATGTTAGACTTTCATGGATATGATGACTATGTGAAAACTAATATATTGGGTTGGTTTTTAATCTATGGTGGACCTATGTTCAATTTAGAGTAAATACATACATAAATGTGATTATGGGAAAGTGTCTCATATTTTTATATGGTCACATTTTTGATAAATAGGTACCAATGGATTTCCAAAGTAAGTGTGGCATGAAGTTGTCAGTTTTAAGATATGATAAGTTTGTCCTTGTTATCAGATCAAGTAGGAGGTAGAATGGAGTTCTAAGGAGGAGACTTGGTGGATAGATAAGGAAAATTATCATTCAATTATGTTACAATGCTTTTAAAATATTAATTCCTTCTTGATAAGATCATGACTAGCAACCTTGAATTGGTGTTAATCCATCATAGCTTCCCCTATATTCTTCCCTTTTTATATATATGTTCCATATTATTCCACATTGTATCTCTCTCTATAAGTTTTTTAGACAAGATATATCTAATATTTTTTAGATAAATGGACTCTTATGATTTTTATTGCTCAGGCTATGCCAAAATTTGTACTATAACACCTTTTTATTCAAGAAAGACTAAACTCCATCATTTTTGCAAACTAAATTAAAGTGTGTTATATGAATCCATGTATTATGGTTAATTGAATATATACTTCCTTGCCTATATCTAATTTTCCTCACCTTCATTAATTGTTTTTTAGTCCTCAAAGCTCATTTTAAGTGCAATATATAGTTTATTGATTAGCTTGGAAGTGGATATTTTCCCTCTCATGCTAGTTTGATAGTTGGTCAATGCTTTGTTATGAAATACTTATGTGGGATTGATATTATTTGGTTTTAAATGTATCTTATAGTGTGTATTATGAAAATTATAAGTGTTTCAATTACTGATGCATCACTTCATTTTATATGCTTTTATATATTATTGTTACTATTTCCCCCTATTTCCAAGTAATTATTATTTTAGGTTTACTTTAAGTGATATATATAGAAGGAAGCCAAAATTATCTAGAGGTTTGACCTAAGTTTAGGTAACCCACATCCTAAGGTAATTCCCATGTTGGACTAGATTTTTGTAAGAGGACTTAAACAATTTCCTTACTCAGCTAGGGTGAAATCTAGATCACCAACAGTTGTTACTGATTCTACCATTCTTGTTTAAATAAGAAAGCACCTATCTTTCATTAAATCTCAAGATTCACTTATGTTCCATATTGAGGCTATCACCATTAAATATATCCCATGGTACAAAGACATCATTTAATTCTTTGAGCATCATACTATCCTTTGAACATGAATTTCTAAGAAAAGACTCAAATTTGTAAACAAGATTTCAAAATATTATTTGATATAACACCATCTATTATCATAATATTGAATCTACATTACCCTATTGTGTTATGAAATAAGAGGTTCCTCCTCTCCTTGAACAAGAACATGGGGACATTTGTGTTGGTCACTATAACAGACATGCTAAAACATACAAGTTCTTATGTATGGATTACTTTTGGCCTAATCTTAAAAAGGATGCTATCAAATTTTCTAAAAAGTTTAATCCTTAAAAACTTCATGATAATTTAATCCATTAACCTCTAGCCAAGTTCCAAACTATGGAGTCTCCATGGCCATGCTCAATATGGGGATTATATCTCATAGGCAAACTATCTATATCACAGGATGGACATATCTTTATCATCATGTCTACTGAGTATTTTACCAAATGGGTCAAATCCATGCCTCTCATAAATTTCACAAAAACCAATATTTATAAATTCATCCTCAATCAAATCATTTTTGGAGTTCCCCATAATATCATTTCTGATAATGGTGTTAATTTCAAAAATAAATATGTGAAATAACTCTTTACTAAATTCAAAATCAATAAAAAATTTCCACACCCTATCATCCCCAATGCAATGCCCAATTTTAGGCCACTAACAAAATATTTAATAAATATTATAAAATATAATTCATGAAACTTGCATGGATTCAAATCTTCATCTATATCCCACTTTTTGGTCCTAACACATTAACATACACATTGCCACTAGGGTAACCCTATTTTTTCTAGTCTATAATTTTAAATTGGTCACCCCATTAGAAGTTGAGATTCCCTCTCTCCAAATATCTCTTCATAATATCATACTTGATGAGGAATTACATAGATCTCATGTTCATGCTTTTGATATTATTGATAAAAATAATCTTTACGCTCTATAACACAATCACTAATACAAGGATCACATCACAAAACAACATAAAAAAATGGTTAAAGTCCATAATTTTAATGTTGGTGATCTTGTCCTTAAATTTGACTAAACTCATGATAAAGATTGAAAATACACCAAAAAATGGTAGGGCCCTTATTTATCCAAAAACATATTTGGTCCTAACACCTATCACCTTCAAATAAATGAAGTCTATATTACCAAAGAGCCCACCAATGCATAATTTTTAAAGAATTATTTTGTTTATATATTTCCTTTCTTATCATGATTTATATATGCTATCCTACTAATAATTTTTTTATGATATCTACATAGGTCTCACCCTTTATAATAGTTTATATTTCCACAAACCTTAGTTCCTTCTTTTTGGTCTTTTGGTTTCTCTTTTCTCTTGAGTTGTATTGTAAAACTAAAGATAGGACCTGATCTTCCTCATGACTTCCTTTTGCTTTTATTCCACTTGTTACCTTCCAATGCTTTTTTTTCACCCCTTGGGTTTTTATTTTATGAGTTATAATGTAAGACAATGGATAGAACCTAGCCTTCCTCACAAATACCATCTTTCTCATTTATTTGTCACATGATTTTTGCACCCTCTTAGGTTTCCATTTTATGAGTTGTAGTGTAAAACCATGGATAGGACTAAGCCTTCCTCATAAAATCACCATCTTTAATTTAGTGTTCCTTTACTATAATGTGTTCATAATGGTTAGAAGTTTATGATCCCTTATTCTCATATTTATATTTTACTTCTTTTGTAGATAAAGTTTGCACAAAAACAAAGTTTTAGCATGTTTTCCTATAATTTCCCTCATTCTTATGATAATGAAACACAATTTAATATCATTGTATCCAATTTTCACATTTGTCACATTTTTTGTGATTTTAAGTAATTCAAATTATTTCTTATTTCATTCCTTTTCATCTCATCTCCTTTCATTCTACTCTAGATAAACCAAGGTCAAAGTGAAGATAGCACTTTTACTTCACTTGAATTAACAAGACTCTTAGACACTATGCTCTCTAAGTTCTCTTTCTTAGAAACTACGTCCAAAGTGTTTCAAATCATAATAATATTTATCACCCATGTTTGGTTCTTTGAATCCATACAGGAGGAGGAATAAAAAAATCCATAAAAAAATTAAAATACAAATCATTTGAAACAAAATTCAATGATATAAAAGGCAACATACAAAATTAAAAGTCAAAATCACACCAAAAGATGTGATTAATAAAACATATCCTATTTATAATTGAATCTCAAACTCCATAGTTGGACTCACAATATAGTTTAGGTCCATTGGGGTTTAGTAGGTTAGTAGATTTGAATAGGATAATGAAAAATAATCTATGGTACTACCTACTTTCTCATAAAGTACCTAATCTTCATAATATATAGATGGATCTATAAGGAATCCTAAGGAATGGGGAACAAATTTTGGAAAGGTAGGTCCATTTTAATTTTTCATTCATCATCCTTCATGGGATGATATTCATAATGAATTTATTGACCTAATACTTGTGTGGCTAGAGTTTATTTAGAGTACTTAATGTTGAAAGTCCTTTTCTTTTGGCAAACTTAATTTAAGTGCCTTGAATTTGATGAAGAGTTTTTCTACCTTGATTTTCCTTAATTTTCCCCTCCACCCATTTCATTCCCCCCTTGATAGGCCAGTGTGATTATAAATCTATTTTACCTCTTATATAATCCCTCTTCTTCACATATTAAAAATATTCTAGCACTACTTTGTTTCAATTTTATCTATCCTTTGAACAAAATAATATGCTTAAGTGACTATGGATTACTCTCTTTACACCATGGTTTTTCATTTCTAGAATTGCCCTATTTTATTTTACCATTTTTCATTTTTGTGCCTTTGTTTATTTTTTTTGAACACCTGAGTCCATTTCTACTTTCATTTACTTTTTCCATTGTTGAATGAGGTTGTCTTGTTACTTCTCATTAACCAATGTTGTTTTCCCTTTCCTACACTTTTTCCATTAATGTTAGAATAAGGATTGTTATTGATTAATCATCAATGTTATTTAACCATTTATTTGTCCATATTTATTTAAGTATTGTTACTACTTTCACATTGATGTTTTATGACCATTTTTGACATGTATCCTTGGTTTAACTTGGTTTGTTTGTCTTTCTTACTTAAGGTTTACTTGTTTGAGATTTTTGGTCTTTAATAGCCTTATATTTTAGTTTACCCAGTTTAATCTAAATTTGTCTTGGTCATTTAGTCCTAAGTAAGCATTTATCACCCTATATTACCCAATTTCTAAATATGTTTTATCTAAACTATGTCAGTAATCTTGGATTTCTTGCATTTTTCAATCTTTAGTTTTGTATCCTTGGGTTTGTCAAAAGTAGTCTCTATGCCATCCAAGATCAAAACCACAAACATAGTAGATAACCATTCACTAATAAATGTAAGTAAATGTACACATACATTACTTTAATTTTCATTTATTTCCCTTTCAGTCTATACTTTTAGTTATTTTATGCTTTAACTATTGAAATTTATTCAGCTTTAGTGTTGTGTGTTGTTATATTCTTTTCTCAAAGCACCATACCCTATTAAACTTGTACAAAACGTGATGAGATTAGAGTGGGGCATATGTATACACATAATATTTTAAAACTTTTATCAATTACTAATGATTTATCTTATAGGAACCTGTTGAGTCTAAATCTCTTTGATTGAATGCCTTAAAGGGTGCACTGAGAAAGGGGTGGGCTAACCATTGGTGCTTCATAGGATTTTTATCCCCATACCACCACTTAATATCTACACAACCATCACCTAAAATAATTCTCTAAGCCTTATCTCCTATTTTACATCCTCCTTTAACCATTTTATGCATTCATTAGCCTTTCCCTAATCCTAAAATGTTTTTTGATGATTTACATTACATTGTTGGCCTTGTTGAACCTATACTCTAATTGATAAAACTCATTTACGTTATAGCTTGCCCCTGGCTAACCCAAACCAAGAAATAATTTATTTTTATCAATAATGATATAGATTCAATTGGGATGGCCTTGTTAGTTAAACTTTCAGAAAGGTTTAAGGTTAGATTCAATTATATGTACACATTCATTTCACCATTTGTTAGATAAGAGAAGAAGAAGAACATTATATTGCATATTTTCTTATCTACCATTATACTTGAGGAGCATATCTTAGGGTTTCAATACTTTATTTGGAAATATGGATCTTGTCTTGTGGAGAAGTCTTTTAGATGGATAGATAATTTATGTAGCCTAAAGCTGACTTATCCTTGTTATCCTTACATAACACAAAAGCCTCTTAAAAATCACCTTAGCCAAGGGAGAGTTTAAGGATTGGTGGGTTCATATTCCTAACTTTGTTCCTCCTTTTTAAGAGTTTATAGATTAACTTTTATACTTATCTTCCATGCATTAGGATTTTTGATACATTGACATGAGTATAGATCATATATGCATGTTTAATTTTCATGTTTATTACCCCACTTTGGGCCATAAGCTTTGGTGAGCACTAAATTATATTTTAATGTCCTTGTCATTTACTTTTGTGAATATGAAAAAATAGGACCTAGATAGGTTTATTGCATAATGTTTCTTGAATAGATGCTTTAGAACCCTCTCTAGTGATGTTATTATGGTAAGAGATCACTTGATTAGGTCTATTGGATCCATCTTGGTCACGACTCTAAATATATAATGTATCGACAAATGGAAGTGTAAGTAGGATTTATATTCTTTGAACTAGGATTGATTAATACATCAATTTCATTTCCCTTTGTGAATAGTTAGAACTAGATCTGGAAATGATCAAATAAATAATATGTTAATAAAAGGAAGGGATAGAAGAAGAGGTAGGCGTTGTGGTGCCTAAAATATCAATCAAAATAGGGATGAACCCCATCTCAATAATGTTGAAAATGTTATTGAATATCCCAATTTTAATGTAGCTAGAGATAACACAACTAATAAGAAGGAAGAATTCCTTAATGGGATTTTAACAACATTAAATGTTATTCAAGGGAAGATGGTAAAATTAGGAATGTAGTTTAAATAATCTAGGTGTTCCTCATGAAGTAATCCATTTGGAGAATGGTCAAGTAGAGGAGAAGGCACTCCAAGAGGTATCTTTGATTATGGTTAAACAAATGATCAAGCAACTTAAAAAGCTTCCACCACTACATTTTTAGGTCAAGAATCTAGGGATATAGTTGATGTTTGGCTTGTAAATATATAGAAGCATTCCAATTTGTATAATATGCCATCTAATGTAAATGCTAGTGTGGTAGCCTACTAGTTGTTTAGACCTACTACTTTATGGTGGAATCACCTTTATGATTTAGAGGGATATCAAACTAATGACTCTTACCTAGATAACATTTAAAAGGCAGGTTTTGAAAAAGGTACATAAGTGACAATTTCAAGGAGTATAAAATAACTAATTTTTAGATGTTAAAACAAGAAAACATGATTGTTATATAATATGACAATAGGTTTATAAAATTATTATGTCATGTGAAATATGTACATGATGAAGAGATAAAATTAACTAAATTTAAATTGGGGATGAAAGAGGTGTTAATGTATATAAAAGTTGATAATAAAGTGACTATAGATAACAAGGTTTATTTTTAGAGGGATATCAAGAACCTTGGAAGCTACCATTGAATATGCTTATAGGGTAGAAGAGAAGAAAAAGGCTCAATAAAGAGCACGAAAAGAATAAAAAATGAATAGGTAGCAATTGAGAGTAAAAAATATCTCTCATGTAACTAAAATTTTATGAAAATCAAATCAAAATAATAAATTTTATGAAATAAAAAAAAATTAACAAATTTTAGGATCAAAATAGAAATTTCAAGTCTCAAAACTCTTTTAAAATAAGTTCTTATAAAAAGGATTAGAACCAAAATAGTCAATTTGGACTATCCATTAGGGAAAAAACTATTATTATAGCTCCCCAAAGGACTATTGTATGCTAGGAATGTAGTGATAGCTACTATCATAAGGACTACCCCAAGCTGAAAATGGGACAACTAGTAAACTATTAGGTGTAGGCAACTATAGATAACAAGGTTGATTTTTAGACAGCCCTAATTGAAATAAAAGGTATTATATATGTTATTTTTGTATATATTTTGATAAAGTTTAGTGAAATAGATAGTTTCATTTCACTCATTATTTCCAATCAATGCAAAGTAAAACCTATTTAGATAAGAGAAGGATGGGTAGTTGACTTTGGTACTAGTAAAAGGGTACCTATCCAATAATATTTAGAATAATCTTAGCTTGATTTGGATGTTTTCAAAACCCTTTGGGTTATATTATTCCTCTTGGGAATGGATTGGTTATAACAACACCAAGAAATGATTGATTGTTCTAGAAAAAGAATGCAATGCATTGATGACTTGGGAAAGCATGTATAAATACAAGGCATCCAAGGACCAAAAATATGAAAAGTAATTTTATCTCTATAATTAAAAAGGATTGTAAATCGTATGCCATTCATTTTTAAGATTTACCCAAGGAAAAATAACAATCCTATCAAGATTTTATAGTTTCAAGGGAATTTATGTATGTTTTTCCTAAAAACTACTTGATATTCCACCTAAGCATGAGTCTAAATTCTATATATATCTATATTTATGTATTGTTTTATGGGTTGACCCTGCATCAAATATCCCTTATCTAATGAATGTGATGTATTTTCAAGAGTTGAAGAGTCAAATTCAAGAACATTTGGATAATGAAAGCATTAGGCCAAGTATTTCTCCTTTAGGTGCTTTGATAGTATTTATGAATAATAAAGATGGAACACTAAGGTTATGTATCAATTACCTCATGATAAATAAAGTAATAATTAAGAGCCATTATCCATTACCCAAGATTGATGATTTGTTTGATAAAATTAAAAATGCAACAGTCTTATCTAAAATTGACTTAAGATCATGATATCATTAGTTGAGAATAAAGGATGAAAATGTTCATTAAAAAAATAATTCAAACTCAGTATGGCCACTATGACTTCACTATTTTTCCATTTTTCTTAACCAATACACTAGCTAAATTTATGAACTTAATGAACAACATATTTAGGTAATTTATAGATAGATGTTTACTTATATTATTAGATGGCATCCTTATTTATTTAAAAGATGAGGTTGAATATGATCAACATTTAAGTATATTTATGTAAAAGTTGAGACAACATAAAATTTATGGGAAGTTATCTAAATGTGCCTTTTACTTTTCTAAAATACATTATTTGGGCCACTTTATTTCTAATATAGGTATTATTGTAGACTCAACAAAAATTTGAACTATTAAATAATGCCCTAATATTACTAGTGTGCATGAGGTGCATAGTTTTATAGGGTTAGTAGGGTACTATCATTTTTTTGTGGAATATTTTTCCCACCTAGCCAATCCTATCACTTTTAATGAAAGGGTAATAAATTTGATTGAACACCTCAATGTGAAGAGGCTTTCTAAAAACTTAAAGGGTTATTGAAAACAACTCTAATTTTGATTATTCCTGACCTAAATGGTAACATTAAGATTTAGGTTGATGCTTTTAAGAAAGACTTTAGTGGAATATTGAATTAAGATGGTAAAATGGTAGATTATGAGTCACACAAGCTCAAAGGGCATGAAAATACCTATATTTTACATGGTTTGGAGATTGATGCCATACTGTACACTTAGAAACAATGAAATAAATTCCTATTAGCAAAGCATTTTAAGGTGAAATTTGATCACAACATCCTGGAACACTTAGTTTCCTAGGATGATATGAATTCATGCTAGTGAAAATGGTTGGAATCATGTTGTTGATGCACTCAACTAATGCATGTATCTTATTTCCATGTTTGTACTACATGGAAATTTTAGAACTATTATGTTAAAACAATAACTTGTTGATAAATACTACTAGGAATTAAGTGCGGGACTAGATGGTGAGCCTCTAGAAAAATAGTTTGCTAATTTTTATATTAAGGAAGATGGTATTTTGAGGCATAAAATTAGATTTTTTGTACCCAAGTTAAGAGATTGTAGAATATTATGATGAAATAAGCACATATATCTCCCCATTTTTCTCATCTAGGTGTCACCAAAATGACACAAGATAAAAATCCATTATTTATGGCCTAGCATAAGGCACAATTTTGCCAATTTTATGGAAAGATGCTTAGAATATTAGTGTGTCATGGTGGAACATTGTCACCTTGAGGGTTTTTTATATCCTCATGATATATCTAATGACAATTGGGCTATAATTTCCCTAGACTTTATTGCTAAGCTACCTAAATTCCATAGAAAATATGACACCATTTCATGGTAATTAAAAACATAACTAAGATTGGCAATTTTATAGCAAGAAATCTAATGAATGAAACATATGTGCTTGTAGAGAATTTTATAAAAGAGATAGTCATATTCCATGGGATTCCTAAAGTTATTATTTATGATCAAGATAAGTTATTTACATCAAGATTTTGGTAATTTTTGACTATGGCATTCAACACTCGATTGAACTTTAGTTCCTCATACCACTTGGAAATGGATGGTCAAACTAAAAGATGTAGTCAATTGGTTGAGGACATGATACTGATGTACATTATGGATCAAAAAAATAAATTTGAGGACTATCTCAATTTATTCAAGTTTTCTTATAATAATGCATATCATTTTGTGCTAAAAATGGCTCCTTTTGAAGCTATATATAGATGAAAATGTAGGATCCTTCTTGGCTAAGATTGTTTAGAAAATAGAGCCATTATTGACCCTAAAGTATTGTAAGTGTATGATAAGAAAATGGCCTTAATATTATATAATTTTAAATTTTCCTTAGATAAAAAAAGAGTTATATTGATCAGAAGAGAACACCTCATGAGTTTTTTTTTTGTGATAAGGTTTTTCTATGTGTTAGGCCTTAAAAAAGTTTACTTAAGTTTTAAAAAACTTCCAAGATAGCTCCATCATTTATCAAACCTTTTGAATTTGTGGATAATATTAGCCCTATTGCCTACCAACTAGATTTGATCCCTTATTTGTCCATAATTGATGATGTTTTCATGTTGTCTTATTAAGGTAATAACTACCTGATCTTTCTCATTCTTGGTTTGGAAAAATATCTAGTGTATAGAGGAAGAAAAGATGCAGCTAGAACTAATGAAAATTTTGGATCACTGTAGCATTAAGTTGTAAAATAGAGACATTTAGAAAGTTTTGGTATGATGGGACCAACTAAAAAAATTAAGCATCACTTGGGAATATGCACAACTATTCAAGAAACATTATCCTTGGCTATTTTGAGTAGTCACCAGGATGGCCTCTCTTTAAGTGGGGGAGGATGTCATGACCTAACCCTATGATAAATTTAGTTGCTGATTATAATTATTTCATAAAATATCTTTCTTTATTTTGATGCTTATTTAGATTGTGTATTGCAAATGTGATTATAATTATGACATTATGTTGAATTCATAGATTATTATTACATGGTTGAATGATGCCCTTGTAGATGATTACATATGATATATTGTAGCATGATTAAATTATATATAGTTTATATTATGTTATTTAAATAATACCATGTTTAGATATTACTGATGTACATTATCATGACTATAGGAATCACTGTTATGAGCTAGGTTTTATGATGGATTTTGATAGCCTAGGTAATATGGAAAGGGCATTGAGTAGTAAATTAACATTGGAAATTAGAATAATTGAAGTGAGATCTAGAGAAATTTTAGTTCCTCTTAAATTTTATTATAGTCTTGATTTGATGATTTTTAGTCTTATCTTGATTGGGCATCTTATCCTGTAAGTGATATTTTTTCTTATATGCATGTATTTACACATTGCTATTATGATCTTTCATTGTTTTTTTAATCTCTTACATGCTTAGGTATGTTCTTTATTTTTATCTTTCCTACTTATATAGGCTATAATTATTGTGCAGATCAGTGTCATTTTGGAATATCATTGTCTTGCATCCTTGGTTTATTATAGTTGTAAGGATGTTAAGCCATGTTTGAATTTGATTGTTGATTGACCCCTTAGGGATAATGCTAATAAATACATGTTTTGACTTAAAAATGGACCTTAATTTTGTGGTTATAGGTTGGCTTGGTGGTTATGATGGTTAGGGTATTTTTGGAGACTTGTTGACCTACCCCCTTGGCATTATGATGAATCTTGGTTGATGTGATTACATTTTTGGATGGTGATCATTATTATTTTTGGTTTTCATTGAAAATATAGACTCTAAAGCTAGGAATAGATTATTTTATAAGTTTCAATCCCTAATTAAACAAAATATTTTGGGGTTGGAAACCTAGGATAAGAATGACAGTCCAAGAGTGAATAATGGTAGTTTTCATTATGTAGGCCATTAATGGAAGCAAAGATAAAATGGGCTCCATGGAGAGAAGGATGGATTGGAGTGTTAGTTTTATTTTCATTAGCACAAAAAAATGAGAGGCATTCATAATTTTTTCCTTATTTACAAGGACATCATTGGCTCCATGAGTAATGTATTATAAAGTTTTAATATAATGGATGGAATGCAAGTTTAGTTTTTTTTTTTTTTTTTGGTAAAAAACCTTGAGAGCATAAGATTAATATGGGTTCACCATGAAGCTTCATATTAGACCCATACTCGATTGATATTCATTTTTTAACAAGGTTATTGACATTTAGGTTGAAATCAAACACCGAGTTTTAGAGTGAGACTTATTTTCTTGATTGTATTTATTTTGTTTTCTTTATGTTGGGATAAACTTATATCAATTATGGTGAAATATTTGATACATATTTAATGTGGGCTAGTTTTTAAATAGTGTGGTTTCTTTCTTTGTGTGCTTAGGTATTTGAATGGTATTAGGGTTTGTTACATTTGACACCTTGTTGGCTCTCGAAGACCATTAAAGATTTGAACTTGGTATGTGAATGGGGTTTTATGTATGGTATATTATTTTATTATTTTAGTCCTTGGAATGAGAAAAGATTATATTGTGAAAATATCATCCTTTGTTTTGTATGGTTATTTATTGTGAATATGGTTGTGTTTTTTTCTCTCTCATGATTTGGAACTTTTATGGCTGTGCATTACATTGATTTGGTTAATTGAGTAATTGTAGGAAGGTTGAAATATTTTTGATTTTTTTTAGCTATGAAATTATTTAATTTATAAGTTATTATAAAAATCGACATGCTTATGAAATATTTGAGTGAGGCATTGGATAATTTATTGATTGACTTGATATGCTTGGAAGACAGGTGGTTTTAGAAGAAGCAAGTTGTTATGATGACATACATACTCCAGTGGAATGTTTGATTACTGTTACTAACCCATTTTTTAAATTCATCTTATGTTTTGATTGATTGATATTTTTTTTGGTGGGTGTCTATTTTTTCCATTTATGATTTATGGATCTTTCTCAAAGCACATGTTCGTGATCTTTCTCCAAGCCCAAATTTTTATTTACACCATTGATCTAATGGTTGGGTTGGTTATGGACACTGATGGTTGGGATAATTGGATTGGGCATGAGGATTTATTCTATTGGAGATGTTATTCATTTATAGATGTATTCAAATTGGTGTCATGTTTGCATTATTGGACACATATGATTTTATAATTTAGTTATATTATGGAAGTTATTTGAATCTATGTAGAGTCACACCTAATAATTATTACTTATATTATAAAATCATTATTTTGTTACACGCTTACATTATTATTAAATTTTGGTATGTTTGAAGATTAGTGTTAAATTGTATTTCTTAGTTTAGGAGCATCATTATGTTGATTATTTTAATGTAATAAATGCATGAAATTAATTAGGTTTCCACTATAAAAATAGATGTTGTTTGTAATATATATACATTTATACACACACACACACACACACACACACACACACACACACACACACACACACACACACACACACACACAAAATATTTTTTGAGTAACCCTTTAAATATGAAATATGGTATGGTATCTTATTCATGTTTGTTGATGATTAATTGCCCCCTATTCCTAGAATGGGGACCCTCCTTTCTTAATTTTTTAAAATTCCTAAGATGTCAAGCTTGTTGAATCATTCATATAAATATAAATTTGGTTTAATTTAACAAATATTATGATTCTATAGTTCTTGATTAATTATTCATCTTGTAATTTAGATTAATCCTTAGGAATTTTCAAAGTTATTTCAAGTATTCCCCAAAATTTTGTTCAACAATGAATCATTAACCATTGATTCTTCAAAAATGTGTAGATAGGCCTTCATTAACTATGGTCTAGCTAGTTCTCCAATCAACATGAATGCAACAAGATTAACCTAATCTTATTTGTCTAACCCTATATGTTATTTAAATCATTTACTTATAGATTTCTACTTTAAAATTGTTTTAATTTGCTTAAGATGGGCATTTGATGTTTTTATAAGTCTAACTTAGCTCCTCACTTGATCTTATAGGATGTAAAAAATAAATTGGTGGTTTTTGACACCTTATGGGATGTCAAATTAAAGACTAAAACTCAATAAGATATGTGTCTAACTCACCAAGCTTGTAATGCCTTCAAGATCTATCATGCCCCATACATGACTTAGAGTAAATCTACCAAGTTCATAAAATATGTGGCACCATCTGGAGATATCATGAGAAGACTAACCATTGGAATTAAAACCTAATGCTACATGTCAAGATATTAACCCCCATGATCAATCCCAATCAATCCAATCCACTACTCATCCCCCATGCATCCAACTATAACCCAAAAGCCTGTGAGATACCACTGCATGTCTCAAGCATGACTGGTCCAATCTTAGTATCCTTTAAAAATTATGTATGTCCTAATTGGACTCATTTATGATTGACATGTGTCTACACCATGTTTCATCTATTTAGATCTCACGAGAGCTCACAAAGTAGACACATGGTTGTACCTAATCCATATAATCTAATTTGATGATGTACAAATATTAGAGGCTCTTTACAATAGTGACACTTGGTAGAAGAAAGAAAAAAATCTAATGAAAGTGATGTTTATCCACATTAGATCCACATAATGATGGCACATGTCATTCCCATGAGGATGCATCTTGAGATCAACCAGATCCCCTTTGAGAGTGATGTGTGTCCACCTTGGACCTTCATGATGATGCCACATGTCATTACCATAAAGTTTCATTTCAAGATCCTCTAGATCATATATGAGATAGACACATGTATCCACATGAGCCATATGATTATTTCCAAGTTACTAATAGTTTAATGGGATCCCTCTAAAGAATACACCTGGAAAAATAAAGTTGTGTTTGCTTACGAAAGAGCCACCTAGAAAAGAAGAACCTAAATTGATTTTGAAAATGACACATGGCATCCCTAAAACCAATCAAAACTATAATTCCATTCAAAATCTCACCATAAATCGAAAGGTGCAATGTGTCCAGATTTAAGCCAACTAAGTAGCCTAGTCATATCCAAGCCTCATGAGTACCCAACGAGACCTGAGGTGGCATGCCATGTGTCAAAGGATGTTAATAATTAGATTTAAAGATAAAATTGATGTAAAATCAATGGAAAATTAGTGATAAATTTTAATTTTAAAATAAATTATATCATAAAATTAATAGTTTGAATTTCTTTGAATGCAAAGTTGACGAGCTTGCCATTAATATGGCATGAACTAGAATTTATATTAGCATTGAATTAATCAAAGAAATATTTCAAAAGGATACTCAACTAGGTTATTTTTACCTACATTTTCATTTGAATCTCTATGCATTTTCTCTCTCTACTATCTACATCCTTAGTACAACACAACTTGAGCTACTCACGAATTGCACCTTGATCACCATTTTTGGAGCTCAAAATTTGTAGAGAGATATAGAATAACATTGGTTTCTACCCAAGATATTTCAAAAATGGAAAAATTATGTCCCTCCACCCTAGTTAAGATCATTTATTTCATAAATGATGAATTATTATTCTAGTATGGTAATTTAGTGGTTTTTAAGGACACAAAATTCATCCTCAAGGCATAAACTCAAGGGAAATGCATTATATCAACATATATTACAATGTTTAAGGAGATAGGGATCTTGATGAGGCTGAGATAATGCCTCACATAATCCAATTGGCTTTATACATCCTTGAAATCTAATCTATTAATCTCCACAAGGTCATAGTGAAGCCAAAGGTCATGCCTTATGCAGACCTAATTTATGGGATCTTTGGGAGGTTGAGATGTGAAGAGGGTTGCTTAAATCCATGAACTAAGGGCTATCGATTAATTTAATTTTAGGGACCAGATTTGAAAAATATTATGACCTACCTCTACCATAAGTAGAATACAACTAGAGAATCATTGACAACTAGTATGAGGTACACAAACTAGAGACAGTCTTAGTTTTATGGGTGATTGACCAAACTAGGGTTATTTTCATGGATGACCAAGGGAACATACCCATTCATCAATTAAAAATGGGAGTCATGATTGGATTGGATCTTATAAAAATAATATATGGTAACACACACTGGGTATGTAGACATAAGGACCCTATCATTGCTACAAATCATCTTAGAGGATCAGTAGATTCCCCCACTTGGGGATATCATTAGAAATAATATGGTTTATGCAATAAATGATACTTGTAAGAATGGTGTTCCATTATTTAGTGGATGAAATTTGTGTAACTACCTAATTAAGTCATAATTCATGGTCCTCCATGTGACTAGAAGTTGTGCCCCAATTTTTTTTGTAATGTGCATTCACTACTTCAAGTGCAATATAAAGGTGATTGCATAAGATTTATAATTGGTCATTTATAAATCTATCACTGAGTGTGATATGTTGAGGGTTACCTTCGAGGTTAGATATATATTAAAGGAAATGGGAAGTTATTAGTTATACCCATATTACATAGTCATCTAGATGGAAGGAGTAATAGTAGCTCCCCTTAGGATACCTAGATACATACCAATGAAATTAGCTAAGGAAGAGATGGCCTATCAACTACTCCATAGATTTGATGTTTTCTTCAAGAATAAGAATAAGATAGTCCCCCACAAGACTCATTTCAAGATAGGGAAGATAAAAATCATAAGATGGTAGGACATTATAGTGGCTACAAGGAATAGGGACTTGTACCTATTACCTAAGGATGATTTCAGGGCTTAGGACCCCAACAATGTCAGTAAAAAGCATCTCTTAAAATTCAAGAAGGATGTGGCATTGGAATATAAGAATCAAGAAGAATTCCATGAATGGATCTAAAAATATGCTATTAATGATGAATTAGTCCTCATAAATTCAAGGAGAGATAATATTGATCTAGAGATGAGGCTAGATAAAGAGAAGATGAAAGAAGACATTGTAAGGCTTCGACCACTACCAACCCAAGGAAGCATGTTTGATGTAGATTATGAGGCTAGGCAATATGAAGAGGAATATGACACTGTTCCTCTCATTAAGAATAAACCTTGTAGGTCTCCACTATAGGCCACTCCCATCAGTCATATCATGCCTATAATATCTAAGAAAGAAGTAAATAGTAGCCAACAAGGGCCTACATGTGTATCTACATCTACTATAGGAGATGCTAGAGAGCATAAGTCAACCTGACCTAGATGGCATTTACCTTAAATAACTATAGCAAAGTATTGTAATCTTAATGGAGGATTTGCAGGCACTATCAGGGATAAATATAGAGAAAGTTTACAAGAGGAAGAAAGAACCCAAAACTACTATGAGAGGGGAAATAACTCCTCCAACAACTTCTCAAAATATTGTTTCTACCACAAACTCAACACAAGCTCTTACTATGAGTACTTCCCTTTTACCTTCTTTCATATTTTCATCTACTTTTGATTTTACTTATACATTTTATCCCCTTACCACTACTTCCCCATTGGCTTCATTATCTTCAACTACAACAACCACCACCACTCAATCCTCAATTGACACTAGCATGAACCAAGCTAGTGCCTCCTTTGGTTTCACCTTTCCCCATTTAATTACTCATGCTATTTCACACATGGATTCCTCATAGGTAACTGCTACAAGTGCCTCACTTGATATTGGTTCTCTTATGCCTACAAGACCATTGAAGCCCATTTCAAATAAATTCTCCTTCCACAAGCCACTTAAGCTCATCACATCTACTAAAGTGAGTATACCTTTAAATTTTCCTTTATTCATTATATACATAGGCCATACAAAGTATTTATTTTATCCACTTGGGAAATTAGACCCAATAAATTTGTTCATCCCTACCACATACTTGGCTTCTTCATCAACCTAGGAATCTCCATTGTAACCACCTCCCACACAACCAACATCTACTAATTCCCCAAACTAGGATATGGATATCATATAGGAAATAGAGTAGGAAAAGCCTCAATTAGTCCTATCTACTCCCAAAATTGGCATGAGGTTCAATACAAACATAGGAACCATGAAAAAGGTGGTTCAAAGACAAGTTGAGCAATCAAAATCAAGTTTAGTTGTGGTCTATAAGAGTGAAGAGTCCCTCTTCACTTTGACAAGGAAGAGGAAGGCTAGCCTTGGAGAGGTACAATAATATGCAAAGGACACTGTGTCTAAAGTTTAGACTCAGTTAGAATCATAATTACCTTGATGAATGGGATGCAATAGGAATTGAAAAGGTTGAAGGAAAAAACACTAGCCACTATGTTAGAAGGCACTTTAATTTCAATAATAAATGATATTATTAATGTCTTCAACCTATATAAGGTCATAAAGAAGAGACAATAAGATGGTGTCTTATAATCCAAGGTGGTCATTAAACTTGACCAAAGGCTTGCACTTTATGATGCTAAGTTGGTAAACTTGGCTAGAGTTGTAATAAGTAATAAGTTACCTAAACTCAAGGTGTTACCACTTGAGGATATAATTCCTACATAGACCAATCTAATGAATAGAAAGAGGATATTAAAGAGATGGCTAGACCAAATTAAGGATGCAACTACATTCTTAGAGAAAATTAAATTTGATATTACATTAATACTAAAGGATGTCATGGTTATAAGGGTGACCAAGCCTAATGGATCCTTCATGGATGATCAATATTTTAGAGCACATATGAAGGTATTTGTGGAAAAAATCTAGTAGGATGTAGCCAGTGCAAAGATTGCTACTGAGGTAATGAGCATTGTAGCATTTTCCAATCAAAGGCTAGAAAATGCAAAGGAAATTAAGGAATCATGAAGGCTAATATTCACAGAACATGGGAAACTCATCTAAGACATACCCAACTTATTTTAACCCATGATCTTGGACTTTGATCAAATTGACCAAGATTACTAAGGATGTGCAGAACTATGGACCAAATAAGAAGGGGAGAAAAAGTAGAGGCAATAATAGTAGTAAGTTAGCTAACAACCACCTTTAGGACCATAAATAATATTTACTTATGCTTTGTAATTTTGAATTGGGAATATTTCATTATATGCCTAGGATTGTGGCCACTTGGCTATTTTTTGGGAACCTTTTATGGGACCACATAAACTTGCATAGGCATTTTTTAGCCTATATATAGGGATGTTTCTCTCATTTATAAAGCAAAAAATAGTTGTTACAAGAATTAATGCCAAGATCCAAAGAACTTGAAAGTTTATCTAAAGTGATTTATTGTGTGTGTTCTATGATTTCTTATTTTCATGCTTTTAGATGACTAATATTTTATTTTCTACAAACTAGTTTGACAATTACATTCCATATATAAATCTATTAGCTTGAGTTTGACACTAGGCTAACTAATCTATTAGTATATTTTCTCTATTTTCTTCTCATTTTCAACTAAACGTGCTATGAAATTTACTATGACTAAGTAATTTTAATTCAATATATGATTTTAGATACATGCATTTCCTTTCCTTTGAAGCTTCAACTATAATTATTTAGCTTTGAGAATTATTCTAGAGTTGGTAGATTATATTTTCATGTGCTTTGCCTTAGAAGTTGGAAGAACTTGTAGCTTTAATCATCATAAGAATATTCTCTTTTCTACCTTATCCTACCTAACTTTAGATCTACCCATGATTCACCTTAGCTTATTTCATGTTGTAAATATTCATTGTTTTTTTATATTTTGGGTAATAATTAGCAAATATTGAAATAATTCACAAAGATTAGCAAAGTAAAGTGTCACTACATAAAATTTGTTGTCCCTAAAATAGTGTCTACTTGCATACTTATAAGTGGTGACCATATCTCTACTATTTGTGTTATTTCCAGTAGTAATTATGTTAACAACTCAAGCCCTGGGTCTTTCAGGACTTAAAATTGAGTTTTTTACTCTCCCCTTATTCCCTAGTGACATAGGGAGCACAATAAAGTGCATCTATAATTTTTTAATTATAATTAATTTTTATATTATATTCAATATTAATTTTAGGTTATAATTATCTTAAGATGTATATGGAGACAATAACTATGCAAGCAATTCATGTTTCTATTTTTACATGGTTTGATCAATATTAAATGATAACTATGACCTATACCTTTCCCAATAGTTTTAGTGATGAATTTGGTGTCAATATTATGTTTTATTACTCTAAGTAATTCATTTAGAGTTTGGTTTCTCATTTTATTATTGAACTCTAACTTGACTAGTTAGAAAGTGAATATTTTAGCATTTTTCCTATTATTAATCTTATGGTTTTGTAGTAATATTTCCATGAACTTTGATGTTTGATTAAATTATTATAACCCTATAGAGATATGTTGATTCTATTATTAATTTTTATTATTTATTCTTGTTAAGGTTTGTGTTAAGATCGTGTTCAATTTATATAACCGTAACTTAGTGTAACCAGGTAGAATGCAAATAAGTTATTATTTGGTTCTTGATTTATTATCTTGGATTGATTCTACATGGATTTTAATAGGTTGGAGATATTGAAATATATGTTTAATGGACTATTAGATTTAATTTGAGTTTAATTGGAATAAGAATGCTTATGTTTTAATACAATATTGTTTAATCAAATGAATAACTGACATTTTGTCTAAATGACTAAGTAGATGGTAATGTTGGTATTAATATTGCACTATTGGTAGATGCAATAAGGTCTCTGCTACTTGATGTTTAGTTGTAGTTGGTGTATGCACAAGGATATTGCACATTAATTATAATTACCAAAATTAGGTATTTCAAGCAGTAATGTAACTTGATGAGTGTATGTAGGTTGTGATCTTTTCCTATCTTGTATCATTTGATTTCTTTTTAAAAGGGATTATTGATATATATTTTTATTATAGAGTTATTATAAAATAATATTATCTTAAGTGAATGCCAGAAAGGAATGTCAAAATAGGTATAAGGATAGTTTTCCTATTTGTATAGTAAAGCATATATAATATATTTGTGTAGCTAAATTTATTCTTTCTCAATTTAAAATAAGTCAAAAGCATATATAATATATTTGTGTAGTTAAATTTATTCTTTCTCAGTTTAAAATAAGTTAGGATAATGAAAGGTTGGAAATAACTAGATATTCTAATGTAGAATATAATCATGGTTTTTGGAATAATTATCTTCAATTTCAATTAACCCTAATAATTTAATACTTGATAAGCATGTAATTATTCAGAACAACCAAGGGACAAGTAGACAAAAAATAGAGGTAGTTCCTTTATTTACTAATCTACAAGATGGTTGAGAATTAGAATGTGTTTTAAAAATTAATATTTTATTGATTTTATAAGAGTGATGTGATGTCCTCTTATGGGCTATTCTCTAGATCTAATATGAACCTTAAAGACTCATGTAACAATAGGATGTTAAATCAAATGAAAATATGTCCTCTTTGATGACATAATAAAAACAAAATAACCATAGTGTAATGATTCATAAGTTTTAGTTATGGTATAATGACCAAGAAGGGATAACATAGACACATGAATTCTACTTGTACAAGGTTTAAAATATATTAAATTGTTTGAAAATATTATATTGTATTATTTTTGGAAATGGTCCTATAACTCCTATTTTTTTTATTTTAGAATATTATAAATATTTGTCTAGGCATAGCTTAGTATGATGACCCCTCTATTGAAATTTTATAATGTTGTAGTCTAATTATTACATTATTCTAGTTTTAAGATTTGTGTAATCAATGGTGTGATTAGATAGTTATCTTGAAATCTATTAACTAGTCTTTTATATTTACAATGTTGATTATGTGGACTAATTGGGGATATCTCTTATTGTAGAATCCATACCATAATCATGAGTAAACTACATATTTCCCCTAACCATTAATTAGACTCACTAAGAATAACGAGATGTTTACTTGGGGTTAGATACCATTATATGATCCTATTAGGAGGATAGCCCAATAGTATAGAGTTATAAGTTCATCCTTGTAGACCCACACACTGATGTACCTAGAAATGTATGCATCTTATGATAATAGTTTTTTCTCCATATATAATTATCTAATGATGTTTACATATAACTAAGGAACTCTTGTGAGCTAATCTGGTTATGGGTTGCTTTCACAATGGTGTGAAAAAATATAAAGGATGCATTCACATGTCATGATGTGTGTAACCTTCCATAAATGTAGTTTCATTCATACTCTATTCACTAATTATTTCAATAATAAAAAATATATATTCATTATTTGGGGTTATTTTAGCCTTGTTAAATATCTTTTTGGGCTTTGTTAGTCTTGAAATTTTCTAAGATCTGATTTGTTTTAAATATCTTTGCAAATATGGTTCATAGTTATGGTTAAAAAATTTGTAAAAAGTTTGGGGACCTTGCAACGCCCCATTTTTTACCCTTTTTTTTAATAAAAAAACATAAATATAATCAATATTTATAACAATAATTTAAAACACATTTTTATCATTTATATAATCATATAAATATTTCACCATTGAATTTCATCGATAACCCAATGCAAATATGTCAAAGGAGAAGAAATATAACAAAGGGAATTAAAAGGGTAAACATATTTTCCTTGATGTATTATAAGAGAAGGGACACATGATACGATTCATTGTAATAATATTCCATAGAATGTACCAATAATAGTGAATCCCATTGTAACTAATATGCATCATTGTATTATCTATAAATAAATGGACACATCATGCCCCCAAAGGATACACATAAGCAATAAACCAAAATATTAATTTTATGCCCTTATATTAGTGATTGAAATAGGTTTTTGATGAGTTGGCTCCAATGCAAATGTATAATATATGAAGCTACATGAAGGTAAGCCTCTAATAGACATGTCAACATGAATTGACAAGATAACCAAAGAAAATCCAAGAAAAAAATATATAAAGGTGTGAAAAATAAATGACCCATGAAAAGGTAAAACAACTAAAACACTCATATAAAAAAATACCAATTAAAAATAAAAATATTGATAAATAAATGGAAAAATAAAACTCACTCAATTGTAAAAACAACACAAGTGCATGATATTCATTAAATTATTCTAAGATAATCTTTCTAATTTATCTAGGCAATAGGCCCTTGAACTAAGTTTATTTTTAATAATGAAGATACCTAATTAATGAGTTTTAAACTTAAATTTATTTTATTTATTTACATATGTATTCTCTTTATTTTATTTTAATACTAAATCACTTGCATTGATATTTCTTGATCAAATTATTTTTGACAAGCCTTTTTAAGGAAATTTTGTTAAACTATTAAGTGGTCAATATAATGAATACTTGCTTCAACCAAAATTTCTAATCAATGTATTTTATTTTATTTATATCTTTAAGTGACACATGAATTCACTTAAAGATAATAAATATCAAGTTCTAAAGACAAAAATTATGCACCATAGAAAAGAGAGTAGATAGTAGCTTATATAAATATCTTAATACTCATTTTATATGGTGATAATGTGTAAACGATTTGATTATGAAAATTTTCACCATGTTCAACATTAATTTTACACACAATATTTAAAAAATTTCTATTTGTATTTTTGGATTAGGCATTTTCTTGAGGGTAATAAGGAAATGAAAATGTATTAAAATCTTATATTTCACATAAAATTATTTTACTATCTTATTTTTGAAATACGAACCATTATCCATCATAGTAGAATATGGAATTCCAAACTAAGAAATAATATGAGTCATTATAAATTTATAGATATCTTTATTCATGGTAAATTATGGAGTAGTTTTGATTAAATTTTAAAAATATTCAGTAGTTTTAATAATAAATTTGTGAGTTTTTAATGATGGAGGGTTAATTTTTTTAACTAGGTAAAATACATAAATGGAAAAAGGCCATGGAAAAACAAGATGTTGTATTTCTTGATATGTAACATCTATTAAATTACTATGCCTTTGACATTTATTTCATGCTTTTACATATTATTGATATTTGTGTTGAATTGTAGGCCAATAATAACCCATTCTTTCTTACTTGTATAACATATATTCTACACTAAAATTTACACCACACTCATTATCACGAACTTATAATTATATATGAGATTATTTAAGCCAAAGACATCTAATAAAGTACCCATAAAAATATCTTTTGAAGGAAACATCTCTAATAATAACACCTATAATAGTATGTCATTATAATTTTTGTTTATCATTTCTTTAAAAATTAAGAGGATAAATCTCATCTAATAAAATTTTATAAATGTCTACATATAATTTTGAGTTTATTATACTATACACAACGTAAAATACTTCCAACACATGTATATTGGGTAGTTAAATGATCGATTATTATAATTATCTAGTCAATAAAGAATGATTAGTTTTAATATCAATAAGAATAAGGGAATTAAAACTATCCATAAAATTAGTGTGATGATTATTTATTCTATAAATGTTACCAACCTTAAACTCTAAAAAGTGGTTGATCAAACTAAAAACTAAAATATGACATGGAATTTATTTTTCTTATTTTATTTGAGAGGAACCCATCATTCGATAGATGCTAAGTTAAGAGTCACCATATTAATTTATATATTTAATATTTATAAAATATGTGGCATGAATTTATAGAATCAAAGCATCATATTATAATATATTATCTTTACATGAAAATTTGAATCGATATGTTAATAGAAAAGTATGACTTTTGGGAGTTTATAATACAAAGCTAGCATTAAGATTTGAAGCACATTGTCACTCATAAATAATCACAATCTAAGTTTTTTTATATTGAATACATAATAAAATTTTCATTAATGTTACATATATAGGAGCATCATTTAATGAGGGAGTCAAAATTAATTTGTTAGTAATGACCTGCCTTTTAAATAAAATTTTAGTAAAGATTTAAGATCAAATTCTAAGTAATATGACCAAATTATTTATGCATTTGGGCATTTAAGGCTAATACATGATAAATTTTAAAAGATTAATATTGACAATAACATGAATCTTAGTATTAATATTTTGGTGTCTGAGTTTCTAGGTAGTGAATGTAGTAGCCAAACATAACTTTTACATTGAGTTAAAAATTGTTTTCATATTAAAAAATTACATGGCTAATGAATAAATAGTGCATTCTCTATGTTTATCATCATATTTTTCAAGTAAGTTACTCAAGGCATAATCATTGGTATATATTTATATTAAAAAATTAAATCAAGAATGAGTAACATCATAAATAAGGGATTAACTAAATATTTTATAGTTCATGAAAAATTATCATTTTTAATCCCATTAAAACCCTTCTCTTTTACATAAAAATAATGAAAATGGTTGAGTTTTATCTACTAATTGATCAATAAATTATATAATAGCTTGGATTTTTCCTTGTAAACTTCTTAGTTGTTTATTTCTTTTAGGAGGATTCCTTTCAACAATATTTTTTACTTTATTAGGATCAACTTATATACCCCTATGATGAATAATTTATAGAAATAAGTTGTTAGTACATCACATAGTGTGATATAAAAATATTATTAATTAATGTGTTGTTATTTTCCCTTGAGTTGTTATTAACAATTCACCTAGAATAGGTAGTTTAGTGATAAGGATTGACTCATTTGTAGGATTTCAATTCATATATGTATGTTTGAGTTATATTAATAATTTCAAGAAAATTTCTTTTGTGTAATATCTAATTAAAACTATCATCATTATCAGATTAAATATTCATATATGAATTTAATATGATTTTTTCATTTCTTATAGGGGAACATCCATTGTGTTATTACCCTAATTTCTGATTTTTGAATTATGTATGTATGTATGTATGTATGTATGTATATGTATATGTATATATATATATATATGTATATATATATATATATATATGTATGTATGTATGTATGTATATGTATATATATATATATATATATATATATATATATATATATATATATATAATTACTCTATTTTTTAATAAATTGTAAAAAACCTTGTAGTAGATTACCTACCATGTTTCCAAAGAATTCACTTCTTAAAAAGTATTAATTTTGATCAGTATGAAGTGTATCTATCATTTTCATGTGTGTGCATCTTCCATTACTATGATACATGATGTTTATAACCTCTATGGAACCTTTCCAACTTTCGTCCAAATATTAATTTGGATCTTTCATGCATTCTACCATCCCATTATTTATTATTACATTATAACTTCTCATCAAATTGTAGGATTTATCCATCAAATTTATCTATAAATTTATGTTGGCAATGATAATTTCATGTTCATCTCTTTGAAAATAATTAATTATCACCTTATATTTGAATTGAAGACTTTGTAATGCTACTCCATTTTCATGTGTAATTCTAATAACTCACTATTCATGTATTCATCTTCCATCAAATTTATCTATAAATTTATGTTGGCAATGATAATTTCACGTTCATCTCTTTGAAAATAATTAATTATCACCTTATATTTGAATTGAAGAATTTGTAATGCTACTCCATTTTCATGTATAAGTCTAATAACTCACTATTCATGTATTCATCTTCAATCATTCATCATGATCACCTTCAGTTGAATCTACAATCTCACTATTTTTGTTGACTTATTTTATTAATTCCAAATCTAGAATCTCACTATATGAATCGTGAAGAAAACCAATGGAACATAGTTTTCTTGACTTAAGAGTTATCTTAGCATGAATTAAAAAATAATTAAAGAGTGGCATGAACAAATAATAAGTGAGGATTAATAACCAAAAATATGTGTCAAATATGAAAGTGACAATGTATCACGTGAAAATAAAATATGTACCAAAAATTAAAGATTTGTTTAATTATTTAGTGTTTTTAAAAGTTTCTTTCTTTAAAAAAAATCTTTTTATTATTTAGTGTTTTATAGTTATGTTGATTTTATTTGTAAAAATATTTTTTTGGTTTAGTGTTATTTAAGTTTTATTAGTTAATAAAGTATTCATGTCATCATAATATTTTTAAAAATATTTCTATTGTGAGTTGATGTATTTTTTAGTTGAAACCAACATCCATTAAATATAGTTTAAATTATAAGAGCGGGGAATTTATTCATAAACATGATATAAAATTTGACTTAATCAGTTAAGCATGTAGGAGGTTGGAGAAAATAAAGGAAGGAAGTCCACTAGAAACTTCAAGCTCTCTACTAACTCAAAGACTACATACCACAATATTAAAAAATATAATGAACCTAATAAGCTAAAGAGCTAAAGAGTTATTTTTTATCACCAAATTTAATGATGTAATATAAAACAAAAGATGAAAAATAACTACATAAAATTAACTAATGTTGAGAATAGTTTTTAGTGGTAATGGCTTCCATATTTTTACTGGTCAAGGGTAAATGATCAAGTATAGAGGCTAAAAACATGAGTTCAATGAGAATAAAAATACTCACTAGATATAGTGAGGTCCTAATCCTCAATATTTTTATTTTATTTTTATTTTATGTTTCTATCTACTTAGTGATGATGTCTTCTAATGAACAATATTTTGTAGATAAATGCGCATGTACTTAATTTTATATGTAATGTGTCAATGATGATTTGTTTTCATTGAACTTGAAGCATAAATAGATGTGTATATCCCTATTTACAAATTTACATCATTAAGATTAGTAGATTACATTTTTTTCGTAAAAAAAATATGCAATTAAACACAAATATGAAACATTAACTAATGTGTATGTCTTAGTTCATACATGGATTGGTTGATGTGTTCCCATTGGTGCATTAGTTGATGTGTTTCATATATTTCAATTTATGTGCCAAACTACATGTGTGTCTTAATTTTTGAGTGGAGTTCCCTTTCTTTATGTTTATACTAAGGGGTGATATTGGAAAAATATTTTTATTACATTACATAGTGTGATATTAAGATATTATTAATTTGTATGTTATTGTTTGTACATTAATTTTTATTACCAACTCACTTCAAATAGGTAGTTTAGTGATAAGGCTTGATTATTTATTTTTATGAGTTATTTGCCTATAAGAGGTCATCCTATGAGAAATAATGTTTTTTAAATAGCTCATATTTCTTTTGAGGAAGGTTTCAAGATGAAATTCCAAGTATTTAGGGTTGGCTAAAAGGTCTAGTCTAAACAAAATTTCAAGTTTTGAAACATGTTATGAAGGATAAAGGTCTAAAATAAAGAATTCAAAGCCTTTATGATTAATTTCCATTCAAAATATTTATAATATAAAGGTTTAAGTATTTCAATAAGAAAGATAGCTTCAAATGTGAAGAACCAAGCCTGTAGGGTCATGAGAAAAAATAAAGCTTTAATGAAGTTATAGGTCTAGAAAATTATAGGTTATAGTCTTGAAGGCACAATTTACAAGGGTTATATGGGTTATTTTAATATAATTAGGATCCAAGACCTCCATAAAAAAACTATAAGGTGTATCAAACCCTCCTTTATGCATTAACATGCAAAACAAGGAATGCAATCTCTCAAATATGAATGTTTTTAATAAATTACATATTTTCAAGAGGTATTTATTATTCAAGAAAAAATAGGGTAAAATGTGTTCCCCACATAATTAAAAATACCTAACATTACTTCAAATAATATAACCATTCTCACATACCTCCTAATAGGTTAAAACCAATCTAACATCTTGCTTATAGGTACCTATAGGTAGTTTTCATCGATGAACCATCTTAGTTCAAGAGTTTCATGTATTAATATGGAAATTAGATGGAATTTAAGAGGTCATAAAGGATAATATATGAGTTTTTGGAGGTATAAAAAGGGAAATAGGGCTATGAACACTCTTTAAGAAGCCTTGAAATAACCTACATATAGTTCAAAGAAGGCATGGTTAAGAGTTTGAACTCATTTATAAAAGTACATAGAAATAAATAAATAATGAAAAATGTTAAGAGGTATATTAGGCACCATAATAAGTCATTAAAACATATTTATAATCCTTGAATCATGTTAGATGGTTGAAGAGTTGGTAGACAATCCTAAACCCATGTTAAACCTTAGAACCCATCAGTCCAATTTTTGATGTTTTAGAGCTTGCTCAAGTGAAATACATGGTAATTGAAATGTATATAGGTGGTGTCAAGATAATATAGGATAATATAAATATTTTTTTCAAGTTTTAGGCCCATGAAATCCATTCTCAAGGTTTCCATGTGATTAAAACTTAGAGATAACCTCTATAGGCCTATATAAAGAATGGGGTTTTCAATGTATTTTAAGATATTTCTCTCCTAATAAAGGGGGAAAAAGTGAGAAAAATAACTCTAACCATCTATAAAATATAATATAATAAATTTTTAAACACATGGGAACCATTTGAATTCATTATCAAGAGGGTTTCAAGATTGAAAAGAATATTTGTAGGTTCTAGCTACGAGAATGGGATTTATAGGCACTAAAGGTTGCTAGAAAGCTTTAAATGAAGTGAAATAAGTCTAAAATGCACATCCAAATGATTATAAAATAGTATCATATATGGTTAGGGTTAAAAACATGTGTTCAAGCCTAGTTAAAGGCTTCTAAGTTCTCAAGAAACATGCATATATAGGCCTGCAAGCCTTTGTAAGGTACTAGTGACTAATTGCATATTGGTATAAAAGGCTTGGCAAGTAAGAAACATGAGTATAGAGTCCAAAAATTGACATAATAATCATCCATACCCTTTTACCATGATTTTGAGGATTATTTAAGGATTTATGAGTTACATAAATAGTTTTGGGGATCCTCAAGATCACCAAAATAAAGATGGCATAATGCTAAGTCTATATGATGTCTTCAAGAAGTTTTAGGCTTTCTAATAAAATTTTAGGAGTTATAAAAATTCCATACAATCTTAAAAACCCTAAAATAAATCTAATGAAATTTTAGGTCTTCAATGGAGGAAGAACAAGCCTATAATTATGATCCAAAAGTTTGCAAGCCTTTAAAACTCATTTGTAGTACTATCTATTAGACCTCATAAGTGACAAAGAAAGAATGAAAGATTTGGTGAGTTTTGAGAAATGGTCATTTGATGACATAGATTTAGGGTGTTATTAATAGTTTTTAGGTATTCAATAGGCCAAAAGGTATTTATTTATAATCTCTAATAGTAATTCTAGTGCAAATAAGGCCCTCAAGCTTTAAATATTTCACCTACAGGTTTGTTGATCAGGTAGTTAGGTTTCAAACTTGTCAAGAGGTCTTCATAAGATTCAATAATATCTCAAGTACACCACAAGTATGTGTAATGCCTTAAAGTTAAATAGTAAGGTTCCCATGAGTTTTAAAATTGAAACAAGGCTTGAAGTACTCTTAATGTGTTTAAGAGTTATAGGCCTATAAGTCCAAGATGCTTTGAGACATGAAGTTACAGGTAGAGTTGCTAGGTATAGTGTTGAAGATTATGAAATGAGGTTCTCATACAAGAAGACATGAAACTATAGGTTTGTGGGTATACATACAATCTCCAAGATATATTTCTTATTTGACCAAGATGAGAGAATGATCCTCAAATCCCTCAAATATAACTACAAGTTAGAATTAAGAAGTTTGAAATCATGGTCCAAAGATAAGAACACCTAACAACATGTTAGCATGGCCTCTACATCACTCAAATACTTATACACAAGGTTGACAACTATGAGAAAAAATATCTAATATTCTAAAAAGGTTGTAGGAATCTAATGAATACATGTAAAAGAACAATCCTATAACCCACTTATAAGACCATCCATAAAGAATACTCTCATGATATTAAAGGAGGAATTATTTTAAGAGTACTAACATAGACATATAAGTTTACAACCATATTCTAAGGTTTATATGGATATATTATCAGGTTTATAGGATTTTAAGATATCTCAAAGATCATTTACAAGCCTATCAGCTACAACATTGTTTTAAGAACTTTAAAACCCCCATGATGGAGTTTGAATTTAGGTTGTAGGTCATCTTGGGAGAGTTTGAGCTGATATAAAACCCCATTATGAATAATTTAAGAATTAAATATAATAAAAAAGGTTTAATATGTTTCAAGGTCTCTTAATGAAGTTTGAATACCACACAAAGAAGTAAATACAAGGTCTCATAGATATTCAATCAAATTTTTAGCTTCTCAACCTCTCCAACGGGTACTCACCTAAACTTTAATTCTAGTATCTAGCTATCCATGATTCATAAACATGTCAAACACTACTATGGGAGAGAATAAATGGTTATTAAGAGTTGGTGAGGACATGAGGTGTTATAAACTATTGCTAAAGGTGTGTAACCTCCTCCATAAAGTGTAAACCATGGAAAGTCAACCATTAAACATGATTTGACATGCATGTGTGGAGAGAGAGGTGAGTTAAGACAATTAATGTAAGATTTTATCAAGAATAATATCCCTAAAATATCATGTTCATCATCCAAAAGCACTCAAATGGATAAAAATAGTAGCAAGTAAGGCTTCCTCTTCCACTACTATGCAAACTTTAATTGAGAGACCTTCATGAATAAGCCTAATGCATTAGGGAGAGTTTAATAATCCTAATTTCCACTTTTTTTATATTACATAGGCTAATTTATGATGTAATAAATACATTTATGTAGTCTAGTAGTGATTTTTATCCTTTCTTTTCTCATATTTCTTATAAAAAAGGTTTAAAATGCCTTACTTTGTATCCCTCTACTTGATATAGAAAAACTCTACTTCTATGAAGATTTGTAATGTTGGATTTAATAATTTAAATTTAATAAAGACTAATTGTTACATTCTCTAAGCTTGCATTTATGTGATTTTAATGTTTTTATTTATCTACATTTGCGGTAGAGTGTTCTCCCTTATGTATGTCCATGTCCCTTCACCTTGGTGCAAGCATGCATGTCTTTTGCAGGCCATATTCTATGTTATAACTAGTTATGCAAGTTATTAATTGTGTAAGTTTACTAATCATGTCTTATACAATAAATTTTGGCCATCCCTTCTATTTACAACATAGGTCACCACCTTCATATGAAACACTTATGCTTTATAAACCTAATTTGGAGATTGTGTACAGTACAACTCAATCTTTATCAATCTTGTTGTGTTATTTTCAATTAGGTAGAGGAGATTATCATTCTTGGTGCATCACCTAATTTCCAATTTTTTTGCTTCATTCTCTATCTTTTCATAAATAAGAGTCTTATTGTAGTGTAGATAAGATTTATTAGTGTAAGTTTTAGGGCTGCAACCTAGTCTTAAATTAGGTGAACTATGGTTTGATAAGGAACTATTCTTATCTAGAGATTGACTCCTATCATAGGTCACCCATACCTAGGAGTGTTTCCATTTTGTCAATTGAAATATGTCTTAGGAACTAATAGGTTGCATTTAAATGTGACAACATTAAGTTTATCGGCAATGACCAATATCATTTCACGATAATTTCTAGACATATGCAAGCCTTGGATAAAGTCCATGCTAATAACTTCACACTTCCATTCTAGTATAGAATGTGGGTATAAAAACCCATTAGTATGCACATGTTTATCCTTAAATCATTCACACTATAAACATCTAGATGAAAAATCAATTGCATATTTCTTGATTCCTTTCTAGAAATACAATGGTTTTAACTTTTATAAGACCTTAGTCACTCTAGGATTCCCTAAATAAAGAGAATTATACAATTGCTTTAGCACAATATTCCTAAAATTTTCCATTTCAAGCACATATATTATACCCTTATACCTCATAAGCCCATAATTTTCAAACTAAAAACCTTGGTATCTATGATCCTGAGAAAAATTAGTCAAATCTTTCTTAATGTGCTTATAGAATTCATCTCTATGAGAATTTTTCTACTTGATCTTGAAAAGTACTTCTTATTTTAGTCAAATCCACAATGTAACATCTATGACTAAGGGAATTTACAACTATATTTTCTTTACCCTTAATGTAGTGAATGTCTAAATCATAATCTAACAGAAATTATAACCAATGTCTCTAAAGAGAATTAAGGTTAGGTTCGATGAATATGTATTTGATGCCCAAGTTTTTAGTTTTAATTTTAAAATGATTTCCTAATAGATGATGCCTCCAAACTTATAAATCATGAACATGGTAGGTACTTCTAGGTCATGAGGAGTAGAATTTATCTCATATGGCTTTGATTTTCTTGATTCATATGCCACAATTAAACCATCCTCTATAACTCTTCCTAAACCATCTTTTAATGCATAGGTTATAAATACAAAATGTCTATTCAGATCCATAATCTGTAACATTAGTGTTAAAGTAAGCCTCTATTTTAGAACCTGAAGGGACTCTTTGAACTTATTAGACCAAATAAACTATTATTGTTTCCACTTAAGAGAGGTAATAGGATTAGTTATCTTAGATAAATTTGGTATAAATTTACTATAGTACCCTGGTAAACTGATGAAACTACACACCTCATTCACATTTTTGGGTGTTTTCCAATCCATAATGACTTGAATCTTAATTGGATCCACTAAAATTACCTCTACTAAGATAATATGCCCCAAGCAATGTACTATTATTTGAAGGAAATCACACTTGGAAAATTTTCCATAGATCTTGTGATTCTACAACTACTACAAGACTAAACACAAGTGCTCACCATGCTCTTCTTCACTTTTGAAATATATGAGAATATAGATATTCTAAAAAGACTAACACAAATTGATCAAGATAATCTCTTAACACACTATTCATGAGATTAATGAGTTTTGTTGCTGCATTCATTAATCCAAAAGGAATTACTTTAAACTCATAATTCCCATAATGAGTTCTAAAATCCATTTTTAAAATATCTTCCTCTCAAACTCTCAACTAATGGTAACTACCATGAAGATCAATCTTTTAAAATTATATAACACCACACATTTGATAAAAAAGATCATTTATATGACAAAAATGTACATCTTATTGATCATTTATTTGTTAAATATGCAATATTCAATGCAAATATAAAGGGTTTCATTCTTATTATTGACAAATATTATAATTTCACTACATGGTGAAACACTTGGATGAGTCAATACTTTGTCCAAAATCTCCTGAAGTTATTCCTTTAACTCGATCAACTTAGTTTTTGTCATTTTGTAAGGGGACTTAGATTGTAATTTTGACCCTAGAATGATATAAATGGTGAAATAAAATTCCCTTTTAGGAGGTATCACTAGTAACTATTATGGAAAAACATCTTGAAATTATTATAAAAAAGGATAGTCTTCTAAAGTAGGTTCCTTAACTTCATCAATTTCATCCATTTTGAATGGGAATTCATGACAACCCTTACATTGAGACTTTTTCAACTAAATGGTTGAATTTTTTTTGAGTTTTAACTCTCTTTAATTTCCTTGGATTTGGGTTTGGTTTCCTAAATCATATAAACATTCAATTTTTGTAAGGAAAGGATAAACTTTGGCTCTATGCCTAGATAACCAATTCACTCCTAAGATCACATCATATGACCCTAATTGTGCTATGTAAAGAAAAACAACCATGATGAATTTTGGTAGTTTGATTTTATCCTCTATAATACATATCTCTACTTTGACCTTAGACTCATTCTTTTATTGGATTGAGTAAGCATTTTCCATAAAACCATCTTTCCTAGATAGTTTACTTAACATTATTGGAGAGATAAAACATTAATAGGATTCTCAAATAAATTACTTTATACTTATATGGGAGAGGTATGGAATTATTCTTGATTATTATCCATTACTACATGAATACACTACTAAAAGGTTCCCTATTATGATGTAGAAGTGGATTTATTCTTATTTATGCCATCTATTTTCCATTAAAGAAAATTTTTGGCATAATGATCTCATCCATAAGTAAAATATATGCCAAGTGGTTCCTTTATCTCAAATTTATTAGCACCCTTGAATCCTTCTCTAAAATTACCTCCTAGTTTCCTATTCCTAGAAGAATTATTAAATCTTGTATTCTAATTGTTTAACCAATTCTTGTAATTTTCATTCCATTTCCAATTCTTCTTCTTAAAGGGTGCCTTAGAAATACCAAAATTATTTTTAAAATTTTCTCTAACCTTAGCTTCTAATCCTACTTTAATGCCTTATCAAAGACCTGATCCATGGTGGATGGTCCATGCACATCCACTTCACACCTAGTTTGGGGTTTTAAGCCCATGATAAACTCCCTAATCCAAAAATGCTCATCCTTCTCGTATTACAAAACATACTTCAAGATATTTATGAACTTATCCTATTATTCATTTATCTAGAAGTCCCCTTAATATTCTATATATCTACCAATTTTTTATCAAAATAGAGCTGAGGTAACCACCATTCTCTAAAGAGTCACAAAATGCTTTCATGTGGTGGTAATAGATTCAAGATTCATCTCAATATTCTTATTCGATCACAATTTTTTTTCTTCACCAACCATTTGGTAAGATCCCTATAGATCCTTAATCACCTCAGATTAGTTTCTAATTTGAGAATACTTTTCCATTTTTGTTATCCAAGATTTAGTTCTATCACCCAAAACTATACCATAAAAATTGGGTGGATTCACTTTCTTCATGTCATGTATAAGCTCTGTAGCTACTTGAGCTATAACAACTTTCTAACATTAATCATGACCCTACTCTTGAGGAATTTATTATTCTTTAAGTTATTCTTCTTAAACTTCCTATTCCTCTTCCTCTTTTGGTTCATGAACTTATAGATCTAAATTTGTCATTCTATCTCTAGTCCCATTCATGATAATGAGTATCTAATTAAGTTTTATAGCTTTTTATACTATTAGTTGATTAAGATCATCTTGAGTGTTTTCATTTGAATCTCCCTTTCCAATTAATGTACCTCATGTCATTCTCTTCTCTAAAAATTAGGATAATATAATTACATTAGCATATGCATTGGGTTCTAGAATTAAACCTTTGCTTTGATAACACATTTTTACAACCCCACCGGGTTAACTAATAGTCACAATTTTTTAAAATATAGATAACATATAAAATAATCTATAACTATCTGAATAATCATTATTTGACTGCTAAATGTATATAATAAAATAATGTAATAATATATTAACACACTAGATAATAAACTTATCCATCTACTTTTCAAACAATCTAATCATATTTCAAAATGAATATCTCTTAATAAAAGTACAATAGAAAGAATCAAGTACAACATAGTGTTATAATCCATATTTTAGCTGTATATAAGCTTACATCCACTGCTATTATAATTTCATAATAATTTACAAATTTCATACCCACTATTGTATTGAATATTCATTAATAATAATGTACAATATTTAACATTTTATTACAAAGATAGATATATAAAACAAAGTATGTACAACATTACAAATAATCATTTCAAACAACTTCATGATCTATAAACATATCATGAGTATAATCCAAAAGGTTAAATTAACTGACAGAGGGAGAACATCATTTGAGTGATTTACCTCCAAATATATACTAATGGTATCTCGTACACCTCCCCACTGGGAGTGTCCCTACCCTTCATATAGGGGTAGATAATAATAATGAAGATATCAATAAATCAATTGGAACTCATGTGTGAACTATTATTATTACTTGAAATAATCAAATATACCATGGAATCCAATCTTCTATTTAAATGATATCATCACACACATGTAAACTAAGAATACAGTGGGAAAATAATGTCTCATCTATAACATTATGTTAGCCAAAGTTTCATTACATAAATTAGTTCTAAAATATATTTCAATTCCACTCACATAGAAATATTTGCTACGGAATCATGACTATCATATAACATCAGGGGATAGGTATATGATTTACCGACTAGAATACTCACATAAGTATCTCATGTTATTCAAAATATAATCTAGTAATTATCACATATATATTCAAATAAAAATAATACAACTTCAACATACACTCAATAGAATTATATGATACAAGAAAACATCAATCAATAATATCATTATTTTCATTTATTTAATCACCAAGTAACAGCACACATTTATCAAAGGAACTACATATCATCTACATATGTACAATAGACTAAAAAAATAATCATGTCATTATAAGTCTCTTATTAACATATCATTCCATCACACTACAAGTATATATATCAAATCATTATACAGTATCTTTCTAACATATAATTCCATCACACTACAAGTATATATAACTGATGATAATTCTCAACCAATATGATAATCTATTAATCTCATAATAACTCATAATATAATTAAAATTGTAGGTTTCCTCTATACCTCGTACCCTTATCAGTTATAATGTAGAAAAAGATCAAATTAGAATAATATTACATTTTATTCATGCTTTAAAACATAATCTTCACTATTTCCATTTATAAATAGAGCCTAATATGATAGAAATTGAGAAAGGGTATGCATTATACTTAATTTTTCTCTTTATATTATACACCAACCATACCAACCAAAAATTATCACCCTCATCTGTATATAATCCAACCAGATTAGTATATAAATTTTAACTTCTTCAAAATCCACACAAACATTCTAGACTTGTACCATCTTTTTCCTTCGATGTAGAAGAGCTCATGTTTATATATAGAACACCTATATAAGCCATATAAATTCTATGTAACCAAAATTCTATGAAGCTCATAGATATACTATGAAATAATTCCAAATCACTTAGGAAACCTCAAGTTATCCTATAGACACCATAGTTCCTTAGTTATTTTATAATCTTCACTCGAATCCGTCATATATATGATAATCCCAATAATACAATTTTCATTTTGTTAATGCTAATCTATGTTTCATCTATAAAATTAGATATGAATACTATATAAGAAAGAGTTTATAGTATGCATAAATTTTTTATTCAATTCATTATTGTATCTTATGTTTTAATCACAATCCATCCTTACAATCACATGATTTTCTAATTTAAGTCAAGTTTTCCTTTTTCTTTTTAACCCATAGTGTATTCATATATTGAATATGTCATAGCTATACTTAGGTTTTTAGATCATAATGTATATTCAATTAATATGGGTATCTTAGTCCTTTTATTTCCATAGAATCTATATTTATATTAATAGTATATAAATATGTATTTGATCAGTAATGATTTTTCATGACTCGTTCAAATTGTCTTTTTACAACCCTTTATACATATCAAGGTTTAGAAACCTTAATCACAATAAATTATCAGTGACCCAATAGTCTTTCCAAAACCATGTTGACATTCACTCAGACATTGATTTCATCATCCAAATAAAAAATAATTAGTATAGGATATCTTTATAACCTAAAATTGGGTTAAATTTTCAAAGACACTATAAACTTCTGATTTATCATCCCAAAAATATAATTGTCTAGAATTTGCATATTTATCTGAGCAAAAATGGCACCAAAGTATTCATATGGATGATATGAGTTAAAAATTGAAATAAAGTTTTGATTAATTATTTTCCTTTGAATAAATAAACTCATAAAGCCTAATATTTGAATATATAGAACAAATTATCAAAAATATCTCTTTTTGTAATCTGAGATAAGTCATAAATAATGATGTTTACATAGCTAGAGTCTATCAAAAATTTTAAGTTTACCCATTTAAAAATAATTTGTTTTACTCTCATATATATGTGCTCAATCTTATAACTATAAGGTTTCTAGTATAACATTTACACTAACTTTAAGTCTATTGGCATGAAGATAAAACTAAGTTCCATTCCCAAATTTATATACATAAAAAACCCCATTATTATTTTTTCAAAATATTACCAATTAATTCATTTAAACATATAATAAAACCCATATCAAAAAGTATTTATAATTTCTAAATATAAATCTTTAACCATAAACATAATGAAAGTTCAACTGACATGTTCCTGAATTGGTGTTGTTCAAATACATGAATTATTAGCTTCTCTCTTTCCTTTCTACCAAAAAAAAAATATCTCCTTATACCAATTTTTTTCCTTACATCCCTTCTATTTCTTATTCTCTTCCCATCATCCATGCATGTATTACATGACCTGCAAGATATCCTACTATTATTCAAGCTACCCATCATGCAATTTCCTTTCATTAATGTACCACTAATAATCATTTTATATTTAACTTGTACTCATAGCTCCATATATGGCATGGAGATATAAAAAACATTTCATCATTCCAATGGTTAGGTCAACCTCTCCATGATAATTCACAATTAATGACCAAAAAAACAAAAATAAAAAACTTAATACCTTTGAATATTCCCAAATAATAACTTGGATTTCTTTTAGGGTTCAAAATGCATATAGAAATAACTACTAGATTCTTCCACAAGCTAATAACCATTTCTTATGTTTTATAACTTATTTTAAATAATTTATTTGGGTGTATTTTTACCCAATTAAACATCCTTAAGCCATCAAAAGAGACATATTTGTATAAAACATACATAATTTTTTTAAACACTCAAAACCCTATTAGTACTTATATATATACAAAGGAGTCCAACACAATCATAAATAAACATGGTTTAGTTCATACAAGAGTTTTATGGACATATAAACTATCAACACAAAATTAATATATCATGTTAATAAACAACATATAAGACAATAACCATCTCAAAATCAGTGCAATAATACATTATCGACCATATATAACCAATACAAAATAAACACTCATCACATTTGCAAATCATTAATAGTATAAATTTCATTTAATCAATCACAAATGTAATGTGTGTGGGATAAATATAAGTCTTCCATCCCTTAAGTGTTTATATCTACACCCCCTTCTCTGATGATACTCTCCCTCTAAACTACCTAGGAGGGTAGAATAATCCTTAAATCACCTCAATCAAATGAATAGGTAGTTAGTCTAAAATTAATATAATGATCATCATATAATCATTAATAAACTATTGAATGAAAACAATTTTAAAATTAAATCAATAATCATGATCATAAAGCATACTAAGGCATATACAATAACCATCCATCAAAGTAATGATCATGAAAATAAATCATATAACTATCACCCATACAACACACACACACACACACACACACACACACACACACACACACACACACACACACACACACACACACACACACACATCCAACTCAAAAATAAATATCATAAATACTAATAATTACTATCATAATCCACTATTTAATGCTTTAATAATTTGTAAAGGAAACCATATATGATAATATTTATGAACTAAGATGTTTTTTCAAAGGAAATGATGAATAAATATGGATATCATCTTCCTAAGAATGAAGGATCCACCCCATAAGGCATAATGTTTTGTGCAATAAATTTTGTAGATAAGTTAGATGGATTGTGTTTTGTACCTATCAAAATTTAAAAATTGTCTTGAGGATGAAACAAAGTTATAAAATTTGGGAGACTATTGGTAGGGTTATTCATCAGTGAAGATCCAAAATAGTAGTTACCCTAGTCTATTTACCTTTACTACAATAACATAAAACATTTCCAAACTAATAGAATAGATTATTTTACTAACTAGGCCAAATAATAAGGAATTAAGCCTTGTGGTAAGAGATGGTGACTTAATTGAAGAAAAGGCATGTCTCACATAGTCATGACCATTGAATTGTAAGATATATAGTTAATATTTATACCTAGACATTGTAATAGATTAGATAGAACATAGATAAGGGTTATAATATAATAAATAAGAGTATTAAGAAATTATAAATCAAAGTAACTTTTGTAATAACATAGTAATAATATGATGGTATAGTATAATGAGATATGAGAGACTTGTAATTATAATTTGTTATATTAATATAAATAAAAGAGAAGTTAGATTAGGAATCATAGTAAAATATTTAATGTTTACTATGACTAATTACACCTACTTATTTTATATTAATACATAAAATAATTATTTTTAACAAATAATAACCTATACATCACATTAGTCTTAACTAAAGTTAACATAAACCATATATATCCAATAACTCTAGATTTTATGTCAACACTTACATTGATATTTTATTTATTTACAATTTTTTACACATCTCAACCTTTGTGGTGTGTTTTACATTTATATTTTACAATTTAATTAATTTTTCATATATTTTATTTATTGAATTCCATATATTTACTTAAGATGTCATTTTTCATCATGTTAGATTTTTTTTCTTTTAAACCATGCATTTTCTCACATTTTATAGAAAATAATAAAACATACATTACATTACATCACATCTTTAAAGTTCAAATTTTTTGGCCTTAAGTTATTTATCATGAGATTCTATTTTTTTCCCATATCTTTTTTTTTGATAATTCCTTTTCATGAACTAAAATAAGTATTAAAATCATGATGAGATAGATAATATTTATATGCTAACAAATCATTTTTGTAAAAAAGTGGATTTTTATCTTATTTTTCAAGTGTGCCTCTCATTCCACATATTGGGCACATTCCATCACCTTGGACACATAAAATTTATGATTTAAATAAATTGAACTCATATTATATATTATTATCCATTATTATAGGCCCTCACCCATAATTACTAGTGTAAAATACATATATGTTGTATATCTATGGTGTTGTGATATAAAGTCTCAAAATTATAAATAAATAAGTATTATTTAATGATTTTTTCATATGATTATAACATTATCAAAATTCATAATGCCTAAGATACTGTTAAGTATAAAAGATAAAGAGAACCATTAAATAAACACCAACCTATAGTAACTAGGATGCAACTTGTAGTAACTAGGTGCAACCCATAACAACTATAGTGGTTGTTCCCAACATATAAAATGGTTGAATAATTAATATAGAAAACATAATAATTATTGATTGTGGGTTTATATTACTCTCATGTTGTTTATATTCGAATAATATTTTTTTTAGAATACTTATATTTAATTCATACTCCATCATTAGTGAAAGTTGAGTATACTACTCAAATATATACTTAGATTCCCTCTATTCATTATTTGATGAAATTTAATAACTATTTGAGAGATCAACATATATTCTCCTATAATTAATATCTAATATTTTGGTTATATTATTGTAAATCCCTAAATATGATTAAAATTTATAACTTGTTTTATTTTATGCATAGTTTAGACTTTTGGTTGTAACCACCTAGATACTAGGAAATATACATAAGTGAAGCTCTATTTATTTAATAAGAGGGGATACACATTGTAAAGGAGGTGATATAGTAGAGATTATAAGTAAAGAGTGAGTAGAGTGATCTATATTCATAATTATCTTTAAATCATTTTGTATCAATTTGATACATAATTATAAGTTCAAGACATTTAGTTTTGAAATAATTAGTTCCAAACAAGGATTGGATTGAAGAATAAGTAAAAATGAGGTATGACCCACTTGTGAGGAGTTAAAATGAATATGTCCCATCCATTAGATTAGTTTACTTTATATAATTTAATTAAGGTAGGTGTTATTTAATTTAATTTTGGAGATGAAATTTGCATTTGAGTGTGTATCTTTGAATTTCACGTGCATACTTTAAATTATGTGTGGAAAGTTTCCAATACATATTGGAAGTTAATTTCATGTTATTTACTCTACTCTAATTTCAATTCCTATAATTTACTTCTTGCCATTTACTTCCATCAATTGTGATTTCATTTACAATAAGTGTGATTTAATTTTCAACAAGTTTGAATTAGTTATCTCAATATTCCATGTCATTTAGTGATGCATATATATTGTAGATTCCTTATAATCTTATACATCCCTGGGTTGATAAGTATTAAAATTATCACAACCAATAAATAAAGTGGTTACCTTGATGAGTGCCTCTATCATGTTATATGTGAGTGATTCCACTATGTCATTTCAACTGGGGAGTTGATCAGTAACCACATCTATGATAAAAAAGGTAAGTGCATGTACATATTTTCATTTAATTTACTTTCATTTACTTTTGTTTTCATTACTTTAAGTTTATTTATATCTTTTTGTTTTTATGTTTATTTCTAGAAATAACATCCCACGTTACACTATTTTGAAACAAGATGAGCATTAGGTGGGGCATATTTACAAATCAAAATATTAATTTGGGAACTTTACATATCTTGTGACACACACAACCTTTTACAATAAAAAATGTAAGTGATATTCCACATTTAAATTTTATTTAATTTCATTTAGTGTTAATTTTAGTAATTTTAGTTTAGTTATATCTTTGTGTTTTTATATTTGTTTACCAAATCACCATCCCATATTACACCATTGTGATGTGTGATGAGATTTAGATGGGGCATATGTATATATAATATTTTTCACTTTGTCATTTTTTGATGTTTTTTTCTATTGGAATGAATTGTCAAGCATATATCTACTTGAGTACATGCCTAAAAAGGTGCATCATGAAATGGATGGGTAGGATCATGGTCCTTTGTGAGAAAATTTTCTACCATATCATGATTACAACAATCCTGTTATTAATATATATTTTTCAAAGTGTATTTCCATCTATATATTACATCTTATCCTTATTAAATAATGTTAGTTTCCTTTATATCTTGTGGCATTAAAAAATATGATACTATATTTTTAATGCCTTTTTCACTTCATAAAATCAATGTTATTTTAAACCTTCCTTCTAAAAGATATGTTATATCAGCTATGTTAATACTATTTTATGTCAATCAACATCTTTCAGTTATATCTATCAAGTTGATATAATCATCTTAGAGTTTAGAGTTGATTTTGGGTATTATATATATATATATATATATATATATATATATATATATAGTCAAAGTGGGCCATAATCAAGGATAAAATAAATAGGGTCAAGTGCATGAGGTTGGATCTATATGGAGTAGTGAAATATGAAGAAAAACTCACAAGATAGAGAATATTGTCTTCAGACCAAAAAATACAGAGGAAGGTAAATTATATATTAAGGAATTTAGTCACCGAAAAAATAATTAACTCAACTCACAATTATAAAATCAATTAAATTATATTTCCCATAATGACTTATTATTAACCTAAATAAGATAAATAAAATGTGTAGGTAAAACTACGTAGTGAGAAAAAGCATACATTATCACCCACTGTTTAAGCATAGCTTAGGTGGGTAGAATAATTGGATCCAAACATAGAGGCTTGATGAGGTACCTAAGTACATAGAGGTGTTCCCCCAAAAGAGGAAGAAGATGGATCTATCCAAACCCCAAAAAGATCCTGAAAATGAAGATACTTTCTCTTAGTAAAGGGTTTGGTGAATATATCAGCAATTTGTTATGTTGTCTATATATATCAAAGATCAGTGACTTGTTCATGGATGAGATCCAAAATTAAATTCATTTGAATATTGATATGCTTATCCTACTGATGGAGGACCATGTTCCTAAAAATTTGGAATGTGATTTGGTTGTTATAGAAGATGATTGTTGGTCATCGAAACTAGATGCCAAAATTAGTGAGAATCCTTTGAAACCAAATAGATTCAATGGAAGAATTAACATATCATATGTATTTTACCTTAGTGTAATATAAAGTAATAACATTTTATTTTTTTTCTTGACCAACTAATCAGAATTGAACCAAGGGACAAATTATAGCCTTACGTAGACCTATGATTCTAAATATTGTGAGCCCAATATAAATATGTCTAACCAATCAAGTCAATGTTGTGCATGATCTATAGTGAATCATAAAATTATGATTACCTTGAATTTAGTGGAGAATATGCATAGCTACTTTCAAGTGTTAGTCATATGGTTCCTACATAAATCTAGAGACCATGCCCACTACATATGAAATATCAGGTCTAGTGTGCATAAGGTAGATGAGATTGACAACAAGTTGTTGATATGAAGTAACATCAACCAAAGGAGATGTAAAATCATACTTAATATTCACACAATATAGAAAATTAGTTATATTTGGCTTATAATCAAGCATGTTAAACTATGAAAGTAAATCAAAAGCATACTTGGATTGTGAAATAGTGATCCCAAAGTAAGACTGAGAAATTTCAATCCTAAGTAAGTAGTGAAACAAGCCCAAGTCAATCACTAAGAACCTATCAAATGTAATTTTTTTCACTATTGTTATGGTGGATGAAGAACTCCTTTTGATCAATAGGTCATCCACATAGATAACTATAATTGATAATGAATCATACTACCATAAATGTAAACATTTATATTATAATGGCATCTAGTGAACCCAACTAAAATAAGAAAAGAGTCCATCTTAGAATTAAAAACTTGAAGAGAAAAACCCTTTTCTACCAAACATGATTTGAAATTGTCTATGGACCCATCTACTTCAATTTGTTTTAGTATATCCACCTAGATCGAAGACATTTTCTTCCCTTAGGAAGAGGGACTAAATCCCAAGTGTTTTTCCTCAATAAAGAACCATATTCCTCTTCCATAGTAGTATCCCACTCAAAATTTCCTAATACCTCACAAAATCATTGTAGATCAAAAATAGATGCAATGAAATCATGTGAGGCCATAGCAGGAGATCCAAGCACTTATAACTAATTTTTTATGGGGTTTCAACTTATATAATATTTTAAATGAGTGACCCACTTAAATACTTTATGAGGAATATGGTTCTCTATATAGCATACATAGTTAATGTCCTTTGCCTAATATTGAAGTACAAAAGACTTAGAGAGTAGCATATAGTTGTCCATTTTCTTAAAGGACCTATAATTTCACATTGAAACACCATTATACTAAGGACTATATATAAATGTACATTATATTTCAATCCCTTATAATATACAAAATTACTCAAAATGGTTACTGACATACTTACCAACATTATCAATCCATAAAATCTTAATGTATTTACCTAACTATTTTTATACAAGTGCCTTAAAGTCAAAAAATGGTCAAACACCTCTAATTTTTTCTTAATAAAATACACCCAAGTGTGCCCCAAAAATTCATCAATGAAATTAAGCATCTACTTTGTCTTATTGAATGAAATGTCACTGTGGACAATCTCCAATATCTATTCAGCTCTCCTTTATTTTCCATTGTCATATTTCTCCTCAGGATGCTTACTAAGTATGCAACCTTAGAAATACATATCATAAAAAATTATTCATAGAAACCCTAAAACCATGTCTTGATGACTGAGTTAATCTAGGTAGTGATAGTTTACATGGCTGAATCACTCATACCATAATTAACTCACCTCATATGAATGAGTGAGTAATGTAGTATAATTTTGATCAGGAGAAAAATGTGAGAAAGTATAAAATCATGATTGATGATATATTTTACCAAATGTAATAATGGAGTCATTGTCTACTTCCATAATAACCATATAATTATGTGTGAACTCAACTTTATTTCCTAAACCACTATGAGTGATATGATAAATGGATAAGATATTGGTGTATAGAAAGGGAACACATAAAACATCATGAACTATCCCATCATTCACTTAAACATATCCACACCCACTAACTTCTATAAGAGTACCATCACCTAAAAATATAAAAGGCATAAAACAAGGCTCAAAGGATGATAACATGTCATGTGATGAAGCCATGTGGTGTGATGTACCAGAATAAATAGCCCATGTGGAAGGCTAAGATGCAATTACAATATGTGATTCACCCTTATCTTTTCCCTTCATATTGTATTTGGACTTACAAGCCTCCTATGCTAATGAAATATGATGGGAAGACTCATGGACACTAATGTTGTGCTTCTTGAGATTTTTTTGTCAATCAGTCAATCTAGTTATTCATGTATTTTGATTCATAATTCCCATATTTGTTTTAGTATCCACATGTGAATCACTCTCAATTAGGTTTCCCATCTAAAGAGGAGGACTCTTTTGATGCTTCAGACATAGCATTAGATTTTTGACACTTTATTTTCTCTAGGTCCTTCTTGTTATATTTCTTATCCTTACTACTAAAAGATTTCTATTTGTCATGAATCATAATTAAGGTATGAAATTTAGATGAATTTAGTGTACCCATTTGAATGAACATGTATTGTTCCTAAGTCAAGTCAATAATAAAGTCATCCAAGGATGGCATGGTCCATGTATCTCTAAATGCATGCTTTGTGGCATGGTAGGTAGAAACGAAGATAAATTAGTTTGAACCCAATTTGGAAAGGATGAAAAGAATCAATTATGCATCATTTTTATCAATGTTGCACATTTTCAACTACAACTAAAGTGATTTGAATTTTATGAATAATTCTTGTACCATATCAAAATCATTGGGATCAAACTGATGAATTCATCTTCTAAATCATGACCTCTCACTTTTTGAAAAATTTTGGGAGTGAAAACATTTTTTTTATTTTTTTTGGAATCAACTTCCCACAAAAAAATTGTGCCATTTTTGATAAAAAGTTAAGCAATTTTGGGTTGGAAGTGACTAGGGGATTAACTCCCATGTGACCAAGGGATAATCCATTCCACTATCTCAAATTTGATGGTCTCTTGAACATAGTAGGATAAGTGGAGAAGGTGGATGTAAATGGAGGTCTGATAACTTAAGTGGAAGAATCTAAGTGTATGACCAGTCATCATAACCTATGATGTATTTTGATAGGCATTAGAACCTAGAGCATGTTCAAGTAGGTGTCAAAACCTTGTAGGTGTTTTAAGAGGTGTAAAAACCTAAAAAGTGTTTGATAAAGTGTTATAACTCGATAGGTGATCATGTAGGGTTTAAAACCTAATAGATGGTTATACAAGGGTTAAAACCTGATAAGTGCATATGCATGGGGTGCAGTCTGATGGGTAAAAATTCAAGGGGTAGAGTCCAATGCATGTAAATTCAAGGGGTAGAGTTTGATAAGTGAAATAGAATGGTAAAATTTTTTCTAGGGTGTAAGAGTATTTTTAGGTTTATTTTTCCATCATGGAAAGTCTACCAACTATAAAACTTACTTGGGAGGGGTGAAAATCTTGTCAAACTAGAAAACCTCTCAAAAAGTGGATTATATACAGCTTATCTAAAATCTGAAAGAGACCCACTTTGTTTCTTGACAAAACCAAAAAATATTTAAATGATTTTCTTTAAATTCACTAAAAAGTATGTATTTTTGTAGAATTTTTAAAATGTCCTTAAAACCCTCCAAAAATGGGTGAAAATGGATTATCACAAAACTAGGTCATGTTTATAGTCATTCCTAGGGGTTTTCCACCTTCTAAATCTAATGACACTTCCCATTTTTCACTTAGATACTCTGGTATGTAGATTTTCATGGATTTTCAAGAAACCCAACCAAACCCTAGAAAACTAAAATCAATGAAAATATGGAATAATGAATAATGCAATATCTCAGACCAGAATTAATGGATTCATCTATCATCATATCTCTGATACCATATCAGAGTGGGCCACAATCCAAGATCAACTAGATGGTGTCAAATTCATGAGGTTGAATCTATATGGAGTAGTGAAATTTGAATAACAACTCACAAGAGGAATAATTTTATCTTTACAATAAAAGGTTGCATTAATATTCATTATCCAAAAATTACATAAGAAGGTACATTATGTATTGAGGAATTGGGTCACCCAAAAATGTAATTTACTCAACTCATAATTAAAAAATGACATAAACTAAATTTCACCTAATGACCTATTATTAACATATGAAAGCTACTTAGACTATGTAAGTAATACCACATAGTGGGGAAAATCCTATACTAACATACATAAGGTTCATATATCATTACAATCATATCATACACACTCTATTCACTCTGATTTCCCTTCACTTCTGCCCTAAGTAATACATGGAGGATTGTTTTGTCTATAACCTTATCTTCAAGAAGCTTTCCTTATGGTGTCTTTGGAGATCAATAGGAGGGAGTCATTTTAAGTCTTAGATGATGTTATATTATGTCTTTGTCAAACTATTTGAAGTATTAAACTCACAACATCTCTTTAAAATCTCCAATTAACCCAAGGGGAGATTTAGGCTCAATGGATCCACTTAAAATTAAATATTTATAACCTTATACTATTTTATTTATTTACTTAGTAGATAGACATGGTTTGTTACTCAGTGAAGTGTGTGTATCCTTGTCTAAGTTCTCTCTACATTAAGTAAAGCTGGTGTGGTTATAGGATTTCTTAGACTTTCCATGATTAATTTTATGTTTCCTATAACTCCATTTTTTTAACCATGGCACCTTCCCCCTATTTTATCTTATTTTACTTACATAACTACTTTAATTTATTTTATTTTCACAATTGTTCTCATATAAGTCTAGTGAGAGATGTATCCTTGTGTCATAGGCTTATGATTTAGAACCATTTCCTCCTAAAAATTGTGCATAATAAAATCTCTACTATATATTCATATGTAATTAGTCATTAACTAGATAAACTAATTATCACAAACTCTATTTGATTAGTCTTATTTGAGTCTGAGTCTAGTGATATAGGATATTTGTAGGTTAATCATAACTTATGCATACATTATGGTGAGTCTAATGGAAATATTATTATACTATTTGTTGGATCAGATCCATATATTTATTCATTTCCAAAACTTATCATAAAAATTCAAATCATTAAATTTTTTATAGTTTGACTATATCAAGTAGCCTGATACCTTTATTTGTCTGTTTATGAATAATATCAACTAGCCCAATTATATTATGTGTGTTTTCATACTATATTGGACATAAAATATTTTTTTTTTCCAAATTCAATTAATTAGGATATTGTAACTCATTTTTATCATGCACCACTAGTACCACCTTTTTGCCAAACTGCATCATCCAACCCGATACAATCTATTTGTTTCAAATGACTACATTGGCATGACTGATATAATATATTTTTCAAGACTCAATAATATAATTATCAACTAGAATGATGAAATATTTTTCATCTAATAAACCTATTTTATTATCAATCTTGTATCCTACTTATCATTATGAATCCACCTTTATATATTGTACAATCCATTGCATAAATGGTCTAACAAATGACCCTTATGCAAGCTTCTATTAATACCTAAATGTTATAAATGTAAAAACATGTTTTTAAATAGATATTAAACCTCCTCAAGTCATCATGACTCAACCAAATTATCTCATACCTTCTCTCAAGGCCAAGGATCCTAATGATAGTCTTCCTACTTATATTGATAATTCTAGTGAGACCGAATATTATTAATATGGACCTCCCCTTGTTGAAGATACCTAAGAGGATCCTAATGATATAATATTTGACACCTATATAATTTAATAATATCCTCATCATTATCTTCCTCTTTATGACACGGATGATCCTTATTACCATGTTGAATATGCTAGTGTTTATTTATATGATCCTAGTGATCCTTACACTCATAGTGATATTCCCATTTGTGATCCCTGTTATCAATTTACCCCAAAAAAAATTGATGAGCATGGTTCCCTTGATGTCTACCCACCATTTAACCCACCCTTTAAAGGCATTTGAAACATGAATCATCAAACCTTAATTCAAATTATACTTGTTTTTTTAATTAATCAATTTACGAAGAACACCTATTTCAAATCCTTACACATTGCACATTATAGGGGATTAAAATCCTTGATCCTATATTAAAATTCATACCTTATGTACTTCATCCTAAATACCTCATAATTTATCCAAATCACCATTACAATAACTTAATCTTATTGGTATTAGCAATCATGATCCCATTCTCTTATAGCCACTTTAAGACAACTAATTATTCCATGAATTCTATGTTGATAAAATTATCACTTTAAACTAATTACATCATCAATTACCTAGAATTTTCCAAAATAATCTAACTTTCACCATACTACATTAAATTGGTTGATACATTTTTCCCATTTTACTAGTTGATTGTATCAACCAGGTCGATATAGTTCATTTAAATCTTATTTCATAAAATTGTATCAATATATATAATACAACCAAGTTTAGTATTATTTTTATCTAACTCTATTGACTTACCTAAATAGTTTAGTTGAATTCTTTTCATTAGACAATATTGAATTGGCCGATACAATCAATTGTGTTTCTTTAGACTATATCAATCTGATGAATATAATTAATTTCAATAATATTTATTTGGATTATATTAGGTTTGTCAATACCATACATCATAATTTTATTTCATCTCTCAAATATCCCAACATTACCTTAGATGACACATTTATTATTGTAACACATATTTACATATATTTGACATCATCCCTAGGCTTATCAATCTTAAGGTTAACTCCAATCCACCTATATCCTATAGTTTGGGCCATCTTGTAATGTATATCCACTTATTATCACACAAATTTGGGCATATTCAATTCTCATCCCTTTCTTTCTACACATATTTAATAACCTTGTGCAATCCCTATTTTATCCAATAGGGAATCATGTGATACCCATCCTTTATTTTATACATAATTTTTGGCATCTTAGGATTCCCAACATCATTATCTAAGATTTTTGATCTCTTGTCCTTACAATTAGTTAACAATCAATAAATTTCACATATTAAAACTAAAGAAATTTAAATTCAATAAACCTTTTGATCCATATATTCTCACACTTCACATGCTATTATTTGATATAGTCATTATAATGTATTTTTATTTCCATTTTTTTTCTTATTTTTTACTCCAATTCATTTACTTTCCCCCTCTTTTGTAATGACCATTTACCTCCTCCCTTTTGGGAATATTGCTTACATCATTTATTCCTTTTTGGTTCTTTGATATTTGTATAGTCAGTCTTAGGTTCACCTGAGGATCTTAGGTATCACCTTCTTGTTTTATATCATTTTAATTAGACCATTATTTACATTTTGTCTTTTTGGTATTTTTAATTTTGGCCTTTATTTCTCTTTGGAGCTTAAGTATCACCTTTGGGTTTTATTATTATCACATTTTTTTAATCATTTTTTCCTTAGTCTCTTTATGATTATTTGGCCTTTATTTACTTTCCCCATATTTTTGGATGATTATTACTTTCCCCCTCTTTTGGTGTGGTTAGTAATTTCACTAGTGTTTGTGTTAGACCCTATGTAGGTTAGTACAAAATCCTTAGTGACATGACTATCACAACATATCCCTATCCTTTTTGAAACATTGTGTTCCCTCGTGATTAAATATAATCATATTAATCATTGTATAATTTTTATTACATGGATGGATATTCTATAATCCTCACTTTACCCTTATTTTATTTCACATGAGGTACACATAGGTCAATATTCATATTGTACACTTACCTATGGGAAAGTCTAGGAGTCTTTAGACACCATGATAATTAGGTTAACCTTTATAAAATAAAAATGTAATATCTCTTATGTTATATACCTATTTAATCCATGTTTGGTTTTATGAATCCATATGGTGGATGAACAGAAAAATATAAAATAAATACTTTCAAAATAAATTAAAATGTAAATTATATCACAAAATTCATATCACACTAAAAGATGTGATATTTATTTAGCAATATCCTATCTTAGTAGATGTTCAAACTTAATAGATTCCCTCATGATAGAGATGAGGTCCATTGGGGTGTCATAGACCAATATAATAACATAGGAGGTCTTATTATATCATTAAATAATTATATCTTCCTACATTCTAGTGCCACCTATATTATCACACAAGTATATAATCCTCGATGGAGGATGATGGCTCTATAAAGGGTCTTGAGGAGATGGTAAAATGTTGTGGGAAGGCATGGTCATTTTAATATCATGCATATATCCTTCATGTGATGATATATTAATTCATTTTTTATCTCAAACTCTATGTTCACTAGTTATAATTTTCTATGTCCTTGATGTGGATAGTTTTTAGCCATGCCCACTTGTCTAGAGTGTCTACTTCCTACTAAGTATTTATACATCACTCATGTGGTGCCTTACATTCCTTATTTACATAAAATTTTCCCCAATGTCCACTTGACAGGTATCAATTTCATTTGATCACATCCTTATTCAAAGTTATATCACATTATTATCATATTTATGTAACTCACCTTTTAGTTGTAAGACCCAAGGAATATAACTAGGCCTTCCTCACAAACACCCATCACATTTGATTTCCACACCACCTTGTTGTCATCTTAGTAATTTATTTAGGTTTTTTTTCTTTCCTACATCACATTTTAGAGTAAGCACTAATTATGAGTTGTTATTCCTTAGAGATTTTTTTTTTCCATTTTATCCATCACGTTATTGTTTGATTTTTTTGAAATTCACTTATCTTACGTAGGACATTTTTCATACTAGAAATTTTCTATTTATATGTGAATTTACATGTTTTAATTACATTTTTAATTATGTTTTATTTTCAATAATTTGTTATTTATTCATGTTTGATTAGACATGTTTTTCTTACATGAGATCACATTATCTAAGTCACATATCTTAGTTTGATATTTATTACCCTGATATTTTATTTACTTACAATGTTTTACATATCACATATTTTTGGTGTGTTTTACATTAATATTTTATCATTTAATTCATTATTTTTCACATCCTTTGTTCATTGATTTTCTTTCTATTTACTTAATATTTCATTGTTCACTTTCTTAAATTTTATTATTTCAAAACATGTTTTTTCTCACATTTTATAGAAAATAATAATAAATACATCACATATTAAAATTAAAAAATGCGTAGCCTTCATTTATTTATTATGAGATTATATATTTCCCATATATTTATTTTTTTAGGTATTTTACACAAACTGAAAGAGGCCTTAGAATCTTGGTAAGATATAGTATTTTTAGGTGCCAGTAGAATATTTATGCAAAAAATTTGAATTTTATCTTACTTTTTAGGTCTAGCTCTTATTTCACACATTTGATATCTTTCATCACATTCAACACACACAAATTCATCTATGATGAGCAAGTTAAGCAAAGGTACATATTTTCATTTAATTTAATTTAATTTTCACTTCAGTTACATGTTTGTATTGGTATGTTTCTTTCCCAAAGCACCATCCCATTTTACACTATTGTGACACATGTTAAGCTTCAGGTGGGGCATATATACATGCAATATTTTTCACTTTGTCATTTATTATTACTTAATCTTATAGCAATTTGTTGAGCATCAATCTCTATAGATGCATGCCTCAAAATGTATGCTGAGAAATGGGTGGGTAGGCTTGTGGTGTTTTTAAAGAGATGTTTATAATATATCATCATTAAATCATTACTATTATCAATATATATTCTTTAAAGTATCTTACCATTTATATTTTCCATCTTATCCTTATTTAGTCATGTGATTTTCTATTATATCTTAGGCATTAGCCAATCTAATACCATCTGTTTAGTTCCTTTTAGCCTTATTATATTGTATAAGATAGTATAATGTAATTATGAGCCTATCATATGAAATATATATTGTATTATCTAGGTTTATATCATTTTGTGTGTTTTGACATATTCCAATAGTATTAGTCAGGATAATACCCTCATTTTATAGTCTATGGTTGGTTTTGGGTATTGGATTATTATATAAGGGGGTCATATTTCATTCCAATCATATCATATACACTCTATTCACTAAAATTTTATTCACACTTCTACCCTCAGTCATACTTGGAGGAGTTTTTGGTCTAGAACTTTATCTTGAAGAAGCTTGTCTTATGGGATCTTTATAGGTCAATATGAAGAGTCATTTTGAGTCCTAGCTAAGGATATATTAGGTATTTGTCTAACCATTTGAAGTATTCAACCCAAAAAACATCTTTAAAATATCCATTTTAACCAAGGAGGATATTTATTCTTGATGGGTCCACTCCAAGATATGTATTTATAACCCTATACACTTTTCTTTATTTAGTTAATAGATAGATGTTTTTTTCTTAGTGATTGGATGTGTGTGTATCTTTGAATAGGTTATATCTACACTAAATAAATATGGTGTGGCTATAGGATTGATTAGAATTGAGATATTTTAACTTAGGTTATATATACCCTCATTTGGTAGACCATGACACCTCTTCCATAGTTTATTTTACTTTACTTACATAACTAATTTCCTTTACTTTAGTTGTATAATTAATTTAATATAGGTATAGTGAGATCTAAATCCTTGTGTCATAGGCTTAAGCTTTGTAACTATTTCCTTTTGAAACTTGTGATGTAGGAAACCCCCTTCTATATCTTATTAATTCATTAGTTAATACTATATAAACTATCACAAGCTTTATTTAATTTTCCCTATTCAAGTATGAGTCTTATGATATAGGATAAGTATAGGTAAGTCCTATCTCATGAATACATATTGGTGAATGCAACATAAATATTATTATACCTTTACCTGGATTAGATTAATTAATTTATTTATTTCTAAAACATAGGTAAATTTTCAAAATAAGTATATATTTTATAGCTCGATACATTTATCTGTCTTCATGTGAATGGTATAAACAATATTAATATTGTTATGTGTATTCCATACTTTATTGGATACCCTATTATAATTTTTTTTCCAAACTAAATCAGTTAGGTTGATAAAATTCATTTTTCCCATCTACCAATCCCACCACATTTTATCCAAAATACATCGACCAACCTAATATAGTGTGTATAATTCAATTGAATAAATCAACCTAGCCAATATAGTATATTTATATAGATATATAAATAGATTATATCAAAAAAACTAATAATTTTTTTTCCTTTGATCAACTTGATTATCATCATGAATCCAAATTTAGTTACAACATAATTCGTTACACAAATGGTCCAAAAAATGACCCTTATGCAAGCTTTTATTAGCAATCAAATACTCCAAATGTAAAAATATATTTAAAATGGATATTCAACCTCATCAAGTCATCATGACTTGATAAAATTATTCGATATTTTTTATATAGGTTAAGGAACCCAATGATAGTGTTCCCACTTATGATGATACTTATAGTGAACTTGACGATTATGAATAGGATCCTCCCATTTATGAGTATCCCTATGAAGATCCCAATGATATCACCTTTGAAACCTTTATCAATTATTAATATCCCCATGATGACATTCATATTTATGACTTTAATGATCCATATTATTGGGGTGAAGACCCCAATGTTTATCTAAATTATCTTGACAATCCTTATATATATAGTGATCTTCCCATTGATGATCTTTATTACGACTTTACCAAAAAAAAAATGATGATCATTTTTAATTTAAATTCTACCCTATACCCCACCCTTGGAATGAATTTTAAGGATGATTAATCAAATCTTAGTGCACATTCAACCATTTTTATAATTCATTAGTTTATGAATAACACCTCATGCAACTACCTAGCACATTACACATTATTTTTTATTCTAATCCTCGAGCCTATATGAACATTCATACCTATCATAATTCAGTATCAATACCTATTAATATATTTAAATCACAATTATAATCAATTACTCTCAGTGATATTGGCCAACCTAATCTCATTATCTTTCAACCACTTTGAGAAAACTATATGTGCCATGACATAAAATGTGTTGATATAGTTCTTTCACTATCAGCTAATGCATTGGTGATGACCTAGAAAGTGTCAATACAATTTAAATTCTTTAACAATACTATATCAACTTGGATTATATATTTTAGTTGAATAATGTTTCATCAAACTATATCTACTTAGTTGATACATTAATTTGTGTTTCATCATATTATATCTATACAATCAATTTTAATTATATTTATATAGACTATATTAGACTAAGAAATACTATACATCATAATTTTGTATCACCCCCAAAGATCCTCACATTTCCTTAGATGCCAATTTCCTTAATGTAGCATAAATTTACATATATTTATACATCATTACAAGGCCTTTAAATCTTGAGGTTAACTTTAATCCATTTATATCCCATAGGTTGGGACATATTTCAATGCCTATCCTCTTATTATCATAGATGTCAGGGCATCTTGTGATGCCCATACTTTTATTTCTAGACATATTGGGGCACATTTTATTGCCTATATTTCAGCCTTTGGGTCAACTTGAGATACCCATCATGTTAGCTAAAGTTTAGTTGTGAGAATAATAAATAACTATATTTTCACATATTAATAACATAAATGATGTAAACAAATAAATAATATGAATACATTAAAACTCAACATGAATCCATAAAAGATAATATTTATTAAAAAATGGCCTACTTTACTTTTTCTCATACAATTTACTTATAAAGGCTTTCAAATGGCTCTTCAAATTCCTCTATGAATCTTCACTCCTTATGAATTTTTGAATCTTATTTGACACCTCATATATCCATTTTATCTTTTATTACAATTAACAATATTCCCTTTACCCTTGATAACACTCACCTAGACCTAATAGGTGTCTCACCTTGAGGCACACAAAGGCCTAAAAAAATCAAGTTTTTACAAATTATCTCCATTAAAAATTCATTTGAGAACCTAAATTAATCCTACTCCTACTCTCCATGACCTCTCATTCCAAATCTTACTGCATATATAATCTACAAAATCCAAAAACCTAAAATACACTGATAATTATACAAAAATTATAAATACTCTCTCTTTACTTACACCTATTACAATATATATTTTTATTCATAAATGGGGTGAGAGTAAGACAAATATAACTATCAAAAAGATACAAAGTGATAACAAATCACCCACACATTCGTATATTTTTCTAAAAGTTACAAGCTTTTCTATCATCTCTTAGTTATCTTCAATTGTTACACATCATTTTCCAATGCCTTAATGTCTTTTTTCGATTAAAATTGCACTTTTTTAGTTGTCATATGCCATCAACATTAACATAAAAATACATTTCACTCACATATAATTAATTTATAGGTGCAAGATAGACTCCATTACCCAGAGACATACCATTCTTGGTCATATTAGGCTACCCAAAAATATGTTTTATTATTCCATATATGTCATTCGAGGTTACAAAAATAAAAGTGAGGAAAATGAATTTCTCAATCTATCCAATAAGTTATTTAATATAATATATCTGATATGTTGTATCCTTTCCATGTCCATTTTTATTATTCTCACTATCATCTATCTCCACATTGTTAGGCCCAAAATCTATTATTTGTGGTGCAAGTGAAGGAAATGATCCCATGCTACCACCATCATTAATATCAACATTCCATGTGATTTGAAAATATGTTGAAGAACACTATATATGATTATTATTACCCCCATTACTTATCTCTATTTATTCAACATCAGATGTAACCACCCCTACTCTTACATGCATTTTCTCCTATGCCCTTGTTATCCAAATAGACACTTCCACATATTCTTTATCATCTACCATGTATATGATGGAAATATCTATAGATCTCAATAAAATTTCATCTTCACTCTCATGATGATGAGATCAACCTGTCAAAATTCCTCAAAAAATTAAACTCAACATCCTTAAACTTTCTTCATTAGCCCAAAGACTTATAAAATGAACTCTTTCAATGTAGTCATTTATCTCAAACTTTAGATTCTCATATTCATCAAATCATTGTCACCATTTTTGAAAATTTTGGATTTAATAAAATATGATATATATGATAAAAATAGATTAAAAATTCTTAAAAAACCCCCATTCATTCAAAAGTCCAAAAAATAAAAATAAAAATTATGCATGTCCCATGGAGAACAAAACAAATCTAATGGGATAGGGGGATTCAAATCCTTATTCTTCAAACTTTAAAAAACCCAAATGTAGACCCTAAAGTGGAAGACCAAACATTTTATCCCAATATCCACACCATTTTTAGTTGAAGTTTATTGGAAAAAATAATAAATAACTATATTTTCACATATGAACATCATAAATGATGTAAATAAACAAAGAATAAAAATACATTAAAACTCAACATGAAGCCATAAAAGATAAGCTTTATTTAATAATGGTTTAACTTAATTTTTTCCATACAATTTTATTATAAAGGCTTTCAAATGAATCTTAAAATTCATCTATTACTCTTCACTCCTTATGAATTTTTTACTCCTCTTTGACACCTCATATATCCATTTTCTCTTTTATTACAATTAATAATAGTACCTTTACCCTTGATAACACATCCTCAATTTTATACGTGATGTTGGCTCATATTATGATTCCCAACATCATTATATTATCTTCTTGATCTCTCATCCTTACCATGAGGTAACAATCAATAACCTTTCACATATTTCAAACAAACAATTAAACTTCAAGAAACCTTCTAAGAGACATTTTCTTGAAATTCACATGCTCTTCTTTATATAGTCACTAGCATAGATTTCCCTTTTCATTATTTATTATGTTTCTTTGTTTTACCCCATTTCATTTACTTTCCCCTCTTTTGGGATGACCATTTACTTCCCCACCCTTTTAGGATGATTGATCACACCATTTCTTCCTTTTTGGTTATTTTGTATTTTTATAGTTGGCCTTAGATTCACTTGAGGACCTTAGGTAATAATTTTATATTTTATATTATTTTACTTATACCATTGTTTCCTTTTTGGTTCTTTTGTATTTTTTTTATTTCATCCTTTATTTAACATGTAGAGATTAGGTATCATCTTTAGGTCTTCTTGCTATCACATTTTTTTATTGTTCCCTTATTTTCCTTTTGATTATTTGGCCTTTGTTTATTTTTCACATATTTTGGGATTATTATTTAATTTCACCCTCTCTATATGTGGTTTTTTACTTTCCACATCCCTTGGGAGGACTATTAATTTCACCATGTTTATGCCATAACCCCTGTAGGTTAGTATGGTTTCCCTATTGACACAAATATCATAACATAACCCCATCCATTTCAAATAATTGTGTTCCTTCCTTGTAATAATATATAATCATATTCCTAATTATATTATTTTTATTACATGAATGGATCTTAATTCATCCCCATTTCGCCCTTTTTCCTTTCAACAGAGGTACATGTAGGTCAAATTTTAGACTACACACTTAGCTATAGGAAAGTCTATGAGTATTTAGGCACCATAGTATTTAGGTTTTCATCTCCATTAGTAAGGCATAATACATCTTATGTTATTTACCTATTTAATCCATTTTTGGTTTTACAAATATATTTGGAGGAGGAATAGAAAAATGGATAATTTTTTTTATAAAATTAAAATAAAAATGAAAATTATTTCACAAAATTTAGATCACAACAAAAGACATGATATTTATTCAAAATATCTCCTATATTTGTTTAATTATAACTCCATAGTTTACCTCATGATAGAGCTAATTTACTTTGGGGTGTGGTAGGTTAGTATTCTAGTGAAGGAGGTCTAACTATATCATTACATTATTATATCTTCCTACATTCTAGTTTCACCTATCTTCTCATAATAGTACCCAATATTTATAGTAGGTTGATGACTTTCTAAGGGGTCATAAAGAGTGGGGAACATGTTTTATAAATTTAGGATCATTTTAATTTCATTAATATAATATTAATGGGATGATATATTTACTTCACTTGTTAGCTCAATCTTTGTGTTTACTAGTTAGAGTGTCCCAATTTCTTTATGTTGATAGTTATTAATTTTTATTACTTATCTAGAATGTCTAATTCCTACCAAGGATTTCCATATCACCCATGTGGTACCTTAAATTCCTTATTTACACCATATTTTCCCTGATATCTCCTTGATGTGTATTTATTTTATATGATCACATCCTTGATCACATCCATATCACATTATTATCCTACTTATGCCACTTGGATTTCAATTTATGAGTTGAATTGTAAGACCTTAGTAATATAACCAAGACTTCCTCACAAATACCTATCACCTTTTATTTCCAAACCACATCATTGGCATCCTAGTCATGTATTTAGGTGTTCATGCTTTCTTACCTTAAATTTTAGAGAAAGAACTAAGTTTGAGCTATCATTCCTTTAAGATTTTATTTTTTTCATTTTATTTATGATGTTCTTGTTATATTTTTGTGAAATTCACTTATATATGAAAATTTGCATACTTATATGTTTTTATTTATGTTTGAATTGAAATTCTTGTATTATGTTTTATTTTTAGTTATTTTGGTTTTATTCATGTTTGATTAGACATGTTTTTCTTACATGATATCACATTCTATACTTACATAAATATGTTTGATTTTTATTCGATAGTTATTTTATTTAATTAATTTTTGTTACATATCTCATCTTTTGTGGTGTGTTTGGCATTCATATTTTATCATTTACTTCATCATTTTTCACATCTTTTATTCATTTATTTTCCATTTACTTACTTAATATGTCATTTTACATGATATTAGATTTATTGTATACCATGTATTGTCTAACATCTTATATAAAATAATAATACATACATCACATTACATCACATTTTAAACTTTCAATTTTTTTGGCATTCATTATTTTTCCCATATCTTTGTTTCCATGTGTCATTTTCACAAAATGAAATAAGCCTTAAAATCTTGGTGAGATAAAAATATTTGCATGATAATAGAATATTTTTATAATAAATTATAATTTTATCTTATTTTTCAAATCTGCCTCTCATTCTCCACATTGGACACCTTCCATCAACTATGATTCACATAGCCTCATATAAAATTAGAAACATAAGTGAAGGTTAATTTTATTTACTTTCATTTTCTTGTACTTTTAGTTCATTTATATGGTTGTGTTATGTTTATTTCCCAAAACACCATATTGTCATAATGCAAAAAATTCAACACATAAAATATGATGATTTGTTGGTTTATGATGCTTAGACTCAAAAATTTAACCTATTTTCATGTATACTGAATCCCAATAATTTAACGAGTTCATACACATTATTTATCTTGAATTATTATCATAGTGGAGTTCACTGGGACCCACTAGTTTAAGTGGTTAAGCACATTATCCTTATAATAACTTTAATATTTAAATTCCTAAAAATTACTAAATAAATAGCCATTTCATCTTCAATATACTTCTAAATTACAATTGAGTTATAACCAAGGAGGATCTGGTATAGATTATAATTCAACAAGATCACCCTTTTTAAAAGGAATGGTAATCATAAAACAAGAATATAATTAATTTTATTTTATAGTCAAGGTTTAGAACTTATTAAAGTGACCTTATTTTTATTTTAAAATAAACAATTTCATACCTTATATTGAACTTCATAGATTTCCTCAATAATTCACATAGTTATTAAAAGTGGGATGCTTAATCTAAATAGTTCTAAAATACTTTAGAATATTTAATTATTGAATCTATTAAATTAATTATATTATTCCAAGATTAAAAATTACACTAAGTTTCAAGGTTGCCTTAACAAATAATATCAACTATAACCTATTAACTCATTTTTTATTTCATAAACTTTCAATAAAACATTCATAATGAATAGAGGTAACGAACTCTGTGTAGACTATGAAATCAGTCAAATTATATTCAACACAATATGTTCCATAATTACAAATAAAATACTACATAATAAAGTCACATTTATGAAAGTTATTATAACAATCAAGTTATAAATTTAAAATGAATGAAATAAATAGGAATAACTAAATAAAATCAATAAAATAAAAAGAAACTAGAGACAAAGAAAAGTACTGTGAAAATAAAACAACTAATTTAATCAATCAATAAATAAAGACTAAATGAAAAGAAACCTATAATAGAGAGTAACATAATGAATGCAATAAGTGAAACATATTTGAAAAAATTTGATGTTATTAAGAAATAATGAATTTTATAACAAATTTATAGAATTTATGAGAGTATAGGTGATAAACAATGAAAACTTAGTACATTATTTCATAACATGTGATGTATTATCAATTATTCAAGTCAAAATATAAATATAATTGACACATATGACTATATTATATTACAATAATCAAAAGGTTAAGAATCTTGGTCATAGTTAGATAATCATTTTATAAATTAAATAATTAACTGAGATATTCCTAATTATACCAAGTAGTACACTTTACCATAAAATGATATGTTGTTTGGTATTCATGTAAGTAACACTCAATATTACATATTTTTCTCATAAGAGAAAACATAGTATAAAATTTTAACTAGGTGTTCTACTTTTGTATGTATCACCCTTTTGAATGATGTCTTAAAATTATTTTAAGGTCTTCATTTTAAAGTTATTTATACTTATAATCTATAATTAACCTTTATTTAACTTAAAATCAAGTTAGCTAACTTCATAAAAGTTAAAAATTTAAATAAACACTTTTGAATAAGATCATAAAGTGAACTTATTTAAGTTCAGAATAAACTTTATTGAGACTCAAAATGTAATAATTTAATAAGATTAAAAAATCTCTAATAGGTGGGGGCATACTAATAAAGACTTAATTAATTAAAATTATAGATTATTATGAAATTCAAATAATCATAAGTGATTTATCTAAACTAATTAAACTCTTAAAAATTAGCAATCTATCAATTTCTATCTTTAAGAAATGATAAAATACCAATTTCAACACTTACCATTCATTATTGATGCAAGAAAAAATGCTAATTACTAAACTGATAGTAATAAATACACACATTTTATGAAAGTAATTAAAGTATTAAAAAAATGTATCATCTTAAATATAAACACATGAAACAACAGCCATGATTCACATGAATCTACTACAAAACTTTCCATTATCCAAACAAAATACATATGAAGATTAACCTTGTATGTTGTAAAATTTGATAAAATTTGAAAATAGCTAGTTTAAAAAATAGATATTAATCAATAAACATAACATTATTAATCATCTAAAACAAAGTATATTATAGGTGCCTCATGCTTATTATACTCAAGAGGTATCATAAGAAATTCCACTTTAGTGACACCTCAATATTCATCATCCACATATAACTTGATCCACTTGAGAGAGTGGGTTAACAAATGCAAAGATGAAGGGTTATTATTGACCAAATTTAGTCTACATACCAAAAATGTGCATAATCCAAGAGTTTAGTGGAAGGATCAGGATCGTAATTGAAGAGTGACTCATTGTCACAAGGAATAGATAGACCTCAAATGGAGATCATGTAGTGTCAAAGATTTTGAAAACACTTTAATCTTTCTTAAGGGACAAGTCTGTAGAGAAAAAAAACAAATTTTAAGTACAATTTCAAGTCACAGTAAAGTACAAAACCTTTTTGGGCTAAGTATTTACTTGGGAATTCTTTCGGACCTTTTATTTGAATAATTGTTCATTCTTTCAAAGAATTCTTTTGGACCTTTTATTTGAATAATTGTTCATTCTTTCAAGCAAATTCTTTCAAGCGTTTATTTTTCTAAGCTAATTTATTTTGGATCCTTTTTTGGCTAAGTGTTGAATTCTTTTGGACAAATTGTCTAAGACAAATTTTACAAAATCATTAATTCTTTCATATAAAATATCTGAAGCAAAAGATGAAGACCTATTTATTTTGGAGAAAATTTTATGCAACAATTTCCCCAAAGACATATTTCTTTCAGAGAAACTTTTTTCATCAAAAAATCCTAAGGGTCATTTCATTCAAGAAAATTATCCGAATAAATTTTTTAAAGGGTATTTTTTCTATAACAAAGTGGCCAAAACACTTTTTCCAAAGGGTCTTTTCTCAAGAAAGTGAACCAAATAAAATTTTTGAAGGGTCATTCTACAGGAAAGTGGTCCATTTTCAAAAGTCTTGAAAGGTCAATTTTTAAGGAAATGATCCTATACATTTTTTCTAAAGGTTATTTTCTTTAGACAAATTATGTCATAGATAACGTCCCAAGGGGTTCTTCTCTCAACAAAGTTACTTATAAAATTTTCCATAAGGTTCATTTCTCAAGAAAATGTTTGAGTTTAAGCAAACATCTGAAGGGTATTTTTTTCAAGGAAGGTGCTCTAAAAAAAATGTCTAGAAAATGGTCCAAAGGAAATATCCCATGGAATTTATGATCTAGATAGTTGCACAAACATCAATTTCAAGCTACAAAAAATAACTATTTGAATTCAAAAAGTCTAGGATGGCCCCATAAGTGTAAAATTCAAGCACAAAAGATGACTATTGGTTTTTAAATATGCAGTGATGGTCATGTGGATGTCAAATACGTTCATGTAGATGTAAAAGTACAAGACATGTAAAATAGAAATTTGTATTCAAATGGTTTCAAGATCAATGATCTGTATTCAATCTGATCAAAGATCTAGTGACATGCATGAAGTCAAGAAGTCAATAAGATGGTTTTATGGCTATCAAAATCAGGCCACATAAAGTAACTATTTGAGTTCAAAAGGTCCTTAAAAGGTTTAAAGTTGGTTGAGATCTGAAGGTCCACATGAACCTACATATTGACACATGATATCTAATATCCTGTGTTAGAGTCAAACAAGTCAAAAGGTCCCTGGGTTAAATCTCTTCAAGATCTACAAGTTGGAAAATATCTAATGGTATGGGTTCATGAATTTGGGATCCAATGGTATGCATTCACTAATAAAGGGATGGATTTGAGATAAATCAACAATCCACATTTGATCTTATAAAATATCCAATGATGAGCAATGATTGGCAAGTCAATGGGCCCAAGTAGATCAATGGCATGCATTCAATCATGGAAAGGTGATCAATGGAGTGAGATGGGTCAAAAGATTTAGTGAATATAGAGGATAAATGTGTAAGTGATAAGTGCCAACAACACATTATACTGGTAGGAGATCAATGATCAGTGGTCATCCAAACTATCAAGATTTAATAATGCTTGGTCTCTACAATAAGTGAAGGGTATCCCAGGACATTCTTTATGGTAGCTGACAAGCTAATTTTCAATTGAGACAAGCAAATATGAAGTAGCTAGATTAGAACATAGACCAAAATAAAACTAGGGTAGATATTGTAGAGACCAAGCATTTCCATTAGAACTCCATATAGATCAAATAGGTTGTTTAGACCTAATACATAGACCAGTGTTTGTGAAGTAAGGTCAAGTAGTTTACAAGTTTTCATAAATGTTGTGATTGTGTGAAAACTAATGATTTGAGATTGGTTTTCAATCTATAGAATGGACCCAAGTTTGAGTTGGAATAAATTCATATGTAAATGTTATAATAGGGAGATGTGTTTCACCTATCATTAGGGTCACTTTTCAATGAGTAGTTATAGTTGGCCACCTAAAGTAGATGTGGCATAATTCTACCAATTCCAAGATATTGATTCTTATCAATAGATCATTAGATGATAACATGGAGTTCCAAAAAGAGACCTGGTATTTGGATAAGGATAATAAGCATTCAATTATTTTATAGAATAGGCTATTTTTTGATAAGGTCATGACTCAACATCCTCAAGAATGTTAATCCATAAAAAGTGGTTGGGATTTTTTCAATGCATAGCTCTATCCTCTCTTTCTTTTTTCTATAAATATAGGCTTCCAATCCTTAAAATGGATCCCTCTTTTTGGTATGACCAGACTTTTTTTAAGTTTATACTGTGATGCCTTTTTGATGTAATAAAGATCAAATTCCATCCTTTTCTAAGCTACATTAAAGTATGCTCCATGAATTCATGTACTGTGGTTAAGTGAATGTATGTTCCTTGTTTATGTCTAAGTTTTTATCACCTTCAAGAAGAGCTTAGTAGTTATTATAGGTCATTGTAAGTGTAATTTACAATCTATTATCTAGCTTGAAAGTGGTATTTTCCCTCTCTTGCTAATTTGATAGCTGATTAATGCCTTATTCTAAAATATTTATGTGAGATTAATATTTTTTGATCTTTAAGGTGTCTCATAGTGTGTATTGTGTGAGTTTAAGTGATTAAATCATTGGTGTATCACCTCTTTTACATGCTTTTATAAGTTTTTATCAAATATCTTTCCCTTTTCCAAGCAAGTGCTAGTTTAGGTTTAGTTTAGGTGATAGATCCATAAGGAAGCTGACCTTCTCCAAAGGTCTAATCTATTATTAGGATACCCATAGCTTAAGATCAGTCCCATGTTGGACTAGATTTAAGTAGGAAGATTTGAACAATCGCCTCCTCAGCTAGGGTGCAAATATAGAACACTAATAGTTTTGGCATATCTAGTGGGACCTAGTTTCTTTGGCATAATTAAAGTTTGAATATTGAAAAAAAAAAATTAGTAGCAAGAGATATCTACCATCATAAAAATTTAAAGATCCTTCAGGTTACAGAGCTCATAACATCTTCAAGATAGTGATTTTATGCTAAAATTTACAACAATATCATCAGGTAAAGGTATTCCTTTTGAACATATTGAATTGCCTTTTAATTCTCATAAAATATTAATATTCAATAGTACAAGACCTTATCCTCTAAAACCACATTCATCTTCTAGTCATTCTATTGTTTTATTCCAATCTATTATCCCCATAATCCAAATTCCTTTTTCTCAAATGGTTATCAAGACTAAGGTATTTATCCCATTTAATAGGGGTAATCCCCTTAATTTATCCCACTATGATGACATTCTTATGTCTACCCTAAAAAGTATCCCTTTCTTCTCTATAAAATTAGATAAAATCAATGCGATTGAACATATCCAAAATGTTGCCAAATTATGTTATGTTCATAATGTTACTCAGGATAATGTGGCTATCAGATTACTTGATTCCTCATTCAAGGGAAAATAATTTTAATGATATATGAATCTTCCTTTGACCTTCATCACTACTTAGGATGAGTTAGGTGCAACCTTAGGAAATTTCAAGACAAGTCTGATCATCTATCTTTGGTCGAACAACTGAATACTATACAAAGGTACCCCTATGAGTTCATGTCTAATTTTACCTCATATTATAAAAGACATGGAATAGGATCCCTGTATTGGTTAGACCATCCCTAGAGTATGCATTTTTGTACTATCTTAAGGCCCTTAATTTTGATATAAGTGTCATGATACAGTCTATGGGTGGTAATACCTTGCCAAATGCCTATGAAATTGCTATCAGATCAAAAAATAGCCTAATACAAGTTTGTAAACTTACTCCAAGGCCTCTAATGCCCATATTCCTAGAACTAGAACCTATCCCTCCTCCTCAAGTTCCCCATATTCCATCTATAGCCCCTATTGCATCTTTAAAAGTCCAAATTGTAGCCCCTCCTAATCAATCTAGTGAGATTGGTGATCTAAAAAACATGTTACACACTTTTAGAAATGAGATTATTCAACTCAAGAGACAATACTACTAAGCTAGACCTTACCATCAAAAAAACCAGAATACTTATCAGTCTTTCAATAACCAAAGACCTCCTTATCAAGGTTTCAAGGACAATATATAACCTTATAAAAATCAAGGAGCCATAACCCAAACTAAGTCATATACAACCCTTGATCCCAATATGCCTTCTAGTTCAAAATCTATTGTTCCTCAAAATAACGTGATGCAAGATCCAAGTTGGCAACCTTTCAATCCAAATGATGCTCAAAATCAAACCTTGGTATCACAAGATATTATTGTGCCACAAATGACATAGGAAGAGTTCTCTCTTCAAGGTGGTTAGTATAAAGACATGAATATAGCATTCCAAGAAGAAGCTCAAAAAGTTCTAGGGAAGCCTAATGCAACCAATGTCAATTGGGATGATCATATTGCATTCAACCAAGTTGGTGAAACTAGAAACAAAAATGGTCAACTGGTAGCTTTGACTAGAGATAAAATAAGAACAGTTGAAGAATCTCAAGATGTGAACAACACTTATAGTGTTCTTAATTTTTTTTCAAAGAGTGTCAATGATTAATTTGTTTTTCCTATAGTACAAAATATTCATAATATAGAGACAGTGAAATTTTCCCAAATACCCCTAACTAGAAAATAACCAATGGCTCCAAAGTTGTAGCCAAAGGTTAGTGGAGCATATTTAAGCATAATATAAAAAATGAAGAAATTAAATGTTATAATTAGCATGTGGGATTCCCTTTCCATATAGGGTAAAAGGAAATGTTTATTCAAGAGCTTTCAAATATTAAGGTATCTAAAGAACTGGCTAAGAATCAAGGAGTTGTCTTGGCCAATTTAGACCAACAAATCAAGCAACCTAATTAGCAGATACATAACATGAAAAAGGTAGAAAAAAACAATTTTAAATCAATTAAAACCCCTCCATTTTATCTCTTTTTGGTAGTAGTTGACTGCTTAGTTCATAATTGTATGGTAGATAGTGGAGCTATTAACAATGTCATGCCCAAACAAGTTGTATACAAGCTTGGCTTGTCTATGATCCAAATACCAAAGGAGTATTGTAATTAGATGTATCACAAATGAAGATAGTAAGTATAATAAAAGATATAAAATTGAAATTACATGCTTTCCCTAATGTTGTTATTTATCAATATGTAGTTATAGTATACTTGCCTCCCTATTTTACCATGTGCATATCAAGAGACTTTACTTCAAAGATTAGAGGATATTTGTCAGTTGATTGGACCTATTTAATGTTTAGAACCAAGTATGGTACAAAGGTGGAAATACGTTTGAAACCTATTTCAATATTTCATTTGGAGCGATATATGTCAAGTATGATAAACATTAATTATGTTATATCAGACAAGGTACTAGAAAATAGTGAGGTAGAATCTAAATCACCTCTAGATGGAGTCCCAGATATTTTCCTTGATGAGTGGACCTATGATTTACATGGACATCATCCCTGAAATTTAATTAAAGAAGAGGGACTTGGTGTCTATTATCTTCATGAAAATGATGCACTAATTCTAACATTGATGAAAGACGAACAACCTAGTGATGGACTATGGTAGCTATATTTTGATGGATCTAGGAAGAAACATAGCACTAGATCTGGAATGATGTTAGTTTTCTCTAGCCAATAAAAGGCATTTATCTTATCTCAATTTTTAGTTTGGTTGTTCCAATAATGTTACTAAATATGAATCACTAGTGCATGGTTTACAATGGACAAGAAAGATGAAGGTCAATTATTTACAAGTTTCTGGAGATAGTGAACTAGTAGTTCACCAAGTAAGGGGACTTAATATATACAATAGTCCACTACTTAGGTCTTATAATCATATAGTATGGGACCTATTTGAAGACTTTCAAGTTTTCAATATTTAGGCCATATCAAAAAATAATAACAAGCATGTAGATAGGCTAGCTATTATTAGGTCATAATTTAGTATCCTAGATGACATAAAAAGGGAAAAAAATTAATCACACATCAAGGTAGTTGTGAGACCTTTTGTCCTAAATAACCATGATAATTGGCAAGTATTTGAATAAGATAGCTAGATTATTAGATTCTTACAAGAGGAAGCTAAATTCTCCTCAAGGAACCAAGATAAGCATTTACAATAGTATGATGACCATATTGTTTAATTAAATACAAACAAGCTACCTAAAGGGTTGGTCACCCTTGAAAACATATTCAAAAAATATGATGAATTGAGAAAAGAAAAATTTGCTTTATCAACCAAGGAAGAACACTATACAAATGTGGAGATTGTCATTGGAAAGAGTTTAAAATTGGGTAAAGTTTGCACATATTTAGAGAAAGAAGCTTTTATTAAGTTATGTTCAAGTTTTAAAAATGTCTTTGTGTGGTATTATAGTGACTTTAAAGGATTTGATCCAATTCTAGCTCAACATAACATTGAGTTAAAAGATGAGACTAGGCTACTCAAACAAAGGCAAAGGCTAATTAATGCAAAGCTTGAACCTCTAATGAGAGTTAAACTGCATAAGCTCATTAAGTCAACTATAATATTTCAAATTAAGCACTTAACTTGGGTGGAAAACCTTATTATAGTATGGAAAATTAATGGTTAAATAAGGCTATGTGTTGACTTTTATGACTTGAACAAGGCCTTTATTAAAGATCACTACCCATTGCCATCAATGGAACATATTTTACATCTATTTGTAGGTTCAAAAATGTTCTCGATCGCTATATGGATACAATCAGATTTTGGTCAAAGAAGAAGACCAGTTTAAAATATACTTCACCACAAAGTGGGGGACATTTACATATAGAAATATGCCTTTTGGCTTATCTAATGTTGGAGCCACTTTTTAGAAGGCCATGGACATGGCATTCTAGGGTCTCCTCAATAAGTTTATTATTGTTTATTTGTATGATATAAAAATATTCTCTAATAGTACAAATGAGCATATGATTCACCTCAAACTTGTGTTTGAAAGGTGTAGGGAATTTAGAGTGTCCTTGAATCCAAAAAAGTGTGTTTTCTTTATGCATGAAGGTAGGCTTGTTAGACATGTCATTTCAAAATATAGTAAAAGCATAGACCTTGATAGGATATAATCAATTCTTATACTTTAATTACCTAAGCACAAGAAAGCCTTCTAAATATTTTTAGGAAAAATAAATTTCATAAGGAGATACATCTTAAATTTTTCTACGTTAGCCAAGTCACTCACAACTATGCTAAAGAAGGGTTATATTTTTAGTTGGTCCAAATAAGGAATGAGAAGATTTGAAGAGATAAGAAAAGCTATAGATAGTGCTCCTACACTGATGAACCCTAACTTTATAAAGTATTTCTTCTTATATAACTATGCTAACATTGACATAATTTCAAGTATTCTCATGCAGCAAAATAAAGAAAATTTAGAGCAGCCAATAGCCTTCTTTAGTCAAGGCTTAGAAGAATATGAAATAATGTATTTTTTTTTTATAAGCATGTTATTTAAGTCATAAGGTCTCTTAAAAAAATTAGGTACTTATTGTACAATAATAAAATACATTTGATGGTTACACATCCAAGTGTCAAATATTTTCTTCTAAATAAAGATATAAATGACAAGAGAGCTAGTTGGATAACCAAGGTCATGGAATATGATATTGAGATCAAAGTCACAAAGCTAGTTAGAGGCAAAGGACTTTGTGAATATCTATCCCAAGACTTTTAGGAGACTAATGAACTAGTTATGGTGTCAAATGATGAAAAATTTGTAAATAACTAGGCCTCATCTTCCAACTGGTTTGAAGATATGGTAAGGTATCTAAAGGATGGTATTTATCCTTCTTATTTGACTCCTTTAAAGAGGAGATATTTTAGATTTTAGTCAATTCCTTTCCTTATTATTGATAATTTATTATTTAAAAAGGATATGAATGGCATACTATTAAGATGCATAGAACCAAGTAAAACATAAAATTTACTTGAGTAGTTCCATGATGGACATGGTAGATGACATTATTCAGCAAGGATCATAACCCATAAGATCATGAGAGGTGGGTATTATTTTCCAAGTTTATTTGGTGATTTCCATACATGGACTAGTAAATATAGATGGTGTTCCATGTTTTTTGGAAAGGTGAATCTTGTAGCATTACCTATCTAACCAAATTCAATAAATCAACCCTTCATCCAATGGGTATTGAAATTTATTGATCTCATTAATCCCCCTTCAAGATCAGGACACAAGTGGATCCTAACTACCACAAATTATTTTACCAAATGGATATAGGCAATGAAATTAAAAGAATATAATGAAACAAATGTTTTGGACATCTATGAAGGTTTGATCACTGGATTTGGAGTCCCTTCAACTATAATTTTTGATAATTTTATGGCTTTTTTAGGATCTAAGATCAGCTAATGGGCAGTTCAACATAGTGTTTTACTCAGTACCTCATCAAAATATTATCCATAAGGAAATGGCCTTATTGAATCCACTAACAAGAATTTATTTAAGATCATCATGAGGACTATAGAATATAATTAGATATCATGGAATTTAAAATTGAAGTAAGCTCTATTGGCTGATAGGATCACATATAAGAGGTTAATTGCCAAATTTCCATACAAGTTGGTATATGATAAGGAAGCAAGAATGCATATTTCTCTTGAATTCCATGCTTTGGAATTAATGCATCAGCTTGAGATTTTAGATAATGAGCCAATGGAAATAAGATATGATAAGCTCATGGAGATAGAAGATATAATGCATCAGTCCATGTTGTCTATGAAAGTCCATTAAGAAATGACAAAGAGATATTTTGACAAAGGAATTTATTCAAGAGTTTTCCAAGAAGGAGATTTGGTATTCAAGTGGGATGAGGATAGAGTTAATCCAATAAATCACAAAAAATTTGATTCCCTTTCATGTGTTTTATATGCATTCTCTAATTTAAAATCCCACAATGCTTTCCAAATCATAAGGATGAATGGTGAAGAACTTCCTACCCTAGTCAATGGGATACATCTCAAGCACTGCTATTAAGGAAAGCTAAGTCACCTATACATAGTTTTTTTTCTCTCTAATTGTTTTTATAACACCTTAGTTAGTTTCCTTTCTTTTGTCCCAAATAATTTATTTTGTTTACATAGGTGTTGAATCGTTAGCTTCTTTTACTTTTTAGGATTAGTTTCCCTTTCAATTTGCTTCTTTCCCTATTTGTTGGAATTATTATCTTTGAAAGTCAAAAGGACGTCTTGAAGTCATGTAAATGATCCATAAATTATCTATTATGAGTTATAAGTCATGTCTTCAAGCATAACAAGCATGCTACCCATCCAAGTCACCAAAGATGTCAACCAAATTTGGTCTACATACCAAAAATGTGCATAGTCTAAGAGTTAAATGGAAGGAGAAGGATCCTAATTGAAGAGTGACTTATTATCACAAGGAATAGATAGACCTCAAATGGAGATCATGTAGAGTGCAATGATTTTGAAAAAACTTTAATCTTGCTTAAAGTGTGTGTTGTCAGATTCTATGAGACAGGTCTACAGAGCAAAAAGCAACATTTCAAGTACAAGTTCAAGTAAAATATAAGTACATATTATTTTTTGTATAAGTCTTTAATTAGTAATTATTTTGGACCTTTTATTTGACCAAGTGTTCATTATTTTGGGCTTTTAATTTGCTAAGCTAATTTCTTTTGGACCCTTTTTGGCTAAGTGTTAAATTCTTTTAGACAAACTATTTGAGATAGAGTTTTCAAAAGCATGAATTATTTTAGAAAAAATGTCTAAATCAAAATATGAAAACCTATTTCTTTTGGAAAAATTGTTCCATAATAATTTTCCCAAAGACCTATTTCTTTCAAATAAATTGTCTGCATCAAAAAAGCCTAAGGGTCATTTCTTTCAGGAAAATTGTCATAACAATTTTTCTGAAGGGTACTTTTTATATAGTAAAGTGGCCAAAACAATTTTATCGAAGGGTATTTTATTGAGAAAGTGAACCAAATAGAAAGTTTGAAGGGTCATTTTAGAGGAAAGTGGTCCATTTTTAAAAGTCTCTAAATTTCAATTTTCAAGGAAATGATCCTTTACATTTTTCTGAAGGGTATTTTCTTTAGACAAATTATGTTATAGATAAAGTCCTAAGGTGTTGTTCTCTCAACAAATTTCCCTATATAATTTTCTTAAAGGGTCATTTCTCAAGAAAATGGTCTAATTCAATAAAAGTTACAAAGTGTCTTTATTTTCAAGGAAGGTGCCCCAAATAAAATGTCCAGCAAAAGGTCTAAAAGAAATAGATATGGAATTTGTGATCTAGACAATTACACAAATGTCAATTTTAGGCTACAAAAAATAGCCATTTGAACTAAAAAATTCTAGGATGGCCCCATAAGTGTCAAATTCAAGCATAGAAGATGATCATTGGTTTTAAAATATACAATGATGGGCATGCAAATGTTAAATACATTTGTGCAGATGTCAAAATTCAAGCCATGACAAATAGACTTTTGTATTCAAATGGTTTCAAGATCGATGGTATGTGTTCAATTTGAGAAAAGATATAGTGGCATGTGTGAAGTCAAGAATTCAATAAGATGTTTGCATGGCTATCAAAATTAGGCCACATAAAATAACCATTTGGGTGTAAAAGGTCCTTAAAACTTTTAAATTTGGTTGATATTTGATGGTTTGCATAAGTCTGCATACTAAAAAATAAATATAATGGCCCATTCTAGAGTCAAAACAAGTCAAAATGCTGCTAGGTTAAATACCTTAAATAGATGCAAGTTGGATAATAACTAATGGTACAGGTTCATAAATTTGGGATCCAATGGTGTACATTCATTGATAAAGGGATGGATCTGATCTAAATCAATGATCCACATTTGATCTTATAAAATATCCAATTTTAGAGTGGTGACTAATAGGTTAATGGGTCTAAGTAGTAATTACATGCATTCAATAACAAAAGGTGATTAATAAAGTGAGATGGGTCAAAGGAGTTAATGAATCTACATGAAAAATGTGCAAGTGACAAGTGGCAATAGTGCATTAGATTGATAGGAGATCAAAAATCAAGTCATTTAGACTGACAAGATCTAATGATATGAAAGAGGTCAAAATGTAAATGATCCAAGTTAGTTTTTGATAGACAATGAATGAAGGGTATTCTAGGGAATTTTTTACAGTAGGTGATGAGCTAGTTTTTATTTGAGACAAGTAAATACAAAGTAGCTAGATTCAAAAATAGACCAGAATCAAACCAGGGTAGATATTGTAGAGATTAAACATTGCCAATAGAGCTCCATAAGATAAAATAGGTTTTTTAGACCTAATATAGAGACCAATGTTTATGAATCAAGGTCAAGTAGTTTGTAGGTTTTCATGAATGTTGTGAGTGTGTGAAAACTAATGATCTAATATTAGTTTTCCATCTATATAATGGACCCATGTTTGAGATGGAAAAAATGCAAATGTAAACATGATCATAAGGAGACATGTCTCACTTATCATTAGGGTCACTTTTCAATAAACAAATATATTTAACCACCCAAAGTATATGTGGCATAATTCTACCAATTCTAAGATATTGGTCTTTGTCAGTAGATCATTAGATGATAACATGGACTTCCAATAAGAGATCTGGTAGTTGGATAAGGATAATAAGCATTCAATTATTTTTCATAATTTGTTCTTTGTTGATAAGGTCATGACTCAGCATCCTCGATAATGTTACTCCATCAAAATTGGTTGGGCCTTTTTCAATGCACAACTCTCTCTCTCTCTCTCTCTCTCTCTCTCTCTCTCTCTCTCTCTCTCTCTCTCTCTCTCTCTCTCTCTCTCTCTCTCTCTCTCTCTCTCTCTCTCTCTCTCTCTCTAAATATAGGTGTCCAAGGCTTAAAATGGATCCATCTTTTTGGTATGACCAGACTCTACCAAAATTTGTACTATGATGCCTTTTTGATGCAATAAAGACTAAATTTTATCCTTTTCTAAGATAAATTGAAGTGTGTTCCATGAATTCACATACTATGGTTATGTGAATGTATGTTCCTTACTTATATTTAAGTTTTTATCACCTTCAGGAAGTGCTTAGTAGTTCTTACAAGTCATTATAAGTGTAATATATAGTTTATTGTCTAGCTTAAAAGTGGATATTTACCCTCTCTTGCTAATTCGATAGATGATTAAGCCTTATTATGAAATATTTATGTGAAATTGATATTATTTGGTCTTGAAAGTGTCTCATAGTGTGTATTGTGTGAGTTTGAGTGATTAAATCATTGGTACATCACCTATTTTACATGATTTTATAAGTTTTTGTCAAATCTCTTTCCTTTTTCCAAGCAAGTGGTAGTTTAGGTGATAGATCTAGAAGTAAGTCATCCTCTTCTAGATGTCTAATCCATTATTAAGATACTCATATCCTAGGATTAGTCCCATGTTGGACTAGATTTGAGTAGGAAGATCTAAAAAATCCCCTCCTTAGTTAGGGTGCAAATATAGAACACCAATAGTTACTAGTGATTTTATGATTGGAATAAGAAACATTAGTTAGAGTAGTGGTAATAAGGTATTGATGAGTATTGAAAAAGAGTATCTCAACATTTTATGGCATAGACTAAAATTTTGCATGCATCTCATTATGTAAGTACATATTTGGGAGGAAGGGTTTAATGAGATACATCTAATTTGGAGGAACTTATAAATACCTCTATGGGGAAATCTCCTACCATGATAAGTAAAATTATCTTTGAGTAACTGATGCAAAAAAATCAACCAAACCTTTGAGAGGCCATAAATTTTGACCTATATGTTGAGGTCAACATACCCCCATTTCTAAAAAATGGGGACCCTTATGATAAATTGTGCATACTTGTACCTTAAAATTTAAAATTCACTTGATCAGAGTGTTATTAGCATGTTTACATATTATTTGTATTTGAAGATCATCCATACCTTGACTTGATTGGATTATTTGTTCATGGCTCTAGTTTGACCTTGTTTAAGTTGCTAAAATTTTCCCTTCATATTTTAAGTTGTAGGTTTAATGGAACCATCCTTGAATGAACTATGCCTAAATTTTATAGTTTAAATCCCAACTTAAGAATTTACTAGCCTTTGGTTTGTAGAAAGTCAAAATTAAATCCATGTTTAAATCTTCTTGAAACCCTCATTCAAGAAACCCTGGCATAGGTTCTTTTAGACCGAATTCAAAATTAGTAAAAACAAATTATGTGAGAACACTTTAAAAATGCCATAGACTTAATTCATTTTTTATACTAAGGCTTAGTCATGTTTTTCAATATGACCAAACCTTAGTCTAAAAATTATATGCTTGGTACTGTTTATGTCTCAAGTCCCTTATTTCCTTTTACCTTAATATGGTCTAAATTTATCAATGTAGGGTCATTTTATTATGTTCCTAAGCTTGGTTTGAATAATTCATGGTATTTTTGTTATAACTTAGACTAAAATCTTAGTCCTAAAGTCTCAATCATGTTTCTTAACATAAAAAATACCTTAGTCTTAAGATTTTATCCTAAGTTCCATAGACCATTGAGGCCTAACTTAAGCATTATGATAGTTTGTAAGATCAATGACATACATTTACTTGGGTGAACATAATCAAATGATGAGAGATGGGATTGATAAATCTAAGATTTTGATCCATGGGACCAATCTCGCTCAAACCCATAGATCAAGATCAATGATCAACATTCACTTGAATGGCCAAGATCCATTGATGCAAGATCAATATTAAGAATAAAAGGGTCCCTTTTTATTAAATAGACCTATCCTAATACATTACCCTAAGGTTCTATTTTCATTTATTAATACAATAAAACCTTAGGATAAAACCTTATGCCATGACTTTTATTCAAAGGGTCTTATTGTTAAAAAATTAGCTTAGATATTTTACCTTAAATTTTTGGTGTATTTATCAGGTACAATGAAAACTTAGGTTACAAATATTATGTTAATTCCTTTTATTATTAGTCATGGGGTCCCCATTTTATTATGTTCTAAGACTAGCTTAAACATTTTAGCTTAAGGTTTATTTCATGTTTATAAACATGAAATAAAACCATAATTAAAATATTTAACCTAAGATCTTTATGTGTTCTGACCCTTACTTAAACGTTGTGCATCTTTGCAAGATCAACATTCCACATTTTCTCACATAAATATAATCAAACGAAGCATAGACAATCAAAGTTTCAATGACACCTCCAAGATAATAAGGAAGTGATAAGTGGCATGGTCACAACCAAATAAAAATGAATATCCAATGGTGGTCCATCCCATATATCATAATCAAATGACCCAAATTAATTTAAAATATAATGATTGAATGGCATGAGATGAGGGTAGAATTTTCAACATACTTTAGAGTATAAGAGAGACCACCACATGGTGAGAATGCATTAAATAGAAATATTGATAGGATACAGAGCTCAGAATGCCCACAGGACTACCAAGTGGCACAACCTTAGGGCCTAGTACAAATTAAAGCTCATGCATCTTCCAAAGATCAATAATTTGTGTTGATTCTTACCCATTAGATCTAACATTGCATAATAAATGTTATAAAGTTAAAGACCCTAAAAGCAAACCTAAGGTGGACACATGGAAAAAGCATGTGAGCTTATAGAAATGATAAGGTGTAGAGTTTAAAAGGCCCATGGGACTACCAAATGGCATGACCTTAGAGCCAAATACATATAGTGACCAATGATGTTTGACTCAATGGATAAATATCAATGAACCATATTGGTCTGTGTAAGATAATCTTATGACATGAGATAAAAGGCAAGATTTTAAAGGGTAATGGTCACTTTTTGAAACTTAATGAGAAAAGTGTCATGAAAAGTGCCACAAGGATGCCACATTAGTACCACATAAGTAGAAAACAACAAATCTAAATCTCTTATGGTTTAGAAAAGCAAAGGTATAAATACATGATCTAGATGGAAATATAAGGTATGAATCTCACTTAAGTACAAATATCCATTGCCATTAAAGCTTCAAAAAATACCTAACAAATATAAAATCCCTAATTTGATCCTAAATTAATGACAATCAAGTCTAAGAGATTGAATCATCATTTAAGCATAGGTAATTGAACCCAAAATCAAACTATAGACCACTAGGGAGTAGTTTAACAAACTCACAATCATGGTAGATTGAAGACACAGAGAAGATGTGGAATTCTAAATTTAGATGTAGAGGGGAAGATCTTTAAGGACACATAGTTTTATACAATGGCTCTAAACATAGGGGACAACAATTGGTCCTAGCTATTCTAGATAATTCAAAAGCAACTAGTGATTTCCAAAGAGGATAACTAGTTCATGAAAAGGAGATATTATGACATTATGTCCATCCAAATGACTGGTCTTGATTTCATTTTATCCAAACCAAAGGTATTGCATTGCATTGATGTTATCTCTCCCATATTTAAAGACTGAAAATTTGATAAAGGCATAATAGTTCATGAATGTAGCTTTAGGAAGGTTGTATATATTTCTCCTTTTGATTTTGAGAATTATTATAAGCTACATAATCCCCAAATAGACATGGCCATCATAAATAATTGGGCTAAGGAAAATGACTTAAAGACCATCCTTACCCTATGACTATATTCTGAGAATCAATTATTCTTGGACTTCAATGGTAACATCCTAATTAGCCAATTCAGACCTGGGATCAAGATGATTATGACCTTGATGAACATGCTATGTATAAATCTAACCACCACATATGTATACAAGCTATGGGTCCCCCTAGTATATTTTATGGTTGAGATAAAACTCACTCTTCCTTTTGGGGAGGTTATTATCACTTGTCTGAGTATATAATTCTCTAGAATAAAGAAGAAGACCAAGAGTTAGTTTTATATGATGTTATACTTGGTAGATACCCTACTTTCCACCACCAAGATTCTTAACATCAAATAATGGTTACCTAAGGGAACCCAAACAATCATCTAGTATTATTCCAAATTCCACTTTTTCAAGTACGAATATCACATATAATTCATATGTGATTATGTCTATCCAACTTTAGTAGATTCCATTACAAGAATATCAATAATGAGGGTAGATATTCTAATAAAGAAGACTATTGAAGCCATAGATGTTATATGGCTATATCCATATTGAACTATAATCAGGATTGAGGGCATACAATACACCCCAGTTAGATTACTAGTCCATGTGCTAATCAAAATGGTGAATCAAGAAGTAGAATTCTACATATGCAATGGTATAAATGGTTTATGTAGAAACAAGAGGAATGGATTGATCCATACCTTACCCTTAACCATTGATATGAATATGTTTCAAAAATGGGAAAATATTTAGGTTGCTCCCAAGCATAGAACCTATTTTAGATTATAGCATGATGAACTAAGACACTGGGTCCCCAATGAGAAGGTGGTAAAACATATGAAGGAAAAAGGGACCAATATGATGTATGAGAATTAACTTGACCCTTATGAACCAATGTATACCAAGTATTATTCATTCACTAAATTCTTGGCCAGGTTGAAGAAACATAACATCAAATTAGACACTAGATTATAAAGGGAATAGAAGGGCAATGATGATATATGGAAGATGGGACCTAGTCAATACCATTTTATAGGATGTAAATCTTCCAAACATCCTCCAACTTAGCCACAAATAAAGATACAAAGGCCAAAAGTATAGATTAAGTAGAGGCTAGAGGAAAGAATACCCAATGAGATGGCATCATCTTCTACCCATCTTGAAGAACTGAGTCACCTATTAAATACATAAGAATAATATCACTAGATCCTGAAGAAATAGTGGAAGATGCCATAAAGGCACTAGATAATGCCTATCAATTAGATGAGAAACAAGTCCAAGTAAAGGAAGATCATGTTAAAGAAGTAGAGGAAGATAAGGGGAAAGAAGTAACTTTAGACTTGGTCCCTGTTACAACCCAATCCAAAAGAAAAGTTGAGCTAGACTTGGTCCCATTAGGTGGAAATAATCCCAAGTTATCCCTCACTCATCCTTTAAGTGAGGTTAACCTTTTTAGTGAGGATAATCCAATTCATGTCCCAACCATTCCTGAATGGTTGATATATGGGAAGTTGTAAAAAATTCCTACCATGCACCATCCTTGGACCATTATAAAATCTATCAATATCCATGTGCATGATTAGCTCAAAATTTGTATTGTGGTCTTATAGAAGGAAGAATAATAAAGGATGGCTTCCCCAGGGGACTTAAGTGAGACACAAATTGAAACCCTAGCTCTAAATATAAATCAATCATCAGTGGGGGTTTAATTTGAACTAGAGACTGCTATCATGGAAAGAGTGATTGAAAATAAATCCATGGTCAATGGGGAAGAATTCACCTTCCTAAGGATAGATCCATTCACAAGTTTGAATCTAGTGGTATGTCAAAATCTAGGAGAATACAAATATTTTTAGGATAAAATCCTTGATCTAGCCCGTGCCTAATCAAAACAACTAAAAACAATAATCAAAGATATCTTGTAGCAGAACAAGAATCTAAAAGAATAGTCCATCTTGTCAATACATGAGGACCAATTTAGTAAATTTGAGATTACTATGACTAACTTGTTTAATTATTTAAAGTCAGTCAGAAGTAGATAGGGAGTGGTAAAGAAGTAGATTGTTATGACTACAAGCTATGTTGGCCAATGGCAAGCTACAAGCTATCAAGTGAAGGAATTGATAAAATATTTGACTAAAAACCAAATTCCTAACTTTAGAACTATCAACCTAGCCCATTTGAATATGTAAATGGATATATTGGTGGACAAGATCAAGGCCTTGAGTAGTTGGCCAAGCAATTGGGGGACATGTCTATAGACCTCAAGAAGTAGGAAGAAAATATGTTGCACATACTAGATAGCTTGATCAAGGAACCCACCAAACTTATCTCTCTAGGCCTTATCACAAATGATGATTTTAGTCATATAACTACTCAATTTATGCAATAAGTGAGGAGCCAAGGGCAAGGAAAGATAGGGGAGTACAAAAAGAGAATCATGGGCCTATTTTTATCATCAAAAGAGAAATAAGATATGTCAGGGGCATCAAACAATATTTGGAGAAGGATGACAAAGACTTCAAGAACCTAGTTTTTAAAGAAAAGGAGCTCTTCATGAGACCCATGGTGGATATCCAGCTCATCAATGAACAACATTATAGGTTGAAGATCTTGCAAGGGAAATAAAAGGCTACATCATAGCAATGATGCCAAGGCCAACCTAGTTAGGAATATTATATTTATAGAAACATTGCAATATTTTGAATATAAAAGATTATTTTTGTAAAGGCAAAGTGTAACTTGTAAAGTGCATTGCCTATTGGTCAGTCCATTAGGGAAAGTCTAGTGTATTCTAGAACTTTTATATAAAGGAGAACTATCCTAAAATTTGTACTTTTGTAATTGGATATGACTAACTAACATATTTCCTTACATTCTATAAAAGAAGTATTGTCAATTATAAAGGAGAGATATTTTTTGAGACAAAAACTTGTGTAAAATTTTGAGCAAATAATGCAAGCAAGGAATTCTATAAAGATTGTCCATATTCATTTGTGTCATTTATTATTATGGTTTTTCTCTCACTTGTTTGTTCCTATTTCTATATTTGAATGGTTCTTATGAATTATTAGTGTGCATCTTATAATTGTATATTTTTTATCTTGTGTTAATGATAGGTTGATTGAAATTTCTTAGGTTCATTTTGTTTCTTTTAATCTTATTACATTTGGGCTAATGTTTTTTTTCTTATAGGGTGAATATTTAAAGTGAACTTAGTTCCTATTTGAAATTTTATCATTCCTTAGATGTTTTCATAATGTGTAGTAATATTTGAGATCATTCTATTTCATATTATACATTGGTTAAGTGTATGCTCAGAATACATTTGAACTTTGTCATGATGTTTGGGATAAAGATCAACATCTCTTTTCTACCTTACCCTTCCTTTTGCTCTTTTTTTAACTAGATCTCTCTAGCTTAATTACCATTGTAAATATTTATTTTAGATTAGTATTTATATTATCTTTGATCATAATTCACTAATATTAGCTCATATTATTTCACTCTTTATAAGGATAACTAGCTGGCCATGGTGGCTCCCAACCACCAACATTTATAAATATTATGAAACAATCCACTTTCTTTGCCTCTGTTCCATCCATAAATAATAGGATTATCACAACCTATAACTCATGCACTAAATTATATAAATTATAAAATGGGAAGTGTTATTTAAACACTCTGAGCACCTATGATACATATTAGGCATCAACAAGTAGAGCTTTGTTGGCACTAGAAGGAGATCCATGTTAATTCTTTATAGATTTGTAGTATCTTTATTGGTTTTTATGAATTATGTTAAAATATCACTCTAGTCTTGCATATTTATGTTTATTTTAGCATAATAATTTAAAGTATGGTGATCTTCATGGTTTTAGATTGGTATTTATGCTTATTTAGACAAATATTGATATTTTTTGAAGACATATGTTGAATTATGGTAAAGATATATTTAGATTTGTGAACCCTAACATGTTTGAGGTTAGTAATGGAAATTTTGATTAACTATTGATAGATACTTTGAAAAATTGAGTTTATTTGAATTCAAATGTGTAAATATTAGTCATACTTACGTATTAGGACACATCTTTAAGCTAACCTAGTTAAAGATTAATATCTTTTGTATGAATCTTTTTAAAATTTTCTAAATGTGCATTTATAATCATTGTTCTTTATAAAGATAGTATTGATGCATCATATTATAAATAAGATTCAAAGTTATCAAGCTAGAATTACCAATAATCAAAACAAGGTCATGTTCAGAGACTAGGGAACCTCTTCTTGAATTAGAAGTCCATAGGAGAGCTAATTGAGACAAAGGTAAACACAAGCTTTCAAAGTCTTTTCTAGCTTCACCAATTTAGAGTTCTCCTATGTTCAATACCTATCAAGGTATGGCTTGGTTAGGTGGTTATTTGATCAATGTACCAGTTGTGGTATATGACCTTCCTTGCAATCCTAAAATATATTTTCTAGCATTTAGTCCTAGTGGCCTTATAATCGCTGAGGAACATATTAAATCATTCAAAGCTAATTTGAGATTGTTAAATGTCTCTCATGAATATATATCATGTAGACTATTTATTTTCACTTTTAAAGATGATGCATATGAATGGTTTCTAAATCTCCTTAAAAATTACATTACAAGTTCGGTTGATTTTAACATCTTCATTAACCAATTTGGTAACATTATTATTCCTTGTATCCTATACTAGTAATTCAACACAATGAAAAGGGATGCAAATGAGCCCATAAGATATTTCAATTCGAGGTTAATAGAAAATGTTCATTAGGACCATATCTCCCTACAAACTTGATGAAGCTTTATCCTTGGAAATCTATAAGGATGCCTTAGATCATATGACTTCTATATTTATAAAGTGAGATATTGGACCCATGAACACATTATCTATAGCTTATGTCAAGGTTGTGATTATTAATGATTAGATGCAACCCCAAGGATAATTGGTATACTACATTTCTAATGCTAATCCACAATTTCCTATTTTAAATGTTATTCCCAATGCTAACCAAAATGTACCTACCCTGAACCAATTACCAATCATGAACCAAATACCTTTGAGACATGTTCATCCTACTCAAAACTTGGGATTATTGAATAATGTTGCCCATGGATATCATCCATACGATAAAAATGATTTAATGCAACACCCAAGTTCATAATTCTAAGGCCCCAAAGAATGAGATTAAATCTATCCTTAAGATGGTTCAAAAGCTTAGCACTAACTTCCTTTAGTTATAAAGGCAAGTAAGCAATACTGGAGAGAGATCTCATAGGAATTACTCTTTTCAAAGGTTCAATAGGCCCACTAACATATTTTAAAATTATATCTACCACAACAAGAAGAATAGTGAGCCATCTACTAGAAAAAATGTGCATGATATAAATCTTATTGATGTTACTTTACTTGACTATTGTAGAGTTCATTATACTTCTAAACATGGTGAAATAGATTATGTTTAATTTTGTAATGCATTTAAATCCTTCCAAGAATAATTGGATACTTTTGAATTTTTTCCTAATAAGGATTATGATGTAGGTACATTTGGTTCCTCAAGGTCATCTAGGACTATTGATTCAACTTTCATGGGGGAGACATTTGAGTTCCCTTTTCAAGAAGACAATGAGGCTGAGCATATTCTTAAAGAGATTCATGCTTTTCAATTTTTTTTGAAAAAGACATATCCTCTAATAAATATGGATTAGAATCAACCATTGACAACTTCAACTCCTCTAAACAAATTTAAGACTCCTCCTGATACTACCTTAGACAAAAACCTAGAGCCTTTTAAGGGAAGAACTTCTAAACCCAATGCTGATGAATCTAATTTTTCCAATAGGATTGGGTGTAACATAGTAGAGGACATGAAGAATATCAAGGATAATATTACCTTACATGAGTTGACATAGATTACTGAATAAAGAGATCTATTTTTGGAATCTTTATCAATAAAGCCTAGTAAGTCTCAAAAGTTTACACATGTTAATGTTGCAATACACAAAAGTAAGGTAGATGTTTCTCCTTTCCTAATTATAATTAGTATATTTGGTAAAAATTTTCATAATTTTTTATTAGATTCCAATGCATCTTCAAATATAATACCCAAGGGTATTTGTGAATAATTAGGTTTAAGTCATATTAAATATGATATAGTCATGACTTATTTACATAAGTCAAGAGTCAAAGTGATTGGTGAATTATTAAATGTTTACATGAAAATTAACTTAGATCAAAAGATATAATATTTCACATATATCCAAGTGGTGGACATCCCTAATGATTATGGTATGCTATTGAGTAAAGATTGGACTAGAAGCATGAATGGTTATATGGCAATAGATTATTCACATATGTGGTTGCCTTAGAAGGGAGTACCCAAACAAATCATGATATAAAGGGAGCCTAAAATGAAACATATGATTATTGAATATAATGAAATCAATTAGAGAGTCAACATGGTTAACTCAAATCTCAGTATTTACATTCTTGACACCACAAAGGTATGCAACTCTAAAACTTATCATGCTTTACCTAGATTATAGAAACTCTATTTTTATGGGTTTAGATGAAAATCAAGTTCTAGAAGAGTATTTTTAATTAATCCCATTGGGAAAGAATATAATTCCCCTTAAAAACTTTATCTCCCATCCATCAATAATTTGGATAAGTATTAAGTACTAATTCTTGGATTACAATTTGTAATCAAGCATGAGGCCATAGTTTTCAATGATTCTTAACTAGTAGTCAATTAGGTCAAGATTAAATATCAATTAAAATTATCATATCTTAGTAAATATAAATTTAGAGTATGGGACTTAATTCAATGTTTTGATGCTTTTAACATTGTGTCAATCCCTAGGGAAGAAAACTAGGATGTTGATAAACTTGATTCAGTTGTAGCCAACCTTATGCCCAACCAAAGTTCCAAGTTGCAAAACCCTATAATTGATTTGATCTCATGTCCCTCAGTGCTAGATAATGCCAACCACTTTTAGGTATTTAATGATGATCAACAAATCATAGATTTCCTTACTATTTTAGGAGTATTTGAGGATCACATTATTGATGAAGCTAGTCTCCTTGATGATGAAGTCATTGAAAACAAACTTGAATATAAAGTCATTCAATTGAATGATAATAAGATCCATAAGGGAATGATATCCTTGGAGAGACTCTTTGATTCTAATAAATTGACTGAGGCTACCAAGATTTCTAAATTAAGTAGGAAGGATTACAATGCAATTGATCTTGGATTTCAAGTTTAATCTCAACTGGTTAATATTGGTACAACATGTACAAGTATACAAAATAAAAGAACCAGAGAAATGATGGCCAAATATAAATATATCATAGCATGGTCCTATGATGACCTAAATATATTTGATCCAAATGTCATAACTCACACCATACTTGAGAAAAATAGAGACTTATCAACCTAATCTTAGAACTACTAATATACAGAGAGGTCAAGAAGATCTTAGATGCCAATATTGTATTTCCCATTAGGTATTCTACTTGGGTTGCTACTTTAGTCCTAGTTAGGAAGAAAAATGGTGAAATCAAACTATGTATTGATTTTAGAAACCTAAATAGATCATCTAGGAAAGATAATTACCCCCTACCTTCTCTTAACCAAGTAATGCAAATCATTTTTGGTTTTGTCATGATGTCCTTTCTTGATATTTTTTTTGGATATAACTAAGTGATAGTAAATCAAGAATGTAGGATTAAAATAACCTTTACTACTAATTGGGGTACCTTTTCCTACAAAATAATGCCATTTGGGTTGATTAACATAGGAGCAACATTCAAAAGGGACATGGATCATGATTTCCAAGGTTTGGTAGGTAAATTAATTATTATATACATGGATGATATGCCTATATTTTATGAGAATAGGGAGGACCACATCATGCATTTACAACAAGTATTTGAAAGGTATAAAAGGTATGAGATTTCTCTCAACTCAAATAAAAATATATTTTATGTTACTGAGGGAAAAATGTTAGGACATGTTATCACTAAGGAGGGAATCTCTATAGACCTAGATAGAGTAGATTTTATATCAAAAATAGAGGCTCCTAATATTAGGAAAGAATTGAAGTGATTCTTTGGAAAAATTAACTTTGTAAGAAAGTTTATTTTTGGCTTTGTAGAAATTATCAAGACATTAAATGATATGCTAAAGAAAGATGTAAAAATAACTTGAAATGAAGAAACCAAGAAGGATTTTAAATACATCAAGGAGGCAATTGGACAATCTCCAATGCTAATAATACCAAACTTCTTCAAAGATTTATACCTTTATTCCTTTGCTTCTGATCATACTATATTGTAGTTTTAACTTAGAAAACTGATGGATGTGATTATCCAATTACTTTCATGAGAACAAACTTTAAAAATGTTGAGTTGAATTATTATTTAATTAAAAAATGAGTATGTGCTTTAGTTAAGGTAGTGAATAAATTTATACACTACATTCTTAGGAATAAGGTGCATGAAATCTTACCAAATCATATCACCAAGCTCATGCTAAGTCATAATGACCTAGGATAAAGGAGAGGTAAGTGGATGTATGTACTTCAATAATATGACATTGAAATGAAGACTAAAAAATTAGTAAGGTACCAAGGTCTAATTCAATTGATTACTAATACTAACCCCAAGCTATGTGTCATGCAGGTTGAATAATAAAGTTTTTAGTCTAATTATTGGTATGATCTTATTATCCATCTACTAATCAATAGAACTTATCCTGTAGGGTTTACTAGGGAGAAAAGAAGAGCCTTAAGACTCAAGTCAGCCCACTACCTTTTTAAAGATGGAGTGTTTTATAGGAAAAACTTCAAAGGTATTTACTTGAGGTGTGTATCCAAAGAAGAATAAACTAAAATCATGAGCACTTTTCATGAGAAGCTAGGAAGTGGACATCCATATGGAAGGACAAAAACTCATGAAATCCTTAGAGATGGTTAATATTGGCTAACAATATTCAAGGATGCCCATAAGCATGTAAGGCAATTTCATTCATGTCAAGTCTTCAGTACAAAAGACCTTAAGGCAGCCATGCCACTACAACCAGTTATGGTAGAAAAACCTTTTGCTCAGTTGGGACTAGATTTCATGTGGGTAATCTTCCATAATTCATTATAAGGTAAAAAATACATTCTAATTGATACTTAATATTATACAAGATGGACTGAAGTACTGGAAACTAAACAATGCATAACCAAAGAAGTGATTAGTTTTTAGAAGAAAACATATCCACTAGGTTTGGGACACTTATATCTCTAGTCTGTGATAATGGATCTACCTTTATATCCACTAAAATGATAGAATGGGAATATTATAACAATATAATTCTCAATTTATCCTCAAACCATTACCCTCAAGGTAATGGAGTATCTGAACCAATGAATAATAACTTGATGATGGTAATAAAAAAGTTTGCAGTAGACAAACCTATGACATAACATAAGCTTCTCAAATACACCATTTAGGCAAATAAAATGAGAACCAAACAAGACCTCAAAGTATCACCCTTATTAATAGTTTATGGCAAAGAACCCATCTTCCCCATCACCCTCAAGCCACTAATATACAGTTTCATGCAACAATATATAGAGGAAGACCAAGAATTTGCAAATTTAAGGCTGTTAGACATAATACAAATGGAAGATGTGAGACTAGAGGCTTTTGACAATTTTAGAAAACACCAAACCATAGTCAATAGGTGGTTTGATAAAATATCAAAAATAAAGGTGTTCAGGGAAGGAGACTTAGTTCTTCTTTGGGACAAGGCATCCAAACCTAAAGGTAAACATGAGTAGTTCACACCTTTATGGATAGGTCCCTACCAGATTTCTAAGATACTTGGAGACAACACTGTCAAGATGAAATGTCTACAAGGAGAAGAGTTCACACTACCCACAAATGGGTAGTACTTTAAACACTACTTTTTAGCTACTCCCCATGGGGTCTTCATAGAGTAAATTTCAAGGATAGTTAGAGTTAATGTAGGTAGGCTAGATTAGTTCCTATCTATTTTTTCCTTCATGTCCCTTGTCTGTACATAATTTTGTATATATTTTCTTTCTTTTCCTATTTTATTGATTTGTATTTTTGTGTTTTCTTTCTCTACTTTTTATTTACTTCTAATAAGTCCTTTTGGATAGCCTTTAGCTCAAAGTTCACTTAATTACTCAAGAACTCAATAGTTCAGAAATATAGGTATGAATATTAAGCATGTGTTGGCTCTGGGTTTAAAATATAAGCTTAATGTTATAGTTTAGAAAAATTTGTAAGGACTAATGGATAGGTTAGTTATTTCATAAGGTTTTAACCCTTTTTTTTATATAAGCTTGGTTTTAAGAAGGATTACACATATGGGATGAAAGATTGAATTATTAAGACATAGTCATGTTTGCACTTAACAAACATCCTTGCTTAGGATAAAGGTTGCAACCACGTGTGATTATTTGAAGATAAAACATTTGACCAAATCCATAAACTTGGATATCCTCATTCCCAACCTTTGCTAGAAATCTAAAATGATCTAAAAAATATAAAAATAAGAGCTTATTACAAAATCAAAAGATTTCCAAGCAAAGTTGATTCTAGTAATCTCCATTAGGGCTATGAATGTTTAGCTATAAATAGATTAAGATCTTGGATTGATCCAAAGGCATCTCTATCAAGGTTGTGGATGCCTAATTGGTAGTATATCAATGCCCAAGCTTTCCCTGAGCTAAAGTATGGTTCTTAATGGATATCCAAACATGTTATAAGTCAATGTTAATGGTTAAAGTCATGAAATTTAGAATTTTTTACCTAAATCCCATGGAAAAAAATAAGTGGAATCAAATCTCATAAACATCATGGCTAGGTTTTTATGTTTGATCCTAATTCTATAGGTACAAGACTTGTTTTAACCATGAACTGATCTTGATAATGGCATTGATCGAGTGGAATAAGTAATCTAGTTATTTGTTTGAACCAAAGTCTACAACTTCTAACATATTGCTATGTTCCCATAAAAGTCACCATTTATTGAGGTCAACATATCCACATTTCTAAAAAATAGGGACCCTTATGATAAATTATGCATATTTGTACCTTAAAATTGAAAATTCACTTGATCAGAGTGTTATTAACATGTTTACACATTATTTATATTTGAAGATCATCCACACCTTGACTTGATTGGATTATTTATTCATGGCTCTATTTTGACCTTTTCTAAATTTCTAATGTTTTCTCTTCATGTTTTAAGTTAAAGGTTTAATGGAACCCTCCTTGAATTAAATATGCTTAGATTTTATAGTTTAAATCCCAACTTAGGATTTTACTAGCCTTTGGTCTATAGAAAGTCAAAATTAAATCCATGTGTTAAAGCTTCTTGAAACTGTCATTCAAGAAACCCTAGCACAGGTTCTTTTAGACCAAATTTAAAATTAGTGGGAATAAATTATGAGGGAACACTTTAAAAATGCCATAGACTTAGTTCAATTTTTTTACTAATGCTTAGTCATGTTTTTAAACATAGCCAAAACTTAGTCTAAAAATTATATGCTTGGTCCCCTTTATGTCCCAAGTCCATTGTTCCCTTTTACCTTAACATGGTCTAACTTTATCGATGCAAGTTTATTTTATTATGTTTCTAAGCTTGGTCTGAATAAGGCATGGTCCTTTTTTTATCACTTAGACTAAAATCTTAGTCCTAAAGTCTCGTTCATGTTTATTAACATAAATAAGTCATTAGTCTTAAGATTTTATCCTAAATTCTATATACCTCTAAGGCCTCACTTAAGTATTGTGTTTTTTTCATGATCAATGACCCCACATTTACTTAGGAAAACATAATCAAATGGTACGAGATGGGCTTGATAAGTCTGAGATTCTGATCCATGGGACCAATCTCACTCGACCCCATGGATCGAGATCGACAATCCATGTTCACACAGATGGCCAAGATCCAATGATGTGAGATCAATTATAAGACAAAAAGGGTCCATTTTTATTATATAGACCTAGCTAAAGACTTTTCCCAAAGGTTTCAATTGTATTTATTAGTAAAATAAAATAATAGGATAAAACCTTATGCCATAACTTTTATTTGAAGGGTCATATTGTTAAAAAACATAGCTTAGGGATTTTACCCTAAAGTTTTGGTGTATTTATGAATATGATAAAACCTTAGGTTAAAAACCTTATGTTAAGTCCTTTTATCATTAGTTTTGGGTTCCCATTTTTATTATGTTCTAAGCTTAGATTAAACATTTTAGCCTAAGGTTTATTTCATGTTTATTAACACAAAATAAAAACATAGTCTAAAGTCTTTAACCTAAGATATTTATGTGTCATGACCCTTAATTAAAAATTATGCATCTTTTTAGGATCAATGATCCATGTTTTCTTGGATATATATAATTAAATGGAGTGTAGTTAATCAATGTTTTAATGACACCTTTGAGACAGTGAGGAAGTGACAAGTGTCACAGTCATGGATAAAGGACAATGAATAGCCAATGGTGGTCTATCTCATGGATCATAATTTAATGGCCCATGTTAATTTATGCTATGAAGATCAGATGGTGTAGGATAAGGGTAGACTTTTCAATGGACCTCTGAGCAAAATCAAGACTACCACATGGTGAGAATGTTTTAAATAGAAAGACTAATATGATAGAGAACCCAAAAGGCCCATGGGACTACTAAGTGGCATAACCTTGGGGCCTATTATAGATTGAATCTTGTGCATCTTTTAAATATCAATGATTCACATTGATTTATACCCGTTAGATCCAATGGTGCATAATTAATGCTAAAAAGTTAAACACCCTAAACATAAACCTAAGATGGCCACATGGTGAAAGTTTGTGAGCTTACAGAATTAACAAGGTGCAGAGCTCAAAAGGCCCATAGGACTACCAAGTGGCATGAAATTAGAGCCAAATACATATAGTGACAAATGGAATTTGACTCAAGGGTTTAATATCAATGAACCATGTTGGTACGTGTAAGATAATCCAATGATGCAAGATAAAAGGTAAGATTTTAAATGGTAACGGTCACTTTTTGAAACTTAATGAGAAAAGTGCCACAAAAAGTGCCATGAGGATACCATGGGGGCACCACATAAACAAAAAAGATAAATCTAAAGATCTCATGGGTCTAGAAAAACAAAGGTATAAATGCATGATCTAGATGGAAATATAAGGCACAAAGCTCACTTAAGTGCAAATAAGAATCACCATTAAAGTTTAATAAAATCCCTGACATCTAAAAAATCCTTAATATGATCCTAAATTAATCACATTCAAGTCTAAGAGATTGAATCATCCCCTAAGCAAAGGCAATCAAACCTAGAATCAAACTATAGACCACTAGGGAGAAATTTATCAAACCCAGAGTCATGGTAACCTAAAGACATAAAGAAGATGTGGAACTCTATATAAATTTAAATTTTAAGGGGAATATATTTAAGGGCACACATTTTGATGTAATGGTTCTAAACATAGGGGACAATAACTGGTCCCAGCTATTCTGGACAATCCAAGAGTAACTAGTCATTTCCAGAGAGGAAGAGAAGAACTTATCTGTGAAAAGGAGATATTATGAAGTTGTGGCCATCTAGATGACTAGTCTTCATTTTTATATAGCCAAACCAAAATTACTACATTACATTGATGTTATCTCTCCCATATTTAAAGACTACGAAATTGATAAAGGCATGATAGTTCATGAACGTAGCTTTAGGAACGTTGCATATATTTCTCCTTTAGCCTTTGAGAATTATTATAAGCTACCTATGCCCCAAATAGACATGGACACCTTAAATAATTAAGCTAAGCAAAATGACCTAAATACCATCCTTACCCCATGGCTATATTCTAGGAATCAAGTATTCTCAGACTTTAATGGTAACATCCCAATTAGCCAATTTAGACCTGGGATCAAGATGATTATGACCTTGATGAATAGGATATGTGGAAACTTGACCACTACCTATGTGGACAAACTATGGATCCTCCTAGTCTATTTTATGGTTGAGAGAGAACTCATTCCTCCTCTAGGGGAGGTTATTAGTACATGTCTGACTAGATAATTCTCTAGAATAAATAAGAAGACCAAGAGTCAGCTTTATATGATGGCATACTTGCTAGATACCCTACTTGCCACCACCAAGATTCCAAACATCAAATAATGGTCACCTGAGGGAACCCAAATACTCACCTAATATTATTCTAAATTTCACATTTTCAAGTATAGAGATCACATACAATTAATTTGTGATTGTGTCTATCCAACTTTAGTAGAGACCAATATAGGAATATCAATAATGAGGGTCAATCCTATAATAAAGAAGACTATAAAAGCCATAAGAAATATATGGCTATATCTAGATTGCACTATAATCAATATTGAGGGAATATAATTCACCCCATTTAGATTACTAGTCCACGCACCAATCACGATGGTAAAGCAAGAAGTGCCCTTCTATAAATGCAATGGCATAGATGGTTTTTATACAACCAAGAGGAAGGGACTACTCCACACCTTCCCCTTAACCATTGGTAGGACTGTGTTTCAATAATGGGACAATATGGAGGCTACTTCAAGCACATGACCTCTTTTAGATTAAAGTATGATGAACTAAGACACTGGGAGCCTAATGAGAAGGTGGTAAAACATCTGAAAGAAAAAGGGATCAATATGATGTATGAACATCATCCTGGCCCTTATGACCCAATGTATACCAAGGCTTCTTCATTCACCAATGTCTTGTCTAGGTTGAATAAACACAACATCAAACTAAAGGTTATATTACTAAGGGAATAGAATGGTAATTATGATATATGGTAGATGGGACCTAGGCAATACCATTTTCTAGGAGGTCAATCTTCCAAATCTCCTCTAACTCAACCAAAAATAGAGATATAAAGACCTGAAGTATATATTGAACAAAGGATAGGGGAAAGAAGACCCAATGAGATAACATCATCTTCTGCCTAACCTAAATAACTAGATTCACCTATTGAAGAAATAGACAAAATAACACTAGATCTTGAAGAAACAATGGAAGATGCCCTGAAGGCACTAGCTAGTTCTTATCAATTAGATGAAGAAGATGTCTAAGTAAAGGAAGCTCAAGATGAAGAAGTAGAGGAAGATAAGGGTAAAGAAGTATATTTTGACTTGGTCCCTATTGCAACCCAATCCAAAATAAAATTTAATCTAGCCTTGTTCCCATTAGGTGGAAAAAATCCCAAGTTGAACCTCATTCATCCTTTGAGTGAGGTAAACCTTTTTAGTGAGGATAATCCAATTTATGGCCCAACCATTCTTGAATGGTTTATAGATGGGAAGTTACATAAAATTACTACCATGCACCATCCTTGGGCCATTATAAAATCTATCAATATCCATGTGATTAGTTCAAACCTTAAATTATGGCCTTATTAAATGAATAATAACAAAGGATGGATACCCCAGTGGAGTCAAGTCAGACACAAATGGAAACCCTAGCTCTATAGATAACTCAATCATTAGTGGGGGTTCAATTTAATATAGAGACTACCAACATGGAAAAGTGATTAAAAATAAATCCATGATCAGTGGGGAGGAATTCACCTTCCAAAGGATAGAGATATTCACATGTATTATTCTAATAGTAGGTCAAAATCCAAGAGAAGACAAAAACTTTGAGGAGAAAATCCTTGATGTAGCCTAGGCCTAGTCAGAATAACTATAAACAATGATCAAAAGTATCCTATATCAAAACAAGAATGTAAAGGAATAAGCCATCTTATCAATATAAGAGTACCAATTCAATAAATTTGAGATTATTATGACTGACTTGTTTGATTATTTAGATTCATTCAAAACTAGATAGGGAGAGATAAAGAAGTAGATTGTTATGACTACAAGATAAGTTGGCCAATGGTAGGATACAAGATATCAAGTTAAATAATTGATAAAATCCTTGACCAAAAACCATATTCTTAACTTTATAACTATTAGCCTAGACCATTTGAATATGGCTATGGATATATTGGTGGACAAGATCAAGGCCTTAAGTAATTGGTCCAAGAAATTGGGGGATATTACTATAGACCTCAAGTAGCAAGAGGAAAATATTTTGTACATCTTGGATAGATTGATCAAAGAACCCACCTCACTTAGCTCTTTAGGCCTTATCATAGATTAGAATTTTAGTCATATAACTACTCAATTTATGCAATAAGTGAGGAGCCAAGGGCAAGGCAAGATAGGGGAGGACAATAAGAGAATTAGGGGCCTATTTTTATCATCAAAAGAGAAAATGGGAGATTCCAGAGGAATTAAAAAATATTTAGAGAAGTCTAAGAAAGAATTCAAGAACTTGGACATTCAATAAAAGGATCTCTTCATGAGACTCATGGTGGATATTGAGCTCATCAATGAACAACATGGCAGGTTAAAGATCTATCAAGGGAAACAAAATGATGTGTTAGAGAAATGATGCCAAGGCCAACCTAGTTAGGAATATTCTCTTTGTAGAAAAATTATAATATTTTGAATATAAAATATTCTTTTTGTAAAGGCAAATTTCAACTTGTAAATTGCATTGCCTATAGTTTAGTCCATTAGGGAAAGTCTAGTGTATTCTAGAAATTTTATAGAAAGGATAGTTGTCCTAACACTTGTACTTTTGTAATTGGATATGACTAACTAATATACTTATTTACATTCTATAAAATGAGTATTGTCAATTGTAAAGGGGAGAGAGTTTTTGAGCCAAAAACTTGTGTAAACTTTTGAGCAATTAATGCAAGCAAGGAATTCTGTAAAGATTGTCTATATTTGTTTGTCATTTATTATTATGGTTTCTCTCTCACTTGTTTGTTCTTATTTCCAGATTTAAATTGTTCTTATGAATTCTTAGTGTGCATCTTCTGATTGTAGAGTTGTTAACTTTTTCCAATGCTAGGTTGAATAAAAGTTCTTATGTTCATTTTATTTCCTTTACTCTTCTTACATTTGGGCTAATGTTGTTTGCTTGTAGGGTAAATCTTTAAAGTGAACTTAGTTCTTATTTGCAATTTACTCATTTCTTATATGTTTTCCTAATGTGTAGTAAGATTTGAGCTCATGTTATTTCATATTATAAATTCATTAAGTGTATGCTTGGAAGACATTTGAACATTGTCATGATGTTTGGGATAAATATTATCAACATCTCTTTTCTACCTTACCATTTCTTTTACTCTTTTTTTAACTAGATTTCTCTAGATTAATTAACATTTTACATATTCATTTTAGATTAGATTTTATCATAATTCACTAATACTAGTTCAGATTACTTCAATTTTTTACAAAGATAACTAGCTGGTCATGGTGCCTCCCAACCATTAAACTTTATAAATATTGTGAAACAATCCACTTGATTTATCTTTATTCCATAGATAGATAAAAAGATTATCACAACCTGAAACTCATGCACTGAATTCTCTAAATTCTAAAATGAGAAGTGTTCTTTAAACACTCTAAGCACCTATGATACATATTAAGGCATCAATACCATAGCTCTATTTGATCTCTTCCACATGCCAAAATGACCATCTCAAAAATTTAGATGCTTCCTTAAGCCACCCTATCCTCTTAGACTTATTTTTGATATTTTTTAGAGGCCATACATGATCATTTGAGGGTCCAAAATTATTGTTTAATGATTTTTTCATGATTTTTCTATTTTTAGAAATTCTATATTTTAGGACCAGATGTCAAATTCAATTGAATTTCATCCCATAGGATAATTTTATCATTTAGTATATTTTGAGAAATTTTTAGATCTACGCTTTCTTGCATGCAAAACTTACTAAAAATAATAGTTGCTAAAAATAGATGTTTTTTTAGATTTTAGTTTTTTTTGAATTTTTACATTTCAACTCTAATTCTGAGTTGAGGCTTATTTAATCATGGTTTGGGTTGTAATTATTTAAATTCATTCAATATGAATTAAATATAAGTATTGTTTTAGATCTTGGCCTATTGGCAATTTTATTGTCTTGATAGTTTTTAGGTTCATTAGTAACATATTCAAAACATTCATAAAGTTGGGATCATAAATATCAAAGTGTAGGGAGACATGAGTGCCATGATTGAATCTTCACATAAATTTAATAGTGGAACTTATAACCTTAAAATATCTACATTAGGAATTTCCCTGAGTAGAAAAATCATTATCATATTTTTGACTACCTCTACCCCATACATTATTTCTATTTGAATTTTGATATCCATGACTCCAACCTAACATCTTGTCTTTATATAATGAAAATGACAAAAATTGAGATTTTTTTTAATTTCTATGTTATAACCATCATGAAAATATTTTTAGAATGTAAAACATTTGAATGATTCAAACTTACTTGAATAACATATGAACAATCATTTATATGAAGATTATTTAAAGTAGGAAACTAATTTAAAACCAAGTAACAAAGAGCATTGTAACTAAAAATATTTTTTTCAATAAACATCTAAGTTATTCAATGATAAAATTGCAACTAAACCAAGTGTTTTAGTAATAAATTATTGCTCTCATCATTAAATATATCAGTAATTCAAAAATCTTGTATGTTATCTTCACTAAAAAAACTTGTTAGTGTTCGAAAGCAACTTTTTAATTAACTTCTAAAAAATGTTATAACATTTCATAAAATTTATGAAAATGAGGCATAAAAAATAGACATTTATTTATTTTATTTATAACCAACTAAAAAAATTCTATTATATCAACTTATATCACTTAAAATTTATACAAATTATGCATGCATATATATTTTTCACTCCAAGGTTTCAATTTTTTTTGACAACATAGTGATTCTTGTCTCAAAATAATGTTATATAATGAATGAAAGTATAAAATTCATATTTTTACCAAGATATTTTTTGAAATAAATACATGCATATGTTCATTATCTACTACATATATGCAAATTAATTTATAAGAAATGAAACTAGTTCAAAACTAAATAAATTTTTTAATAAGGTCAAGTGTGAAAATATGATTTAAACAAAAAACAAAACCATATATCATGTTGACTCAAAAGAAACTTGAATTTAATTGCAAAATATTCTTTTTATTTTTACTTCATCTATTCAAATCATACCCATAAATAAATATATAGAAATTGGCTTACGAAAATACTTAAAAACCCTAGACCATCGAATTCCATTATTATTTCAATAAATTGTCATATTTCCATATGAACAAATGAAAAATTTTTAAAAATAAAACCAAGAATACATGAAAACAACTTGAAAAATTTTGAATAAATTATTCTCCAACTAACCAGCATAACCAAGTTAAATATTTTTAGTCTGAAAAAATCATTAAAATAAAGAGTCAGATTGTTATACATAAGTCCTAATTCCTTAATAAATATTTCATGAAGAGAGATATATTTATATATTATATGAACTAATAAACCCTAAAATCACATTTATGTATATGATATTTATGTATTATATAGCACCTCATTATTGTACACTTGACAAACTCAGACCTTGGATGTTCCTCTTGATTCTAGACCTTTCTCGCTTGTGCAAGTCTCATATCCACTCTATATTGTGCCCATTTGCATGTATCTCTTAGTAATACCAATATTATGTTGATGAAACAAGCCTTATATCTTTAATATAATTATTATAACATACTTATCTTCCACCTCTACAAGTTTTGAACCTGTCCCTACTTTCCTTATCCTTGGACACTTATGTCTTAGACAATACTAGCAATGATGTTAGTGTCCTAACCTAATGCAGGTTTATAATTCCATAATGTCATCCAATTTGTAAATTAAACATATCATAATGGTTTTCCTAAATGTTTTAATGTGAGTTATTACTCTAAATGATTGAAATAAATACAATATCAACCCTCATTCATTGCCCACCTAGAAACATGAGAACAATACCAAGTATTCTTACCAAAAAGCATTCAAAATAGCATTAAATTGAATAAAGCTTCCCTATTTCCATACCAATAATATCTAAAAAACATCTATTGGGTTGAAATATTAAATAAGAATTCAAAGATCTTGATTTATGAAGTTACAAGGAATATCACTATTGTACTTGCTTTACACATATTGTATGATTCACACACAAGCCAACATTTCAGGGAAAAATACATGAGTTTGAAGCCCTCTTCTAGAGTACTGGATATGTAGGAAACACCCATTGATGTAGGGGTCTTTGGGGTTAGTATGCCAACTACCCCATTTTTCCTCAAAGTCACTATGAAGATTAATTTGTAATTTCATGAGGAGTGATAGTTTATTACCTAGATCTAAATGCACTAGAGCAAAGGCAAAGCTAAACCCATAATAATCCATATGGGTGCATCTTTTCCAATAGGTCTTACATATAGGAAACTTATGTCAAACCCAAAAAATAGTTTCAACATAACTGTTCCAAGATAATATTAGTGTCTAAGATGCCAAAAGTGTCATGTCTAGAATCTGATGACTATTATAGAATATCTGTCTAGTTTGCTTTCTAGCTATTCTAGATCCAACACTATGTTTTCATCATAACCAACAAATTTTATCACTTCTTTGTCATTTCCATGTATAGCTTAGTTTTACTTTCTATATTTATCCTATACTTAACATAATAAATTTATTATATACTTATATCTGAGTTTAGCATTTAATTGGCCTACTATAGATATGATTATCACCCTTTTCCATTGTCATTTATATATTCTTAACCCTATTATAATACCAAGGTAGGATATCCCCATATCATATTTAGGGTTAAAATTTTTACCTATTTGCATGCAAAGAACTATAACACACTCAATGTAAATTACCATGAAAAATTCAAACACTAAATGAAATAGACCTAAACAGACTAAAATACTAAGTGAAAGTGTCATATAAAAATCTAAATCCTAAGATCATTTGTATATCAATACCCAAAACTGAGTGAAATAGCCATGTGTTAAAATAAATGGCTGAGTGCAACTACCATGTCAAAATCCATGTAAGAATGTAAATGCATGTTGAAATAGAAACACATATATGACATTCAAATAAATAACCCCATTATAGACTCAATGTAAATATATTTACAAAAAAATTAAAACCATTATTTTCATCATGACTTAATACAAGAGAATGATACCAAAATATTCACACAAAAAAAACACAAAAGATTATACTTGTAAACAAAACCCATGTTCCTTAGTTCAACTTCATCAAAGATTTCAAAAACAAAACTAAATAATATGTTATCTCCTTAAAAATTATTTCTAAATTTAATTTAAATACTAATTTTTTTAGATAAATCAAACTCATGCCTCTGTATGAACTCAAAAAATGTCCTACAAAGCTGATAAACCACATCAAACCACTCATAAATGGCATCTAAAATTCATATAAAGGTGAAACAACTAAATATTGTAAACAAATATCATCAAATGAAAGACCAATAGAACTAAACTTGCATAGATAAGATTTCTCAAGGTGAAAATTAATAAAATAAAATTATAATAGTGCATACCATTTCAAGACTGCATTGACTATGGGAGTGGTTATTAGGTGACCTAGCACCCTTCATTCTTTAAAACTATGGTAGTGGCCAAAAATTCCACTAAGTTTTACTTCAGCTTTTATATGACAAAAATTAGCTATGTTTCTAACCTTCTTACCATCCCCATTTATTTTCTAACTAAATGTTTATGTTGACCAAATTTTCAACACTACCTCAAAAATTTATAATTAACACTTTAAATTGACATGACTGAAAACCTTTTCATGGCATCAAAATATCCAAGGAAAAAACCAACATAATTGTGTTCATAGAATCACAAAAAAATATCTAATTGATATTAAATTAAAATTAAGTTGATAATTTATATTATACCTTATCTAAAGTGATATGTTAATGATTTTAAATCAACCCCTTCATATTATGATTTCCAAAAATGGCACATGAATCTAATCATACTCACACAGATGATCAATAGGCATAGGTTTTGATATAAGTTTACTTTAAATAAAAAATTATAACTTAATATAACTTTTAATAAATTATCAAATATTGATATTTAATACTTAATAGTCTATTAATAATGATTTGAGAAAACTCAGAGATTATCGCATATGCCCTAAAGAATATAATATCTGAGCAAGATCCAAATTGTTGTTTGTAATACACATCAATAAAGACATTTGAAAATAAAATTTAATATGTTTACAGATTTAAACTTCATGTTATTTCCAAGGTGACTTCATAAGGTGTTATGCATAAATAAATTATATTACCTTGATCATCATTGTTTCCAAATTTGCATATGCATAGTAGCGTTGTATTTGATACATCAAACCAAATTCATTGTTAAACTAAGAACAAAAATGAATGTATTAAAAACACATTATAAATAATAAAATATTATGTTAAACACATAATTAAATATATAAGATAACAATCAAGCATTTAATTTGGTCCCCACTGTGTCAAATTTTAGATATGGTACAATAATTTATAATAAAGCAAGATTATGTTATTTTGAAATTTTTTAATGAGGATATTAATTTATTTTATAACAATGGTGATCTTGTTGGTTAGTTTCATGTATGAGATTTGGCTACAATGAAAATTGTAAATTATTTAACTTATTTAAGTAAATTATTTCTTAAACAAACTAAATATGAACCCCTTTTAAATTATTTTTCATAATAAGGGATTGTTTATTAGATATCATGACATGAATAATAAGAAATAAAATTCTAGGAAGTTTGGGTTGGATGAACATTATTACAACAACCTAGAACATAAAATCTTAAAACAAGTGATGTTATGACATGTTTTCTAGTACCATTCATTTTTAAACTAATCAATTTTAAATAACTAAAGGATTTAAATTTTGATAAATGAGAGATACTTACATTAATATGAATAATATTTTTTTATTATTGATATGAAGGATACTTCACCATTATAGATAAGATTGTGAGTTTTTACAAAACATGGATAAGAGAAAAAAAAAGTGAACATAAAATGAACAAGAAATTAAAAAAACACCAAGCAAACAAAGTAAGCTAAAATTGGAAAGATAAGAGAGATAATCATATAAAATTTTAAGGTGATGGATATTAACTATATGACTCAACCAATCACCACCTAAATATTAAAAATGAAAAGCATTTTTAGCAAATATAGTAATAATCTTATATAGTCCTAACCATAAAGAGTCAAACTTATGATGTTTTCCAAAATCTTTATGAGTCTTATCTTAGTATAAAAAATATCAATAACTTTGATTATTTTCTTGGAGACCTTCTTACCTATTTTTTTTAAGTTTTTCTTTAGCCTTTTTGATTTTCACTAAGGTATAGGATTTTGTTCAATCTATATCTATAAAATAATTTAATCTTTGATGTATGGGATTTAAATATTTAAAATTATATTTTATTATTGTTTTTTAAGAAGTAATTTTAAGTTAAGTAGGCATGGTGGCTTCAAAGTGGTAGGTTAACATAAAGGGTGAATAGCTAGTTCTAGTTTTGGTTGTAGTATGATCAACTCATAAAGCTTCAAAAAATTTAATGTGCCAATTCCCTTTTATTTTTTAAAAAAAATCATAATTGAAATCATTTTTTTTTAAAATTGGCTCAGCTTGTCTTTTACTCTAAGGATAATATTTAGATAAATGACTATAAAATATAAAATATTGTCCTAGAATAATAAGTATTCATTTTAAATAAATTGAGGACCATTATTAGAAATAATTTTATGAGGGATTCCAATAGAAAAAAAAATTGATCTTAAAATAATGTAATGACTTCTAAAGTGACTTAAATTTTAACAACAATAAATTCCAGTCATTTTGTGAAATAATATGTGGTGGTTAACATATATCTACGTCTATTAGAAGACAAAAGATGGGTAACTAAGATGAAATATATACCCCATTTCATAAAAGGATTTTTGGGAATGATTGGATTGAAAGGCATAAAAATCCACCTATTTCTACCTATAAATAGTTTACAAGGTATGTGTGATCTAACTAAATGAAAATCATTTTGAGATAGTGTGCCCCAATAGTATCCTTCATGTATTATTTTATGTGTTATAGTTTTTACAGAAAAATTTCCACCTCAAACACCCTCATGACAGCGTCTAAGTAATTTTTAATTTTGATCATGGATAAGACATCTCAATAATATGTCATCTTTATTCCTATAAAATAATAATTTTTTTTAATATGACTAATTTTAGATATTATAACTTAAGATCCCTACATTAATGTATATGTAATGAATTAGAATAAGCTTGATTTTAAAATAATATACTAGATTATGATACTAGTCATCATGAAAATATAAGCAGTTCCATTCTTGAATTTTAATACCAATTTTTTATTTGTACGCAAGTTCAAAAAAATCATGGTTAATAAAATAGGTTTAACATATACCTTATCATCAATAGCCAAATCAATAACATTAATGTTAGAAGTTACTTTTTGAGTAAGGTCTTTGGATAAGTCAATGCTGTAGATTATTTTGGAGGTTTCAAATTCAAGATCATGCTCTTGAATTTTTAAAATCCATTTAGCTAACCTACCACGAATCATGGGCTGATTTAAAATATAAGACAAAATAGGTACATTTATGTGTACTATTACTTTAGTTCCCATCAATGGATATTTAAATTTATTTAATATTTAAACTAATTAAAGTATAAACTTTTCAATTAATAGATACTTGATTTCAACATTTTTGATCATGTGGTTTATATCTCTAATGTGATTGTATTCATGATTTTGATCATATTTAGTAACAATATCACCTATTTCCTTTTTATTCACATTAACGTGAAAAATGACAGGTTCATTCATATTAGGTTTTATAAGTACATGAGTACTCATTATTACATTTTTCATATCATCAAAATATCTATCATATATTTTATCCCATAAATGATGTTTATATTTTTTCATAAATATCTATAATGGATTAGCCTTATCATCAAATTAAATAAAAAATCATGCAAAAAACTAATTTTACCAAAAAATGACCTTAAACTAGATTTATATTTATTAGGATGTATCTCTTTATAACTTTAATGTAATTAGGGTCTATATACATTCCATATTTGTATATATATTACCTATAATTTTACCTTTAGTTATGATAAATTTTAATTTCTTTGGGTCTAAATAAATACCATATCATCAGAAAAAATTCACATAAGTGATCAAGATGTTTATTTTTTTTCCTTATATTGGATAGTTAGATCATCTAGATAAACTTTAATGATACTTTAAATCAAATCATCAAATTCCAAGTGCATATCTCTTTGAAAAGTGTCACCTATATTTATTAATCTAAAAAGTATCATATTAAATGTAAATATACCTTTGCTTATAATGAGAGTTTTATTATGCCTATATTATGGATTTACAAATATTTCATTATATACTAAAATTATATCTAAAAGAGACATAATTTCATAGCCAAAAACTTGATATAAAATCTATTTTATACTAGGTTAAAAAAATTATCCTTAACTCTTACATGATTCAAATATCTAAAATTAATGCAAAGATAGATATCACCATTTTTATTAATATTTGGGATGAGATTGGCTACCCAATTACAGTACCTAAATGGTTATATGACACCTCAATTTAACATTTTATCAAGCTCCTTGTTGATGTTGTCTTTAAAAATCGGCCTAACTTTACAAGGTTTTTGTCTAACATGTTTTAGATTGGGTCTAATTGGTATATCCTGTCAAATTAGGATAGAATCATAATGTTTTATATCTTTATAATACCAAGAAAACATGTTAATGAATTATTTAAACAAATTATCAAATAGTATTTTTTTTAGATTGTGCATTAGATACCAACATAAACATATTTAGTGTCATGTTTTATTCTCAAGTTAATTTGAATTATTTCACCTATAACTCTCCTTGAATACTCTAAATTTATGAAATTTTTAGGATGTTCATGGAGAGAAAATATTTATTCCATGTTTACCAAATCATGAGGTCTACAAGTAATAACGACAATTCAAAACATAATCATTATTATTGAAGTAAGTTCCCTATATAAAACTATTGATATATCTGTCATAATTAAAAATGGCTCATCTATTATTTGAATCTATAATTTTGGGTCTAAAAACTTTAGAAAAAAATATCATTAATTAAAGATTCTACATCACTTAAAGTTTTATTTGAAGTATATATATCAAGTTTATCAATATGAATATTGAATTCTCTAAGGATACATAAAATATTGAATGCTTAAATTTTTTTTGTAAGTGACTAAACTTTCTAAGTATATTTTATATTATTATTATTAAAATAACATGAATAAAGTCTATACATCCAAGGCTGCAAACCACAAAACCTTGCCAACTAAGCCAAAATATACATCATAAAATATATTCATATAAATGGTATTACAATATAAAAAGCCATAAAAGAGTGACACTAGAAAATAAAATTAATAATAACCAAATGAATCATATATTTATGAATGTAAGTGTATCTTAGGGTTTACATAGTGTTAAGAAACACTTCTCATTTGTGGATTCAAAGAATCCATTTCATGAGTTGCTAGTTTTGATATTCCTAATATCTATGGTATAATAGCGGCCAAGATATATAACTATTTCAAAAAATGAAATTTAAGTGGTTGTTGGGAGCAACTATGATTTTAAAGTTTGTTTGTGAAAGAAGAAAGTAATCTGAACTAAGTATAGTAAATTATGATCAAAACTTAAATCCTAAAACCTAATAAAGCATGAATATTTACAATGAAAACTAAATTATAGTGAATTGATTAAAAAAAGATCAAATATGAAGGGTAGGTTAGAAATAAGGTGAATATTTCTGATCCTCAATCTAGACATCATGATAAAGATTAAATTTCATCAAAGACATGTATTAAACCAGCATATGACATGAAATTCTCAAAAGCACAGATCCTATCATATATCAATAAAATGTCTAAGGATATTTCAAACAATACAAATAAGAAATCAAAGTCACTTTAAAGATTTAGTTCCACAAGAAAATCACATTAGTACATCTTCAAGAAAAGCAAGGAAAATGAAATGAATTTAAAACCTTTCAATCAACCTAGTGTAAGCTCAAATTGATAACTTTGCATTAACATATGCATATCTAGAATTCATTAAAGCAATTTAAATCTGAACATCAAACCAAATACTTGAGGAAATAGCCATGATAATAATCACACAAACAAATATGAGACAATCTTTGTAGAATTCCCTTGCTTACATTACTTGCTCCAAAATTTACACAGAGGTTTTTTTTTGCTCTAAAATTTTCCTCTTCTTACAAATGACAATAACCCCTCTTATAGAATACCTTGAGGTATATTAGTTAATCACTTCAAATGATAATTATCCAAGTGTCAAGGATAGTTGTACTTTTACAACATTCTAGAATTAGACACTTTACACGTGAACTAAACTATAAGCAATGTGTGTTACAAAGTTTCACATGCTTTTATAAAATATAATATTCTTTTTTCAAATGATTTACATGTTCTTATGTAAATAAATATTCTAAGTCAACATAATTGACTTTGAGATTCTGCTTGTTGCTTTTAATCTAGGATCTTAATTGATTTTTCATTTTGCTCACTAATTAACTTGAGGTTGATAATCAGCTCCATGAATAATTCTTATTATTTCCCTATAAAATATTTGAAGTCCTTATCAACCCTATCGAAGGCCTCTTTAATGCTCTTAAAATCACTTATCTTCTCCTCTATAGATAGGATCATCTCTAATATTATTTTATTAACTACCCTTATTTTTCCCTAGCTTTTATTCTTCACCTCTTGCATGAATTGAGTATCCCTTTGTTGGAACTCCTCATCTATTATAAATTCCATAAGACTAAGGGTAGTTGGGTCCTTGATCAAGCTCCCTAATACTTGCATCATTTGATTCTCTAACTGTTTAAAGTCATTAGAGAGATATTTCATGCCCTTAGACCATTTATTCATGTCCTTGATCTTCTCTATCAAGATTACCATAGCCATATTTAAATGGTCTAGGCTAACTATTTTAAACTTAGGAATCTAATCCTCTATAAATATGTTGATCAATTCTTTTACTTGATTGTATGAACCCTACAATTGATTCACTTGGTTCATACCCATAGTACTCTATTTTCTCATCATATCTTGCTTACACTTTATTAACTTCAAAGAGATGAATGCATCATACATCATGGATTTAAAGCTAGTGACAATGTTCCCTAAGAATAATAGGATAGACTAATATTCTAAGTTCTTATATTCTTGATTTATCCCTTTGATAATAGCCTGTAAATATTTTGACTGGTATTATGCCAACTCTAGGATATCTTCTTCAAATATTGTATCCTCACCTGGCCTCTATCCTTTCTTATAATTCAAATGGGTTAAAGGCTCCACCTTTTGATATATAATCTCTTCACCACCATGCATGACTATTGTCTTAATCACTCTTTACAAACCAGTATTATCTGGATCAAATCTGACCCCAACTAAGGATTGACTCATTTGTTTACTTGGTATCCCTGCTTGTATATAAATTGACTAAATTGGAGTATCCAATCTGTTTGATTCTTCCTCTTGCAAGGCAAATATCCATTTTAACTCTTTTTTATAGGAATGTTAGTAGCTTTGACTAAAGTCCATGGATTATACATAGGAATATTTTTTAACCTTGGTTCATAAATGAACTATTCAAGAATAGGTGGACCATATATTATATTCTCTTCATTGAATAGACTGACATTATTCAAAGCTAGTTTGATAGTCACTTTAGGTTTCTTAGCTTTTGAGACAACGATAGTCTCAAATTTCCTCTTAGGAATTTCAATAACCATCAAGTCCAATGAATTTCCCTTATCCTATTTGAATTTTTCAACCTTCTCCTCTACATCTAAATCTAAATTATATATCATAGATAACATTTTGAGTGCATCTTCAACAAATTCATTGGGATTTAATGCTATCATATGAACCTCTTGTTGAGTTAGATCTTGTTCAATTGTCTTGGAAGATTTAGGAGCTAATGACCTTGAAGCAATTTCACCTGGCCTTCTCTCTTTTGGTCTATATTCTATTTGTACCTTTATTGAGGTAGGCTTTGAAGAATCAACCTAATTAGATGATATTATCTTAGGCCTAATTACCACCTATCCTCCATCTTTTGTTCTTTGTTCAATCTAGACTCAGGCCTTATGTTGTATTCCTTCAATCTTCTAGTCACTTCAAAGCTTGAGGACGCTTTAGTGTATATGAAGTCAAATGAACTAGGCTCATGTTTGTAAGGTGTATTTGAAATACCTTTGATCTTCATATCTTCCTTTACCTTTCCATAAGGGTCCCATTGTCTATAGTCATCAGTTTGTAAGTTGAAATATGGTTTATGCTTTGAAGTAACCTCAATGTGATCCCACTCTCTCAAATAGTCTTTCCAATTATCATAGTAAAATTATGTATAAGTCACTTTATTTTGGTCTTACAAATTCCATCAATCCCATTAAACAATTAATGTGCTACCTCTTATTCTGCTAATTTGTTAGGTACATGAATTGGTAATTTGAGAGGGGTAATTTGAGTTTCTTAAATTATTATAATAGCACAATCAGGATATAACCATGTCTCTAATTGCCTCAATTAGCTTTTTGATTAAATGGCTTGTTCTCATCATAGGAATACCATTAATAAATTCACTCAATGTAGGGTAAACATAGTCAACAATAAACTGCATGTGGTCTCTATACTTATAGATGTGTAATTTGGAATAGTACTAGGATACATTTTGGGTTCCATTAGGTGACCATTCTCTTTTATTGGGAATATTGGTAGTTACACACATGACATCTAACATATAGGAAATCATGTAAACTTTAGTCATCTTCTTATTCTTGATTCCATATATTTGTCTACTTACTGAAATACTAATAATTTCACTTAATGGAAGAACCAACACTTATTCAATGATGAATTATACCATGAGGACCCACATTGGTTAAACATAAGTAGTATGTACACACCCATATAACTTGTTTAACATTGTCATGACCATCCTCACTCTAGATCTAAAATAGCTTATAGGGATGTTTTGTAGGATCTATAATGAATTGTTTAGCTACTTATAACCATTTTTACAAAATGTCCATCAGGTTATATTTCTTAGCCCATGAACTAATAGAGGTTAGGTTTATTTGGGGTTTAGGAAATTTTTAGTAGGACTCAAATTAAATGGGAGAGCTATATGCAATTTTTTTAATCTATGCTCATGAATTAACATACCCTTGTCAATTCTAGTCTCTTTAAAAATTTGACCAAGAACATAGATACAATGGAACACCTCTAGTTTAGCTACAACATAGTATATTCCCATCATCTGGATTGCCACAATATCATCATATTATCTCTTCACTATGAATATTTTTTCTTCTTCTTTGGTAATGACTCCATATTTCTCAATTGTCTAGAATAGGCTTGTGGAATTCTTATCTCCCATGTTTAATGAAATAGTTAAAAATTTCATGTCCTTGAAAATTTGACCTTCTACATCTAATGATAGATATAGCTCAACCACTTATTTTGAAACATGTCCATGTCTTGCCATTGATATAATCCCAATTATAGTATCCCTTTATAATTGATAATTTAACTCTTCTCATCTCAACATAGTGAATTCAGAGATAATTTAGGGATGTATATATGTTCTATGGATTTTTGGAGGTTTACATAGACCTTTAATGGTGGAAAACAAGTTCAAAATATGAGATTTAGGGACTTAGATTGAATTTGGATCATGCATTTATACCTTTCACATGCTCAGGTCCATAAGATGTTTGAATATGACATGTAGGCCTATGTGTCATTATTTTGTCATGCATCTCATTTCTTTTAAAATGTCATCATTTTTCTCTTATACATGTGTCATCACTTCATGCAATAATGGATCTTTATTAAATTTTCTCCATCAATCTCCATTCAAGTCTTATGGGCTTGAATTTCACCACATCCATATATATTTAAGATGGGTTCACAAGATCATGCCACTTAGTAGCATCACATGATTTCTATGTAACTTATAGACAGTCTTAATCACTTGAATTTTATTGCACCATGTGATATCACCATGTGCAATCTAGGGTCTTTGACTTGTTGACTTGCTTCACACTATTGATCCTGATCTTCAAGATGGAATGTGTACCATTGATCTTGATCTAAGTTATTAAACTCAAACCATTGATATATTAAATGCATGATCAAGCATAGACCATTGATATTTTCCCTATTTATAAGGTTTAATGTAGGCTATTGATCTGTGTGATTGTTCATCATGATTATGACACTTGTCATTCTCACATTCTGTCTCAGGATATTTAACATGTTAACTCAAAGCTCACCATAGATTTTATTTTATAAGATTTAATGCACTCTATTAATATATATTTTAACTTTTTGAATTTGGGGACTCACCCACTCACCATTGATCTTAGATCTATCCTCCCAAGATTTCAAAACTTATCAATCTAACGTGTTTTCATGCCTATGAATACTGAAATAAATGAAGTAAGGGTTTGGGGCATATATAAATACTTAGCATAATTTTTAGACTAATGTTTTAATGAGTTAATAAGCTTTATTAAAATCTAGGTTAAAATCAAACTAGGTCTAAAATGAAATAAATTGACCCATGGAAAAAATATGAATTTATTTAATAGAAACTTAGGCTAAATAACTTAGACTAAGGTTTTTAAATGTGATTAAACTTAGATTAAATTAATCGATTAGGGACCAAATTTTAATAGAAGCATCATATTAATGTTTAACTATAAAACCATGAATACTTTCTCATCTTAGTGAGGATCTATTGAACTTGCAATATGGAACCATATGAAGCAAATGTTAGAAACATCAAATATAGTCAAATAAAGCTTATGAGATAATATGCCAATGAAATCTAAAGCAAAACATGATATTCAATAATGTATTTTGATCAATTTGAATGCATTATTTCTAACATAATTTACAAAATTAAACTAGGGTCCTCATTTTCCAAAAATAGGGGTATGTTGACCTCAAAAAATGGTGACTTCTAGGGGAAACATTGTAAAATGCTAGAACTCAGATACTCTTGGTTTAAACTAATAAATAGACCAATAATTTCACATGATAAAGTATAATTATTAATATAAATTCATGATTAAAACAATTTTTACAAATTCAAAATTAGATTTAAACATCAAAACTTAGTCATGTTGTGTGTTTGTGATTTGATTCTTTAACTGATTGTCATGGGATTCAAAAGACAACTTCTAGATTTCATGACCTTAATCATTAAATTAGACTTATAACATATTTATATTATTCATTATGAATCATGCTTTATGAAAAGGGAAGGCTTGGGAATTGATCTGCTACTAGTTAGGCATCCATAACCTTGATAAAGATACCTTCGGATCCACTCAAGGCCTTGATCCACTACTAGCTAGGCATCCATATCCTTGATAGAGATTACCAAAGTCACCTTTTCTTAGAAAGATTTTGAATTTTTTATAAGTCTCTTGTTTTTTGTATTTTTTCAACTCTTTATCTTTCCAACAAAGTTTGGGAACCAGAATTAGCTAAGTTTTTAATGTTTTGTCAAATGTTTGATTTTTAGACAACCATATTTAGTTATAAACTTCATCCTAAGCAATAATATTTTGTAAGTGCTAACATGACTTTGCTCTAATAATCCAAACTTTCAATCAAAATATTCAATCATTATTAGAAACAAAATTAGATTAGAATAAGGTTTAAGATTTTCAAGGAAAAATTAATTTACTTATCAATCTTTCACCAATTTATCAAAATCATAACATTAAGCTCAAAATTTATAAAATCCATGATTAACCAATGTTTAAAAGTAATACCTACATTCTTGATTTGAGAAGTTAATTTTGATCATTAGATGGATTAGAGCTTGAAAATTTTCTTGAAAAGACTTACTGAAAGTAGATAACAAAGAAAATAAAACAAACATACATGAAGAAGAAAAATATTTACAAACACTATTTACAAATAAGGAATAAGAAAAGAAACTAATCTAAGCCTACCTACACTAACTCTAATTAATATTACAAGTTAATCCGTAAATAATTATGGTTTAACAATAGATAAATAGTGCTTAAGGTACTACCCATTAGTTGGTAGAGTGAACTCTAGTCCCTACAAGTCTTTGATCTTGAAGGTGTTATCTCTCAATGTCTCATCAATTTGATAATGGCCAATCCAAAAAGGAGTGAATTTCCCATTTTTTCCTTTTGGCTTAGATGCCATATCCCATAGGATAACTAGGTCTCCCTACCTAAACACCTTTATCTTTGAACTCTTGTCAAAACATATTTTGACAATGGTTTGATGTCTATTGAAGTTGGAAAATTCTTCTTCTCTTACATCCTTCATTTGTATGATATCAAGAAACCTATAATTATCATATTCTTGATCTTATTCCATATACTAATACATGAACTTATAGGTTAGAAACTTGAGAGTAATTAGAAATATTGGTTATTGACCATATACCAATATAAAAGGTGATACTTTCAAAGCTTGTTTCACTCTAGTTATATCTACCCAAAGAGCATATTGAAGTAATCTATGTCATGTTATTGGTTATTGATCTATAGACCTTTTAATGTATATCATCAAAATTTTATTTATTGACTTTGAGACTCCATTACCCTGATATTTGATGAAAAATTAAGAACTATATTATTATCATAGGCCCACTCAGTCATCTCTATAGATATAAATGTTGATCCATTGTCACAAACCAATGATATTAGTGTCCCAAATCTAGTACAAATTTTCTCTTCTAAGAACTTGATTACATCTTTAGTTCTACATTATTTTGTTGTTACTAACTCTATTCATATTGTGAAATAATTAGTAGCAATAAGAACATACTTATGTACATCTAAATAATTAGGGTTAATAACCCCCATAAAGTCCAAACTCTATTGATAAAAATCTTTGTCAATTAAGATTAGCTTCAATGGCATAGCTAGTTTTGGTTCCTTGGTATTGAAAATCTGACATTGATGACATTCTCCAACATGCTTATGCACATCCTTGAATATTTTTGGCCAATAATATTTTACCCTTAGGATATTGTAAGCTATTATCTTTATACAAGGGCATCCACTCCCAAGTTTTTTGTTAAAATTACTCAATATTTCACCTTCTTCTTTTCAAACACATCTCAAATATATACCTTCATAGTTTTTCCTATAGACTATCTCATCTTTGATCAAGAAATGAGCTAATTTGAGCCTCAAATTTCTTTTTTCTCTACTCATACCTACAAGACAAGAACCATAAATCAAGAAATGAATAATTACATCATACCAATTATTTGGTTGGAATTTTTGTTGATCAACCTATATGATATCCACTTTAAGATTAATATTAAAAATCATTTGAATCAATCCTTGACATCTCACCAATTTGTTAGTTTGCATTTCAATATCATAATCTTGGAGTATAGACATCCACATACCTCTTCTCTATTCCAATTCATATTAACTAATCATAAGTTTAGTGGCATGATCTAGCATATTGCTTGTAATTTATTCTTAAGAATATAGCGTCTAAACTTTTTAACTACCTTAACTAAATCAAATACTTGTTTATCAATTAGAGAATATTTTAACTCAGCATTCTTAAATTTTATGCTCATAAATGAAATTGGTTGATCACATTCATATATATTCTAAGTTATAACATCTACTATAGTATGTTTAGAAGCAAAAGAATAAAGATAAAAATCTTTTGTAAAATCAGAACTTATCAAAATAGGTGCTTGTCATATTGCTTATTTAGTATCCTTGAAGGCTTTATTTGTCTCTTCATTCCATATGACCTTTTCATCCTTCTTCAGAATGTCATTAAGTGGTTTCATAATTTATGCAAAACCAAAAATGAATTTTCTTACAAAATTGATTTTCCCAAAGAAAGAATTTAATTCTTTTCTACTAATAGGGGTTTCAATTTTAGATATGGCATTAACTCTATCAGGATCTATAAAAATCCCATATTTGGTTATAACATGTCCTAGTAATTTTCCTTTAGTCACACAAGAAATGCTTCTCTTAAGGTTAAGGGAAATTCCATACCTTCTACAATGTTCAAATACTTATTGTAAATGCATTATATGAACTCTTCCCTATTTTTGGAAAACATAGTTAGATCATCCATATATATAATGATGCATTTACCTATGAGACCTTGAGAGGCATGTTCCATATCTCTATGAAAGGTATCTCCTACATTGATGAGTCCAAAATTCATCCTTTTGTAAGTAAAAGTACCCCAATTTTTTGTGAATGCAGTCATCATTCTATCCTCCTTGTTTTCAAGGACTTGATTATAACCCAAAAAATCATCTAAGAAAGACATGATGGAAGAACCACTAAAAATTTGAATCACGTGATCAAGAGATGGAAAAGGATAATTATCCTTTTTAGAGGATCTATTCAAATTTCTCAAGTCTATGCACAATCTAATTTATCTATTTTTCTTTCTAACTGGTAGACAATTAGCTAAGCAGGTAGAATGTCTAATTGGAAATAACTATTTTTGCATCTAATATCTTCTTGACCTCTTTATAATTCAATGGATCCAAAATAGGATTGACATGTATTTACTTTTGTCTAAAAGGTTTATGATCTTGTAATGAAATGGTATGAGTAATGAATCTAGGATCAAAGATCTTCAATTTTTCATAGGACCATGCAATGACATATTTGTACTTGGTCAAAAAGTCTTTAGCTTTTATAAAATCTTCATTTGTGCATGCTATACTAATGTTTACTAGCTGAGGCTAACCTTGAGTTCTTATGTCAACTATATTATAATCCTTCCCACTCACTTTGGGAACTTAAAAATTTTTAGCTAGATTTTCTTGATCAAACAGTCTTTCTAAGGCAATCATGCCTTTTTGAATCTTATTTTCATTAATTACATAATCTTTTCATCAACTTTATCTTCATTAAGAGAATTCTCATTGACCTCATCAATGATATGAGACTCGAATACTCCTAAGTTGTCTATGAGTTATATAATTTTTTTATCATCATTAAACACTTGTAAATGGTTGACATTGTTAGGAACTAAGGGACATAGGACCAATTCAATATTTATCCTTTGATAATCTTGATTTGGCATCAAGTTGAATGTAGTTAAATCTAACTCATCAGCAAACTAGTTTCTCTCTCTTGGAATTGAAACAATGTTGAAATTATCAAATTAATCTTTCAAGCCCCATACTCTAAACTTATATTTCTTAAGATATGAAAATTTGCATTGGTACTTACTTCTATCTTGATTGACTACTAGCTCAAAATCACCGTACACTGGTAGTTCTTTAACATTGTGTTTAATAGCAAATTATAATTCTAAGATTAATTTTTCATATTCTAACAAATTATTTGTGCAAGGAAATTGAATTTTTTAAGAGTCATTAAATTATTTCATAATGGGATTTATTAAGACTATTCCTACTCCAAAACTAGATTTACATCTAACACCATCAACATATAATTTCCAAAGTCTAGGCATATCATGAGAATATTTAGAGTCACATACCTTAGGAGTGTCAAAAGAGTGTAGACAACTATTTCAGAATTAACCAAGTTGAAATTTTCATTAGCTAAATTATATTCAATAATCATGTGCTTCATCTTTAGTTCCCTTTCAATCTAAATTTGATTGGTAACTCCCCTCCATGGTAGCCACATGTGATAACAGTTAGTTGGCATATATCTATTTAAAGATTTTGTAAAATCTCTACTGAGAAACATCACACAAGTATCTAGAATGTCCACCACTTTAATATATATGAATTTTTATATCCTTGGCTCTGAATCAAATTTCATATGCACATTCAATAATTCACCTATCACTTTAACTCTTGATTTGTCTAATTGAGTCACTGCTCTATCAAACTTAATTGGAGTTAAACCAAGATTTTCACAAATACCTTTTGGCATGATATTTTTAGAGGAAATTGAATCTAAAATAATTATTAAAGACAAAAAACTCTAATTTTTATTAATAAATGTGAAACCTCTACTTTATTCTTATACATCTCTACATTGGCATTTATAGCCTTTTGTGATTTACTAGGTTTTTTGCTCAAAGATTCTAGCAACAAATATCTTTGTTCAGTAATTTGAGTCAATCCATGTAAAGTGATATTAAATTTAATATTTTTCATATCTTATACTATATTATATACACTCCTATTATAAAAACTAGATGCATAAACATTATTTATAGAGTTACTTCCCTTTGGAGGTTCAGGATTTTTATTAGCTTTAGGATTAGGAGGAGTATCAAAGTTATTCAATGGAGTTGAACTAGTCAATGGTTTATTTTATTCTCTATTCCTTAATGGATAAGTCTTATTTAGATACTATTTAAAAGCATTAATATCCTCTGAAGTATCTTTCGATTCATTCTCATTTTGGAATGGAAAATCAAATGTCTCTCCACCATAAGAGTTGTATCAGTAGATTTAGATGACTTTGAAGAACTAGATGTACCTACATCATTATATTTTTTAGGCAAAAATTAAAATGTATCTAATTCATCTTGAATATATTCAAAAGTAGTACAAAATTCTATACAATCTAATTCACTATGCTTTGAAGTATTATGAACTCTACAATAATCAACTAAATCTACATCATAAATGTTTATGTCAGACATTTTCCTATTTATAGATAACTCATTGTTATTATTATGAAACCTATTTTTAGGTATATTGAATTATGCTGGATCTTTCCCCATTGTTACCTAATTGTCTTTGTAACTGAATAAAATTAGTGCTCAGTTTTTGAACCATTTTGAGTATGGAGTCATTTTCATTCTAAGGTGCCTTTAAATTGTGAATTTGAGTACTAATAATAGTTTTTGGCACCATATCTCTTTGATCATGTAGATGAGATCCACTTGTAGTTTTATTTAGGAATCTTAGGTTTTAACTAGGATGAGCATGACTCAAAGATAATTGGTTTAAAACTAGGGTTTGATTCAAAGTAGGCATGTTTTGATTAAAATTCAGAATGACATTCAACATAGGAAAATTAGGATTAACATTAGGAATACCATATGCTAATTAACCTTGGGGTTACATTTGATCACTAATTTTCATAGCTTCAACATAGGTCAAGGCTAATGTATTTATAACTCCAATAGCTCTTTTCAAAAATATATAATTCATTTGATCTAAAGCATCTTGTAAGTTTCCAAATCCAAAGCTTCATCAGGCCTATAGGGAGATATAATTCTACTATAGATCTTCTTAAATCTAGCATTGAAAGCCTTGATGGTTTCATTTAAATCTCTTTTAAATGTAGTGAATTGTTGATAAGGGACACAAGGATTGATGAACTTTTCAAACTAATCAATGAAATAAGTATTAAAATCATTCCAATGGGTAATTTAATTCTCAGAAAGATTAAGAAACCAATTATATGTTGCATTCCTGAATGTAAAAGGAAACAATCTATAAGAAAAATCTTTGTGAACAACATTTAATAATCTCAAAGTAGCCTTAAAGGACTTGATATGTTTTTCAGTAGTAACCACACTTGTAGGACTAAAAGAAGGAAAATATTTCTCAAGGTTTCTTGGCTAGTCACATACCTAACCAGGCACATTGATAGAATATCCAGCCAACCAAGACATACCTTGATAAGGATTGAATGTAGGAAGAACATGAATAGGTGAAGTAGGTTGATATTTAGAAACTCTATGCTTACCTTTATCTAATCTTGTGTTCATATGATTCTCCAAATAAATAGGAGGTAACCTTGTCTCGAACCTTGACCTAGTCCTTATTATTGGTAGTTATAGATTGTAGACTCTGAATCCTATTCAAAATATGATGTATGAACCTTATCTCTATAAAGAACAATGATTATATTTATATGTTATGCAATTTTTTCAAAAATTCATACAATTATTTCAAATAAAATTTATATTTAACTAAATTACCTTAAATATACCTCCAAACTTATGAGTATGAGTGATCTTTACACTTCTGAGTTCAAATAAACCAAAACTGACAAAGAATCAACCAATCTTTAAACAAAATTGCTATCACTAACCTCAAAAACATCAAATTTACAAAGTTTAAGATACCTTTGCAAAAATTTATCATAAATATTTAATGAATAGATATATTTAGCTAAATAAGCTTAAATATTGGTCTAAAACCATGAATATCAATTATTTTTACACAATTAAGCTAAGAAAAACATAAATCTGCAAAGGATCAACTAATATTTAAATAAAATTCACTAAAATTAGCTAAGATACTTCAAATTCACAAAGTTTTAGCTTAAGCCCTCCTTCTAGCACCATTAAAATTGCATTTTGATGCATGTAAGTGTATCATAGGGTTTACATAGTGTTAAGAAACACTTCTCATTTTTATATTCAAAGAATCCATTACATTAGTTTTTGGTTTTGATATTCTTGATATTTGTGGTGGAATAGTGGACAAGCTATATAACTATTTCACAAAATGAAATGTAAGTGGTTGTTGGGAGCAACTACAATTTTCAAGTTTTTTTATGAAAGAAAAAAGTAATATGAACTAAGTATAGTGAACTATGATCAAAACCTAATTCCTAAAACCTGATTTATCATGAATATTTATCATGAAAACTAAAATATAGTGAATTGATTAAAATAAAGACAAAATCAGAAGGGTAGGGTAGAAAGAAGGTGAATATTAATGATCTTCAATCTAGACATCATGACAAATCTTAAATTTCATCAAAGACATGCATTAAACTGGCATATGACATGAAATTATAAAAACACATATCCTATCATATACCAAGAAAATGTCTAAGGATATTTGAAAAAAATACAAATAAGAAATCAAAATCACTTAAAAAATTTACTTCCATAATAAAATCACAATAACACATCTTCAAGAAAAGCAAGGAAAATGAAATGAATCTAAAAAATTTCAATCAACCTAGCATAAGCTCAAATTGACAACTCTGCATTAACATATTCACATCTAGAATTTATGAAATCAATTCAAATATGAACATCAGACCATATACTTGAGGAAACAACTATGATGATAATCACACAAATAAATATGAGACAATCTTTGTAGATTTCCCTTGCTTGCATTACTTGCTCCAAAATTTACACAAATGTTTTTTTTTGCTCTAAAACTTTCCTCTTCTTACAAATGACAATAACCCATATTATAGAATACCTTGAGGTATATCAATTAATCATTATCAAATGCTAATTAGCCAAGTGTCAAGGACAATAATCCTTTTACAACATTCTCGAATCAAACACTTTACAAGTGAACTAAACTATAAGTAATGTGTATTACAAATTTGTACATGCTTTTACAAAATAGAATATTCACTTTTCAAATTCTGTACATGTTCCTATACAAACAAATATTCTAAGTCAACATAATTTACTTTGGGATTTTACCTATTTATTTTGTTCCAAGATCTTCATTGCTTTGTTATGTTACTCACCAATTAACCTGAGGTTGATAATTATCTCCATGAATAATTATTCTTCCTACCCTATCAACCCTTTAAAGTCCTTATCAACCCTATTTGAGGCCTCCTTAATGCTCCTAACATTGCCTATATTCTCCTTTGCAGATAAGATCATGTCCAAGATTATTTTATTATCTACCCTTGGTTTTTGCTTGATTTTATTCTTCACCTCTTACATGAATTGATTAGCCTTATGTTGAAAATCCTCATCTATTATCAATCCCATAGGAATAAGGGTAGTTATGTCCTTGATCAATCTCCCTAATACTTGTATAAATATGTTCTATGAATATTTGAATTCATTAGATAGATCTTCTATTCCCTTGGACCATTTATTCATGTCTTTGATCTTCTCTATCAAGATTACCATAGCCATATTTAAATGGGCTAGGATAACTATTTTAAACTCAGGAATCTAGTCCTCTATCAATATGTTGATCAATTCCTTTACCTTATTCTATTAACCATGCCATTGATTCAATTGGTTCATATCCATAGTACTCTATTTACTCACCATATCTTACTAATACTTTATTTACTTCAAAGAATTAAATGTTAAATACATAGTGGCTTTAAATCTAGTGACAATGTTCCTCGGAATTGATAGGATAGACTATTATTTTAGGTTCTTATTTTCTTGATTTATCCCTTTGATAACAACTTGTAATATTTTTGACTGGGACTATGCCAACTCTAGGACATATTCTTCAAATATTGGATCCTCACCTTGCCTATGTCTTTTCTTTTGAGTCAAATGGGTCAAAGGATCCACCTTTTGATATATAATCTCTTCACCAGCCTCCATGATTATTGTCTTGATCAATCTTTACAAACTAGTAATATATGGATTAAATTTGACCCCAACTAAGGATTGACTCATTTGTTTACATGGCATCCCTACTTGTATATCAATTGACTGAATTAGAGTAGCCAATCTCTTTACTTCTTATTTAAAGGAAAGGATCCATGTTTTTAACTCTTGTTACAAAGAAATGTTAGTGGCTTTGACTAAAGCCCATCGATGATAAGTAGGTAACTTTTATAACCTTAGTTCATAAATGAACTATTCAAGAATACATAGACCATATATTATATTCTCTTCACTGAATAGATTGACATTCTTTAAAGGTGGTTTGATATTCACTTTAGGTTTCTTACCTTTTGATACAATGGCAATCTCATCTTTCCTCTTAGGAGTGTCAATAACCATCAAGTCCAATGACTTTCCCTTATTCTATTTGACATCTTTAACCTTCTCCTTTGCATCTAAATCTAGCTCATATATCATAGATAACATTATGATTACATCTTCAATAGATTTATTGGGATCCAATGCTATCATATGAACCTCCTATTGAGGTATATCTTGCTCTACTATCTTGGAAGATTTAGGAGTTGATAAACTTGAAGCAATTTCACTTTGCCTTCTCTATTATAGTCTATATTTTATTTATACCTCTACTAAGGGAGGCTTGGTAGAACCAACATCAATCAGATGATACTACCTTGGGCCTAATTGTCACCTATCCTCCATCTTTTGATCTGTGTTCAATCTAGACTTAGGCCTTATTGTATATTCCTTCAATCTTCTATTCACTTCAAAACTTGAGGATGCTTTAGTGTATATGAAGTCAAATGAACTAGGCTCATGTTCATAAGGTACATTCAAAATACCTTTGATCCTTAGATGTTATTTTACCTTTACATAAGGGTCCCATTATCTTTGGTCATAAATTTTTAAGTTGAAAGACAATCTATGCTTTTAAACAACCTTAATGTGATTCGATTGTATGAAAATATTATTTCCAATTATCATAGGAAAATTGTGCAAAAGTCCCTTTCTTTCAGTCTGACAAATTCCATCAATCCCATTAAACAACTGATATGCCACCTCTTATTCTACTATTTTCTTAGGTACATGAATTGGTAATTTGAGAGGGGCCATTTGAGTTCCTTCAATTCTTATAATAGTGCAATCATGATACAACCATATTTATCCCATTGCCTCAATTTATTTATTGATTAAAGGGCTTGTTCTCATCATATGAATACCATTAATATATTCACTCAATGTAGGTTAAACATAGTCAAAAATAAACTAAATGTGGTCTCTATACTTATATATGTGCAATTTGGAATAGTACTAGGATAAAGTTTGGGTGCCAATAGGTGACCATTATCTTTGATTTGGATTCTTGGTGGTTTCACACAAGGCATCTAACTAATAGATAGGACATCATGTAAAATTCAATCCTCTTCTTTTTATTGATTCCATATATTTGTTTACTTAGTGAAATACAATAATTTCAGTTAATGGAGGAACCAACACTTCTTCAATGATGAAGTAAACCATGGGGACCCACATTAGTTCAACATAAGTAGTATGTGCACACCCACATAACTTGTTTAGAATTATCATTACCATCCTAACTCCAAGTATAAATTATCTTAAAGTTATTTTATTTTCAAGATATATGATGAATTGGTTACCTACTTCTAACCATTTGTCCAAAATGTCCATCATGTTATGCTTCTTAGCCCATGAACTAATGGAGATTATGTTTATTTAGGGTTTAGGAAATTTTTAGTAGGACTCAAATTCAAAAAGAGAGATATATTCAATTTTACTTAATTTATGCTTATGAATTAACATACCCTTGTCAATCCTAGTCTCTTTGAAAATTTGACCAAGAACATCAATACAATGGAGTACCTCTGGTTTAGCCACAACATAGTGTAGTCCTACCATTTAGATTGCCACAATATCATTATATAATATCTTCACCATGAGGATTTATTATTATTATTATTATTATTATTATTATTATTTGGTTATGACTCCCTAGTTCTCAATTATCTAAAATAGGCTTGTGCAACACTTATTTCTTGCATTTAATGAAGCAGTTACAAATTTTGTGTCCTTAAAAATTTGACCTTTTGCATTTGATGATAGATATAACTCAATTGCTTGCTTTGAAACATGTCCATATGTCACCATTTCTATAATCTCAATTGAATTATCCCTTTGTAATTGATAATTCAACTCTTTTTGACTCAATATAGTGAATTCAAACACAATTTAGGGCTTGTCATAGGTTCTAGGGATTTTTATAGGTTTACACATCGCTTTAATGTTGGAAATCAAGTTATAAATACAAGCTTTGGTGACTTAGATTGAATTTTTATCATGCATTTATACCTTCTACATGCTTGAGTCCATAAGATATTTGAATATGACATGTATGCCTATGTGTCATTACCTTATCAAATAGCTCATTTATTTTAAAATGTGATCATTTATCACCTAGACACATGTCATCACCTCATACAATCTTGGAACTTGATTAAAATCACTTTGTCAATATGCATCTAAGTTCTCTAGGCTTGACTTTAACCATAGTCATTGATCTTTGAGCTAGGTTCATGAGATCGTTCCACTTGGTAGCATTGTTTACTTTCCATGTACCTTGTAGATAGTATCCATCACTCAAATGTTCTTGCTCCATGTGGTGGCACTAATCTGGCATATTTAAAATTTTGACTTGATTTTTACCATTAATGTTGATATTTAATATGGAATACATACTATTGATCTCTATTTAAGTGATTAAACTCAAATCATTGATCTATTGAATGCATGATCAAGCATCGACCATTGATCTATTCCCTATTTAGAAGATTAAATTTGGGCCATTGATCTATTTGATTGTTTACCATGATTATGACACTTGTCATTCTTGTGTTCCTTCTCAAGATATTTGACATGTTGACTTTGGGCTCATCATATATTTACTTTTACAAGATTGAACATGCTTCATTGATCTAGATGTTGACTTGTTGACCTTGGGGACTCATCTACACATCATTTATATTAGATCCATCCTCCTAGGATTTTGACACTTGTTAATCTCTTGTGTTTTCATACCTATGAATAGTGAAAGCAATGAAGTAAGGGTTTGGGGCATATATAAATACTTATCATAAATTTTAGACTAATGTTTTAATGAGTTAATAAACCCAATTAAGACCTAGGTTAAAATAAAACTACATCTAAAATTAAATAAATTGACCCATGGAAAAAATATTAATCTATTTAATAGAAACTTAGGCTAAATAACTTAGACTAAGGTTTTTAAATATGATCAAACTTAGATTCAATTAATCAATTAGGGACTGAAGATTATCAAAAGGGTCAAATTGACGTTGAAGTATAAAACCTTGAATACTTGCTCATCTTAGTGAGTATCTATTAAACTTGCAATAGGGAAACATATGAATCAAATGTTAGCAACATAAAATAGATTCAAATAAAGTTTATGATATAATATGACAATTAAATATGAATCAAAACATGACATTCAATAATACATTTTGATCAAATTGAACGCATGATTTATAGCACAATTTCCAAAATTGAATTAGGGTCATCATTTTTAAGAAATGGGGCTTTGTTGACCTCAACACCATCCCAACTAGGATAACACTGAATAACTAAGTTAACCACATCATCATTATGTAATATCTCATCCTGAATAACACTAAAAATAATAATCCCTTCTAAGAGTGTTGTTCTAAACTAGGAAAATAGTCAACTTTTGGCAACAACTCTTTCATGTTTTAAACTTCAACATAATTGACCATATCTTTGGTGTCTTTTAAACTCCAATCCTCAATGATTTTTCTAAGTTTGGAGGAAGTTTAGCTAACAAAAGCCTCAATATTTTTAAGAAAACCCTAGTTTAGATCCTTTTTAATATCTAGATAAGCCTTATCCCTATTAGATTCAACAAGCCTCAAATCTATAGTAACATTAGCAAGAAAAACCTCAAAACCCATAAAAACCCCACCAACTTTGACCATATGTATATCACCACTAGAATCTAACTCCTCCTCATTCCCATACCCATGAAGGATATGGATAACATACCTATTAACCTCAAACCATGAAACTATATCATTATTATTAGTAACTAAAGAGCCTAACTAACATGCAACTGGATCATCAACCTACTCAAAGTAGGAATTTTTAATCAGTTCCTAGTCATATTTTAAAACCTATACATGTATAACATTATTATGGAAAATCTCCCAATCAGGAGATTGTATCATTCTTAGGTACCCCCCATTATCATTCAACTAATTATAAGATATTTTTAGCATCCCAGCTCTCAAGAATTTTTCCAACTCACTTTGAGGAACCTTTAGCTGCAAGAAAATATTCTAAGAAACATAATTAACTATAAATTCAAGATTGAATTAAGTAATCAATTTGGTTTTGAATTGAAAATATTCCAAATTTGTTTGCTTCCAAATGAAGCAAAGAATCTAAGTAGAAAATATAAGCTAGAATTTATGGAAAAAATTAAAACCCTTCTTCTTAGAATAAACATAACCAAAAGCAACATTAAACCATAAAATCTCACAACCAAATAGAAATTTCTTGCATGTAAGATAATTATTCCAAGTATTTGTAGCAAAAGGATACATGAAAAAATATGCTAAATAGTTTTTAACTTACCACATAGTAGACATTGAGGAAGGTCAAAACCAAATTTCAAATAACCAACCCAACATCAAGTTTTTCATACAAAATCAACCATCTAAAACAATCCTTTTTAGGTCCAAGGTAGGAATCCCAAATAACATAGAATATAAACATCCAACTACAAAAAGGGTCACAAACATGCCACATATAATTAAGGCTAAGGTAAAGTATTTTGTAAAAGGTGATATTATCATACATCATTTTGGTGGTGTATTAAAAATTTGATGGGACATTTGTCTATTTAATATCATCCCAATACACACCATCCTCAGCAAAGGCAAAAACCCCTTTTGACAACTTAAGAGCCTTAGTTAATAAAGTGAAGGTCCTTTTATGATATGAGGGGACATAAAATATCTCTAATTTCCATCCATGAAGCCTAGCCATTAAAGGACAAAATATCCTTCAAGCATTTTAACCCATTAGAGAACCAAGTAAATGTTGAACACTGTCTAGTTATGGAAAGGGGCCTTCTATTCATAGTAAGGTTACAACATAGAGACTATATCCTTGACACCTTTATCCCAAACCATTTAACATAGGATACATAATCATAAGGTGCTTCATAAGATCCCAAGCCTTATAAATTAATTAAAATTTTGGCAAGCTCATAACTTGAATCGAGAATGATCCCACCAATAGATAAAAAATATGAAACCCTTTTCAATTTGATTTACCTTTTAGGAATCCTCTCATAATATTACTTCTAACTAAGACCTTCCAAGGATCATCAAATTTTATATCTCTAATTATCCATTTGATATCAAGATTAATACCTTGAATCCTGAGGCCTTTCAACCCAATATCCCCAATTTTTTTGGGCACATAGCAAACCTTCCATGCTACAACATGCATTTTTTAATTCCCCTTTAAATCTGACCAAAGAAAGTCCCTTATAATTATGTGAAAAATATTAATCTAGGTATTATTGAATAGACAACATGATTCATAGTAGATATTTATGAGAGCACTTTTTAATAGAATTGAATCCTAACCAAGAAAGAGAGAGAGAAAGTGTCCATGACACTTACCAATTTTACTGTTAATTTTGACATACATCTAGTACCACATTTATTTGAAAGAAGGTGATAAGGCAAAAAAAATACACAAATATTTGACCAACTAATTAGTGTCCCTCTATACCCACCCAAAATCACATAGCCACTCTGATGGATCCTCAATCCATCCCATCATACATAATATGTGTAGTGCCACTTTAGACCTAGAGGTGGAGCAATAAATATCAAGCTTTTTAGCCACTTACTAAAGATTATCCATTTCAAGTTAGCCAAACATAGAATCATATACAAATAACACATATATCATTTTAGGTCCATTAGGTAAAGAGACACCTTTTACTAGTGGACTAATAGAATAACTTTTCAATAGGTAGTTTAGGGCTTAATCCATATAAAAAAAAGGAGGGGGCAAGGGGGAAACCATACCTAATGGATCTTTGAATCTCAATCTAATCAATTATCTACCCATTTACTTCAATGATAGATAAGGTGTCCATGAAAAGTGCATTTACCATTATATAAAACCTATATTGAACCCTGAAGGCATTTAGAATTATGTCAATGAAAGGCCACTCGATTCTATCATAGTATTTTTCAAAGTCAAGAAAGATTATACCAATTTCTATCACATTCCCAATTCATTCCTTCCCAACTAGAAATTAGATTGTCAAGGATATACCTGCCTTCAACAAACCTAGTATGAGTTCTGAAACCATTCAGGGTAGAAGGGAAGAAATCCTCCTAGCTAGAAGCATAGCTAAGATTTTATAGGAGACATTAAAAAGAGTGATTGATCTCCAATTCTTAAGTAGGTTAGGTTACCCATATTTAAGGATGATATTTACAACTCATCTTTTAATTTTAGGCCCCAAATTTTCCACCTCAATAACTTCCTTAAAGACCCCCAAACATTCAAATGTAATCCTTTTCTTATTATAATTGTAGAAATATGTAGGAAAACCATAAAAACATGGGGATTTATCATTTTTTAGAGAATCAATTGTCTCCTTTACCTCATCTAGAGATATCTCACTATCAAACCAAGTGGTCTACTTATTTGAGACTTTTCTGGAATATATTTGGTATATAATTCTCTATTATGATTAGTATTAAGTAATTTGGCCTATCAATGCCAAATTACTACCCCTACCATTTGAAACTTTCCCTAGAATGGTCAAATCCCCTATATAGCTGGTCAAACTGGTGAATTATTGTCTAAAGGCATGAACAAAAGGATATGTAGGTAGTCAAGTATCAAATATAGTCATGATGAGGACCTATAGCAATGTTACACAATCAAGTGTGTTCATAAGGATGATATGTTGAAATAAGAAAGGTCGTTATCAAGATTTAGTGATAAGTGATTATGATCATGATGAGAATACATGAACAACCCATTTATGGGGTGAAAGATAGGAATGGAAATGAATATTAAGGTGGCAGTGAGTTTTCTCATATAGTTCATGTTTGACAATGGATTGATCAAGAAACCATGAAGAATAATGAAGATCAAATCTACCTTTGAACCTTCTTTGAGGTCATTGACAAGGTGTAGTTTGTGCAAGGGCAAGATTCCTACAACAAGTTTAAAAAGCATATTTCCTAGTCAAAATGTCATATATAGTTATAAAGTTAACCTACAGGCCTGTAGGAGGAATAAATTCATAAGGTGGATATGAGTTTCATGGAAAAATGCATATATAGGTTCAAAAGGCCTTATATAGGGTTACTCATCATATACACCTACAATCAATCACCAAAATGATAACTCTGCATGTCCCTTTTAGGGATATATATCAATCTTTTTTGTATGGAGTTCTAATTTGAAAGGTTTAATCATAAATGGTTAAATAGTATGGTGGTGAAGTGATTTGATATAGGAGACATGGAGGGTATGGTTATGTTTTGAAAAGAGACCTATCCTTAATACTAGACCTATGGGCTTGTAGGTTCACTTATAGATAAAATCAAGGGATCAGAAGTAGGAGTACATGTTTATTTTTTTGGACTTTACATCAAGTGTTTTCTTTCTCAGAATTGTTTTGGGCTAAGAGTGGGAATAATTACCTCAGACTTTTTGTCTAAGGGAAAATATATTTCAAAGGAATTTTCAAGAAGTTTAGAAGAATTACAAAGCACAGTTCGGTGAAGGGAAAAGGTGTAGTTCAAAATTATGAAGGGTATGTGTCCTTCGGTAAGGTTCATCACAAAAATGTTGAAGGGTATGTACCCTTTGAGAAAGCTCAAAATAGAAGTTTCAAGGAACAAATCCAAGAAGTCACTTTCCAAATTTTTTGAAGAGGACCTTTTACAAAATCTTTAAGGGTATGTACCCTTTGATAAATTTCAAAAGATAAAGTTTTGAGGGTCACTTAAAAAACGCCAAAAGGACACTTTTATTTTTTTTGAAAGAAAGGCCAATTCAAAATTTTGAGGGGCTTCTTTTTCAAAAGGAAAGTTCATTTATAGAAAACTTGAAGGGTATGTGCCCTTCGAGAAAGTACATTTACAAAAATCTAAAGGAATTTTTAAGGGAAAGTGTACCTTTTATGCTTTCAAAAGGTCACTTGGATAAAATCTTGAAGGGCATCTTCAAGTTGTTGAAGGGTATTTTTGGAAAAGTCACTTAGTAAGAATCTTTAAGGGTATCTACCCTTCAGGAAGGTTCACTTCAAGATTTCAAAGGACATTTTTAAAAAACCTGAAGGGCACGTGCCATTTGGGAAAGTTAATTTCTAATATTTTTAAGGGTTGGTTTATGATTTTGAAGGGTCACTTCTAAAGGCTCGAAGGGCTCTTTCTTTTAGAAAGTCTATAAGACAAAATCCTGAAGGAAACATTTCCTTCAAACTTTTTGTCTGAAGCAAACAATTGGTAAATCTTGAAGAGACAAAATCAAAGTTCGAAGGGTAAGTTTATGATAATTCCTATGGACAATTTGTCTATGGTAAAATAAAAAAGGAAAAACTAATGGAATAAATAAGGAAATGAATAGGAAAGGCACATAAAGGAAAAGGCCCAAAAAAAAAGCAAGATGAACAAAGGGAAAATAGACAAAAGAATTTCATGGACAATTTGTCCTAAGATATCAAGGAACAAATAGAGACAAAATCCACAAATAGATAAGTGTCAAAGAAATGCATGCATAGAAGAAACGAAATTGAGAGGAGAAGGCCGACAAATAACAAGGAATTCAATCTAAATATATCTCTCACTCATCAAGATCCTTCTCCATACAAGTAAGGGATATTTATAGTGGATTGGTCAAATCTTCATGTTGACTATTTGATGAAATCATGATTTCCCTTGGTTTTCATGCAATTTAAAGCTTTCAATGTTTTAGGCAGTTCAAGCGAGGTTCTCCATCCAAGATGTGGCATAGATTTTCATGTAAGTGGAGACCATTGGAGATTGACTGGTCTTGAGTTCAAGTTGACTAGACAAGCTTGTTACACATCTTCCTTGTTTTCCATGTAAAATGGAATAATATCTTCTTCCAACTTATCTTTCAAACAAATCAAATGGAGTTCCTTATTTAGATATTTGGCATATTATTCTATGTAAAGGAGAAGTTTAACTTTTAATGGGCCCACCATCCACACTTCTACACCAACCTTGGATTCATGCATGTCTGAAGATTTTTGGAGAGTGTATTGTTTATTTTTAAAAATTAACCTTTCAAACTTGGCCCCACCACCATACTTCTACACCAAAGTTTAGAAAGGCATGCAAATTTTGTAAAAGGAAAAGATTTTATTGAATATTCTAAATATTGTAAAAGGTATTAAGTCTTGAAGTTAATTAACCAAGACTAACCCTTTACCTTTTTATAACTCCATTTAAGGCTATTTTAGATTTTAAAAAGCTTATTTATTGGCTTAACCAAGCTATTTAGAGGGATTTCTGAAGTTGGAAGAAAGAAATTATAAGATGTATTATTGATCAATAAAGGAATTTATGTTTTGAATCTAAGTTTTGGAAAGAATAGTAGTGTGTATTTGATTATGCATCAGTGAGATTTATCTCCTTTTACAGGTCCCTTCCTCACCTATCTTTTTTTATCTCACCCTTTTGCCATTCATTTGAAGTGGTTTTCAACCCTTCATCTGAGACATTTTTGCTTAAGGATAGAAATATAAATTTCATTTGATTATATGTGTGCATTGATTTCAATAACTTTAGATGATTTGAAAATTTTAGGTGTATCACCCCCTTTCAATTAGAATTTATTTTAATTTTCCCTTCCTCTTTTCAACCCAAAAATTACAGTAGACCTAATTGATAAATCTAAAGGGAACCAACCCTCTCTGGAGGTTCTTCTCATCAAAGATTCACCCACACTCTAAGAATTTCTAATTGTATCAGTTGGAGTGAGGGTGTGTTTTACACATCTTTAAGTAGGGTGCACTCCAGAGTGATAACAATTTTTGGCACACTCGGTGGGACCATTTATTCACATTTTTGAATTGTTATCTATGTATTTGAGTATTATATTTATTTCCATATTTTCATTTTTAGATCTATATATTTTTCATGCCACTAAGAGTTGTCACAAGATCATCTATAAAAGGGAAAGAAGCAAATTTCTCTGAGTTTTCTTATCATCCAAAGAAAAGTAGACCTTCTCAGCCAAATCCAAATCCTACCCTCTATTGTCCCTACTATTTCAAAAAATTCTCTTGTTAAATATAATATTATTCAACCAAATATTATTTTAAATCCTATTCCTTAGATGGTTTTTCCTAGATGGGATTTTGTTGCATTCAATGGTGGTAGTCCTCTAAATATCAATCAATGGGATGATATTCTAGTTTCAGCTCTAAAGACTCTTCCATATTTTATAGGATAAAATCCAATAACTCCTATAGAACATATTATATATATTGATAATCTTTGTTTAGTACATCATGTGACATAGGAAAATGTATCAATGAGGTTGTTGGCAACTTCTTTCAAAGGGAAAGCACTTTAATGGTACATAGGTTTGACTCCTACATCAATCAACATTGGGATGAATTTGGAGAATTGTTATGCAAGAATTTTGAAGATGAAAGTGATCATCTTTCACTTATGGTGTAGCTTATAATAATTAAGATATTAAACCATGAGTTCATGGTGGATTTCAATTACGGATTCTAGAAGACTTAGGAAAGAATTCCAGTAGTGATCAAGCCCACCCAACTATGCTTTTTTGTATTATTTGAAGGCTCTTAATTTAGATGTGGCTATAATGATCCAATCAATGGGAGGTAATACTTTACTTAAAGCTTTTAAAGTAGCAATAAATGCTGAAAAATTTCTTATACAAGTAGGCAAGTTATCTCCAAGGCCTCTAATGCCTCTTTTTCTAAAAATTCATGATCCTGCTCCAACTATTGATCCAATTCTAGAGTCATCAAAGTTTCATCAAACATAAGGTGATCAAATTGATAGATTGGGGAAGGTAAAGAGTATTCTTAAGGATCAAACTAACAATTTGGTTGCAATTTAGAGGCAACAAACTCCACCATATAGGCCTTATTAGAATACTAATCAGAATTATCATCCTAATAGGCCATCCTATCAATCTAATCATCAAGGTCAAGGGTAGAATTATTAATCAAGGCAATATAATCCTAATGCTACAAGAAATTCAAGAGTGATAGTGCTAACTCAAAGCAATAATTCTCAAGAAGGATAATCGAACAATTAATGAGATCAATCAAACAACATGGCAATGGCTCCAACTAGTGAGAGTTCTCATCAATCTTTCATGCAACAAAGTTTAGTTTTTCCTTCATTTGAAAACCAATCACCTTCTCAGAATAAGGAAGCCTCTCTAACCTATGGATACATTCCTTCATTCACTAAATTATAAGTACCAAATCAATAAGGAGAATGTATTAGTAAGGCACCTACTGAAACTACATTTGACAATTTCCAGGAAGGTGAGAATTCTTTTGAACACTTTGCTACAAATCAAAATCAAGATTTACCTAATGTTGATAGCTCAATCATAACCTATACTAGATCTAAGAAAAGAGAAATTGGATAATGTTTAGGTCCTAAAATGGAAGCCCCTTCTTCTTATTAGCCATAAAAAAAGACAACCACACATGAGCTACCTCAGAAAAGTTCAAATCAGCAAGTCAAAGATCCAAAAGATAAGAATGTGAAAGGGCCTTAAAATCCTCAATTTACACAAATTTTGGGAGCTTGTATTGTTCCTAAATTACGTTCAAAGGTAGCCACTTCTCCACTTATTATTTTGGATCATATGAAGAAGACTACAATATCAATTTTGATGTGGGATACTCTACTAATCTTATGACAAAAAGAGTACCTGCAAAAAGAGCTTTCAAATCTCACTATCTCTGAGAAACCACCTAAAAAAGAAAGAGTAAGTGATGTCCTACCTGATTATAGTTTATATTTTGAGTCTCAACCTCTTAAGGTGACTAAAACTCCTCCATTTTACCTTTATATTATCATTGGAGATTGTATAGTTCATAATTATATGATTGATAGTGGGGTTAGTACTTTTGTCATGCACAAATCAACTAGACATAATTGTATGATTGATAGTAGGGATAGTACTTTTGTCTTGCCCAAATAAATAGCTGATAAGTTAGGTTTGTGGTATGAATGCCATGAGAAAGGTGTCTTGAAATTAGATGGGTCTCCTACCAAGACTGTAGGTGTATTGAAAGTTCTAAAAAATTATATGTATTTCTTGTCCAAATTTTATCATTTTATAGGATGTTGTTGTTGTTGATCAGATTAAGGATAATAAAAATTAGACCCAAATCAAAGTGGTATGTAGGCATTTGGTCCCAAATAATGATTTAAGTTGACAAATTTTTTATTCTAACAAACAAATAGCATATTTTCTATAAAATGAGATAGAGTTTTGTCAAAGAAATCATGATAAATTGCAAGATCAATATGAATATCAGATTATGCAATTAAAATCAAACAATATGCCTAAAGTTTTGGTGAGGTTAGATAAAATTTTAAATTAAGATGATCAGCTACGTAAAGACAAAGTGAGTATTTCTTTCAAGAAAGAGCATTATGAGCCAATTAGCATAGCTAAAGATAAACAACTCAAGTTGGGTAAAGTGAATACTAATTTTTAGAGAATAGATTTTATTTCATTATGTCAAGAGTTTAGAGATGTTTTTGCTTGGGAATACCATGATTTAAAAGGTTTTAGTCCCAAATTAGCACATCATACTAGTAAATTGGAACAAGATACAAAATCAGTAAGATAAAAGCACAGGCCAATCAACCCTAAGGTTGAGATTCTCATGAGGAAAAAACTTACAAAGTTGATTGAATTAGGTATTATTTTTCCTATTAAGCATTCAACATGGGTTGAAAATCTTGTTCCAATAAGGAAAAATAATGGAGAGATAAGACTTTGTGTTGATTTTAGAGATTTGAATAGAGTATCATTAAAAGATCATGATCCACTTCCTTCCATGGATCAAATCTTGTAGAGACTTTCAGGTTCACATAAGTTTTCTTTATTGGATGGGTATTCAAGATACAATTAGATACTGGTGAAAAATCAAGATTAGTATAAAACCACTTTCACCACCAAATGGGGTACTTTTTCTTACAAAAAATGCCTTTTGGACTCCCCAATGATGGAGCTACCTTTTAAAGGGCAATGGATGTTGATTTTTATGGTATTTTGAATGAAATGGTTTTAGTCTATCTTGATGACATTACATTATTTTCAAAGGATCCTAATGATCATCTAACATATTTGAAGATTGTATTTGGTAGATGTAGAGAATTTGGAGTCTCTTTGAATCCAAAAAAATACATTTTTTTAGTACATGAAAGGAGACTTCTTAGACATGTGGTGTCTAAATCTAGTCTTTCCATTGATCAAAAAGTAATAGAGGCAATCCTTTCTCTATCTTTTCCTAAACACAAGAAAATATTACAGAGCTTTTTGGCTAAGATTAATTTTATTAGAATATTCATTTCTAGTTTTGTAGAACTAGTAAAGCCACTTACTCAAATGCTTAAGAAACATCAAGAGTTCAATTAGAGTAAAAAAGGTAAAATAAGTTTTGAATCTATCAAAGAAGCAATTAGCCAAGCTCCTAATTTTCTCAATATTTATTTAAGGATTTCTTCTTGTATGCTTTGTCTACTTTCAGTACTATTTTAGCCATGCTTATGCAACAGAATGATGAAGATTTAGAACAACCCATTGATTTATTTAGTCAAGATTTAGAAGGTTATGAAGAGAGATATTATTTTGAATAAAATCATGTTCTTTCCACTATAAGAGGTCTAAAAAATGCATACATTTTGTTTCAAATAACAATATTATACTAATGATTAGTCATCCAAGTGTGAATGATTTCATTCTCAATAGAGACTTAAGCAAAAGGAGAATTGGATGGGTCACAAAATGCATGGAATATGACATTTAAGTCAAAGTTACAAATATATTTTGAGGCAACGGATTATGTGAACATCTTGCAAAAGATGTAAAAGAAGAAAAAGAGATAATTTTGACAATTCAAGACACTTAGAAAGAAACTAAAAATACACCTCCTACAAGTTAGACATAAAACATTGCTAGATTTCTTCAACCTAGAGAATTTCCAAGGCATTTGAATGCATAAAAAATAAGACACTTCAAGCTAAAATTAGTACCATATGTTTTTATTGATGGAGTGCTTTTCAAAAAAGACATCAGAGATACGCTTCTAAGGTGTGTTGAAACTAGTCAATTTGACAAGCTTTTTGAGAAATTTCATGATAGTTCTTCTTGAGGTCATTTTGTATCCAAGAATAAAGCTAAAAAAATCATTAAAGATAATTTTTTTTAGCCTAATTTATTTATAAATGCACATGCATGGGTTAGAAAATGTTCAAAATGTGCAATGTTTGTAGGAAAATAGGGACTAGTTGTTATGCCACTAAAGCCAATTCAAGTTGAACAACCTTTCATGCAATGGGGTTTAGACTTCATTAGAATGATTCATCCTCCATATAGTGTTGGCCATAAGTGGGTTTTGATAGCTATAGATTATTTCACCAAGTGGGTGAAATCAGTGCCTTTGAGAGAAGTAAATGAGAACTTTGTGCTTGAGTTCTATGAGAGTCTAGTCACTCATTTTGGAGCACCTTCTACTATCATATCAGATAATGCTTTGGAATTCAATATTACAAAGGTATGTGAATGGGATATTGAACATGGTATTTATTTTACATTTTTATCTAATTACTATCTACATGGTAATGGACTAACTGAATCTACTAATAAGAACCTGATTGGGATCATCAAAAGAACAATGGAGGATAATCAGAGATCTTGGCATACAAAGTTGAAGACTAATTTATGAGCTGATAAGATCATCTCTAAGAAATACATTGGTCATTCACCTTATATCTTAGTTTATGGAAGAGAAGCAAAGGGTACCTATTTCATTAGAGCTTCCAACTTTAGAGCTTGCACACCAGTTAGAGATTTTGGAAAGTGATGTAATGAAGGTAAGATTGAATGAATTGAGAGAATTATAAGAGATAAGAGATGATGCTATTCATACCATGTGGTAAAATAAACAATAATTTAAGAAGACATTTTACAATAGAGCTTCATTAAAAACATTTTAGCAAGGAGACATAGTTCTTAAATGGGATGAAGAACATGCTAAGATAGCTAAGCACTCTAAATTTGATAGCATTTGGGGTGGACCTTATATAATCACTGATTGAAAGAATAATAATTTTTAATTATCTAGATTTAGTGGAGAAAAACTTCCCATTACTGTGAATGGGATGTTTCTTAAATACTACTATTAAGAGAGTCACTCCTTTGTACATAGTCATAGTTTCATTCCTATAAGTGTTTTTCAGCACATGCTTTTAGTAGTAGTTATTTTTCATTTTAGTATTTTTTTTGTCATTTCCTCTAAGTGCACCTGTGCACATGTTGTTGTTGAGTTAGTTTCTATTTTATTTTTAAGTATCTAGATTTTTTAATTTTTAGTGTGTATCCAAGTTTGTCAGAACTAGAGTTTCTGAGTTCTTTGACTAGTAGGATAGTCAAACCCTAAAAGTCACAAAAAATGTTAATTAATTTGTCATGTCAAGGTGAAATCACTACCCCTACTATTCAAAACTTTCCCCAAAATGGTCAAATTCCCTATACAGTTGGTCAAACTAGTGAATTATAGTCTAAAGGCATGAACAAAGGGATATGTAGGCAGTCAAATATCAAATACAGTCTTGATGAGGACCTACAAAAATGTTACACAATAAAGTGTGTTAAAAATGGTGATATGTTGAAATAAGAAAGGTATTTATCAATATTTAGTAACAAGTTCTTATGATGATGAGGAGAATAAATGAATAACCCATTTATAGGGTGAAATAAAAGCATGTAGATGAAGGTTAAGGTGGCAGTGAGTTATCTCATATAGTTCATGTTTACCAATGGAATGATCAAGCAACCATGAAGAAGAATGAAGATTAAATCTACCTTTGAACCTTCTTTGAGGTCATTGACAAGATATAGTCCATACAAGGGCAAGACACTTACATCAAGTTCAAAAAGCATATCTCCTACTCAAAATGTCATACATAGTTATAAAGTTAACCTACAGGCCTATAGGAAGAATAAATTCATAAGGTGGATAGGAGTGTTAAGTAAAAAGGCATATTCAAGTTCAAAAGGCCTTATATAGGGTTACTAATCATATGCACCTATAGTTAGTCACCAAAAAGATAACTCTATAGGTCCATTTTAGGGCTATATATCAATTTTTTTTATATGGAGTTCTAATTTGAAAGGTTTAATCACAAATGGTTAAATAGTATGGTGGTGAAGTGATTCTATACAGGAGACATGGAGGGTGTGGTTATGTTTTGAAAAAAGAACTATCCTTAAGACTAGACCTACAAGCCTGTAGGTTCACTTATAGATAAAAGAAAGGGATCAAAAGTAGGAGTACACGTTTATGTTTTTAGACTTTAAATCAAGTGTTTTCTTTCTCAAAATTTTTTTGGGTTAAGAGTGGGAACAATTTCCTCAAAATTTTTGTCTGAGGAAAAAGATATTTCAAAGGAATTTGTAAGAAGTCTAAAATAATTACAAAGGGTAGTTAGGCGAAGGGAAAAGGTGCATTTTAAAATTTTGAAGGGTATGTGCCCTTTAAGAAGGTTCATTACAAAAATAACAAAGGGTATATACCCTTTGGGAAAGCTCAAAACAAAAGTTTTAAGGAACAAATCCAAGAAGTCAGTTTCCAAATTTTCTAGAGAGGACCTTTTATAAAATCTTGAGGGGTATGTACCCTTTGGGAAAGTTCAAAAGATAAAGTTTGAAGGGTCACTTAAAAAAGGCCAAAAGGACACTTATTTTTTTTGAAAGAAAGGCCAATTCAAAATTCCAAGGGGCTTCTTTTTCAAACGAAAAGTTCATTTACAGAAAACTTAAAGGGTATGTACCCTTATTAGTGTAGGTTTTTATTTTTCCCTATTATTTAATTAGGGAAATTATATATTTGTGCATACATGGAGTTTTCCTACATTCGAGGGATAAGCTAGCTTATGTGGAGATGTGTGTCATAGGTGTCATAAGAATGTCATAAGTAACTCTTTTGACTGGCTATTCTAGGTATGGAAGTTACTTCTCTATTCTTAGCACCCTGTCACCACCTTTCATAGAGGAGTTACAATCTATTTTTGGGGTGCCTTGACCACCTTTTGTGGAGGAGTTACTTACGTGCTCTCCTATATGTATTCTTCACTTTGGCCATCTTATGTTAATGGAATATTGGCTTTTCTCCAAATTGTCTATGCAATTGTCTTTTGTTTGATTTTATTTACTATAGTATTTTATGGTATTCACTTGCTTCATCCTATGTAACCACGACTCATGCATCCTTGTTATTCAGACCTTGGAAAATCCTCTGATATGGTATCAGAGCCACCTTAGTATCTGGTTGTCTATTTTGCTATTGATTTCATTAAAATCTAGAGCTTTATTAAGGCATTTTTTTATAAAATTTAAAAAATTTCAAGAGATATTGCTAGTTCTCCATGATATTGTTCCTTCCATGGATTGTTTGGTCTCTCCATATACATGCAGATGGGATTTTACAAGATCCAATAATCTTGTTTCTGTCAATCGGCTTGCATATTTTGTGTTTTAATCAGAATTGCAAGTTGTCACATGCCTTTGCAATCTCTTGGTAGTTGATTTTGCCTTTGCATGTCATTTTTTGGTTGTTGGGTCATTTTTTCCAGCTAAAGGCATCTATTTTACACTAAATTTGCATCTTCTATACATCAACAAGAAAAATACTTTCTGGGTTTTGTTTGCAGCCCAGAAAAACTATCTGGGTATCTTTTAGTTTTTGCATACATTCTATATACTTTGCAAAAATGCGCTTAAAAAGCTACAATAAGACCCCTCTCCGTTGGCAGTTACAATTTTGAAGACAGTTTTCAAATGCTCTATTCTTGCTCATACAGACTCCTTTTCCCATGAATTTCTTTTTATTTTAGCTATCTTTTAATGCTCTACGCACTAGTGCAGACTTTTTTTGATTTTTTAGAAATAGCAGATTCTCAGTCGTGACATTACATAGTTCTCATTTTGGGAACTTCAAAACCTCATATCGAGATGATTATTTTTTTGAAAGTACATGATTTTTTGAGTAGATCACAGTGGTGATATTTATTTCTCTGGATATTATGCCAAAGTTGTATTTTTAGCATATGCTCTTCATGAGGGTTTTGTAATGCATTGAAATCAAGACCACTTAGTATTTCTTGCTAGTGGTAGTTGTAAATTCACTAATATAAAGTGCCAAATAATATTTTTTAGGGGGGGTTCTTTGATTGAGCAATATTTGAGTTTTTTTAAAGCTTATATATTCAATTGTCGAAGATGAAGGGTGAGACCCGAGTTGGAAGGAGGCCAATTCCCCCTCAAAAAGACCTCCTTTAGATTTCTCACTCCGTATCAAGTCCAATGAGTGGTTGGAAGGCCACTTTATCTCTCAAAATAGGCATTTTTAAAATATTTTAGTGTTGTTTTTTGGCAAAAAACTAGTTTATGAGAAATTGAATCTTTAATATCTTACAAATGGTAGCTCGAATTTAGGTGCCTTTTTTTAAAAAGTGTTTGTATTTCAATTATCCATAGTTTAGGCTTGTTATTTGTTAAAAATGCACTAGTTTATAAAGTGCCTAAAATTTGGGTCTCTTAGGATGCATTTTTGGCTGAGTCCAACATCTTATTTGCTCAAACTCTTGAATTGATTACTCTAAGACGTATTATCAGCTGAGCATGACATATTTTGAGTGTGCACTTACATATTTTGAGGGGCTCAATATTTCAGAGGGGTGTGATTGCTTTTCAACACTTGCAATCTTTGCTTTCATTCTCTTTTTTGCATAATTTCACAACTTGCAATCAACATAACTTCACGTAAGTTCAGCTTAAAATAGATTCTTTTCAACTTAAACCCCTAACACCCTTCAACTATCATGAATGGAAGGTTAAAATGTCAATTATTCTTAGAAGTAAAGGGTTATATAGGATCACCATGGGTACTGAATTAGAACCCAACACTGATGCTAAAAAAGTCAAGTGATACAATTGTAGTGATGAAGCCTATAGATTACTAAGCTTGTTTGTGTCTCCAAAACTTCTCTTCCATTTAGAAACCTCCAAGACTCCCAAAGACATATGGGACACCCTAGAAACCTTATTTGGGAAGCTTGATGAGATGAGAGGTCATGAGCTCAAAAATGAACTCATAAGTCTAAGTCCTAGCAACTTTGACATCCTACAGGACTTCTTCACTAAGTTTAAGGCCCTTAGATTGCAATTGAAAGAATGCAAGATAGAGAAGAAAGATGATCAACTCATCCTTTCTATTCTCACAAAGTTAGGTCTAAGCTATTCAGTCTTTGTCTCCACTTTTCATGCCACAAAAAGTGCCCTTGGCACTACATGGAAAATGCCTTCTTTAGATTCATTCATTGCCGAGTTGACTAGGGAAAAAGATAAGCTAATTCAAATGGGCACAATGAAGTCTACTCAACCCCAAACTTTGATAGCTGAAAATGGTAAGGATAAGACTTCAACAAAGGAGAAGAAGAAAAAGAACAAGGACTAGGAGAAGAAGAAAGAAAACAACAATCTTGCCAAAAACAACACTGAGTCTTCCTCTTCTAATGCTAAACCTAAGAAGGAGAAGGTTAAGTGTGTCTATTGTAAAAACATAGGGCATGATGAACACAAATGCATGAAGAACCAAATAGATCACCTAACTTATCTTCTAGAGAAGCACAACATAGGTGTTCCTAAGTCCATCAAGTAGAATTCATCTATCCAAGATTCTACCAAGGAAAAAGGCAAGGGTAAGGAGAAAGAAAAGGGCAAGGCCCTTGTAACTACAGTAGCTTCTACATCTTCATGGGTCATTGAATCAAGCACTTCTCACCACATGGGCTCTTCCCTAGTTGAGTTTTCATCTTTAGAGCCTTGTAGCATGACTTCAATTAGTTTAGGTGATGACACATCAATTTTGTTGTAGGGAAAGGGTTAGTTGAAATGGAAGGAGGAACATTCAATAATGTTTTAAGTGTTCTTTCTCTTTCAACCAATCTCCTATCAGTGTACCAAATCACTAACATTGGTCAGGGCATGAGAGTTGAGTTTTCACCAGATTCAGTGGCTATTAGGGAGTTGCATAGTGATACTACAATGGTAGTGGGTAGGGCAGATCACCAAGCAAGGTTATACACCTCACATTTTACACCTAATTTTTCTCCAACAGCATTGCTGACTCATTCAAATAAAGTTAGCAAATTATGGCATGAGTGGTTTGGCCACCTTAACTACCGCTACCTTGAACAACTTTGCAAAAATGACATGGCCATTGGCTTGCCTCGTGTCTAATTCTTAAAAAGACTTTGTAAGGGGTGCTCCCTTGGGAAGCATCCCGAAGCAAAATTTGACAAAGGCAAAGCTTGAAGGGCTTCACAACATTTAGAGTTAGTTCACAGTGATGTATTGGGACCCTTTCCCAAACCATTTTTCACAAGGGCCAAGTACATCCTCACTTTTATTGATGATTTCTCTAGGTACACTTGGATATATTTTCTCAAACAAAAGTCTGAAGTGTTTAAAAAATTTCTAGACTTCAAGGCTCTTGTTGAGAAATAGAGTGAGAAATCCATCAAGGTTATTTGAACTGATAATGGAAGGGAGTATGTCAGCAACAGCTTTGAGTAATTTTGAACCATAGCAGGGATTGATTTAAATTTCATAGTCACTTACAGTCCTTCACAAAATGGGGTTATAGAATGCAAAAATAGGTTTTTGAAAGAGATGGGTAGTTGGATGATTCATTCCAAATACTTAGCACCACAGTACTAGGCCAAAGCTATCAATTGTGCTTGCTACATTCAAAATAGGGTTCCTCACAAAGCTTTGAAAGGGATAACACCCTTTGAAGCTTGGCATAAAAGGAAACCTGATGTTGAACACCTTAGGGTTTTTAGATCCCCAGCCATGGCCCGCATATCAAAGAAGAAATGCAAAGCTATGAAATATCAGTCCAAGCCTTACATCTTTGTAAGATATTTGGATGGTTTTAAGGGGTATTTCCTTCTAGGTCCAGTCACTCATGAGGTATTGATCGAGAGAAGTGTCTATTTTCAGGAGTCTTAAAGACTCAACACTTGGAACTTCTTCTCCCTCATCAGATCTACTTCTTCAGATTAGGCACAACAAGTTCTTGAGCTAGAGACATCTTCTTCTTCTTCGAGTTTAGACAACGAGGATAGTGATGCAGAGTCATTCACCTCTAGTTAGTCAAAGGATGAGGATTTAGCACCTGACTCACCCACTTTTGGGCCACTTTGGGCTAGACAAACACTTGATAGTGCTAGCACTTGGGCAGGAGATCTTGTAGATGATAGACGAACTAAGAGGGATTTTCAAAGAGATCTACATGCCTTCTTTTCTTTAGTTTCAGATCCATAGACTTTTTGAGAGTCATCGGGGTTACCTGAGTGGGATAATGCTATGGAGGAAGAATATTCTTCCTTAATCAAAAATCACACTTGGGATTTGACTTCACTTCTTAAGGGTAGGAAGATGGTTTGATGTAGGTGGATATATCAGACCAAGTTTGTAGCAGATGGGTTGGTTGATAAGTACAAGGCACGACTAATCTCTAAGGGTTTCTCATAGGTGGTAGGCTTGACTACTCAAAGACCTTTACACCCATTGTAAAGATGACTTCTACCTAACTCACCTTGGATATTACCGCAACACATGGTTGGGATGTGCACTAGATGGATGTGAAGAGTGCCTTTCTTCATGGAGACCTAGAGGAGGAGATCTACATGGAGCAGCTGCCAGAATTTTTTCAAGATTCTTCCTTAGTATGCAGACTTAGGAAATTTATCTATGGCCTCAAACAGGCCCCTTAGGCATGGTACACTAAGATGGATTCCTTCCTTCTCACAGTAGGTTTCACTAGGTGCCATTCTAATCCTAATGTCTATTTTTTGTGGTAGGATGATGCACTCTTGATTCTAGTTCTTTATGTTGATGACCTTTTGATCACTAGGAGTTCTTCATCAGCTATTGTAGTGGTGAAGGCAGCTCTCCAGGATAGATTTGACATGATAGACTTGGGTTTGTTACACTACTTCCTTGGCATCGAGATCTCACAGTCAAATTCAGGTATTTCTCTTGCACATCCTAAGTATGCTCTTGACTTATGGGCTTGGTTTTACATGGCTGATTGCAAGCCATCTCTGACTCCCTTTCTATCAAGAGTCAAGCTTGAGGTTGACTGTTCTTCACCATTGGTTGATGCCACTTGATATTGACAATTTGTTGGTAGTCTCATCTACTTGACTCACACCAGGCCTGACATATCATATATAATGGAACTTGTCTCCAGATTTATGTAGGAACCTCATGAGATGCATTGGAAAGTAGCTAAGAGGATCTTGCATTACATATAGGGTTCACATAGATATGGGATTCATTACAGATTTGGCATAGAGGTTGACTTGGTTGGATATACAGATTCAGGTTGGGTTGGTGATTCATAGACTCACAAGTCCACTTCTGGTTATAGTTTCTCTCTAGGTTTTGGTCCTATTAGTTGGTCTAGTAAGAAGTAGAATGTTATTGCTATATCATCCATAGAGGCAAAGTAAAGGGGAGCTATTAATGCATCTACTAAGGCTATTTGGCTTTAGGGGATAATTTTTGAGTTTGAAATTCCTATCAAGTAGCCTACCATCATTTATTGTGACAACTAAAGTACCATTCAGATATGCAAGAATCTGGTTCAGCACCAACAGACCAAGCACATAAAGATTCACATGCATTTCATTTAGGAGCTTATTCATAGTCAGGCCATTGACTTGATATTTTGCTAGTCTTTAGAGTAGGTTGCAAACATCTTCACCAAACCTTTCACTGAGAGAAAGTTCATTCATCTACGAGCTCTTCTTGGGGTGCGGTCTACATCTACAGTAGCATCATCTTCAAGCGGGGTCTTCTAGCCTTCTCATTTATTTATGTCTCTCTTTTTTGCAGGGGGGGGAGTTTTTTCCTATAGGTTTTCTCCTTTTCTCTATCTTATGGGAGATTGATTTTGTACATGGGTACCTCATCAGGCATAGTTGTCAGGACCCATTTTATATTTCCACACTGCCCACCTAAGTTGTGCTTATGGGGGGGGGGGGTGTTAGTGTAGGTTTTTATTTTTCCCTATTATTTAATTAGGGAAATTATATATTTGTGCATACATGGAGTTTTCCTACATTCATGGGATAGGCTAGCTTATGTGGAGATGTGTGTCATATATGTGTCATAGGTGTCATAAGAATGTCATAAGTAACTCCTTTAACTAGTTATTCTAGGTATGGGAGTTACTTCTCTATTCTTAGCACCCTGTCACCACCTTTCATGGAGGAGTTACAGTCTATTCTTGGGGTGCCTTGACCACCTTTTGTGGAGGAGTTACTTACATGCTCTCCTATATGTATTCTTCACTTTGGCCATCTTATGTTAATGGAATATTGGCTTCTCTCCAAATTGTCTATGTAATTATCTTTTGTATGATTTCATTTACTTTAGCATTTTTTGGTATTCACTTGCTTCATCCCATGCAACCACGACTTGTGCATATTCATTATTCGGACCTTAGCGAATCCTCTGATAGCCCTTTGGGAAAGTATATTTATAGAAAACCTAAAGAACCTTTCAAGGGCAAGTGTACCTTTTATGCTTCTGAAGGGTCACTTGTACAAAATCCCAAAGGACATATTCAAGTTGCCAAAGGGCATTTTTGGAAAAGTCACTCAGAAAGAATCCCAAAGGTTACCTACCCTTCAAGAAGGTTCACTTCAAGATTTCAAAGGACATTTTCAAGAAAATTGAAGGGTATGTGCCCTTCAAGAAAGTTACTTTCCAAGATTTCAAAGGGTTGGTTTATGCTTTTGAAGGGTCACTTTTGAAGTCCTGAAGGGCTCTTTCTTTCAAATAGTCTTTAAGAGAAAATCCCAAAGGAAACATTTCCTTCAAAAATTTTATCTAAAGAAAATAATTATCAAATCCTAAAGAGCCAAAAGCAAAGTCTGAAGGGTAAGTCTGAGACATTTCCCATGGACAATTTATCAATGGGAAAATAACCAAGGAAAAGCTGAGGGAATAAATAAGGAAATGAATAGGAAAGGCACATAAAGGAAAAGGTCTAGAAAAGAAGTAACATGAGCCGAGGGAAAATAGACATAGGTAAGTCATGGATAATTTGTCCAAATATATCAAGGAAAAATAGAGATAAAAGCCACAAATAGATAAGTGTCAAATAAATGACTGCATATAAGTAAAAAAACTGAGAGTAGAAGGCCAAGAAATAACAAGGAATTCAATATAAATATATCTCTCACTCATTGAGATCCTTGTCCATTCAAGAAAGGGCTATTTATAGTGGATTGTTCAAAGCTTCATGTTGAATATTTGATGAAATCATGATTTTTATTGGTTTTCATGCAATTCAAAGCTTTCAAATTTTTAGGTAGTTCAAGCAAGGTTCTTCATCCAAGATGTGGCATAGCTTTTCATGTAAGTGGAGACCATTGGAGATTGACTAGTCTTGAGTTAGAGTTGACGAGACAAGCTTGTTACACAACTTCATTGTTTTCCATGAAAAATGGAATAATCTCTTCTTCCAACATAGCTTTCAAACAAATCAAATGGAATTCTTTATTTAGAGATTTGGCATAGTATTCCATGAAAAGGAGAAGTTTAACTTTCAATGGGCCCACCATCCACACTTCTATGCCAACCTTGGATTCATGCATGTTTGATGATTTTTGGATAGTTTATTGTTAATTTTTAAAAATCAACCTTTCAAACTTGGCCCCACTACCATATTTCTATGCCAAAGTTTGGAAAGGCATGCAAATTTGTAAAAGGAAAAAAATTTATTGAATATTCTAAATATTGTAAAAGGTGTTAAGTCTTGAAGTTAATTAACCAAGACTAACCTTTCCCTTTTTAGAACTCCACTTAAAGCTATTTTAGATTTTGGAAAGCTTATCTATTGGCTTAATCAATCCATTTAGAGGGATCCCTAAAGTTGGAAGAAAGAAATTATAAGCTAGACCAATGATCAATAAAGGAATTTATGTTTTGAATCTGAGTTTTGGAAAAAAGAATAGTGTGTATTTGATTGTGCATCAGTGTATAAGTGAGATTTATCTCCTTTTTAAGGTCCATTCCTCACCTATCTTTCTTTATCTCACCCTTTTACAGGTCATTTAAAGTGGTTTGCAACCGCTCATCTAAAACATTTTTGCTTAAGGATATAGATATAAATTTCATTTGATTATATGTGTGTATTGATTTCAGCAACTTCACAGGATTTGAAAAATTCAAGTGTATCACCCCCTTTTAATTAGAATTTCTTTTAATTATCCTTTCCTCTTTTCAACCAAAAATCATAGTAGACCTAATTGATAAATCTAAAGGGAACCAACCCTCTCTGGAGATTCTTCTCATCAAAGAGTCACCCACATTCTGAGAAGTTCCAATTATATCATCTAGAGTGAGGGTGTGTTTTACACATCTTCAAGTAGGGTGCACTCCAGAGTGATAACAATTAGTTTGAGGGCTTGAACCATTAAAGGAGAAGAGCTCAAATTAAAAAGAGAAGATTTTTTTGACTTTTGACAACTCACTAAACAAAAAAAACTCATTTTCAATCATCATAATCTTTCACTCACACTGCTTCATTTTTAAGAAATTGAGAAAAAACATAGAGCCTTTATCACACATCTTGAGATAGTTTAGTTTAGAATGAACTTGAGCACCCCTAGTGACAAACATATGGTATTGTCTGATATCATGATTTTAAATAGCTAACTCATCAAGTAGGAGATCATTACTTAGATCAATCTACAACCATGATTTAGAGAGTATCATTTATCCTATGGAATACGAGCTTTCTTCCTTCTCATTTTATCTTGGTGTTTAAAGGTTTGTGTAAAATGTTTACACAAGCTGATGCTACTATTCCATTTGTCAATATTAGAGGAGTCCACTATGAGATTACCAATACTCTAAGAAGAATAAATACCTCATTTTCAGTCAAGATTATCCAGGTGGGAAACATTTATTTTATATTGACCTTTCCATTCTAGATCACTCACCTCCAATTGAGTGTTTAAGAGAATATAAATTTCAATGGGGTGGTGATTAAAAATGGTGAATAAGAGAACCTTAATAGAGTTATAATACTTATCTTTTTTAATTCTAAATCTATTCTTATTGAAGTATAATCTATCAAGCCTATAGTAGACTCTCTTATGATTGCACTGATTATTACACCAAATAAACTATATGCTTTTACTATAACATTTACCATGGTTAAGAAGATACAAAATATTATGAATCTATTTGAGTTTTGACCAAAAGAATAATTCATTTCCATTCCATAGAAGTGTCTAACAAGCCTAATTATCTTCTTTCTCCTCAACATGTTAAACCCCCCCAAAAAAAAAAAAAAAAATCCATGAAATGTCTTTCAGGTTAGATGCAAGCCAATTCCACAAAATAACTCTTTCCCTATAGTCATTAGAAACATAGACATTATAAATCCCAAGAACCTGGTTCTCACTTTAAATAGTGATCCATGTAGCTCTATGACATAGGGATACCTAGAATCCATCATGGACTCCTTCCATTTGGGATTAATTAAAATGGATGCCCCTCCTTTCCCTTTAGGATGAGAAGTGGAAAAATAGGGAGCATCTAGCCAAATGAAATTCAATACTAAGTCAAGTTTGAAGCTAATAGTATTTAGTTATTCAATAAGTAAAAAAATTAATTCCCTCCCTTGAGCACCTAAATTTCATTACAATTGATTTATGATTGGGTATTATTGGCCCCTCAGATTCCAACTAACAACCTTTAGAATCCTTAGAGCCTCCTTTATTTTGATACAACCTTTTAAAACAATTAGGAACCTTATTCTTCTTAGATTTATTTTTTATCTCATAAACACCTCCTATATTCCATTTATTATGCTTCCCATCCTTCCCTTTGGGTGACCCAAAGAAGAGTTCTAAATTAGCTTCAATTTTCAATCTTTTAACATTGTTCTTTGGAATACCACTAGAGAGAGAATTTTAATAAATAGCTTTAAGATGCAAAAATTTATCCAAAGTAACATAATCATGAATAAAAATACTAGGGGTAGGATAAATAACCATAGGGACCCTCTTATCATTATCCAAATTATAATTAAGGATCAAAGAGCCAGGGGTAGGGGTCATAAAGTTCGGTGGATTAGTCAAAATAATGATGTATTCATCTGATAGTCTATCTTTGGAGGAAGGGGATATTATATCATATTGGCACTCTAGTCATCAAGGTCTAAAAGGGAAAAATGTGAATAACATTCTTTATAAAAATTTAGAGGAGGTGCATTCTTGCACTCCATAGAAAGCCTAGGATAAGCATTGGCATGGTCCATAATTGGAAAGGGGTTTTCGATCAGCTAGGAAAAAGTGTAAATATCCTTCAAACCCTTAGGAAACTCAAGATTACTAATATGCTCAGTATAAGGTGAAAAATAATTAATGGGTTCTAAATAAAATTAGGGGTTTTCCATTATTATTATGTCTTCCTCAATGTTAGAGGCAATCTTATCAAAAATATCATTATCACCAAGCAGAGACTTGCTCTTCACATCTTTACTCACCCTTCTAGGTTTACCCAATAAAAGAAGTAGTTTTTAAGGTGTCCATCCATTTTTAAAAATAAAAAAGCATTGAGACCTCTTATACCTTTAATGGGACAAAGATGAGTTTCCCTTGATATTGAAAATAAAGGTTTTAGGGAAAACATTTAGTGGGTCCAAAGAAATAAGAATCCTAACATGCATATACACAAGAGACTTCTTGAATAATCAATCCTGAGAAATTCACCTAGGAGTTTAAGAGCTTGACATAGGAAGTTACTAAGGTAAATAGGAACATTTTTAATATCAACCCATCTCAGAGTAGGCTTGAAGGCAATATCATTGTAGTCTAGTTTAGGGTTCCAAGGAACAACATTGAAAATTGATTGCCCAACATTCTATATGGGTTTACTAATAACACATATTTGCATATTGGAAATTTTGAATAGAATCATGAACACACCCTTATGAAATATTCTAGAAAAGGAAACATAAATACATATCTTTTTCCCCCAAACAGAATTCATCTGGTTATCAAAAATAATCCTTGAGGATAAAGAATTTCTATTCAAACAAAAAAAACCCAACATTAATCAAATGAGATTATTCTAATTAAAAATATATTTCCATTTATTCATTCAAAAATATATGTAGGGCATTTCCAAAAATAGAGAGCTTACCATCTTTGAGTGAGATGCAACCACTAGTTCCATCACCACTAACTTCTGAAGCTTTGAAGATAAGTTCTACATATTTAGAATGTTTTGTGACATCTTCCTACCACAAGAATTCTAAAAAAAGATTATTTCTTTATCCTTCCTTCTTCTCTTCTCCACCAACCAAATTATCAACAAATCTCTGACTAGGGCCATTTTTAGTACCCTCTGAAAACATGGGTGAAAATTTAATACTACCATAATTCAATATCTCTGCATGTGTAGAGGCATCACTTTTATCCCTTCCATAAACACTTACCACATAAATGCATACAACCCCTAATTTCACCAAAATCCTATTTGGCACATAATTTGAGGGTATGAATAGTCTAGCATAAGACATAAGAAAAATAAAGTATTAATAAAACAAGTAAACTAAAGGAACATAAAAGAACAACCAATTACCAAAACCTAGGGACCAAGATAAACATTAAAAAATCACCAAACATTAAACAAGGGAATAGCTTTGTTGACTAATGGGGTAAGGAGACTAAAGAAGCAAAGGGCATTTGAAGAGATATTGAATCCAAAACAATAGATGATGAATTTTCATATTCTCATTTATAGAGTTCCAAGCCTCTATTCAAGTTTCAATTAATATCCCTTTCTAATTATATTTATGAAAATGTGACTGATTAGTATTATAATTTTTTCTAACTTATCTTATGACTAATTGATAATCACCAAAAATTATAAATACTTAGTATTTAATTAAATTTATTTTTCAAGACCAAGATATAATAATTAGCATTCAATAGTATTGTTGCTATTTTCAAAATATAATTGATATGCATACCTACAAAAATTCTCACATAAGAGATAATAAATATAGGGGAACCATTATAATGTTAAAAAAATGAAACATAAAAAAATAAATATCAAATTATTTGTCTAAAAATTATTCTTGTATATTGTTGATCTAGTTTATTCAAAGTTTATAATTCCATACATTCCAATTTCAATTTCAGCAAAAGAAATGCTATTCGGAATAGGTTCAATAGAAGTACCATTCCAATTTTATCTATATGTGGATGTTATTTCATTACCAATAGGGACTCATGTGGTATATTTTCTAGCATAAGCATACATGGATTTAGACCAATCCCTTCCTAAAATAATGGTGTAATTAGTAGCAATATCTAAAACTTTCACATTGCTAATACATTTTATTCTTTCATGTTATGTGATTATAAATGACTATGTTACAGAACTTATTGTAACTTTTCATTTGACAAGAATCAAAACCAATCAGTCTATGATTGTTTTATCCATAAGGGATGCCTAATTAATTAAAAAATAACTTAGGAATAATATTTATAGATGTGTTTATATCAAGAATGTAATTATGAATGATTTTGTTAAAAAAATTCATAGACACGTATAAAGGGGGAATATAATAAGAATGTGGATCATTGTATTGGGAAAACACATATTTATTTTTAATCATTTTTATCTTCTTATAAACCTATTTTTTTAGGATCCATATTTTTAATAAGTCATTAATATTTTCAATTGGTGAAGTAAAACAACAACTTGAGTAATGAAAAAAAAATATTTAGTATTAGATAGATCATTAAGAGCATTATAGGGTATATAATTAGCATTAATTTAAAAATTATGATCTTATAAGATTTTTATTATTATGCATTACCTCATCTGATAGGTAAAGGAAATTTTTTTATGGATTATCATTTTGGCTACCTACAACAGTATCATTTTACATTATAGCTTTACCTTTATCTTTAGGTAGGATTTGGGAAGATGAAGGTTGATTATTATCAACTCTATATTTATTTAAATTATCCTTACAAACAAAATTGTAATCTTTTTTCCTGTTTAGACAACATAAATATTTGATGTATTGATTTTACCAAAAGGCTTGTCAAAACTACACATGTTTATATTATCTAGTAAGTCGATAGAAATACTATCTTTTCCCAAAATAAAAAGTTTGGAAAATGATGCATGTATCTAGATGATGACCTTTTCACATACATGAAATGAATGAATTTTACTTTTAGACTTGTTTTTATTAATATTTGACATTTTAATTAGACAAGTAGGTTTATCATTTAATTTTTACTTAATGATGACTAGCTCATTCTCAATATTATGTATGGTCTTCAAAAAAATTACATTGGTAAAAGTTAGAATAGTATAAGATATTTGTTTAAAACTAATGCATTTAAGCATGTTTTCATCTTCAATACTGAACATAATAGTGTCATAGTATTTTTATCTATTAATTTTATTCTATACTTTAGGGTTGATGCACTAAAATAGTAAAATATCACTAAATTATTATATGGTCTTACATGATGTGGAGATTTTTTTGTCTAAATTTGGTAAATCAAGTTGTAAAACTATAAATAGTTTCTCTATAATTAATAGAGATATTTTAGAGTTAAATAACTAACTCTAGATATTATTTAGGTTTTAAAAAACACAACTCAATCCAATATTTTATATTTTTATTTTTATGAATAATTTAGTAGGTAAACTAATTAATTATTGATAGGTTTTATCTTTTAAAGTCTGAAAAATAACCTAACAGAAAACAAAATTGTTATTAATTCCAAGAGTGGCAGCAATAAATTTAAAAGCATCAAGATGATCTTCCCAAGATTCTGTTAAAATACCTGATAAGTTTGCAATTTACTTCTTTTAATGAAGGGAGTTTACTAGTATGATTTTCAATGCCAATTAGATTATCATGCATATGATGATTAACATGTTATTCATTTTTGGACTCATAATTTTATTCATCATCACTTAACTCATTGTGTTTCCTATTTTATTTCAAATTAAGTAATACATCTCTTTTTTTTATGTCTTAATTTTTCTAAACGTTAGGGTTTTTATCAAAAATAAGCATGATACAAGGTTGAGAATTTTAAGCTAAGATTTATTCTTTTTCATTTCTTATATATTAGTTTTTTGAGAAATATGGTCTTGATTTTGGAATGAAAATATAGTGTAATGTTTAATCTCAAATGCCTATTTGTATTCAAAATTAATAACAACAAAAATACTTTGCAAGTTTTGTGGATAATTATACCAAATAAAATGGGTTAAATCAAAAGTACTATCAACCTATTCATTAGCAATGTCAATACTATGTTGGATAACAAGAGGGATTCTAAGAATGATCATATTAAATATGGATACAATAAATATGTAAAAATAGGTTTTTTGGAATAAATACAAAATACTCCTCAATGGAGTTACCAAATTTATTGATAGTTAGAAATGTAGCATCAATGAATCCACTCATTCACTTATTGTGAAGGTCAAGGTGGAATTGTACCATTCTAATCATGTGGACCCAAGACTAAAAAAAAATTTCAAAAGGTGTAAAATGATATTTTCAAAGGTCAAATAAGTGAGGTTTCAATAAAATTCAAGACTTAACCAAATTGTGGAGAATCATTATTACTTCAATTAAAATATGTTATCAAATTTTCAATACAAAAAACATTATATTAGATTATGAAAACCAAATAATTAAATGAATCTTTATAAAGTTATCTTAATTATCAATCTTTCATATCTTATATTATCAATTATGTCTGATAAAGTAATGCCTACTAAAAAGGCACTCTCTTAAAGGATTAAATGTTATAAATAAATAAATCACATTTTCTCTATGTGATTAAATTATTTATCATCACCTTCCTTATTCAAAATTTATTCTTATGTATAATTCACAAGAAATCATTAAATATAAACAACCAACAACAATAAAGAAACTAAATAAAGAAATAAAGGCTAAAACTAACAAGTGAGAGATAGAATCTAAGTAAATATTACATATCAAAAAATTATAAATCAATACATTAGAATATGATTAGTAACAAAGTTAAATATACATCTAAACTAAGGAAATAAACATAAAAAGAATGAAATAAAGAGGACTAACTAAACAAAATCAAGAAACTAAAAATAAATTAGAGACTAAGAAAAATACAATGAAATAAAATAATTAATTTAATCAACAAAAGAAAAATTAAAGAAAGAGAATCTATGCTAAAATAAAACTAAGTTATAATAGAGAGTAACACAATGAATGCAATAAGTTATAATAGAGAGTAACACAATGTTTGCCAATGGTTTTTCTAATGTTATATCTCATGGAGACCTGGGCCTCTGGATGTACATGAGCTGGTACCCACATTAACTAAAGGTAGGTTTACCTCAATCTAAACACAATGAATTCAATAAGTGAAAATTAATTAAAAATAAATTTATTTTATTGAGAAATAGCAAATTTCATAAGTAATTTAAGGAATTTTAGAGAGTATAAGTGATTAAAAAATGAAAACTCAACAAACTATCATACAACATGTGATGTATTATTCATTATTTTGTCACAATAAGAATGTAATCCTCACATATGATTGTATTATTCTATATTTATCATAAGGTTAAGAATCTTTGTCATATTTAGTTAGTCACATAATAAATTAAGTATTCAACTAGGATATATATGTTTATACCAAGAATTACACTTCACCATCATATGATATGTTGTTTGATATTCTTGTAAGTAACACTCAATCTCAAATATTTTTCTTAGAAGAGAAAACATAATATTAAAATTGAGCTAGAAGGGCTATTGTACCTATGTATTTTTCTCCCTTTTGAATGATGTTTTCAAATCCTTTTAAGGTCTTCATTTATAACTAGCCTTTAGTTAACTTAAAACAAAGTTAACTAACTTTATAAAAGTTAACTAATTTTATAAAATTTAACAATTTAAATATACATTTTTAAATAATTTCATAAATTGAACTTACTTAAGTTCAAAATAAACTTTATCAAACTCAAGACGTAATACTTTAATATGACAAAAAAAATATCTAATAGGTTTTGAGGGGTTTTAACATGTGCTTATGTTAGGTTAATTAAAATATTTTAGGTTCATTTCACTTCCCTTTCTTCTCTTGTAGATGTGCTAATGCAATTTGCTTGTGAAGTAAATATTTAAATTGAATCTAGTTTCTCATTTGCATTGTTCCTTCCTTAGATGTTTTCTTGGTACATGGTGGGATTTGTGTTATAGATATTTAATGTCATGTATTGGTTTGAGTGTATGTCTTGATGAAATATAAGCTTTGTCATAATGTCTAGACTAAAAATTAGAATACCTTCTTTTTTCCCTACCCTTCATTTTGCCTTTTCTTTAATAAAATCACTTTAGTTTAAGATTTAATATAAATATTCATTTATATTAGTCTTTTATTTATAACTTTATCATAAATTCACTAATAATAGCATAGATATCTTACATTTCACTCAGATTGGCCATGGTGGCTCCCAACCACCAATCAATATAAATATTATGGAATAGTTTATTGCTCTACCCCTATTTCACCATGGGTAACCATATTAAAAAGACCTACTCATGATTTGAATTCCCTAAATTATAAAATGATAAGTGTTATTTAAATAGAAACTTCTAGGGGAAACATAACAATACATTATAACTTAGAGACCTCAGTTTAGATAAATAACTAGGTCATTTATTCCAATTGGTCAATGTCATTATCAAGATCAGTTCATGGTTGAAACAAACCTTGCACGTGCATAATTAGGATCAAACATCAAGACATATCCATGACATGTGTGTGTTTTGATTCCACTTACTATTTTCCATGGGATTCAGGGGATAACTTCTAGGTTTCATGCCTTTAATCATTAACATTGACTTGAAGCATGTTTAGATATTCATTAAGAACCATGCTTCTAGTTTAGGGAAGGATTGGGCATTGATATACTACTAGTTAGGTGTACATATACCTGATATATATGCCTTTAGATCCACTCATGACCTTATTACACTACCATCTAGGTGTCCATAGCCTTGATGGAGATCACTAGAATTAACTTTTATTGAAAATCTTTTAATTTTACAATAATTTCTTTTTTTAATATATTTTTGGGTCTTTTAATCTTTCAACAAAGGTTGAAAACTAGGGTATCTAGGTTCAAATATTTAGTCAAGTGTCTAATCCTTAGATAATCACCTATGGTTTCAACCTTTATCCTAAGAAAGGATATTTATTAAGTGCAAGCATGATTGTGCCTTAATAGATTAAGATTTCATTTTATATGTACAATTTTTCTAAAAACCAATGTTCAAGTCAAGGCAATGTTTAAGGTCTTATGGAATGGTTAACCTATCCATTAGTCCTTACTAGTTTATTCAAATTATAACATTAACATCATATCTAAAATCCATGGTCAACATATGCATGAGGTTCATACCAACATTCTTGAACTTTTAGAGTTTCAATTAGACTAAGGAACTATGAGCTGAGGGATGTCCAAAATAACTTATTAGAAGTAAGGAACAAAGCAATAAAAATCAAACATACAACAAAAAGAAACAAAGAAAGAAGTAAACAAATATATACAAACAAGGGACATGAAGGAAAGAGCTGAAGGAAACCAATTACCCTACCTACATTAAATCTAACCATATATCATATTTACTCCATGAAGACCCCAAGAGGAGCAACAAAGAAGTAATGCTTGAGATACTGCCATTGGTGGGAAGTGTGAATTCTTCTCCTTATAGATATTTTAGCTTAAAGGTGTTATCTCCAAGTGTATCTACAATTTGATAGGGGCCAATCCATAGAGGTGTGAAATTTCCATTCTTACCTTTAGGTTAAAATGCTTTGTCCTAAAGAGGAACCAAGTCTCCTTGTATGAACACCTTGATCTTTGATAGTTTGTCAAACCACCTCTTTACTATAGTTTGGTGCCTACTAAAGTTATCAAAATCTTCTTCTCATGGATCTTCCATCTAAATAATGTCCAAAAGTATTGAGCTTGTAAATTTTTGGTCTTCCTCCATATACTCTTATATAAACTTGTAAGTTGGTAGCTTGAATGTGATGGAGAATATGGGATCTTGGCCATATACTAGTAAGAAGGGAGATGCTTTAAGAGCCTACTTGACTTTTGTTATATCTACCCAAAGAGCATACTTGAGAAGCTTATGTCATGTTATAGGTTTGTATTTATTAGATTTCTTAATGGATTTCATCAATTTTTTATTCATTGACTCAAATACCCCATTACTTTGAGGATAATGATTAGATGAAAACTTGAGAATAATGTTGTTATCATATGCCCATTCTATCATCTCTATGGATATGAAGGCTAACCCACTATCACATACCAAAGAGACTAGAATCCCAAATATATTGCATATGTTTTTTTCTAAAAACTTGATCACTTCTTCTAATTTGTATTATTTGGTGCCTATTACTTCAATCTACCTAGTGCAATAATAAGTAGATATCAAAATGTACTTGTGACATTGTGATGAGTTAGGGTTGATTACCCCTATAAAGTCTATCCCCATTGGGAAAAGGGTTTTCCAATCATGATTAGTTATAAAGGAATTACTTCCTTTGGTTCTTTTGTGATGAATATTTATCATGATGGCATTCCCTCACATGTCTATGAGCATATTTGAAAATGGTGGGCCAATAATAGCTATCCCTAAGGATCTTATGAGCTATTGTTCTTCTTGATGGATCTCCACTTCCCAAATTCTCATGGAAAGTTCTCATTACCTTAGTATCTTCTTCCTTAGAAACACATCTCATGTACACACCTTCAAAGTTCCTTTTATACAGGACTCCATTTTTGATTGGGTAGTGAGCTACCTTGAGCCTTAGATATCTTATCTATTCCCTAGTTAGTCCTATAGGACAAGTGTCATTGAATAGTAAATGAATGATGGATCACATGATTCATTAGGTTGAAAATTATGTTGATCAACTTGTATGATACTTAGCTTAAGGCTGGTATTGGTAATCATTTGAATCAGACCTTGACATCTTACTAGTTTTACAATTTTCATCTCTATGTCATATTCTTTAAGAATGAACATCCACTTACCTCTTCACTCTCCAAGGTCACATTGGCTTAGCATTAGCTTAATGATTATGTCTAGTAGAATGGCATGCACTTTATTCCTAATAATGTAGTATCTAAATTTCTTGACAACCTTAATTAATGTAAAATCTTGTTTATCAACTAAAGGATAATTTAACTCAACATTTTTCAAATTAGTGATCATAAAAGAAATTGGATGGACACATCCCTCTATTTTTTGAGTTAAAACAACAATAATAGTGTGGTTAAAGAAAAAGGAGTAGAGATAAAAATATTTTGAAAAGTCTGGACTTATCAAGACTGGATCTTGGTTAATTTCTCTTTTGATACCTCCAAAGGCATTTTTTGACTCCTCACTCCATGAGACTTTAGCATCCTTCTTCAGCATATCATTCAATGGTTTGACAATCTCTACAAAGCTAGAAATGAATTTTCTAACAAATTTTATTGTACTAAGAAATTATTTCAATTCTTTTCTACTATTGGGAGGATCTATCCTTGATATAGCTTCCACTCTTTTAGGATCAATGGAGATTCCATCTTTGGTGATAACATGGCCTAAAAATTTACCTTATGTGAAAAAAAATGCTTTTCTTGGGGTTGAGGGAAATTCCATAGCTTTTTCACCTTTCAAATACCTATTGTAAATGTATGAAATAGTCTTCCTTTTTATTAGAAAAATAGTTAGATCATCCACGTAAATTTTAATGCACTTACCAATCAAGCTTTGGAAGGCATGGTCCATGGGCCTTTGAAAGTGGCTTATGTATTTATCAGTCTAAAAGGCATTATTTTTTAGGCAAAGGTACCCCACTTAGTTGTGAATGTTGACTTCATTCTATCTTCTTTGTCTACTAGCACCTGATTGTACCCTAAAAATCCATCAAGAAAAGACATCATGGCTAAACCAAAAATAATTTGTATTATCTGGTCAAGAGAGGGGATAGGATAATTATCTTTTTTAGATTCTTTATTCATATTTCTAAAATCAATACACAATATAGTTTCACCATTATTCTTCCTAATTGGTATCAAATTGGCAACCCAAGTAGAGTGTCTAATGGGAAAGATAATTCTAGCATCTAAAAACCTCTAGACTTCTTTGAAAATCATAGGTTCTAAGATAAGATTTACAAGCCTCTTCTTTAACCTAAAAGGTTTTTAATTCTCTTTGAGAGGTATGGTATGGGTGATGACTCTTAGATAAAAAATCTTCAAGTCATCATAATACAAGATATCACATCTTTGCAATTTGTCAATATCTCTTTAGCTCTCCTATTTTTAGAACTTGTACAGGCTTTTCCAATGTTTACCAACTAAGGTTAATCTTGAGGCCCAAGATCAACTGCATTATAGTCCTTTCCACTCACTTTGGGAATATTATAAGCTTCAACTATTTTTTCTTGATCAAATAATCTTTCCAAGGTAATCATCGCCTTGGGGATCTCATTATCATTAAGCTGAATGACTTTACCATCAAAATTATCTTCTTCAAACACATTTTCATCAGCCTCATCAATGATCTCAGCCTCAAATACCCCTAAACTAGGCATGAGGTTTAGGATCTATTTATCATCACTAATGACCCACAAATGGTTTACATTATCTGGGATAGAAGGGAAAATATTAACTCAATGCTAAAGTTTGGTGAACTTGATCAAACATGAGATTAGATACAATAGAGGCTAGCTCATCAACAACTTTATCTTCCTCCCTAGGGATAGAAATAATATTAAAGGCATCAGAATATTCCACAAAATCCCAAACTCTAAATTTGTACCTCTTGAGTTTTGATAGTTTGCATTGATACTTGATTCTTACCTAATTGACTACGAGTTTTGAATCACCATAAACTATTAGTTCTTTGACTTTGTTTTTTATGGAAAATTATAGACCTAAGATACAAGCCTCATATTTTTCAAGGTTATTGGTGCAAGGAAACTGGAGTCTATAAGAGGCATGATATTTCTTACCAATAGGGTTAGCTAGAACAATACCTACCCCAAACATAGATTTGCACCTAGCACTATAAAAATACAACTTTCATAATCTAGGAATAGTATGAGAAGCCTTATGATCACATACTTTGGTAGTTTATAGAGTGAAAAATCTCAATCTAAATAAATTATGTTGACCCTTTCATTCACAAAATTATATTCAGTGATCATGTGTTTCATTCTTGGCTCCCTTTCAACTCTGATCTAGTCAGGGACTCCTTTCTAGGGCAGCCATATGTGTGAACAGTCTATGGACATATATCCATTTATAGCCTTTATCCATTCTCTAATTAAAATTATTCCATATGCATCTAGGATATCTACTACTTAGATATCTATAAATTATTGGAATCTTGGATCAGAAGCCAGTTGCATGTGGGCATTTAACAATTCTCCAACCACCTTGACCTTAGACTTATCTAATTTGGTGAAAACCCTAGCAAACTTAATGGGAGTTAAACCAAGTTTATTACAATCATATGTAGGCATAATATTTGTAAAGGCACCAAATCAGATAGCTATACAAGTTCTTACCAAACATTCTAACTATAAGCAAGAAAGGTGGGGACTTTGTGTTAGCTTTATACAAAGCTACATTTGCATTATCAATCTTGGACATCTATTTAGACTTCATGGACAAGAATTACAACAATAGATCTCTCTGCTTAGTTATATGTCTTATTTCATGTAAATTAATAGTAGCTTTAATTTTATTCATTTCCTCTAAAACATTATAACCAGTCTTATTGGAAGAATTGGAAGTATCAGTACTAGGCTTAGAAGTACTTACCTTTGAAGGCTCTAGATTATTGTTTGATGTGGTATCTGGAGGAGTATTAAAGTTGTTTGGAGGATTATAAGTAGTCAAATGATGCCTTTGTTCTTTATTCCTTAGATGATGTCTTATTTAAGAATTGCTGGAAGGCATGAACTTTTTTAAAAACATCATCAAGTTCATTGTCTTCTTGGAAGGGGAAATCAAAGCTTTTTAATATGAAGGTCTGGTTAGTAGGCTTAGATCTTGAAGTACCTGTACCATTGTATTTTTTAGGTACTACCTCAAAAGTGTCCAACTCTTCATGAAATGCTTCAAAAGCTTTACAAAATTCAATTCAATCAATTTCACCATGATTAGCAGTATAATGGAGTCTATAATAATCAAGCAAAGTAATATCAATAAGATTAATATCCATAGTCTTCTTTTCATAAGATGGTTCACTATTCTTATTATTATGGAAGCTATCATTATTAAACCTATTATTGGGCCTATTGAATCTGTGGAATGAGAAGTTTCTACCAGAATTCTCTTTAGTATTACCAACTTATTTTTGAAATTGAAGGAAGTTAGTGCTCAGTTTTTGGACCATTTTTAGAATGGACTCATTGTCATTTTTGGGGGTTTATAAATTATGAACCTAGTTATTATTGGTACTAGTGGATGGCACTAATGACTTTTTATCATTTACATTAAATCCATTGGTAGTAGGGTGATTCAAGAACTCCAAATTTTGGTTAGGAGCAACATTTCTTAGAGGTAATTGGTTCAGATTTGGGAGATGGTTGAGATCAACTACATTATAGTTGTTATTAGGAAAAACATTCAAGGTATACATTTATGGATTAACATTTGAGACAAATTAGGCCATCTAACATTGAGGATCTATTTGGTCATTATGATCATATCCTCAACATAGGCTAAATCTAGTGTGCTCATAAGACCTACAACCCTCTTTATGAATACTGAAGTCATAGGGTCAAGAGCATCTTTGTATATTCCCAAGACTAACACCTAATTAGGTTTCTAAAGGTTAATGGTTCTACTAGACATCTTCTATAACCTATCATTTAAATCTCTTATAGTTTCATTAACATCCCTTTTGAGGGTGGTAAAATGTTGGTATAGGACACAAGGGTTGATGATTTTTCCAAACTAGTTAATGAAAATGTTATTGAATTTATCCTAGGTGGTAATATAATTATTATGTAGGTTTAGAAACCATTCATATGTATCATCCTTAAATTTTTAATGAAAAAAACTAAATTATACATCTTCATGAGTGATATCTAGTAATATTAAAGTAGCTTTGAAGGATTTAACATGTCTTATGTTGTCACAATACTACTAGGACAAAAAGTTGGCAAATACTTTTCTAGATTGTAAATAAGGTCATGAAATACACCTTGAATGTTAATATGAGATTTTCCTAACAAATAAATACATTGATTAAGGTTTAATGTAGAAGTACCTTAGAGTGGTGAAGTTGGTAAAGACTTCAAACACCCATGTCTACCTTTATCTCATCTTCTCTCCTATGGATGTCTAGTTCTAGTAGAAGTTCTCTTGTTTTTGATTGTGATCTTGTCCAGATTCTTGGAAATTCCATCTTAATAAATTTGTATCCTATTTTAAATACGATGTGTCAAATCAACGTTTACAATAAATAGGGATCAAACTTGCACATTAAGCAAATTTTGTAAAGATTCATGTAAAGAACAATAAAGGATGACAACCTTTAACTACGTTAGTTCAAATAGATGTCTAATTACATAACTGTTATCAATATTTTCAATTATAAACTCAAATAAATCCATATACACAAAATATCTATCAATATTTGACCAAACAAAGCTATTTTAACCTTAAATACTTTGTATTCTCAGATCTCAAGCTACCTTTACCATAATTACATATCCATCCTTAAAGACTCTTGATGTTTGTCTAAAGGAAGCATAAAGATGGGTCAAAGACCATGAAGATTGATGATATTTACACTTTTGATAAAATAACTTACACAAATGTGTAAAAATAACACCAATCTTTGATCAAAACACACCAAAATCAGCAAAGATCTTGTAAATTCACAAGGAGGCCCTCCTTCTAGTGCTAGAAAAAATGCATTCATGATGATGCCTGGAGATGTATCATATGTGATCTTAGTGTCTAAATAACACTTCTCATTTTATAATTTAAGGAATTAAAATCATGAGTATTAGGTTACCCATGGTGAAATAGGGAAGATCAATAAACTATTCTATAACATTTATATTGATTGGTGGTTAGGAGCAACTGTGGCCAATCTAAGTGAAATGTAAGATATATTTGTTATTATCAATGAATTTGTGATCAAGTTATAAACTAAATAATAATATAAATGAATATTTATAGTTAATATTAAACTAAATTTATCTAATTAAATAAAATGCAAAAGGAAGGGTAGGGTAGAAATAAGGTATTCTGATTTTTAGTCCAGACATTATGACAAAGCTTAGATTTCATCAAGACATACATTCAAACCAATACATGACATTAAATAGATATATCATAGATCCACCATGTATCAGTCAAATATCTAAAGAAGGAATAATGTAAATGAGAAACTAGATTCAATTTAAATATTTACTTCACAAGCAAATTACATTAGCACATCTACAAGAGAAGCAAGGGGAGTGAAATGAACCTAAAATATTTCAATTAACCTAGCATAAGCATAATTTAATAACTCTGCATTCATATATGCACATCAAAAATCAATGAAACCCATTCAAATCTAAACATCTAAATAGATAGTTGAGAAAGTAACCATAATAGCAAACACACAAACACATATTAGACTATATTTTCAGAATACCTTGCTCGTATTAATTGCTCAAAGTTTACACAAATTATTTTGCTCAAAACTTTCTCCCTTTACAAAATGTTAATACTACCTTTTATAAGATACTAAGGTAGTACATTGGTCAGTCATGAGATTACAAACGTACAAAGGTAAGGATAGCTTTCCTTTTTACAAAGTTATAAAATACATTCCTTTTTCCAAAGTGGACTAACCTATAGTAAAATGTGCTAACAAACTAGTGCATGCTTTTACCAAAAGAATATTCTATTTTTGAATATTATAAAATTCATTAAAAAATATAATATTATTATTTAGCTAGTGGGACCTATGTTGAATCTGAAGGATCTTCATGGCTTTTTGATGTTATTCATCAACCAACCTTAAGTTAAAAATTAGATCTAAGAGGAATTCATCCTCTTGGTCAACCAAGTCATCAAAATCTCTATCATTCCTTGCCATTTCTTCCTTGATACTCCTTGCCTCATTTATTTTCTCTTATGTAGTAAAGATCATGCCTATGACCCTGCTATTGTCACTCCCAGACCAGCCCTAACTCTTGCTCCTAACCTCTTACATAACCAAGGTGACTCTATGTTTGTAATCATCATCTAAAATGATGCCTAGGGAGATAAGTGTGGTATGCATGGAAATCATGGTTCCAAGGAGCTACTCAATTCTATTTATCAGCTCATTAGCATCCCTTAGAACCTTCTCCAAGTTTTTCAACCAAGTACTTAGACCCTATATCTTTTTAACAATTATTCCCATAATTAAATTCAAATGGGCTATGTTGATGGTCCTAAAGCCAAGAATTTAGTCCTCCACTAGTATTTTAATTAGTTACTTGATTTTATCTTTTATATTCTACCATTGGGATATTAAACCCTTAACTACTACACCTAAGTGGGCCAATAGACTTTGCCTTATCTTCATTTCCTTCAATTAATTAAACATGTCATGAAAATATGCCTCAAAACTCTTTATCATTTCTTTAAGATCTAACAAGATATCCTATGTCTAAATATATTATTTTTCCTTCTATAGGTTCTCTATCTTTTGATATAGGCCTTTGATGCCTGATTTTAGTTGGGATAAATGGGCATAAGCTAGTCTAACTATGTCTTCTTCATGGATTGGGTGTTCACCAGGTGCCTGAACTCCTACTAGAGTTAAGCCCACAAAAGGTTAAACTCTTTGAAAAGTGAACTCCTCATCCTCAACCATGGTCTTCTTTGTAGTCACTCTCTCTAGGCCTACTATCTTTGGATTGAATTACACACTTATTGATGACTCTATGATCTTTGGAAGTTATAGGACCTCCATCTATGTGATGGCTAAGGCTCTAATATTTTTTACCTAAGTGATACTTAACCCCTAAGGGTGTTCATATTTATTTCCTCCTCTTCTTTCATCAGAGCCACTATCCATAGATTCATATCATCATGAACAATGATGTTAACTATCTAGGTCATGGCCCATGAATGCTACAATGTTAGAATCTTTTGCATCTTCCCATAAATGAACCATTTAGGGATGATTGTATCATCATTGGTATTTTCATCACTAAATAAGTTAACCTCACTCAAAGGATGGGTGAAGCTTAAAATTGGATTCTTCTTTGTAATTAAGACTAGTGCCAACTCAAACTTCTTTGTGTGTAGGGGTACAACTAGAATTAGGTCCAGAGCTATATCCTTACCCTTTCCTATTCTACTTCCTCAGCTTGGGTTGGGGCCTTCTCAATATATTATTATTCTTCATCTAACCCATATACCTTAGTAAGAATTCTAAGTTCATCCTTCACTATCTCCATAGGACTTAGTGTAATCATGTTAAAGAACTCAATTGGGGACTTTGGCCTTTCAAGCTGGGCTAAAGATGAGGTCCACTCACCAAGCCTTTCTTCTAATTTCTCCTTCTTAAGTCCTTATGCAACTAATGCTTAAGGTTGTTATAGTGGTTACTCTAGAGGGGGCCTAAAAGAGGGTCCAAGAAATAAGTAGTATTACAGGGGCCCCATCTACCATATCTCACCAAGTTTCTCATCTCTAACCAACTTGGGTTCAAACTTGATTTTATGTTTCCTCAACCTAGCCAACACTTCAATGAAATTGGTGGCCCTAATATACATCATGTCATGAAAACCAAGCCTATGTTCATAGGGGTAGTTCATTATATTTTATTTTAAATGTTTTATGACCCTATCATGAGGGCCCCACTACCTCAGATCATCTAATTATAAGTTAATTGAGTCTCTATGTTTGGTGATGACATCCAGATGCTCCCAATTCTATAGTATATCCATATTAATGGTCAAAGGAAAGGGGTGAAGGATTCCTTTCCTTTTCTACTTGCACACACCATTTATGCCATGAAAAAGTTGGTATCTAACCTCTTGTTCTACTAATTGGTTGGCACATGGACTAGTAGTTTGAGGGGCTGAACTAAGGTCCCTTATATTATATATAACCATTCAATCTAGATACAACCAGATGTCTCCAATCAACTCCACATAATTATTGACCAATGGGATGACTCTACCCATGGGGATCCCTATAATAGCTTTTACCAAATCTGGATATACACAATCATAAATAAATTATACATTGTGTCTATATTTGAATATGTGCAATTTAGAATAGTGATGAGAAATAGTGTGTCTCCCATCAGGTGACCAATTCATTATGTTAGGGATCTTGGTGGTGGCCAAGAAGGAATCTAGAAGATATGAAATCATGAAGAAGTGGTTTTTAGTTTTATTCTTCATGGATAAAAATTGTTGTTTCAAATAAATGTTAATTATCTCCCCTATTGGGCGAGTGAGTCCTTTTTCTACCATGAAATACACATAGGGCACCTAGATTTTATTAACATGTATGGTAGAAGGGGATCTAGATAATATATTTAATAAGGTCATGATTAATCTAATCCCTTCCCTAAATTAAACAATTAGGATCTTCATGGTGGGGTCTTAGATTACATGGGTTCTAATGAACAGCTATGGGGCAAGGATAACATTCAAGTCATTCTTACTGGTCCATGCCCTAATTGTAGGTAAGTCTACCTAGGTCTTACATAGCTTGTAATAGATTTAAATTTCAAGATGGGAAATATATGATACTTTTAAAAAATTACATTCATAAACTATCCAATCCTGATCAATTTTATAATCTATGAAAATGGGGGCAATAACACCAATACAATACAATACCTCAGGTTTTGTAGTAGCACAATGGAGATTGGTCATCTAGGAAAAGAATAGGTCATTGTACCTCTAGAGGATTGAGGCATTATTTTTTTTTTCCCTTGTGATGACTTTCATCTCTTCAATAGTCTATAAAAACTTGGACCAATTTCTATTTTCTATGTTTAATACCATAACATCAAAGTTAGTATCCTTGAATACTATTCCCTCATAATTTAAAGCTAAATACAACTCTGTGTCATCCCTTTGTTTCTACCTCTAAGTTTCCATGACTATAAAACTTGAAAATGGATCACTAATAGTCTTCAAGTAGCCTCTAGATTAGTTTACTCTTGCTTAGATAAAAATTAGACTCTTTCTAGCTTGATTGTGATTGATTAGAGTTCAAATTATGGCCTTTTATGGAGGTTAGGGCTCCTTTGTAGCTTTAATGGTGATGGTAGATCAAACTTAGGATAATTCATGTCTTATATTTTATTGAGACCCCTACCTTTATACCTTTGCCTTTTCATTCCCACCAAATCTTTGATTTTGTTGTTTTGTGCTTGTGTGGTGCTTATGTGGTATTTTTCACAACATTTTTCATAACTTCTTTAAAGAAGATATCCATTGTATTTTAAATCCTTATTTTTATTCACACCATTAGATATTTTCTCATGGATCAATGTGGACCATTGATTTTGATCCCAGGTCTTGCAAGATATTGGTTGTCTTTGAATCGGCCTTCATAATTGTGCCATTTACCACCTTTATAGGCCTCTTGGGCTTTGCATTTCATTAGTGAAAATGTGTTTAGTGCATGTCAATCCAATGAGCCTTTGTTAGTCTCATAAAATAGTCTCTATCAATTACGCTCTATTTGATCAACTTGTTCTGATTAATTGTAGCCATCGATCCTATAAGATGCATAAACGTTAATCAGCATCAAGATATAAATTGACTTAGGATAAGTAGTTTAGACTAAGGTTTATTTTGTTTTAATAAACACAATATAATATTTAGGATAAAATATTTAAGCTAAGTTTTAGGACACACATAAAGGGGACCCGAATAATAAGTGGACTAAATTCAAGGTTTTATCCTAGGGTTCTATCATGTTGATAAATATGATAAACTCTAGGTTAAAAATTTTAAGCTAAATTTTATGGCATGGGGAATCCTCATTTAAAATAAATCATAATATAATTCTTTGGCCTAAGGATTATTGTATTGAAATAAATGAAATTGAAACCTTAAGATAGAGACTTAGATTAAGTCTATTTTTGTCGATATTAAACCACAAGATCATTTTATCATTAAAGTTCAAAGACCCTAAATATTTTTATTTTTCAAAAGAGAGGGGGTCCCATTGAATTGAAACATAATTAATAAGCTTTTATCAACATTTTAAATTATATTTTTATATTTAAGCAAGATGATATATGAGCTTAAATTTGATGGCCTCATGGTCATCGATGATGGCCTTACAAGTGTCAAATGACATTTGTGAGAACATAAAATTTAAGTTCATGAAGTTCATAGGTCCATAGATCATGGATTTACCACATTTTGTCCAATCAGTTGGTCTTGATCAAGCATAGACCATTGATTAAGATCCAAACACATGCATGTCTTGGTCCCTACAATCAAGAAGAGGATCGAGTTAGCCCCTAGATCAATGCGTATGAAAATTAGACTAATTTAAAGGCCTAAGAATTAAAATAATAATAAATGGGTTCCTTTGAATATTATATTCACAACATAAGGTTTTAGACTAAGGTTTATTTTATTTTAATAATACAATAATTCTTAGGGTAAAAACTTAGGTTAAGTCTAAGTTTTCATGCATGAGGCCCTTTTAACATGAATCTCAAACATGAGAGTGCCATGTGGAAACTCCATGGGAATCTTGAGATTTTTACTCTATTTGACCATGGGAAGGGTCCATGGAGCATCAATCGAGATCTAGGTTCCTGAGATGCTAACACTTATCATCCTTGTGGATTTTCTTTAGGCTTTTAGCATTTCAACACCACATTCACTCCATCAAATCTTTTTTAGGTGAGAAACCATAGACCATTGATCTTGAGGATGATTAAACACTATTCAATAATTTTTCCCACTTAAGCATGGATCATTGATCATGATCTGAATGGATGCATGCTATTAGTCTAATGGATCAATGTTTTGGACTCATTGATCTTCCTTCACTTTGTCAGATCTTTTTCTATAATGAAATGAGAGTAATTGATTCTACAAAGAGGCAAGATGTTTAAGTTAGGGCTCAGGTTGATATAGGAACTTAGGATAAATTTTTAAGATGGTCTTATTTGTGTTAATAAAAATGAATGGGGCCTTAGGACTAAGACTGTAGGCTATGTATGTAACAAAGAGGACCATGTGACATAACATGGCTTAGATAGGAGAATAAAAGATCCTATAAACATGAACATTAGAACTTTATTAAAATAAAGAGAATAAAAGGGGGAAACATAAGGGGATCAAGCATAATTTTTAGGTTAAGGTTTGGTCATGTTAAGAAACATGACCAATCTTTAATATAAAAATTAGGCTTAAATCTCAAGTAAGTTTAGAAATGTTCTTGCCAAATTTAAATTCGAATTAGGGGTCTAAGCTAGGGTTTTATAAAGGAGGGATTTAGAACAAGAATCTAACTATGAGTTCTTATAGACTAAAGGCTAGTAAAAGTCTGAATGAGGATAAAACTATGAAAATACCTAGTATGATCCATTAATAAGATCCCCATGAAACCTAAAACTTAAGACATAAAGGCTAAATATTAGAAACATTAGGTAAGGTTAAAGTAAGACCATGAAAAAAAGGATCAATTTATTAGGCATATATGATCTTCAAATTCTAATAATGTGCAAAATATCAAGCTTTTAGTGTTAAAGTTCAAAGTATGCACAAGGGTCCCTATTTTTTAGATATGGGGGTATGTTGATCTCAATAGGGAGGCACTTATAACAACTTAACTAATTAAAATTAAAAATTATAATGTGATTCAAATAATCATAGGTGACTATCAATTTTCATCTTCAAAAAATAATAAAATATCAATTTCAACACTTATCACTCATTACTAATGCAAGTGCAAATGCTAATTATTGAACCATTACTAAAAATGTAAAAATTTTATACTAGTAATTAGATTATTTTAAATTGAAGTATCAACTCAAACATAAGAATATGAATAACTTCCATGATCCACATGAATTTATAGTAAAATTAGCCACTGTCTAAATAAAATAATAATGAAAAGTAACAAGTATGTTGTAAAGTTTGATAAAAAAATAAAAATAGCCAATATAGAATTTAAATATTAATTAGAAAATATAATAATACACATAATTTAAAATTAAATTTATTAGAGGTTTCCCATGATTTTTTTGATACTCAAGAGGTGTCATAGGGAAATCCACTCAATGACACATCTGGATTCATCATCCACTCTAATTTGAATTGCTTGAGAAAGTGTGTTACCAAATGTGAAGGAATATTAGTGTTTTATGATTGGAATAAGAAAAATTATTTGGATAAATTGAAATAATGTCTTGATTATTAATACAATGGGGTATCTCAACATTTGATAACATAGGGTCAACTTATGTGGGGATCTAATTGTGTGTGGTAAACATTTGGGAAGAATGGGTGAAATAAATGCATCCAATTAGGTATGAATACCAATTAATCTATGGGGATATATCATAATATAATGAGTAAAATTATCTTCAATAAACATATACAAAACATTCTAAAATCTAGGGTCTTGATCACTAAAGTGTATGGAAATATGAGTGTTATGATTAAAAATTCACTTAAACGCACTAGGGACCCTTCCAGCTATAAAAGAATTATCCCAATATCTACCCTGAGTAGGTAACTCATTATTTTGTTGTTGGATACATGTGCTTCATACATTATTTATGTCTAAACTATGAGATCCATGACTACAACCCAACATATTATCTCTATATAATGAAAAGGAAAAACACATGAGATTTTTTTACTTCATTATTACATAGTTATAACCATCATGCAAAAAAAATAGAATGTCAAACATCTAAATGAGTCAAACCGATTTAGATAATATATGAAAAATAATTTATATGAAGATTATTTAAAGTAAGAAACCAATTTGAACCCAAGTAAAATAGATCATTGTAACTGAAAATATTTTTTCAAGAAAAATATGAGTCATTAACTGATAACATTATAATTAAACCCAATTATTTAGTATCACACCATCGTCTTGTCACTAAATATCTTAGGAACTCAAAAAATATTATATGTTATTTTCACTCAAAAAGACATTAATATTGTATTAAATTAACATGTAAAAACTAATATAGATAATTTATAAAATTGATGTAAACCAAGGGAAAAATACACACTTTTATTTTTTATTTATATCCAAATGAAAGAATTCAATTTATCAGCTTATATCACTTTGAAATTTTTTAAACTATGCATGCATATATAAACTATTTCATTATAGGGTTTTTGAAAAAAATGACAACATAATGATTAATACATCAAAAGAATTTTATATAAGGCATGCAAGTGTAAAATCAATATTTTTACCAAGATCCTTTTTCAAAGAATTACATTCATATGTTCATTATTTTTTATTTGTATGCAATCTAGTTTATAAGAAATCAAAATATTTCAAAACTATATATAAATTTAAATAAGGTCAAGTGTCAAAATATGATTTAAAAAAAATTAAAACCCATCTACCATATTGAATCAAAACAAACTTGCATGGGATTTCATACTATTATTTTTCTTTCTAATTCATCTATTCAAATCATACCCAAAAAGAAATATATTAAAAGTGTCTTTATAGAAAAAATTAAAAACCCTATACCATCAAATTCCATTATTATTTTAATAAATTATCATATTTCCATATGAATAACTTAAAACCTTCTTATAATAAAACCAAATCTCCATGCAAACAACTTGAAACATTCTAAAAAATGTATCTGCAAACTAGCCAAAATAGTCAAGCCATATATTTTTCATTTGAAAAAAACCCATTAAAATAGAGTCTCAAATGAATTTGCATAAGTATGAGTTCTTTAAAAAATATTTTATACAAATTTATATATTTTTAAAACTAAAAAAACCTCAAAGCACATTTCCTTATTTTCATTCAAATAATTATGCCACATTAAGTACATACTTCCATGTAAAACTCAAAAACTTAATACAATTGTCATAAACATACTCAACTACTAAGTGCAAGTGTCCTATGAAAAACCAAAATTTGAGTGTAACTATTTATCAATACCAAATGAGTATAATAACCTTGTATCAAACCCCATGATTGAGGGCAACTACCATGCTAAAATCCATGTAAGAATGCAAGTCCATGTTGAAACATAAATGCATGCATTTTATTTGAAAAAATAAACAAATTATAAACTCAATGAAGAGATATTTATTATATTAAAAAAATTAAAACCATTATGATCATAATGACTGAATACAAAATCATGATACTAGAATATTCAAAAATAAAACTGATGGTCATCACTTCAATTTTTTCAAATATTTTGAACATAGAACTAAAAAATATGATATCTCCTTCAAAAAACAAAATAAATACTAACATTATGAAGATAAATCAAAATCATACCTCTATATGGACTCAAAAATGTCATGCAAAGCTCATAAAATATGTCAACCAGCTCCTAAATGTCATTTAAACTACATAAAAAGGTGAAACAATTGAATGTTTTCAGTAGAGATCATCAAATGAAAGATAATAGAACTCAGATTCCATAGAGAATATTTCCCAAGGTAAAAATGACTAAAACAAAAGCATAATATCACCTATACCCATTTTGAGACTGCATTGAATTTAGTGAAGTGCTTTCTAGGTGTCCTAACATGCTTCATGATTTAAAACTATGGTAGTGACCAAAGTTTCCACTATGTTTTGCCTCAACTTTTAAATTATTGAAATTGGGAGTGCATTGATTTCCTTGGATCTTTTGACATTTCCAATCTAAGTTTTTCCTATACCCCATTTCAAGACTGCATTCAATTTATTATGATTCTATGAACATATTGTGGAATCTAAGTTCTTTTGCTGATTTCTTACTATCCCTTTTTATTTTCTAGCTAAATTTTTATGTCAACCAAATTTATAATACTACCTCCAAACTTTTCAATTAAAACATTAAATTTAAATGATCATCAACCTTTTTGAGATGTCAAAATATCCAAGGAAATCACCAACATAATTATTAAAACAAACCCCAAAGAATTTAGAATTACATATCAAAGTAAATTTTAGGATTGCATGTCGGACCCAATACCTCACTTGCTGAAACAAGTGATACTCATTAAGTGTACTCATATACGCACAACCAAACCTAAAGGAGGTGATTTGAGATAATTAGGTAGGGGTAATTACTCATAAGGAATGATATGGGGAAGCAGATTGCCTAAAGGATGGATTATGGGGTTCAAGACATATCAATGTACAAGTACACATATAGGTCCCAAGAACCATATGTGGCAATCGTTATTCTTCATAAGACCATTTATAGGTCCTTAACCCTCATTAAATATCTCACTCTCCTCAATGGTTTTTAGTTCTACTCAAGGATGGTTAAATGGTTACTTTCAGACTAACCAAAAAAGATAACTTTATACACCCTATGTTATCATTTAGTTTTGACAGGTCTATAAAATAAGAACAAGATCTAATGTTATACTATTCTGACAATCAAGTATAATATCTAAAATTCTAATCATAAGTAGTAACCAATAATTAATTAAAACACATGCATATTATACCAAATTCCCATAAGCACACAATTGAGTTTATCCCTGCATAAAACAGAGTACAATCATATAAAGAAATGAAAATTGAAACATTGTAGGCCATTGTTCGAGTGTTACCAGTTGAGGTTAACAATTTGTTCATTTTTTAGGGTCCCTACACCATTTCCAATGGATTGTTTTAAGTTCACAAGTTATACAATTAATAAACATGAATGTCATGATCTTAATAAATGAGTAATGATATGATTTATGATTAAATTCATTATTTATTAGATAAGATATAATGATAGTCTATAATTGAATCTATGCAAAATATATTATACTGGCAAATAGCTAATGCATTATAATTAATAAGAAGAGGAATTATTATAAATAAAAAATGTATTACAGCTAAGTGTATATTCCTCTAACATTAATTATTCAATCAAACCATTATATTTAAAGGGAACATATTCAACCTATATAACCTTCACTCTTTCATAATTATTTTCCATCCATAGGCCCATAGTGCATGCATTATTATAACATGGAATAAATTTATAACCACAAAATTATTTAGTAAAACTATCAAGAACATTAAACATCTAGTTCATTACCCTATCCTACAATAGGAATTTAATTTAAGGAACAACCCAAATTCATGTAAAATATTTCATAAGTAATATAATACATAATTTATTAAAACATTTACAACATGAGTAATCACATAAAGTATATGAACATCAAGAGTTTTCCACATGAATCGAGTCTATAGGATTCATACTAACAACAAGTATTCCACTCAAACAAGAATTTCCAGCCATATATCAAATGAGTGGAACCCATATATCCATTTACAAATCTTTTTCAACCTAAATTATTGAACATTCCATGACACAATAACATACATTAATTTCCATCTAGTAATAAAGAAGAAAAAATGCACACTCAACCCATAAAAATGAAGTACAATGAATATATTCAACCATCATTTTATTCATATAAACATTAATCAAGGAAGAATACAACATCAACAAGTTTTATTTCACAATACAAGTAATTATGACTACTATCCTCATCATACATTCCAAGAAGTCTAACCATTCATTTACACGTCGACAATTCATTCTAGGAATTATTTCAACTTATACAAGTACTAGGCAACCCTTAGTATATTTGTAAACTCATAATTTTATTCATTATAGAAAGGTAAATAAAAATAAACTAAGAAAGGTAATTCAAATAACTAATATATTGCTTAATAATAAATGTTTGTACCTTTTTATGTAGCTGTATAAGTCCAAAAAATGCAAAAAATAATTCCATTCTTGATTCCCTCATATGCTAGCAATAAAATTTAACTAAACTTGTTTCTATATTTCATATGTAAACTAAAATCAACTAGATAAGATTTTTATATATTCATGCTACCTCAATAGTTAAATAAATGTATAAAAAATAATCATAAGTATATATACACCAAAAGGAAATAGTTAGATAGTTCATCAATGAATATCCCTTTAAGGTAACTTATTGCTTATTAACAATTTAACCCAACATACTTATGTATGCTCAAAATACCAAGGATAAGTGATATATTTTCATAAGTAAATCTCTACTCAGGCTAACCATATAATACTCATGTCAGTAAATATATAAGCATTCCATAAGACTACATAAAGAAATAAATTCTACACTAAATCATGCAATGGATCAACTATTGATTATATTAACATAATAGATGTTAATAAAAAAGGTACTAAATGTAAAATAAAAAAATGATAATCCTCTAATCATCCAAGGTAAAAACCCAAAGTACATATAAATTATTAAATTTAAAAAATGTAAGTGAAACTAAAACATCTTACCATGTATTAAAATTATAATCCTTTTACTTCTATTTCAGCATGGTCTTTTTCAAAACAAGGTTAACATACAACTGCCAAGTATAATTGATCTAATAACAATAAATAATTTAGTTTATAACTACACTCACTAATAATACTACATGAATATAATAATTTAACTAAGCTAATAATTATATGAACAACATATAATAAAAGGTTACTAGTTATGTCATGCTTATCCATGAGATCATCCAAGAGTGCGAGCAACATGTAACCATACCAAACAAACCATCCCAACTAACCCTATGAGCCCAACCATCAATGGCACTTAACACCCTATCTATTAGATGGATAGCAATTTTAGTAACCAAATTTAGGAAGGGATTCTAATCAAGTTAGGATTCCCAAACCATTAGATGACTCAACACAATAACAAAATGTAAAATAGGAAAGTGAATGACAAAAACATCATCTCAAGATGAGATATACATAACTAATTAAATGGCATTGCTATAAATTAAAAGTGGGGATAATCCACTGTAGGTTGTTTGAAGGTCATAGTTATGGATTTCTAAACCAAATCCATGCCCATAATATTCAGTAATACTAGACTTGGAAAACCTCCAAGCATATGGTAAGCCTTAAACATCCCAACTACCAATCTATATTTCACACTTATAAGCACACAAATACAACTTATCTATTTAATCCTAGTCAAATAATGAATATACAACAATAAGAGAATTCAAAAAATCAATTAATAAGATAAGAATTGAAGTTATAACCCAAACAAGTTATACTCAGCTCAATGCCACATTTCAAAATAATCAATAATTTAAAAATAGTCAATGCATTCAACATGACTTACAACCATACTATTAATTTCTCCATGTGATAAACAATGATTCCAGTAACCCTTCATAACTGAAAATTGATTTAAAAGTCAAGATTTGATATAATCAATTCATGGGATCATCATGAGGTCTCATGACCTCGTATGATCCCCACATCTAAAAATCAAGTTTTAACGTTTACTTAAAGAGACCACACGCCTCCATAATGATCTACTTTAAAATTCAAAACTTCTATTGTAAAATAAAAATTCTAACAAGTCTTCACCGATATCCCAATAGGTTTGACAACTTTTATAAAACATGTATAAGGTCTACTGATCAAAAAACACATGCATATTTATACAAATAATCATGTTATTCAAAAAACATGTATAACTAGTTTGATCTTAAAAACCCAATCAATAATTCAATTCAAAATAACCCATTAACAAAATATAAAATCCTACCCCTAAATTAATAATAAATCAAGTCAATTTCCAAACTCCAAGACATAAATCAAAACCCTTAAAGTATACGAGAAATATAATAGGGTACGGTGATGTATTTGAAAGAGTGCATAGGTTGAATTAACCAAAATGAAAAAATAATCATGTAAAAATAATTAAATTAAGCATATGGTTTTATAAAACTTGAAACTCATCTATATAATATCATCAAAATATGCATAGTCATAGCTTATTCAAAAACCTATAATATTTCCTCAAGAAGAATAGGGTCAATAACCCAAAATATACCTAGTTGAATTTAAGACATCATAATGGGTTCAAATATACCTAGCCATAACATTTAAACCATATGATTAAAACACACAATCCCTTTCCCAAAGTTATAGATAACCCTCAAAGACAACAACATTCACCTATGCCTTAATATAACAAATATATATAAAAACTAGAATAATATAATCATGTTATTTTTGTAAGGTTATATGCAAGAAGACAATATCATTCAACCCTTGGGTGTTGGATACCTAGATTGAAGTCTTACGACTTCATGGATGCATATGCAACATCCAATATTCATTTTTTATTTATAAATTCCTTGACAATTTTACCCAAAAATAAACATTCATAGGATTGGCTTACCCAAATGATGTGGGTGAAAAAAATCCCAAGGTAATGAAAGTAGGGTCCAAAATCCTATTTTCCTCTTTGCATTATAAATCCTTCCAATGAAAAATAAAAGCCAAGCCAAAAACCCAACTACATATGTTTTTATCCATTCTCTCCCCATTATTCTCCCCACCTAAATCCTCTCCACCCACCACCATCTAACTTTTCCTTCTGTCCAACTCACCCATACCCCTAATGAATTTGGAATTAAATGAGAGGAGAGACAAACCTCCCTCCAATGTTTTTGACCACCCAAAGGCACCCAATATGCCAAAATAATAAATGCAATGGTCATAAATGACCTAGTCTAGAAAAATCAAAAAATCAATAATAATAATAATAATAATAATAATAATAATAATAATAATAATAATAATAATAATAGATTTAAATATTTCAATGTCATAAGGTTCAAATCAACTAAGAAAACAACATACACCAAGTGACCATGTTAGTAGTCCATAAGGGAGAGGTCAAGGGGAGAGGTCTGGGTGAGTCCCTTTTGGAGTGTGAAAATCCAAGAAAGGGTTAGTTCAAGAAAATCTAGGGTGGCAATAAGTTCATAGGAAAGAGAGAAGTCATTTGAAGTTGGAAGGTTCAAACAAGAGAAATAAAACTGACCAAACCTCACCATAAACACATAATAGCTAAACAATAATATGACTAATTATAGACACCAAAAATATGCACACCTACACTTTCAAATGTTAAGAATCCCTGTGGACCTAGATAGGACCCTCTTTGGACCAATGTATACTAATTTGGCATAACCAAGCCCATCCATAGTTAGTTTCACAAACTAACTCAACCAGGCCTTCAGGATATCTTTCCTCTAGACCTGACCATCGACAATCAAGGTGACCATCAATGGTCACCCTTGAGAAACCTTGACCGTCAATGGTTAGGATGCACCTCTTAACCATAAACATGTAAGTTTCACTGACCTCTTCTAATATAACTTGTCTAATTATGGTTGTGAGCCTTTGCATGGACATATTATATTTAGATGGCCTAGTTACACCCTTACTTCCAACTCTTGCTTGTGCCTAAAGAGAGAGAGTCTTGGGAGGTCAAATCCATCTATAATAATTATCAAGAGATCAAAGATTTAGGATTTTTATTTTTAAATTTAATTAATGACATCAACATCATCAACAATCTCATTGAGAGCCAACTTGTCATCACCTCTCAACCAAGTTCTTGAGTACCATTACTCTGTTAGAATCAAGCTAGATTCTACCAATACGATAAATACTTCAACCACTCACCCAATCAACTTATGGTATGATAATTACTTGTTTTTCAATATTCATATACTTTATTTCCATTTCATAATCAATCTAGCCCTTACCCATCTCTTCAAATCCATCTTTCAGACCATGTTATTCAGCAACTTAATAACCTAGAACTCACATAGTAACTATTAATAATTGACTCAACTACTGATGGTCTACATAACCATCGATGCTCATCTTGACCATCAATGGTCACCTTAACCACTAATGATCACCCTAACACTGATGGTCACTATGGTAGTGAAAACTAGCAAGCTATTTTCTCCCACTTACCCTCAACTAAACCTATTTTTTTGTGTTTCTAATCACTCACAGACCTCTTTCAAATTTTTTGAAGCATACCCCCACCCTTTAGCACTAGTATTAATTAGTTTATCACTAATTTGATCATTTATGGTCTATTTTCTTAAGAAAGCATTTTTGTGTTTAATTTTATTACCTTTTGATTATTGATGCAGTACCTTCTTTCTAGTTTTGTGAACCTAATTATTTAAAATGTGTGGATTGACAACCCCTTAGGAAGCTCTCACTTTTGGTATCTAGCTATTGTTATGCAATCTACCAAACTATTTGTCTAACAAACAATTTGATTTAGTACTTTCTTATCTATAGGTCTTCCTCCCAAATCAAAGAAGATCTCTTCACAATATTTTGATTCAATGTGTGCATAAATTTAAAAAAAAATCAACCACACCCGTATCAAGTTTATTTTCTCTCTTCCTTAGAACTTAAATTAAAATTTACATGAAACATTTTGGCACACCTAGTGGGACCTAGAGTCTTTACTTGAATATTTTATTTGCATTTGTATGATCTTCTCTCTATCTATGCTCATAATTAAAACTAAAACTTTCATTTGGGATTAAAATCAATTGCATCAATTTCTTGCTTTTAACATTAGTTCACTTTGAATTAAATCATAGTAATTTTATCATAGCACCATTTTTTTGCACACACTAGCCAAACCACTTTCTTAAATCAAACATCAAAACAGTTTAAGACAAGGCCTGACTAGGATTTCATCACCTAGTGGTCACCTTACCCTTTGCTAAAAATCCTAATTTGAGGTCATTACCAATGGGAGATCCAACTCAACTCTCTATTTGAGTATAAACTCTAGATATCAATATATATTAGCTAAGCATCTGACACTCTTACCACTATAGGACCATGAGGTGATGGGGTAGGCCCCAATACCAAGCCATGTATTGATTCAAATATAGATTATTTTGAACACCTAAACAACCCAAAACCAACCATAGACTGATTCTATAGTACATGATCTACAAGCCAAATTATATCACATATTCTTATAAACTAAAGCATAAGCCAAAAGTAAGATTAAAACTAACCTCTAGGATTAATGTACTTTATATTGTGTGTCTTGATTATCTTGATCATTTTTTTGTCTTCTTCTTATTTGAGTGGTGAGTTTATTATTGTATTCTCTCCCCCTTTCTTGTATGCATGGTTCTTACTCACCAATAGTGAAGAGACCTAGTGGAGTAAAACCAATCATTGGACCAACTAAACTCTTCTATTTCCCCATCTATGGAGTACATATTTGAAGTAGAAGACTCACCCCATCCTCTGGGAATCCCTACATTTCCTTAAGTATTTTCCCAGGGAGACACAGACTTCACCACTTTTTTGGACAATAACCTAGTTTCCCTTCAACACTACCTCAACACCTTTACTCACCATGCCCCAATTTCAACTCCATCTCTAGATCCTCCTTATGGTATGCCATCTTACTATATGGTGGAAGTTTCCATTTCCATGGTCACTACCCAACTTTTGACTACCTAAACATCTATTTATACTAACCTTTTTGATGCCACAGTTGAAAACCAACTGATCCAACCATCCATTACCCTTACACTTTTCACCCCTACCAATGACTCCTCCACCTTAGGAATAACCCAACAACTAACCCAACATACTTCACCCACTATTAGATCAACTATCATTAGTACTACTAACCTTCCCCCTATCAACTCTAACACATTAACCAATACCCCCTACTAAACTTGATGGTATTCATACCTCTCCTTTTGTTACCAACCCAACTACCATTCATGCCCAATCCATAGGGACTCCTAAGAAGGTACCCTTTGCACCTAATATAAGATACATCACTAACCCACAAGGGTATGTACCCACTACTCTACCACTATCATCCACCTATCCTTACATACCACCTACCCAACCTTTAGCATCCACATTCCAAAATGTGATAACCTCTCAACCACCAAACAATTACCAATATGTTACCCAATCTCAACCATAGTATCCACCTTAGAACCCTCTTAGTCGACCACCTCAAACCAACCTAATGAATATGCTCATGGAAAAGATGACAAACCTTGAGTCATCCATTTTAGGGGCTCATAACATCATATCCTATGATCAAATTTGTAATGAACCTATTCATCCCTTTGTCCCTATCAGACCTTACCCTCCTCAATGGGAGCTTCCAAAATTTACCAAGTTTTAGAGCAAGGAGGACCCCCAACAATACCTTAGGGATTTTAGGCACACATGTTACATGATTTATTATGATGATTCCCTTCTCCTATGAACCTTCCCCATGTATTTATATAACCTGACACTTGACTTCTATAATGCAATTACCATAAATTCAATCTTTTCTTTCACCCAACTAACTTAGGTCTTCTTAGATCACTTTTCCATTAACATTTCTAAGAAGGTCTCTATCACTGACCTTTATTCTATTAGGAAATTTGACGATGAATCCATTGTATATTTTTTTGCCCATTAGAGAAGCTTAATTAATTAGCTTTCATTTATTTTCCTCAACCTAAACTTATAGATATTTTTTCTCTAGCTTGAACCAAACATATATCTTCTACACTACATTTCTAAAGCTTCAAAACTTTTGATGAAGCTTTTACCATGATAAGTAAGCTAGAAAACTAGGCCATAGATGAGGGAAAATTAAAGTTATGAAACAAAAACTCTACCTTCAATACCAAGGAAACCCCCTCTTCCAAACTAAGAAACCAAGATAATACCAGAACCAAAATCAAAGGACCTGTGAATGTCATTGTTCTTAAAACCAACCTCCACCCAATGTCAATCAACATAATTATTCCATTACCTTCAACCAAAACACAAAGAACCCAAACTAAAAAACCCAAAAATAGTTCACTCCACTTGGATAATATTATACCTCAGTTCAGGAGAAACTACTAAAATCTAAAATCATATAGCTTCCCCCCATCAAAATTCCTCAATAGTTTGATTATTCTCATCTAATACCTACTTTGTACAATGAGAATTGCCTTTGTGATTTTCATCAGGTAATTAGACATGACATCAGTTGATGTAATACTTTCAAGAATGTTGTTCAGAGCCTTATTGACAAGGGGGAACTCATGTTGGATAATCCCAATGCCCCTCAAAATCAAGCTCTTGATATCTTCAAGAAGCCTTTTTCCAAACCATGCCCATACTAAAACTAAAGAAACACAAATTAAATGTTCTCATGATGCCCACATATTCAATATGGTCCTTGATATGCTTATCAATGGGGAACCTACCATCTAACCTACCTGCTTCTCCCCCACTTCACCCACTGAGGTGGTGGAGTCAATTTCCCTTCCTTTAGAGGCTGAAACCATGGAGGTTTCTATTTCCTTAGCTTTACTCATAGACACTTTGGAATCATCAAATGCCCCTTTGAATAACCTATCTAAATAAAAAACCATTCCTAATCCACCATATCCCTTAACCATAGGACAAACCATAACTATGGACATCATACCCAGGGGAGCAAATTTTTCATAAACACACCTCACAAAGTAGCCACTTATTCTAAACTTATATCCCTTGATTGATGAAATAGACAAGGCTACCAATCATCCTCCTCAACCCATAGGTGTACCATTGACACCCACTACACATGAGGCTAGACTACTATACAAAACTTTTTCTAAACTCATTCAAAAGTTAGGTATGGTCACAAATCCAAACATAGATCAATCCACTTTTTATAAATAGTTAGGGCTTCCTTACATTAATAAACCCAAACCTTCTAGCATGCCCTTAATGAACCAACCCATCATTTTTCCACCACCTCTTAAACTAATCAGAATTTCTACCAAACCCTCACCTTCTTATTCGACTAAAATAACCTCCTCTCTAATGACTACACCACCAACCAAACCTTCTAGAACTCTTGGTGCCTTCCCTACATAAAGCTTGGTTCACCCATCCTTGAAAGTGAAATTAACCTCATCCAAGCCTATCCCTAAACTTGAACCATAACCAACCAAGTGGGAAAAACCATTTAAGATACACATGGCTAGGATTCTACCTCCCTCTACCTTGCCTTCTATCTTGAGGCCCCATCCCTCAACTTTGCTTAAAAAGCAAGCTCTATTTAACATATATCACCCATCATCATTGGTTACACTAGATCACCTACTATATGATGCAATGGTCCTTCCCAAATTAGCCATAGCTATAGTATCAACCTTGAACACCCTAACAATTATCATACCCAAAGCAAAACCATTAACCAAAAACACTACCTTACCTAAACCCTCTCTCACTAAACCCATTACAACCAACACACCCATCTTACCAATCAACACCATAACCTCTAGACCTTCCCCACCTCTAGATAAATCCTATACAACCATTTTCCAAAGGTTACCACAAGCCTCTTACCTCACTTTACCCCTATTAGGCCCTTCGATCCTCTTTATTTAAAATTGGATTGGTATAATGACCATCAAATCTATTCCTATCATAGGACACCTAGGAATGACATAGATAATTTTAAATCTCTCCAATCCATTATCCATTATCTCTATGATGAGTATTATCATTTATTAGATGAACTTCCCTCAACTCCTCTACTAATGCACCTAATAGCCATTTGTCAATGCATCTCTAATCCTCCACTCTCACCTTAGAGTGAAGGAGAATATACCCAAACTCCTATCACACATTCTCCCTCTATCCATACCATTAATGTGTTCACATAATCACAAAAAAAGGATAAATGGAAGACCAAAGTGTCTATCCTAAGGACATACCCACCTTATCATCCTAAACCACACTAGATCCCAGTCTCTTTATCTTCAATTAAACCCAAAGTTACCATCTTAGGCACCTTTAAGGCTAACCCCTCTGAATCCATCAGGAGGGTCATTCTTAAGCAAATCCACTAGACTCTAGCTAAGATGAGCATCTACAAGATCATTTTTACCTCACCTCACCATTGTCAGGCCATGATAGAAGCTATGCAAGCTATTGAGGTCAAACCAGCTAACTCTCCAACTATAGAGGCCTTTATAGGTGCTCTCCAAATATCTACCCTTGTTACTTTAAAGGACTTAGAGATACCCTATATCCACCTTGAGGATCTAGATCCCCCTCTCTTCATTATTTCCCACATCAACCAAACCTATATCAAATGGGTTATGATCGATGGGGGAGCCAACCTCAACATCATCTCTTCCTATGCCTATGACCATCTCAAATTATTAGACAATGTCATATCCCAAACTTCATTTATATTTTGATCCTTTAATGACACCATGACCACTCCTTTGGGAACCATTATCTTCCACATTCAACTTAGAACACACATGCTCCCTAAATTATTCTATGTGGTTGAAGGTGAATTATATTATAATGTTCTATTAGGGAGACCTTGGATCTATGATATGGGTTACATTCCTTCTACCCTTAACCATTGTGTCAAATTTGAGCATGAGGGTTAGATTGTTACTGTAGACACCTAAAACTAGCCACTGATAACCTTCAACCAATCTTTTAACTAATTCTTACCAAAATGTATAATTTGGCCTAAAAACACTAAAAAACATTAAATGAGTTGAAATTGATATATTCAAGTGCTAATTTTGGTTAAGGTATCATTAAATGGGGAAATAAAATTTATGAGGTAGCTAAATTTGATCAGATAATTTCAAGTCAAAATGACATTTTCGCACCTAGGTGCTCTAGATTGCTCTTTTCTACCAAATTTATTGTATAAGAAATGTGCCTTTGTTATTTTATGTTAGAAACATCCCAAATGGGATAACAAATCCAACACATCTAATATTGCATCTTAATTCTAATTTAATTAAAATGTAAGCCAATAATGAGACATTTTGACCAATTTGATTAATTTGTGCACTAAAAGGCCAAAATTTGCACCAAAATGACTAATCATGATTAAAGCTAATTAATTAAAATCATGGGCCTAATTAAGAATTATATGGAGATTTTTTAGTATTTATTTTTATAAATGAATATTGAATATTTGCATCATCAAATCAAATCATTTCTTGGGAAGGCATCCCTAGGCTATAAATGCATAAAATGTCAAGGTTAAGCTACCCCATGCCTCATTAAGAACCTTCATGCCTCTTTAATGCCCCTCTATCCCAAATATTTATGAGGGCATTTATTGAATTTTTCCTCCAAAATTGAATGGATTCTTAGCCACACATCTTCATCTTGAGATGGACGATTCAAATTCATTTTGACCATTTTACAAAATATATAAATAGGAGGCCTTACCTATTGAATTTAAAGCTATCTTGGTGCAAATTTATCATTCCAAAATGACCTCAAAAATATTGAAGAATGCAAATTTATAATTCTAAATTTATTCCAAAGCTTCATGCAAATTAATATTGTCAAGCCAATTTGTTGAGTAAAAACCAAAGCCATCACAAAGGTGCCGAGGAAAAGAGGAGATACCCAATCCTCCTTTGATGAATACTGATTGAGAATAACTTGATCAAGAAACTTAAATAAGCTATTTGAATCATTTAAGGAAGGTGAAGGAAGGTTTGTTTATATTTTAGTTATTATTTTCATATATATGTTTGTTATTAAGCTCTCTTTAGTGTCTAGGCCTAGCGATGTTATGCTAGTTAGTGTGATTCTTTCATTTTGTTTTCATTTTGGAACTAACACAATACTAACTACCTCTCTTGAGTCAAATTCCTAGTATAATTTTTCCCCTATTTGGGAAGATGTCGCAAACCATAGGCATAGCAATGTCTTCTAAAATAATGAGTAAAGGCCTATATGCCAAAAAGAAGATGATGATTGAAGAAAAAATATCCAAATAAGGTTTGGGAAGCCGATAATGATGCCCCCTTGAGGGAGTGTCCATCACATTTGTGGATGGATGGTCTCTCAAAAAGAAGTAAGAAGAAAAAGTGGGATTAAACTATGGTTGAGATTGATTCAAATGAGAAAATGCTTGCATGCACTGATTTAAAAATTACTAATTTGCCCAAAGGTGATTATAATTAGAAATAAAAGTAAAAAATAATGATTTTACTATAGGTGGTTATAATCATTAAGAGGACCTAGATTATTTTATAAAGATGATTGTGCCCCAGTTAGGGTTTATTAGCAAGCATAACTCAAGGATATAACCTAGAATATAGATTAAAGATGAATAGGTGTAAATGTAGATGAAATGGTCTAATGACTAAAGAATATACAAACAACCAAGCATATGAGGATGCAAAGTGATGAAAGAGATGGATAGAAGAATTAGATTGATCAATAGAAAATATTTAGTTGTATTTACTAATGAGGATATGTTTATCCTTAATAGCAATAATACAACTAGAATGATTAATTGGGTTGATTTGATCAAGATGGGTGGAAGGATTTGCTAGGATACCAAGAAGAAACTTATATGGATCCATTAATTATAGACCTTATTGAATCTAATTTTTTTTTATAGCATGTGATGGTAGGCATCATAATAGAACACCATGAAAACTATCCTAAAATATGTATAAAGACTAACTCCCGATCCAATAAACACTCAAAAATAATGCACCAATGATTAAAACCATGATGATAATGTTGATGTATGAATATGGATGGACTCAAGAATAATGTGCACAAAGAATCACCCAATAAACATATATAGACTGAGTCAAGGCAACAGTATTGAAAGAATACAAACATGAAATCAAAAAAACAAAGAAATAAATAGAAATCACACATGCAAACAAATAACTTGAAATAAACAAACAAATATAAAGCCTAAAAACAAAATCAAAATAAAGTATCCTACCAATGACTTTTCCCCAATAAGGTGGATTGAGGATAACTAACTAGGCTTAGATAATGTAAAATTGGTTAGGATCAAACAAAGGGTTACCATCATTGACATTTGACAAACCCTCCCCAAATACTCTAGAATTCACCATACTCATTTCTATCAACATAAGGATATGAATTCCTTCAAAGCAACTAGTTTCAAAAAAGGGAAGATGGAGAAATTTGAAATCGGTATGAGCGGGAAAAGAACTGGGGGAAATTTGGCAGGAGGAACAGATCCAAGAGAAACAGTGGAGGAAGGAGGGATACGTGGAGGGTCAGGATTCTTAACTGATGCAGACACGATAGGGCCGCTAGTAGCTTCTGAGCTCTATAGTGGGGCCAGAGATCCTCCATCGAAAATAGTTGCAGAACAATCCACGGAGACAGCAAAAGACAAAACTGCTTTTAACACAGAAAAGAATCTTGAAAGGCAGAAAGGGACCCACAAACAAAGGACCTGGTCATCATTTTTTGGGAAAAAACTGACTGGAAAATCCATCTTTCCCCCGGTGACATCAAAATCCTGTTGGGAGAAAGGTGAGTTCCAAATTTTCATCCCTGACCCCTTACTTGATTTTTCGGTTACCTCTTTGGACCTCACCCTAGTAGGGAAATTTCAAGGAGCAAGACCAAATATAGACTCACTCAGGTCCATGATCAAAAAGAGATGGGCAATATGAGGAGAAGTTGACATTGCACCTATGGTGAATGGTTTTTTCTCCTTCATCTGTAACTGTTAAGAAGATCGAAATATGATCCTGAGTGAAGGACCTTGGTCTTTTGGAAGAAGTATCCTCACTATAAAGAAATGGGAACCAGACATGGATTTATCTGAGTCTTTTTTCTCAACAACTCCTGTTTGGGCTAGGCTACTTGGGCTACCTTTAGAGTTTTGGCATGAGGACATCTTCAAAGGAATAGCTATCTCTTTTGGTGAATTAGTGGCGGTGGATAAAGCCACGGCTTCAAGAACCAAACTCCAAAGTGCCAGAATCTACGTTAAAGTGGCAGATCTAAATATCCTTCCCAAAAAAGTGGATCTTATCTCCAAACTTGGCAAGAAAACCCAAGTGATTATTTTTGAAGATTTGCCAAATTCTTGTTTTGTGTGCAAGAAGCAGGGGCATTGGGCCAAGAAATGCCCCAATAAGGGAAGAGCCATTTCAAAAAACTCTCAGGAAGGAAAAAATATCAAGACCCAACAAATGAAAATATGGAAGATTAAAGAAGACTATCAAAAGATAGGGAAGCCTCAAGAGGTCGTAGCTGACTAGCAAATAGATAAGGGTACTTCTACTGCTTCAGTAGAAGCGGACGACCCTAAGATTATAGGAACATCAGATTCCCTTGTAAAGATTTCTAATATCCTGATGGAATAAAAAGGGAAGGGAACAGAGGACAATGTATCAGATCCTCAATCTGAAGATGAGGCCATTGCCATAAATCAGAACTCTCAAAGGTCAGAAATCCAGGAGTCAAAGATGTTTGATAAAGAGGAAGTAGAGGAAGGAGAAGTGGATCCTAAAAGAAGAAACATCATAGAAGAAGTAGAGGGTGAATTGAGTGAGGGTCAGCCAGGGGAAAAGCAGGAGGAACCAAAGGTAGAAATTACAACTCCAGCTAAAGAGGTCATCGAGGCAGAAGAAAAAGATGAAGATGGTAAAAAACCTAAAAACCAAAAGATTAAAGGAGAGATGAAGAATAAGTCTAAACACATTATGACAAGAAATGGAGGAGTGAAAGCTAATAGTTCTCTAAAGAGTAAAGGAGGAAAAGAACCTGGAAAACAAGCCAAATTAAAACCGGATGTAGGTTCTTCAGAAAAACCAGGGAAAAAATCTGCTAAGCAGAACAGAGAACTGGAAAGTAAGGTCAATATAGCAAATGGAAAGCAGAAAACATGGGGGCAATATATAAATAGTAATAAAAAGAAATGAATATTCTTAGTTGGAATATAAGGGGTCTAAACAGTCGTCTTAAAATAGACCTTGTTAGGAATTTTGTTAGAGAGCAAAAGCCAGACCTCCTTCTGCTTCAAGAAACTAAAATGAGTAAGGAGAAAGCTGAACAGATCAAAGACTTTAAAAATTATACCTTTAAAGCTAGTAGTTCTGAAGGCGCCTCAGGAGGTACTGCAATTTTATGGAGAAAAGATCTTTTTGCTGGATCAATTTTGATAGAAAGTAAAAATTTTCTGGTGGCCAATTTAATAAATGCTGACCAAAAGGATAGCTGGTATGTTGTTAACATCTACGCTCCTAATATCAGGAATGAAAGGAAAAAGGTTTGGGAAACACTCTCAAAGATCAGAAGGAAAGATCATTGTGGGCGTTGGATAATAATGGGAGACTTTAATGTCCCTCTTTATGATCATGAAAAAAGGGGTGGTAATACAATTCAAATGGAAGGAAGAATTGACCTTATGGAGTATATCAGCAAAGAAGGTTTAATGGATATGGATTTGCAAGGAATTCAGTACACCTGGAGCAATAAGAGACTGAATAAGGAATGCATACAGGCCAGGCTTGACAAGGCTCTCATCTCCCCAAATTGGATAAAAGACTATAATTGCAAGTTGGAAGCATATCATAGAATAGGCTCAGATCACTTCCCTTTAATATTCTTAGTGGACAAATTAAACCAAAAAAAGAATCATCCTTTCAGATTTGAAAAGATGTGGCTGCAGCATCCACAGTTTCAAGACAAAATAAAAGAATGGTGGAATATCTCTATAGAGGGATCAACTCTCATTCGAGTTGTCTCCAAACTCAAAAATGTTAAAAAGAAAGTTAAGAAATGGAATAAGGACTGTTTTGGAAATATTTTCATGGAATAGAAGATCATCAAGGAGAATATTAGTAGAATACAGGAAAAAATTCAAAAAAATGGATATAATGCGGAATCCCAAAGAGAAGAAAGCGAATATTTGGTATAGTATCAAGACATAATAACTAAGGAGGAAATCTATTGGAGACAAAGATCAAGGGTGTAATGGCTAAAAGATGGAGATAAAAATACAAAGTTCTTCCACCTCTCTACCTTGAAACATAGAGCGAAATCACATATTCCTCATCTCAAAAAAGGAGCTCAAAAGATAACAGAGGATAAGGAAATTAAGGAGGAAATGATCTCATTTTTCTCTTCCCTGATGAAGGCTGATAGAAACATTGACATGAAAAGTCAGGCTGATATTCTCCGGGCGATTCCTCCATTAATCACGAAGGAGCAGAATAATATGTTATGTTCTATACCTAAGGAGGAGGAAATTTTTAAAGCTGTGAGATCTCTTGGAGGAGAAAAAGCTCCGGGACCAGATGGCTTCCCCATGTTATTTTTTCAAAAGTTCTGGAAATTAATAGGAGAGGATGTCAGTAACACGGTGAAGGAGTTTTTTGGAGTGAAACAGATGTTGAAGGAAATAAATGCCACTTTTCTTTGCCTTATCCCGAAGAAAGCAAGTGCGGATAGCCCTGATCAGTTCAGGCTGATTAGTCTATGCAACTCCCTCTATAAAATCATTTCCAAATTTCTATCGACCAGACTAATCCTTGTGATCCCCTCAATCATAGCTAAGCAGCAAAATGGTTTCATTCCTGGCAGACAAATCCTCAACTCAGTTATAACGGGGCATGAGAATATTCATTCACTTCTCAAATCCAACACTGAGGGGTTCTTGATGAAAGTGGATATAGCTAAAGCATACGACAGGGTGGATTGGCTTTTCCTTTCAAAAAGCCTTATAGCCTTTGGATTTGAAAAAAGAGTGGTTGATATAATCAATCAGTTGATATCAACAACCTCAATAGCTATGTTGGTAAATGGGACCTCGTCTCATTTTTTCAAACCATCTAGGGGATTAAGACAAGGGGATCCTATATCCCCTGTTCTGTTTATTATCATGGCAGATAGTATGGGTCGCTACCTTGGGGAATTGGTTCAAAGAAAATAGTACAAAGGTCTGAGACCCTCCTCGCATCATTTAACTTGCTCCCATGGTCAATTCGTGGATGATACCATTTTCATGGGTCAATCTGAAGTCACTGAAGCTAGAACTCTTAAGGAAGCCATTAATCTGTATACCTCTATGGACAATTGGTAAATTGGAACAAAAGTGCAATTTTCTTTACTAACACCCCTGTTTATCGACAGAACAAAATTGCTAGAATTCTTGATTGTTCTATAGGCTCTTTTCCTTCCATTTACCTTGGCCTCCCTTTTGGATTGAAAGCCCCCGAAGCTTTTTGGGAAGGTCTCATCAATAAATTCAGCAAGAAGTTAGCGGGATGGAAAGGCTGTCTTCTTAGTCAAGGAGGGAAGTTAACTCTCCTCAAAGCAAGTCTTCAAAGTATACCTACGTATGCGTTGAGTCTCTTCAAAATACCCTCCAAATTTGCTGAGGCAATAGAAAAAATCCAAAGAAACTTTCTATGGTCTGGATCTGAAGAGAAAAGGAGAATGCCACTTATCACATGGGAAAACATCTGCAAACCGATTAAGGATGGTGGACTTGGCATTAGGAAAATAAGAAGCATGAACACTGCCCTTCTAGCTAAACAGGGATGGAGGGTTTTTCAGGAAAATAATGAATGGAGTAAAATATGGATGCAAAAGTACTTATTTAAGGCACAATCACTCCATGATTTCTTTTCCACTCCTGATATTTCTCATCCGTCTGCTATTTGGGGGCAGTTCAGGGAACAAAACATGTTCTTGAAGAAGGAAGTGCATGGAAAGTTGGTAATGGTAAAAAGGTGAAATTTTGGGAAGATATCTGGGTAAGAGGTAGACCTTTACAGGAAGAAATCCAAGATAAAGATGTTATAGAAAGATGTAAACAAAGTGTGGGCACTATGGTCAATCAATATTGGCAGAATAATACCTGGGTAAACCTCACTGACTATGATCAAGATCTCAAGGATATTCAATTATCCCTAAATGCTATATCCCTAAACCCTAACCAAGAAGATAAAATTGTGTGGTATCAGGAGCCTAATGGTCAGTTTAAAGTCTCTTCCCTCTTTATCTCTAAGGGAAACGGCAGAAAACCGATTTGGACTAGAGCCTGGATCAAGGGGCTCATTCCAAAAATCAAGTTCTTTTGCTGGACCCTCCTCCAAAACAAAATTTTGACTCTGGATAATTTACAGAAGCGTGGAATCAATATTGTTAATAGGTGTATTCTATGTAAGAGGGACTTTGAAGACAGAGATCATCTGTTTGTGAATTGTTCCTTCACTCAGCTTGTATGGAAGGAGGTTCTCAATATGTGGGGTATTACTTGGGTTCATCAAAAAAATGTTGAACTTTCTCTTAAAAGCTGGTTTTGCCCTTCTAAGAATCATGAAGTTATCTTCTTATGGAAAATTACTCTTCCCCATATCTGGTGGGGAATATGGAAGGAAAGAAACAACCAAATATTCAGAAACAAAGAGCTCCCTGGATGGATGGTTGGCCAGAACATCATTAGAGCTCTAAAGGAAAATTTTTCTTCTCAAAAAAATCTAAGCTCTAATCTAAATGTGGATAATCCCCTAAAGAAGGACACTACTCTAGGTAATCATGATAACCCCAGATCAGATGTGACTTGGATTAGTCCGCCTCAAGAATGGATTAAAGGTAATTTTGACGGTGCAGCAAAAGGGAATCTGGGAAATGCTGGTTGTGGTGGTGTTCTGAGAAACCATGTGGGAATGGTTATTGATGCTATTGCAATTCCCATAGGTATATCAAATTGTCATATTGCTGAAGCTACAACTGCTCTACAGACCCTTAAATTAGCTTTGGAATCGGGATATTCTAAACTGTGGCTTGAAGGGGATTCTTTGAATGTTATTAATATACTTAATAACAAGAATTCAGTGTCTTGGACCATAGAGGATAAGGTTAAGGAGATGAAAACCCTTATGAAGAAATTTAAAGAAATAAAAATCACCCATACCTACCGTGAAGCCAATGGTGTAGCAGATTGGCTTGCAAATTGTGCTGTCCGGGAGGGGCATAAAGTGAGGTGGGACGAAACCTTAGAAAGGAATGTGGATCTAAAGGCGATCATCCGCCTTGATGCCACACATGCGAATGAAGGAAGGTTTGGAGCGTATCAAAAACTTAATGAGTAGGAGGAGTGGCAGCATGGGGAATGAAACCCAATTATCAAAAAGCAAGGCCCTCAAGAGGGAGAAGAGGAGCCTGATAAGCCATAAACAAATCCAGTGTCCAAATCAATTTGATAGCAGCAGGATCCAGGGAAACATTCACAGTAAATGGGATTCTAAGAAAATGAGTATGGCGCATGAGAGGAAGGGAGAACCCCGTAAATAGGAACCCAAGAGTTGCGCAGAATGGAGAGAGAAACACCAAGTATGGAGAATTTTACAGAAAGGAAATGTCACGAGTTACATGGAAAGGCTTCATGGATCCAAACCGCACATCACGATGGCCTTCTATAAAAATTGGTCTGACGACAAGGTCACCCTGCATGGAGTAACTGTCAATTTAACTGAGGATTTTCTTGCCGAGGTTACAGGGTTGTCAATGGTAGGAATCAAATTCTCAAAGCAAACCAGCATATCAAACGAAGCATTCTGCAAATTCCTCAAAACAGACGAGGAGGAGCAGAAAATGGTTAAAAATGGGGATTTTTATGAGCTGGACCAGATAAAAGGGATTTGGAGGGACGTCCTAAGCTGTATTAGGGAATACTTCATACTGGATGGTAGAAGTAAACGAGTGCATAAGTTCCACTTCGTCTTCCTCAACCACTTCAGGCATAAGGTAAGTCTTTCTTTTCCATTCTACCTTCGCTACTCCCTGATACAAAGCCTTTATGCTCATAAGAAGAAAGAACTGCACCCTATTCTTCATGAAGGCCTTATCCTACTCATTAAAGGCTATTGCAAGAGCAGGGCACTGGTAAAGTTTCCCAAATAGGGGAAAAATAAATTGACAGGGAATAAAAAGGATGAAAATGAAAGCAAAAGAGGTAAAACTAAGACCCCTATTCCTAATACACAGAATGCAGTAGGAGAAAGGGGTCGGGAGAGATTTGGAGAATCTATGGAGGAAAAACTGGTAGAAGAAGATGAAACAGAGAGCTGGGAAACCAATGCTAGTAATGAGGAAGAAGGACCTGAGGAAAAGGAAAAAGATAAAGACAATACTGAGGAGGACTCTGTAACCAAAACAGAAGAGAAGGAGGATAATCAGAAAGACGAGGAGGATGACACTGTCCAAGAAGATTCTGGTGAGGACCCAACGTTAAAGAATGAAAAGGAAATCCCAGTCCAGCAAAATAATCAAAACATGGAGATGGACATTGAAGAAGGATCCAATGAGCAGGAATTAAAGAGCCAAGAAGACTTCTTCGAAGAAGCTAGAAATAGCCCAAACGAAAAGGCTGAGGACGGGAAAGGGAAGAAACAGAATGAGGAAATAAACATTCCTTTGATTTGGGCTAACAGTAAAGCTGAGTCTTCTTCCCAATTAGATGCATGGTTGTGTAGGGAGTTCATTGATCTAAAGAAAAAAGTGGAAACACTGGAAGAATCTATGGAAGCTATTTGGAACAAAGTAAACGATATGGAAAACCAGTTAAGCGAGATCCCTGTGAAGCTTAAAGTTTATGAAAACAACCTGTGGGAGCTTATAAAGGAAAACAGAAAGAAAATGGATGAAGTTACATCCAACATCTGTGCAGCCGCAATCAATATTGGGAAATGAGCCAATGAAGAGATGAAAGTAATAGAGGGTCCCTGCAAGAGGACAAGACAAAGCTCCAAAAAGAAAGACACACAAAAAAGAGACTTGCTGGAGGCTTCCACTCAGGAAATTGCTTTGAAAGAAAAAGAAGTCAGGAAGCTGATTTTGGAACTAGATGAATAATTTGGTCCTTTTTTTTGGTTAAAAAACTGGTATTGATCTCTAGTTTTATTTTGCTAGTGTTTTGTTTGTTGTTCTTTCTGACTTTTGTTTTTTGGGCCTTATTTGGCTAAATCTCTAGGTTGCAGGACAATTCTATGTCTGTGTTTACTACCTCTAAGTAGTGTTTTTAGGCGTTGCCTATGGGCTTATATAGCTCTCTTTTTGCTCGTTGTTAAAGGGTTTCGGGGCCCCTTCAAAACCTGTTAGTAGCAAGACCAATGAACACTAATTTGCCCATAGGTAGTTATAATTAGGCTCATATAAACAAACTCGATATAGGATGGAAAATGAAATATATCTTACCAAATAAACTGTCACACTAATTTCATGGGCTATCATTTAAAACATGAATTTGATTGATTAGTAAAACTTGATCAGAATCCCCTCACAAAAAGTGTAGAAAGAACCAAAGGAACCAAGATCAAAATAGGATTGGATAGGATGACTAAAAATAGGCTTTGGTCTAGATAGGAATGATATGGTAAAATAAAATGGTCTTACTCTAAGATAAAAATAGACTAGTAGGATGTTAGAATGATAAATAAGGATGTTGAGAGGGTTTCCCCCAAGTGAGAAAGTGATTGGCTAGGATATGTGACAATGGAAAATGGGCATGGTAATTTGAAATGGAAAATGAAAACAACATTATACATGTTTGTGTCTTGGGTTTGGTTTTTGGTATATGACTATATTTTTCTTGTTGAAGTGAAGATGCACATCTTAATTAGTAAAAAAAACAAATATAATAATCAATCATGTTAATTACTAGCCCACACCTCATCTAAATAATTTCTCTATCAAAAATTGTCTATAGATCTGGATGCTAATGATGTTGTTGTGATCTTCATTGGTCATTGATTTTGATTCCTTCAAACATCAAGATAAGGTATATTTGTAACCTCTACAAAGGAAAGTGAAATCATGGATGGTAAATATGGATAAATAATGGATGATAGATTTGTTTGTGAAATGAAATGGTAGACAATAATGAAATGTGTAGTTGTTGGCAAACAAATGAAGATCAGGACTTTCAATCACACATAATGTTATTGATGTTAGATTAAACATAACTTTGGATGTGTTAGGACTAAATACTTTTGAATATTCTCTCAATAATACCACCAAATTATTCTATTATTTGGGCCTAAGAGTATCTACCATCTGATTAGGCTATAGATTGGAATCTCTTTTAGTTTTGTCTTCATCATGCAATGAAGAGATTTTACGCTCAATGATTGCCACCTTGAAGAGGTTTTCACAAATGAAGTTGTCTTGATTATCCCATAACACATTTGAGAAGGTTTCACTAATGAGCATTGGCTTTAACATTGAATGTCTTCTAGTGCTTCCAAAAAGGTTTTACTAGAAGATGTTGAGTTTGAACTTTGATTATCCCATAGTGCCTCTGAAAAGGTTTTACTAGGAGAGTGTTCTTTTGCTACATGAATGTTGTCTTGGCATCCTTGTTCTTCCTCAACTACTATGTCTCCATGGATGTATTTCAACAAAGTGTGATTCTGTCGATCCCAATCAACACTTGTGGGAGATGGAATGTCAATGAAATGGCTAGATTGCTTAGTAGTAATGATCTATAGAATGGTAATGGAATAGAGGTTGGAAGCACTATCTTCATAGAAGATACTAGGACAACTCATGTTGAAGCTAAAGTATTCATCCTCAAAAACTATAGAAGGATCACAAATTTATTCAAATTGATCTGCAAGGCACACATAAGTAATGTTGTAACAACCATGATGTATTCTTCTTTTGAATTTGATTCTGACTCAAAGTACTCTAAATCCAATGTTGAGATTGACGTTGATTCTGATTCTGATGCTAAATTTGATGTTGGTTTAAGAATAGAAACTAACTCTAACTCTAATTCTTCATCTTATGGGTACTCTATTATAATGATGTCTTGTTGAATATTTGGTATTAGATATGTAATGGTCTATGATGGCATACTGGGCTTCATAGAAACTAGTTTATCAAAGTGGGACTCCTCTAGGATGGGAAAAAGGTCAATAGACAACACCTCAGAAGCTAGCTTGTCAAAGGGACACCCTTGCAAAATAGACATATGGTCAAGGTATTCATTTACCCAAAGGTGGTTATAATCATTAAGAAGTGACTCAACCAAGACTGACTCATCAAATTAAGACTTCTTAATAATAAGTATAGGATTGAAAGTTGATTCATCACAAGTTGACTTATCACAAATGGTTGGTTCAAATAAAACATCATATATTGGTTAGTTTTCTTGGCTTTGGTTTCTAATGAGTTGGTAAAAACTAGTTTTGAATATATTTTGGGATTTGAATGATTGGTTTGGTTGAGGTTGTGATTGGATTGGTTGTGGTTTTCTTCATTTACCCAAAGGCAGTTATAATCATTAAGAAGTGACTCAACCAAGACTGACTCATCAAAGTAAGACTTCTCAATAATAGGTATAGGATTGAAATTTTATTCATCACAAGTTGACTTATCACAAATGTTGGTTCAAATAAAACATCTTAGATTGGTTAGTTTTATTGGCCTTGGTCTCTAATGAGTTGGAAAATACCAGTTTTGAACATAGTTTGGGATTTGAATGATTGGTTTGGTTGAGGTTATGATTATATTGGTTGTGGTTTTCTAAAGTGGGGAATTATTTGCAATAGATGAAGAATGATTAGTATTTGGATAATGATAGGGAATTATGGAGCTTGGTTTCTCATATGAGCCAAAGGGTGAGGTCCTAGAATGGTAATGGTGTTCTTTGGATACTATGGAGCTTGGTAGCTCATGTAAATCAAAGGAGGGTTAAAGGTATTTAAGTGTTAGATAAAAAAAGGGAATCATGGATCTTGATAACTCACACAAGCTAAAGCATCCAAGTCCTCATGATAAACTATATCATCCCAATCTTGAGTTAGATCATAAGTTGGTTTTTTAGTGTGTTCCATGTACTAATTATTATAAAGAGGGTATGGTTTTGTATCCCAAATAACATTATCTATATTTAGGTCTTTAACAAATTCCTCTTCATAAACTTCTTCATACTAGACAAGGTCTTAAGTTGGATTGTAAGTAGGCATTTGGTTATAGTCAATTTATGCAACCATTCTATCATAATTTGGATTGTGCATGACTCCACCATGAGTGTAGCTATACATGTCCACATAAAATGATGAAACCTATAAAACAAAAGGTTTATAGTTCTGTAAACTCTAAAAAATAATGTCTAAAGGACAAATGGTTCAAACTTGATCTAACTTGGTTGAAGGTGGAGATGTATTTCAAATGTGGTTTGAAAATGGAGCTGTATCTCCAAAATGGTTTGTGATAATATTTGGCATAAAATAATCTAACATCAAATGTCTAATTTCAAACGCCATACACACAAAAGGTCAAGCATCTGAATAAAAATTGGTATGTCAAAGGTCTAGGTCAAAGTGTTCCAAACAAGGTTTAAACTAGGAAAGGTAAAAGAGTTACTAGGTATTTTTTCCAAATGTGGAGTCAAAATCTAGGCTCAAACAAGCTATGCTAGGACTTTTGGCCAAATGACATCAAAATCTAGGCTTGAAATAAAGGATTGATATGAATTTGATTTAATCTAACAAGTGTTGAAACAACTTTAACATAGAATTGACACATGGAATCAAGCATAAACATGATCAGTTGACATACTCCATAATGCAAAAGGCTCTTGGAGAAAAGACAATGTTATCCCAAATAAAGGCACAAAAAATGATGAGGATAGGCTCTGAAAAAATAAATAATATTTTTCAAATTTGGGTAATCGACCAACTAAAGTTATGCAACCCAAAAAAGAAAGATCTATGTATCAGCCCCATGAATTGAGGTCTAAATATAAATTAATCAATGTTTGAATCTAAAATTGACAAGGTTAATTAAAAAATCATCATTAAAAACTTGGCTTTAGTTGACAAAACAAGCTAAAGAAAATTGAACAATATAATGACACAAGACAAAGGTCCAAATAGTATACATGACATGGTTTAAAACAAATAGTTTTTGATACAATGATAAACAAGTCTTGAAAAAAAATGAGTAGCCTAATGATATAATCATGTTCTAATGATGTGGTCAATGTTATATTTCAAATACTCAAAGTAAAAATGGTTTGACATGTTCTGGGCAGCATAACGCTACCCTCCTCAACTCAAATGACACACACAAACATGTTTAGCAAAAATTTCAAGGCACAAGTGGTGTAAAATGAATAGCATAACACCTGTAAAAGAGTGACATATAAACAAATTGTTTTTGACATGGTTCATAAACAAAAAAACAAGTTTTTAATCTCAAAACATACCAAGCAATAAATAAAAAGTGACAAAAATACATTAAGTATAATCACCCTAAATCCTAATAAGGGTATGGAAAAGTGGGGTTGACTAAAACAAATTGATTTTTTATTATTCTAGATGGATAAATTGTGTAATGACTTTCATGCCAAATGATGCAAAATAAACACACTTTAATTAGGTTTCTATGGTACTTGGTTTGTTTCAAAAAGTTCTTTCCCTTTTTACAACCACTACATCTATCATTTGCTCAATGTAGTACAATTTCCAAAGTGCAGATATGTCTTGTGTGCTTAACCCCAACACTAAAAAGTGGTTTAACCACTCAAGCCTTAGATCTTAGTGTGGGTAATGAAGTCGATGCTTAGAGATGAAACTCTAAGTCAAATCTTGCCTATAGAACTTATAGGAGGTAATGAATTCCCCCTTGCAATCCAAGTTTGCATAAAATAAATGACTTAAAATAGAAAGACTTTATGGTCACCTCAAGATCACCTAATACTATTATGAGTTTTTGGGGAGTGTTTTAAATTACATTCTTTCTATTCCTTGGACTAGGCTCAAAATGTGATGAGATGGTGATTTTTATCCCAAAAGTTCCCTAAAAGGGATGGATAGGAGAGCATACATGCATGTCTCTTTTTGTTAAAATAATCAATAAGAAAGTTTGTAAATAATTGAAGTGATGTTGATTGGTTGCACCAAATTTGAAATGTGTGTTTAGGTTCATTACTAGTCCCTTGGCTTTAAGTGTGAAAATGGCAAAGATTGCACAAAAAAGACCACATAAAGTAATAAAAACCTAAGTTTGTTTTAATCCCAAATTGAAGATTCAAGACTTAGCCCAAATGTTGAAAGATTTATGATGTGTTTTAAGCACTAAATAAAATGTGTCTAAGACTTAACCAAATCTTAGGTTCATTTTAAGCACTAATTCAAATGTGTGAAATCAATCATGTTCATTTTAAACCCAAATGAAAGTGTGTTTGGTTAGTCAAAAGTATTCAAACCAACTTCCAAACTACCTCCTCAACCTAAAAAAAAACACAATTATGACTCTACTTTGAAGCACTTGAGTGATTGAGAAAATGATATTAAAAATTTAGCTCTTAGGTTTTGGAAATTAAATCTCTGCATAGAGAACCATCACCAGTCATAAAACTATCATTGGTTATATAAATTACCACTGGTTACCTACCTACCCTTAAGGCATCACCCCAAAAGCAAATGTGTTATATTAAAAACATTTAAAGAGATTTTCGAAATTTTGTGGAAAATCTATGTAACTTGAAGCTAAACTAAAATTATATTCTAAAAATTTAGAAGAAAACACATGGTTTTAAAAAAATAATAAAAAATGGAGTTCATATGACCCCGAACCAAGGATTTTAAAATGGCCTATTAGCTCTCAAGTCTATGTTCTTAAGAAAAACATAGTGATCAATGATGATTATACCTGACTGATGATGGTTTCACATGATCATCGATAGTTGAAAATAATCGTCAATGGTTTACTCTACCATCAATAGTTCCTCTAACCATCAATGGTTACATGTGTAAAATTGTGAAGATAAAAATATGGCCAAACTAAATTATAAAATCACTTAGAAAGAGTTTTAAGCATCTAAATTGAAATTTTAGAGTTGCCTCATGCTCTCCTTCATATGTGGGATGCATCTTGTCCCATTGGGTGTGCCATTATGTAGACTAAGAATTTGACTTAAGAGAGGGTTTTAGTATTATATTAGTTCCAAAATGAAAACAAAATAAATAAACACACTAACTAGCATAACATCTCTAGGCCTAAACACTAGGAGGAGCTTAATAACAAATATATATATGAAAATAACAACTAAAATGCAAATAAACCTTCCTTCACATTCCTTGAATGCTCTAAATAACTTGTTGAAGTGGCTTGCTCAGATTATGCTCAATGAGTCTTCATCAAAGGAGGCTTGGTTATCTCCTCTTCTCCTTGGTACCTTTGTGATGGATTTGGCTTTTGCTCAACAATTTGGCTTGAAAATATTAATTTTCATGAAGCTTTGGAATCAATTTAGCATTATAACTTTACATTCTTCAATCTTTTTGAGGTCATTTGGGCATGATAACTCTACACCAAGATAGCTTAAAATTCAACATGACAAAAAAATAAATGCAATGGTCATGAATGATCGAGTCTAAAAAATTTTTAAAACCAACAATAATAAAAATAATAAATTTAAATATTTTAATGTCATAAAGTTCAAATCAACAATGTAAACAACATACACTAAGTGACTATGTTAATATTCCATAAGAAGCTATAAGGAGAGTTCTAGGTGAGTCCCTTTTATAGTGTTAAATTCCAAGCAAGGCTTAGTTCAAGCAAAGTCAGGGTGGTGATGATTTCATGGGATAGAGATTAGTCTTAAGTGGAAAGGTTCAAACAAGAGAAATAAAACTGACCAAATCTCACCACAAACATGCATCAACCGAAAAATAATACAACTACAAAAATAAAAAAATGTGATTGCACAAATTAAAATGATAAGACTATCCAATGGCAAGATACCAATCAAAAACACATGTATACATTTCAAAACTCATCTGACTGCATAGGAATCACTTTGATACCCCAAGTACCAATGCCATCATCTAGCCTAGTTGATATCAGTACCTGCAATCACTAAATATACATTAGTATTACCTAATTGATAATAAATAATATGATACATAACTATAATAAAAATATTAATTACATCAACTAGTCTATATATCATCAAGTGTAGTAAAGTAAACATAATATATCCATCAACCTATAATCAAAACATCATCATATTGAAATCCAACAATACAACCCAGCTAGATAAAATAAATGCAGCCATCAAATATACATGTAATAACAATAATGTTTAATAAATCATATCAAAGTATTATAAGGTGGATTTGCAACAACTATGTGTCTATAGAATTGCAAAAAATATCCAATTTGATATGAAATCAAACCTAAGTTGATACTTTATATTATTCCTTGTCCAAAGTGACATATCAATGACTCTCAATCAAATCCTTCATACTATGTTTTCCCAAATTTGAACAAGAATTCAATCAAAATTGCATGAATGATCAATAGACATGGATTTTGATATAAGTTCAGGTTAAATTAAACATTAAAACAAAACATAATTTCTCATAAATTATTGAATATTAATATTTAATCCTTACTAGCCTATCAAAAATACTTTGACAAAAATCATAAACTATCACATATGTCATGAATAATATGATATCTAAGCTAGGACCAAGCTATTATTTATAATACACATTGATCAAGACAATTTTTTCAAAATTGAACATGTATATTGAGTCAAATATCATATTATTTCCAAAGTGACCTCATGAAGTGTGATGCACAAATCTATTAAGTTACCTTGATCAACACTTTTTCAAAATGTTAACATTTATATTAGCACTATAATGGATAAATTAGACCAAATATAATATTTAAATGAACATGACAATGAATGATTTAAAATCACATTAGAAAGAATTAAATACAACATTCAACATGCAATCAAAGATAAAAGATAAATATCAAGTATTAAAGTATGTCACTGCTACGTAAAATTTTAGATATGGTATAATCATTTATAATAAGGTAGGATTGCATTATTTTATAAATTTTAAATAAGGGTATTAAAATCTGTGATAACATGTTCCATAGCTAATATATCTGTTATAAATTATCCTTTTATTAATTTTTTAGTAATGAAATTTAAATTCCATGAGTAACATGACCCATTTGGCTATGCGACCTTAAAGATAAGGGTTAGACATAATATACCTTAAACGATATATTTTTGTGATAATATGAGTTTTGGTATCAAGAATGTAATTTATAATATTTTTCATTACAAAAACTATATCCAAACAAAGTATTTATATTGAAGTATACTTATTTTTGTAATTTACTAAGTGCTTCTAATTGCAGTAACCTAAATCTTGTCACAAATACTTGATTATGTCAGTTTTGACCATTCTTAACTATAATTAACATGTGCACTTAATCAATACATATTTTTTCACTTCATCTTATCTTAAGAACCTATGAAGACATATTTATATTTCAAATTATTTTATGTCACCTAAAAAAGTGTTCTGATTTATAAAAACACCCTTATTCATATTTACAGATGAATTGAAATCTAAATATTGTATGTTTCCTTAAAGGGATAAGATCAACCAAAGGGGATAATAGTGGTATTAAGATTTATCCATATGGGTCAATATTATCCATTGGTCCTTAACAATAATTTGTTGAGTTTGAACCCTCCCTTATCTTTATCTTCCATGTTTTTATGATTCTTGGTGTGTGGTTTTCCCTTTTGAATTTATATAAAGAGACACTCAAGTTACTTATTATACCAACTTGATAAACTCAATCCAAATGCATACTTGAATTCATGCATATTTAGAAAAATTTTATATTCTTTTCAATTCTTGTTCTAGTCATACAAGTAGTCCTCAACCAAGCCAAAAACTTGTTTTATGTATCCCAAAGAAAATCATGATAAAATATTCAATCCATCCCTAGATGCATTAATATATCCAAAGGAGAAAAATTACACAAATCATTCTAATTTTGAGAACTATGTAGGCTTGATTCCCATCCTTGGAGTATTGAATACATCTGCAATGTTAAACCATCATGGGGGTCATTGGGGTCTGCTCAATGCAATTACACTCCACTTTTTTCTATTTGTAGGGTTTTAAACATTTCTATCCTATTAGGGTTTCAACATTGGATAAGTTATTTTTAGGTCTTCCACACACTTCAAGAGGTCAAATCAACACATACATACATAACTTAAGTTATCACAAGGGATTGTGCCCTAAATTCTTATTTTATAGCAAAAGATAAGATCAACCAATTGGAACAGTAATGCAAGTTGATCTTATTCTTAATATGCTGATTTTACCCTTTTTTATTTTTAGTTCCTACATCTGGACACTTGTAGGTTCTATTCCTGGTTTCATGTTTCCTCCTATCAATTAAAAAACTTAGATTTAGGGAAAAAATAGCTAAGTTTGTTTATTCAATTCATAGTTAGTCTTTTTTTAGATGTTATATCTATATTTTATATGATAAACTAGTCTTGTACGCTTTGAAAATATTACTCATGGCTCCACCTTTTAATTAGGACTTTTCTATTCTCGAAAGAATTATGTTCACTTTTTCACTCTACATAAATGATTGCCTTATAGTTTGACCATGATATTCTAATTATAGATCACCTATAGCCCATAGTATGCTTAAAATATGATTTATGCATTAAAATGTTAGGTACATATCTTCAACAATTCTCTATCTTCCAAGACACTACCATCCAAAATAGAACACTATAGTTGATGCTAGTGTCCCAAGTCTTGCACTAGTGTTAATACCTTATAAACATTAATTTTTTAAAAAATTGATATATATTGTTTTTCCTCTTTGCCTTAATTAACCCTCCCATGAGAAAATTACAAATGATGCGTTAAAAATACAAAACAAATCCCACTTATTTATCTATCTAGTAATTACCAAAAAAACACCTATCAAGCTCATAAATCATTCACACAACTATGTTATATTATTATATTATTCCCTATTTCTATATTAGTCATAAGAGAATTATTATTATAGGTTTGAAGCATTTAGATAATAACCCATGAGTAGTCTTTATCAATTTTTAAGATAGTTTACTAAATGCACTTGCATATTACATACTGCACCATTTTTCACATAAAGGGGACAACTACATCCATTTGAGGCCATATTTGGATTATATGGATACATAAGAATCATTAATTGATAGAGGCATATTTGAGGTTAGCTCAACTTCAATTGAGCCCACAAACCCTTATTTTGAGATATCACGTCCTAATTAGAGGACCTAGGTTCTTGAGCTATACAATGATATCTAAAACCTATGTCCACAATCTAGATAGAGAATCTATAAGGTGAAAGTAATAACTAACAAGTACAAGTGGAATTTATGAAAAAGTAACTATACTTCACTATGAAAATAAACATAAAATCTAGGATAGAAGCATCAATTATAGTGTCTAGATTCCAATGGTAGTGTCCAGGATGATAAAGAGTTAATTTACAAAATATGGTAAATCATACCTAAGCATCACATTGAATATTTATGCACCTGAATTTACTATATCCACCTATGAATTATTTAAAAATATAAGTGCTATCTCTTCTTCAAAGAAATCAAATTACTATTTGGTATTACACGTTTTATATTTAGCATATTTCCATATTTCAACATTATATCACAATATATTGTGAATTTGAATTATTTATTTGGACTAATTTTATATTAGTCTATTCCATAATTGATTTATAAATTCTCCTTACCCTTATTTATAAAAAGGGTTAAACCTTTAGTGATCCTGACCTTTGAGTCTTATTATGAAAAATCTATCTTAACCTAGGGTTTTTGGCCTTATAGAGTTTTAGATTGTAGTAATTATTCATATTTTAATTTTATTATTTTAATAATTAAATTTCAACCAAATTATTTCCAAAAATCATTAAGGACTATTCTTTAAGATGGTTTTATGATCTACCAATACATTCAGTAAAAGTATTCAAGCATCTCATGGATTAGTTTCCAACACTTTTCTCTATCAACATTATTGACAAGATGTCATAGGCACAAATTAAAAAAATCAAACAAGGAACCAATAAGCTCACCAATGAATATGTTTCTAGGCATAAGATAATGTTATCTAAAATGACAAATACAATGGTAAATAAAGACCTTACAAATATCTTCAAACATAGTTTTCTTGTCCCATTGCATGGAAATATCATCTTCAAGAAGTTTAAATATTTTTATGACTTATGCCATATTATTTGATATTGATAAATGAAATTTATTGAATCAAACAAGCTTAAGTATGTAGAAAACATACTGACTACATATAATAACAAGTTTCATATCAAGTCAAGCTATAAGGTAAAACCTCTATAAGCTAAAAAAGAATTAAAAATGGTGAACATTGTGTCATAAGAATCTAATCAAATCATTTTATCCAATGCAACTAAGATAAAATTTACATGATCACCTAAGTTTTCAGCTTCATTCTCTAAGAAACTAGTGGAGTGTCATCTCACAACTATCCCTCCTCCTTTAGAGGTTGATACAAGTTGACCTATAACAAAAGGATATGATACCAATGCTTGTTGTGACTATCACCAATGTTTTGGGAATTATAAAATTAAATGTTTCAAATTGAAGCATAAGATATAGGAACTAATTGATATTGAAAATATCACATTTGATTATTTATCAAAGGATTTAAGATCACAACATGGTGACCATCATAGCCAAAATATATTCAACAATACATTACACTTTCATTCTACTGAAGCAACACAAGTGAAAATGGAATATAATTCACATCCTTCCCCACCATATAATGGTCACCCATTAGATGGGATTATTGTCACACTTACATGTGAGATACCTCATATGGTTCAAAGGCCTTCTATTGCATTTGATGAAAAAAAATTATGGATGATGATTTAGATATTCATTCATTATTTATTAGAGAACATATTTATCATCAACCTATACATAATGTTATGGTTGATAATTATTATAGTGATGATATGTGTACCATGAAATTACTCATACACTTAGGATTTACACATGATGATTTATACCCTTTATCCAAGATGGTCAAAACATTATATGGGAAAACACAAGAGGTTTTTGGTGAGATTTATTTACCTTTACAGGTTGGTATATTAGAAGTATCCACCATATTTTTAGTTATACCACATACGAGAGTCTTTGATATGTTATTGGTATGACCTTGGATTCATAATCTCTACATAGTGTCTTCCATAGTGTGTATATGTCTCAAGGATATTCATGTAAATAGGATAGTTATATTTTTAAGGATTCAATATGAGCATCCACTACAACAAGAAACATTTATTCTAAGATAGATAATCATAAAAATTAATAAGATTAATCATGATTGAAAGGGTAATAAAAATTAAATCCATTTTATTAGGTGATTGATACTTGACAAGTTGTTGTAAGAAAGATACATAGTGGACTCCACATAGCAAAGCCTTCTTCACTTATGTATCATCTTTGTGACACATAGATGAACTTAATGAGGTGTTGTATGCACTTATTTTAACACATAATTTCTTAAGTCACCTAACTTGGCTACATAAATTATATTTTTGTGCCTTACAAGGCCATCTATTTCAAAAAAAAATTAGAAAACTTCTTTACTACAGGCTCATCAACCAAACCTACTCTTACATCATGGCATAATTCATCAACAAGACACTATTTTAACACATCACTTTTGAAATTTCCTCGCATAATTGACAAGGTAGTAAGGTATGTGTGTCTGCTAAATTCATTAGCCACATTATTTTCCTTACCCTTGACATAAGATCTTTCCATGTCAAAATTGATTAAAAAATCTAGCCATCTACATTGGTGTGCATTTAAATAATCTTGAGAGAACAAGTATTCAAAGATTTAGTTATTAGACTTCACCTTAAAAGGTTTTCCTAACATAAAATGTTTCCATTGTTTAAGAGCATAGATAATGGTAACAAGCTCCATGTCATACATGGGATAGTTATTTTCATGATTATTGAGATTACATGACTCATAACCACAACATTACCAATTTGAGTCAAGATGCATCCATATCCTTCCTTAGAAGCATTAGCCTATACTACAAAATTACCATTTAGGTCTAGAATAATAAGTATAGGTGTTGTTGTTACTAGCACTTTCATATTTATAAAATCCTCTTCACAGTGAGGAATCCATATGAATTTATTTCCTTTTCACTATAATGAAGTGATAGGATGGGCTATGCTATAATTTTTTTCCACAAACCACTAATAATAACCATCCAAGCCCATTAAACTATGCACTTCATACACACTTTTAGGAGTAGGCTAGTCCTAAATGGCTTTTGTGTTTGTTAGATCCATAAAAATACTAGCCTTTGAAATAATGTGGCCTAATTAATGAATTTGATATTCATAAAATTCACATTTAGAGGTTTTACATACAACTTATGTTGCCTTAGTCTTTGTAAAACTAAATGAAGGTGTTAATCATGTTTAGCTTCATTCTTGGAGTAAATGAGAATATCATCAAGGAACACTAGCACAAATTTATTCAAAAAGTCTCTAAACACATCATTCATAAGCATTCATAAATGTTTCAAGATAATTAGTTAAGACAAATGGTAGTACCATGAATTCATAATGTCTATACTGAGTTTGAAAGGTTATTTTATGAATGTCTTCTTCTTTGATCCTCAACTGATGGTTTCCCGATCTTAAATCAATATTCGATAAGACTATTACATCTTTAATTTGGTCAAAAAAATCATATATCCTTGGCAAAGGATATAAAATTTTAATTTTTACCTTATTAAGTAGGTAGTAATCAATTCATAGTCTTAATATTCCATATTTATTTTTGACAATATCCACTAGAGCACCCTAAGGAGACACACTTGGCTAGATGCTTCCACTCTCCAAAAGTTCTTGTAACTATACCTTTAATTCATGTAGGTTAGCCATATTTATTTGATAGGGAGATTTAGATGTAGGGGTAGATCTTGGCATTATAACAATTGAAAAGTCAAATTCATGCTTAGGTAGTAATATAGGTAGCTTTTTTGGGAAGCCATTCATGAACTCATTCAAGATATAAAAAATTGATTGAACCAATTATTTTTCTTTAGTTAATTCTTGTATCTATACTACATAAAGCGTGCAGCCTATTCTAATAGCCCTTTTTATCTACAAGGCTAAAAGTGTCTTTTACCTTTTAGGCCCTTGAATGCCTTACATTTATACAATTTTCCCAAGGTTATTAATGCATTACACTCTTTAACCAACATAATCAAGCATGTCTTGGTGTTGTTACAACCAATCCATTCTAAGAATGAGATCATAATATCCCAAAGGTGTTAGGAATAGATTTACCTTGGTCTTGAAAATTCCAAGATCAATTTTAGCTTTTTCTAAAAATTCAAGAATAGGTACCCTTTTATCAATATCGAACTCAACCTCCCAACCTTTTCTTAATAATACATGTTCAATTTTACATTGTTTATCAGTAATGGAAGATATAAAATAGTTGATTGGACCTGAATCAATTAGAATAGTTAAAGGAAACCCATTAACAATAACTTTGATTTTAATTGGGGTATCCTACAAGTCAACATTACAATTTTCAACAACAACGTATACCCTATGATTCGTTGATTATCCCAATTTCAATTTGGGATAGTCTTTTTTATAGTGGTTATCAACATATTATCAGTAAATAATAGATTTAGATAGAGGTACTAGAATAGTATTAGCACCTATGGCTAGTCTACGCTAATTGTTTTAATGTTGTTCCTTCTTAAAAAAACTTGATTTAGATGAACCTTGAGACTTAAAATTTCTATTCTAATTGGAAAAATTGTTAAAATTATTATTATTACTAGAAAATATATGATTTTAGTTTGATTTTCTAAAGTTTTTATTCATGGGAGAAAGATTTTAGATTTATATCATTGCTTGTTTGATTTTAATTCCTTCCTTGCCTTTTGGTGAGACTTGTCTTTTTTTTTAGCCCTATAAGTTGATTCAATATCTACTACCAAGGTTCTTGGGTTTGTCATATTAACATCATTTATTAATATCTCCTTGAGCCCAAGTTTGAATTTAGTGATCTTGGTTTCCTCATCATGCATGTAATTCACATGACATAATAGATTTAAAAGAAAATTCTCATACTTAGCAATAGACATGTTTTCCTATTTTAGTAGCTAAAAAATAGTGATTTTTTTATCTTTGTAATTGGCATTCAAGTGTCTTTTTTGAAATCGTGTTTCAAAAATTGACCAAGTTAGGCTCATTGGTTGATATCCTTAAATAACATAGAGGTGATTCCACCACAAGGATGTGGGTCTAACTAGCTGATAAGTTATCACCCTTGATTTCACATTTAATAGCATATTATGTAGGTTAAAGTATTTCTACAAGTGTACTAACCATGCATCAACTGCATCATCTGATTCTTCATCAAAAAATGTAGGTGGTAAAAGTTTCTTCAACTCTTTGATAATTAGGTCAACCATGGTCAAAGGCATCTCCTTGATTATAGGTCCTTTTAATTGGCCTATTTCCAATCTAGGTAATTCCTTTTGGGACACTCCTTCAAGATTATTCAACCTTTATTCTTGGATATCAATCTTTACTTGTAAATTATTTAAGGCTATCAAAATTCCACTAAGAATTTTTTCATGATTATCAGTTGGATTCCCACCAACTGAATTAGCATTTGGAACCTCATTTTTACTATCAACATTATTTATGGGTAGTTCCTCTTGACTCTGAATGGGGATGTAGCCATGGTGAACCCTACCTCATCCACTACCTCTACCTCTAACTTAATTAACATTGTATAGGTTATTATAGATGTTTACACCACTTGATAACATTATAACCATATTGAGAAGTTACAAAGTAATAAATTACTAGATTATAGACTTAAAATGTTCATTTTCAAAGTTCTTTAGAGCATAACACTAATCTAATACTAGATGAAACAACCCCAAAAAACATTTTTTGGAATTATATAGTAGAGTACATTTTTGGATACGTGTTAGACATAATACCTTTCTTGTTGAAGAAAGTGGTAATAATTTAGCATACTCACATACACACAACTAGAAACAAAGGATTTTATCTAAGGTAATTATCTAGGGGTAATTACTCACAAAGGATGTTATGGGGAAGCAGATTGCCTAAAGGGTGTTTATGGGATTTGGGCCATATCGATGTATGAATATATGGATAGGTCTTGAACACCATATGTGGCATTCATTCTTACACATATGACCATTTATAGGTCCTTATCCCTTGTTAAATATCTCACTCTCCTTAGTGAGTTTTGGTTCTTCTTGAGGATGGTTATTTAGTTAATTTTAGTCTAACCAAAAAGAATAGCTCTAAACAACATAAGTTATCATTTAGTTAAATAGGTCCATGAAATAAGTACATGAAATAATGTTATGTTAATTTGACAACAAGTAAGATATTATAAATGCTAATCATAAGTAGTAACCAAAAAATAACTTGAACACATGTAGATTATTTTGAATTCTCATAAGTATATAACAAAAAATATCATTGCATAAAAGAGAGCATAATCAAGAATGGAATGAAAACCAAAGCATTTCAGGCAATCATTCAAGTGCTACTATTCAAGGTTATCATATTCCTCATAGCCTAAAGGTCATTACACCATTTCCAACATATCTTTTTAATTTCACACATCACTTTATTAATAATCATGAATGTCACTATTTGATTAAATTAACATTGATACAATTGTGATCAACTCCATTATTCATTAGATAAGGTACATCGGCATCCTATAATCAAATCTATGTCAATTATATTATATTGGCAATAGCCATTACATTATAATTATTAAAAGATAAATTAATGTAATCAAAATTATATTTTAGCCAAGATTATATTCCATTTCACATTGATTATTAAATCAATGGTAAGGTTAAAAATTGAAGGAAACATAATAAGTCCATGTAACTTTCACTTACACTTTATTATTTTCCAAACATACATTTACTTATAAATCCATTAAGAATAATTAACAACTAATTCATTGACCTTTCCTACAACAAGGATTTTATTAAAGAATCAATACAACTTCGCACAACATCTTTTAAAGTATGATCAAACATATAAGAGTAATATGTTTCTAATATGGATGAATATAATTATGCATTCTTACAATAGGTTTTGAAGTGAACTAGAATAAGAAGTAAATAAGCATAAAATTTTCCACATAAATTGAATATATACAAAAATTGTACAATCATCAAGTGCCTTATTCAGAACAAGAAATTATAGCTAAGTTTCAATTAAGTGGAACCCAAATAAAACATTCCATTTAAAGAACTTTTACAAAATAATTGTTTGATCATATCATGGCACATCAATTCATTCAATTATATCTAAAAATAAGAATTATATAGTATACTCATCTCATAAAAATAAATTTTAACATGTATCCATTTAACCATTATTCATTTATATAAGCATCAATCAAGGGAGAATACATTACTTAGCAATTATATTACACAATACAAATAGTTTAAGATATCTTCTTTTATCTACTCAAAGAAAATTCATTCCATAATTTAACTTTAACTTAATTACATAATAGGTAGCCCTTATCATAGTAATCAAACTCAAAATTTTACTCATTTTAGTAGTGTATCTAATACTAAAGCTTTAGGAAAAAATATCAACAATAATAGAATAATTAACAATAAATTGCATACCTTTACACACATCCCTATAGGTCTAAGGTATGCAAGAGGTATAATTCTACTTATTATTTCCACACATGCTTAGCAACAAGCTTAACTAAAATTGTTTATATATGCCATGTACAATCTGAAACATCTAAGAAATATATCTATATTATTTACTATCTTGATGGTTAAAACAACATATATAATAAAATAATAAGTATCTATATATTGATATACTAAAGAGAATTAGTTAAATTATTCATCAATGAATATCCATCAAGTTAAAATTCTAACTTATTACAAATCAAACAACATACTTATGTATGTTTTAACATCAAGGTTAAACAATACATATGCATGAGTAAACCCTTAGTTAGATTTATCATATGTACACATGTCAAAAACTAAACAATATTATATAACATTAACAAGGGGTTAATTCCACCATAATAATATCAATGAAATTTTCATAGATACAAATATAAATATTGTTCATCGAACATCCCAAAATAAACCCAAGTACATGTAAATATTTAAATTTAGAAAACATTGTGTAGATTCAACATCTTACCACATAATCACATTATAAGCCTATTACTTTCTTTTCTCATGTGATCTATTTTCAAATATAGGGTTAACATATCAAAATCCCCATGTATAACTAAACCAATATTAGAATGAGATAAGATTATTACTATATTCATAAATCATACTATATGAAAAAGATAAATAATAAGTTAAGAAACAATAAACAATATTTAATAAATTATTACCAATTGCTTCATGCCTATCTACAAGATTATCCAAGAGTGTGAGTAGTACAAATCAAAAAATCCCTCCCAACTAACCCTTGAGCCCAACCATCAATGACCCTTACAACCCCATCCATCAACTAGATGGTGGTTTCAACAACCAGGATCAAGAGTAGATTCTAAATAAGTCAGTATTTTTAAACTATTGGATGACTCAACACCATAAAGAACGTAAAATAGGCAAGTGACAACAACCATCCTTCTAAGACAAGACAAAAACAAAAAAACCTAACATTAATATAAATCAGGAGTGGGGATATCCACTACAAGCTACTCAAAGGATATAGTAATAGATTTAAGAACTAAATCCGTGTCCATAACATTTGAAAAAACTAAATTAAAAACCTTTAAAGTGTACGATCAACCTATAATATCTTGGATACCAATCTATATCTCATGCATATAGCATATAGATCATATATTAGCCATTTAAGCCTAGTTTAGAAATGATTAAGCAATTGTAATATAGATTAATCAAATAACAAGATTAAAAAAAAAACATATAACTCAAAATAAGTATACATAGTCAAGGCCATAGTCCAATATAACTCAACATATTAAAATATTCAACTCAATCACTATAACTTCAACCATACAAATAATTTCCAAAACTAAAAAATAATGATTCTAACAACCATTCAAAATTATAATCGATTATAAATCAAGAATCTATCTATGGGATTCATGGGATCATCATGAGGTCTCATGACCTCATATGATTCTTGAATCATTAAAATCAGGTTTAAATGTTTTATTAAACTAGAAAACCTCAATAATGTTCTTATTTCACAAGTTAAAACCCTTGTTATAGTTTAATGATTTCAATAGGGCTTCACCCATATTCTCATAGTTTCAATAGTAAATAAAAACACAAATAAATCCTCAATCAAACCCCAACTCGATCACAAAAAATCATGCCATTTAAGGTAACATGTAGAGGATCTCCAAAATGAAACACACACACACACACACACACACACACACACACACACACACACACACACACACACACACACACACACACACACACACACACACACACACACACACACACACACACACACACACACACACACACACACACACACACACATACACACACACACACACACACACACACACACACACACACACACACACACACACACACACACACACACACACACACACACACACACACACACACACTCAATAGAATCAAACTAATCATGGAAAATATGAATAATAGTTCATCCTTGAAATCCTAGTTAATAATTCATTCAAAGAAACATCTAGATAACATACATATAAAACTCAGCCATTTAAACTATAAAGGAACCCAAATTATTTCTAGTCTTCAACCAAAATTGAAACAATAACATATAGTAAAACAAACAAGGTACCACAAACCACTCTAGAAATATACACATTCCAAATAAAACTAGAAGGAAAACATAATCAACATGAAACCCTTAAAATAAGTGTAGGTTTTAATATAAGAAGCCAAAACATTTAATATAATCACACACACACACACACACACACACATTTCCTAATAAAAAAAATGATGCAATCATAGGCACAAAACCCCCATATTTCATTCTAGTCAATAACCCAACTAGGTAAAATAAGATTTAAAACCATAGATATTTATTTTACACACAACCATTACATTTATGTGAAGGATGAACACATGCAACCCTAAAAATGATAGCAACATTCACTAGGCCAAAGATATAATAAATCCATATATATATGAAAACTAGATAACAATATCAAACTCATTTTAAAAATTTATATGCAAAATGATAATATCAAAAACCCATTGGGTATTAGATACCCATCTAGAAGTCCTATGACTTTCCAGCTACATATGCAGTATCTAATCCCCCTTTTTTAATAATTTACTTAGAAATAAATAACCAAACTAATAGTCAAGAATGGCTTACCCATCCAATACAGTGGAAAGAAAAACAACTCAAAATGATGCCAACAAAGATAAAACAAATCTGAAAATAACATTTTTCTCCTCATAGAGAAGTCAACACAAAAATACAAGCCAAAAAAAATAAGTAATATATCAGAGTTGTTGCCAGAATCTGGATAATGCGAGTGCAATGGAGACATGATCACATGAGTTGAAGCAAGTGCACACCACATATATGCTAAAGTGATTTGAAAATAACACAAGAAGATAAATTACACAAGACAAAATGGAGAAAACCAAAATATGATGAACATGAGATGGCCAAAGTGAGGACTAAAAATAGGAGAGTACGTAAGTAACTCCTCCACAAAAGGTGGATAAGGCACCCCAAGAATAGATTTTAACTCCTCCATGAAAGGTGGTGACAAGGTGCTAAGAATAGAGAAGTAACTCCCATCAAGGGAGTTACTTATGACATTCTTATGACACCTATGACACATCTATGATACACACCTCCACATAAGCTAACCTATCCCACAAATGTAGGAAAACTCCATGTATGCACAAGAAATACAATTTCCCTAATTAATAAATAGGGAAAAATAAAAAACTACACTAATACCCCCCCATAAGCACAGCTTAGGTGGGCAGTGTGGAAATATTAAAATGGATCCCGGCAACTAGGCCTGATGAGGTACCCATGTACAAATGCAATCTCCCATAAGATAGATAAAAGGATAAAACTCGTAGGAAAAAACTCCCCCCCAAAAGAGAGACATAAAAAAAAAAGAGGCTAGAAGGCCCCCCTGAAGATGATGTTGCTACAGATGTGGACCGCACCTGAAGAAGAGCTCATAGATGAATAAACTTGCTCTCAGTGAAAGGTTTGGTGACGATGTCTGCAAGCTACTCTGAATACTAGAAAAATATCAAGTTAATGACCTAACTATGAATAAGCTCATGAATGAAATGCATGTGAATCTCTATGTGCTTGGTCCACTGGTACTAAACTGGATTCCTTCAAATATGAATGGTACTCTGGTTGTCATAATAAATGATGGTGGGCTACCTAATAGGAATGCCAAACTCAAAAAGTATCCCCTAAAGCCAAATAGCCTCAGTAGCTACATTAACACCTCCCCTATACTCTACCTTTGTGGATGATATAGCAATAGCATTCTACTTCTTGCTAGACCAACTGATAAGATAGAGAACCTAGAGAGAAATTGTAAACAGAAGTGGACTTGCGAGACTGTGAATTGCCAGCCCAGTCTAAATCTATATATCCAACCAAGTCAACCTCTATACCAAATCTGTAATGAATCCCATATCAATGTGAACCCTGTATGTAATGCAAGATCCTCTTAGCTACTTTCCAATGTAGCTCATGAGGTTCCTGCATGAATCTAGAGACAATTCCCACTGTATATGATATGTCAGGCCTAGTGTGAGTCAAGTAGATGATACTACCAACAAGCTGTCAATATCGAGTGGCATCAACCAATGGTGAAGAACAATCAGCCTCAAGCTTGACTCCTGATAGAAAGGGAGTTGGAGATGGCTTGCAATCAGCCATGTGAAATTGAACCAATAAGTAAAGAGCATACTTAGGCTGTGTAAGTGAAATCCTTATATCTGAATGTGAGATCTCGATGCCAAAGAAGTAGTGCAAAAAACCCAAGTTTGTCATGTCAAATCTATCCTAAAGAGATGCCTTCACTACTATAATAGCTGATGAAGAAATCCCAGTGATCAAAAGGTCATCAACATATAGAACCAAAATCAAGAGCGAATCATCCTGCCACAAGAAGTAGACATTGGGATCAAAATGGCATCTAATGAAACCTGCTGTGAGAAGGAAGGAATCCATATTGGCATACCAAGCCCAAGGGGCCTATTTGAGGCCATAGATAGATTTCCTAAGTCTACATACTAAGAAAGAATCTTGAACAAATCTTGGTGGTTGCTCCATGTAGATCTCCTCCTCAAGGTCTCTATGAAGAAAGGCACTCTTCACATCCAGCTAATGCACATCCCAACCATGTGCTATGATAATAGCCAAGGTGAGTCAAATAGAAGTCATCTTTGCAACAGGTGCAAATGTCTCTGAGTAGTCAATGCCTACCACCTATGAGAAACCCTTGGTGACCAATCGTGCCTTATACTTATCAACCGACCCATCTGCTACAAACTTGGTCTGATATATCCACCTAGATCAAACCCTCAAATCCCAAGTGTGATTTTTGATTAAGGAAGAATATTCTTCCTCCATAGCATTATCCCACTCAAGTACCCCTAATGCCTCTCAAAAGGTCTATGGATTTGAAATTATAGCAAAGAAGGCATGTGGATCTCTCTGAAAATCCCCCCTAGTATGTCTATCATCTACAAGATCTCCTGCCCAAGTGTCAGCACTCTGAAGTGTCTGTCTGGCCCAAAGTGGCCGAGAATTGGGTGAGTCAGGTGCTAAATCCTCATCCTATGACTGACTAGAGGTGGATGATGTTGCATCACTATCCTCACTATCTAAACTCGAAGAAGAAGAAGAAGATGTCTCTGGCTCAAGAACTTGCTATGGCTGATCTAAATCTAATGAAGAATCATCATGAAGAAGTATATCCGATGAGGGAGAAGAAGTGGCAAGTGTTGAGTCTCTAGGACTCTCCTAAAAATGGACACTTCTCTCGATGAACAACTCATGACTAACTGGATCTAGAAGGTGATATCCCTTAATACCATTCATATATCCTATAAAGATGCAAGGCTTGGACTGACGTTCCATAGCTTTGTGTTTCTTCTTCAGAATGTGGGCCATGGCTAGTGATCCAAAAACTCTAAGGTGCTCAACATCAAGTTTCCTTTTATGCAAAGCTTTAAAGGGTGTTATCCCTTTTAAAGCTTTGTGAGGAACCCTATTTTGAATGTAGCAAGCACAATTGATGGCTTCAGCCTAGTACTATGGTGCTAAGGATTTGGAGTGAATCATACAGCTACCCATCTCTTTTAAGAACCTATTTTTGTGTTCTACAACCCCATTCTGTGAAGAACTATAAGTGATTGTGCACTGCAAATCAATCCCCTTTGTGGTGTAAAATTACTCAAACCTTATGCTGACATACTCCCCTCCATTATCAGTTTGAAGAACCTTGATGGATTTCTCACTCTATTTCTCAACAAGATCCTTAAAGTCTAGAAAATTTTCAAATACTTCAGACTTTTGTTTGAGAAAATATATCCAAGTGTACCTAGAGAAATCATCAATGAAAGTGAGGATGTACTTGGCCCTTGTGAAAGATGGTTTGGGAAAGGGTCTTGATACATCACTGTGGACTAACTCTAACGGTTTTGAAGCCCTCCAATCTTTGCCTTTGTCAAATTTTACTTTGGGATGCTTCCCAATGGAGCACCCCTTGTAGAGTCCTTTTGAGAATTGGACACGAGGCAAGCCAATGACCATGTCATGTTTGCAAAGTTGCTCAAGGTAGTGGTAGTTAAGGTGGCCAAATTGCTCATGCCATAATTTGCTAACTCCATCTGAATGAGTTAGCAATGCTATTGGAGAAGAGTCTGATGCAAAATGTGAGAAGGTGTATAACCTTACTTAGTGATCTGCCCTACCCACTGCCACTGTAGTATCACTATGCAACTCCCTGATAGCCACTGAATTTGGTGAAAACTCAACTCTCATACCCTGACCAATGTGAGTGACTTGGTACACTAATAGGATATTGGTTGAAAGAGAAGGAACACTTAGAACATTATTGAATGTTCCTCCTTCCATTTTAACTAACCCTCTCCCTGCAATAGAAACTAAAGTGTCATCACCCAAACTAATTGAAGTCATGCTACAAGGCTCTCAAGATGAAAACTCAACTAGTGAAGAGCTCATGTGGTGAGTAGCACCTGAGTTAATGAACCATGAAGATGTAGAAGCTGTTGTAGCTATAAGGGCCTTGCCCTTTTCTTTCTCCTTACCCTTGCCTTTTGCCTTGGTAGAATCTTGGGTAGATGAATTCTGCTTGATGGACTCAGGAACACCTATGTTGTTCTTCTCTAGAAGATGAGTTAGGTGATCTATGTGTTTCCTCATGCATTTGTGCTCATCATGCCCTATCTTTTTACAATAGGCACACTTAACCTTCTCCGTCTTTGGTATAGCATTGGAGGATGAAGACTCAGTGTTGTTTTTGGCAGGATTTTTGTTTTCTTTCTTCTTCTCTTGGTCCTTGTTCTTTTTCTTCTTCTCCTTTGTTGAAGTCTTGTCCTTACCATTTCCAACTATTAAAGCTTGGGGTTGATTAGACTTCACTATGCCCATTTGAATTAGCTTATCTTGCTCCCTAGTCAAGTCGGCAATGAATGAATCCAAAGAAGGCATTTTCCATGTAGTGCCAAGGGCACTTTTTGTGACATGGAAAGTGGAGACAAAGACTGAATAGCTTGGACCTAACTATGTGAGAATAGAAAGTATGAGTTGATCATCTTTATTCTCTATCCCACATTCTTTCAATTATAATCTAAGGGCCTTAAACTTAGTGAAGAAGTCTTTTAGGGTGTCAAAGTTGCTAGGACTTAGACTTATGAGTTCGTTTTCAAGCTCATGACCTCTCATTTCATCAAGCTTCCCAAATAACTTTTCTAAGGTGTCCCATATGTCATTGGGAGTCTGGGAGGATTCTAGATGGAAGAGAAGTTCTGGAGACATAGACAAGCTCAGTAATCTCTAGGCTTCATCACTACGGTTGTACCACTTGACCTTTTTAGCATCAGTGTTGGGTTCTACTTCAGTACCCATGGTGATCCTATATAACCCTTTGCTTCTAAGAATTATTGACATTTTAACCTTCTATTTATGATAGTTGAAAGGTGTTATGGGTTTAAGTTGAAAATAATCCATTTTTAGCTAAATTTAAGTGAAGTTGTGTTGATTACAAGTTGTGAAATTATGCAGAAAGGAGAATGAAAGCAGAGATTTGCAAGTTGTGAAAAGTAATCACACCCCCCTAAAATATTGATCCCCCCCAAATATGCAAGTGCATGCTCAAAAGACATCAGACTTAGCTGAGAATGTGTCTTAGATCAATCAGTGCAAGACTAAAGCAAACAAGACGTCGGACTCAGTCGAAAATGTGTCCCAAGAGACCCAAATTTTTGGCACTTTATAAAATAGTGATTTTTTAATAAATAACAAGTCTATGATGTGGATAATTGAATTAAAAACACTTTTACAAAAAATGACACCCAAATCTAAGCTACCATTTGCAAGATATTAAAGGTTCAATTTTCCCGTAAACTAGTGTTTTTGCAAAAAAAAACACTAAAACATTTTTAAAATGCCTATTTTGAGAGAGAAAGTGGCCTTCCAACCACTCATTGGATTTGGCATGGAAAAAGGAATCTAAAGGAGGTTTGTGTGAGGGGGAATTGGCCTCCCGCCAACTTGGGCCTCACCCTTCATCTTCGACAGGCGAAGATACAAGTTTAAAATGAAAACTCCCAAATTACAAAACTGTCTATAAAACTGAATATTCAGTAAAATTGATTGATTTTTATTTTATCAAGTCAATTTTAACTAAAAAATGAAGCATAGATAGAAATGAAGGATGCCACATGTCCAAGGGGCGCCACATGGGACGCCAAATAAGAAAGGGGCACCCAAAAGGGCACAGTCCAAAATTTATCTATCAGAAAAGACAAAAAAAAGACATGCTGGAAACGTTGTATGGCCTGACACCTTACTGGAGAAAGGACTGAAGACCAAAAGCTAGGTGTAGAAAGAAATATGCTTGCAAAAAAATGAACTTGCAGACTGCACGCCGTATGGCCTGGTCAGGTGTTGAAGCTTGGCATGGCAGAACAAAAGTACTTCTTCTATTGGAACTGAAGGCTAGAAGGACAGAGGCTAAAGCATTGTAGAAGTGAAGACTTTGCTAAAGTTTACACAGACCAGAAGACTTGTGCACCGTATGGCCTACAGACTTGTGCTGAAGGAAGAACCTACAACTGAAGCTTGGCGTGGCAGAAGTAAGAGCCAGAAGTAGGCGTAGAAGCTTGGCTATAGAAGGATGCTAGAAGGACTGCTATTTGGAGTTGTTGCTCCTCCCTCTGCTGCTCCACAAAACAATGGCATCCAAGAACAGAACTAGCACCTGAAGTGAAGACAGCCAAGACACCCAAAGGCCAAGGATCCCAAGGAAACTAACTAGAAATGATATATATATATATTTTAATTTTAGATTAGATCTAGAAAATTAAAAAACAAAGAGAACTCCACTCCTCTTGATTTCAAAATGAACTAAAAGCATAACTAGACACACGATTACCATTCTTGCTCTGATACCATATCGGAGTTGTTGCCAGAATCCAGATAATGCAAGTGCAATGGAGATGTGATCACATGAGTTGAAGCAAGTGCACACCACATAGATGCTAAAGCAATTTTAAAATAACACAATAAGATAAATTGTACAAGGCAAAATGGAGAAAACAAAAATTTGATTAACATGAGATGGCTAAAGTGAGGACTACAAATAGGAGAGTACGTAAGTAACTCCTCCACAAAAGGTGGACAAGGCACCCCAAGAATAGAATGTAACTCCTCCATGAAAGGTGGTGACAAGGTGATAAGAATAGAGAAGTAACTCCCATCAAGGGAGTTACTTATGACATTCTTATGACACCTATGACACATCTATGACACACACCTCCACATAAGCTAGCCTATCCCACAAATGTAAGAAAACTCCATATATGCACAAGAAATACAATTTCCCTAATTAATAAATAGGGAAAAATAAAAACCTACACTAATATAATAAACTCTCTTTGTGTTTTCTCCATTCCTTCTCCTACCTACATCCAATCCAACCACAATTGAATAACTCCCCACTCCTTTCATCCAACTCACCATACCCCCTAATGAATTCTACATTCATTGCAAGGAGAGAGAAACTCCTATTACCATTAACAAACTCCCAAGACAACCCCCACCAAAATCATAAATGCATCAATCAGAAATGGCCCATCTAGAAATCATGAAACCATTAAATAATAAAAATAATAAAAGTAATAATAATTTAAAATATAGTTTAAATGTTTAATGCCACCAAGATTGAATTAACCCAGCCACAAACAACACTAAGTGACCAAGGTAATAAACCACATGGGGGGTCATGGGGATAGGTCTAGGTAAGTCCTTTAGGGAGTCCAAGTCTTATCAAGGGACAATCCAAACAAAGTCAGAGTGGTGAGGAGTTCACAAATGGGAGAGAATAAGTCTAACATAGACTATTACAAATGTGAGCAATAGAACCAATAAACACCATGACAATCATGTAGTAAAAAAAATAGTACAAGGTACACAAGATAGGGTGTAACAAAGGCATGAAATAGAATGCAACTAGACAAACAAAATAATAAGACTATCTAATGGTATGAAACCAATTGAAAACACATGGATACTTATCAGAACCCATTTGACTACTCAGGAATCACTTCAGTACCCCAATGTATTGACAACATCTAGCTTGGCTCATATATTAGGACCTACAACCACTGAATATACATTAGTAGTACTTGATTAATAATAGATAAAATAATTACATAAATATAATAAAATGTTAATTACAATAAGTATTCCATATAATCATGTGTAAACATTAAAATATGACATCATCAACCTATAGTCAAATTATCACCACATAGAATCTAAAAATATAATCCAATTAGGTAAAAAATGTAGGAGTTAGTTGTACAAGAGATAATAGTAATGTTTAAATAGTATATCAAATATTTAAAAATGTGAGGTCATAACAAAGAATTGATCTTGAGGATCTTTTATCTAAAACAGTATGTCTTAGACCTCAATATTTTTAAGATCAAGAAGAAATAACAAATTAGATCTCTAATGTAGGTTAGAAAGAAATAGAAACCATGGATGATAACCAAAGAAATATAGAAAATATTTAAAAAAATAGAATGCAATTACAACAAGATATAAACTTTTATTTTCCTATAGTCATAGATCCAGTAGATCAAACCTTTATGAAAAACATCTCACCATCAATTCTACCAAATTTTAAGGGTAAGTCTTCAAATGATCTAGACCAATTCTTATTTGAATTAAAAGTGCTATGCCAAACTTATGATTACACAACTAACAGTTAAAAACTCAAATTGTTCCCTTTTACACTTAAAGAGGTAGCATTGAGATGGTTCATAGGACTTCTAGGTAACTCTATCAATACAAAAAGAGACATGGAAACTAAATTTCTTAATAAATATCAATATTATTGTAGATTAAGGGATATAAAGTAAGATTTCTTCAAGATCAAATAGAATGAATAAGAAACTTTGGAATATTATTTGGATAGATTCACATTTTCCCACAAATGTAGTGGTTTCCACTAATAAAAGAGGTAGCAAAAACGGTTTTTCTTAAGGGATTAAATGATGAATCTAGGGATGGTTTTAATCTAATGGGAGAAGGAGACATTTTCAAAATAACATTCCATCATATTTTAGATCTATGTAATAATTATTCTAGAACAAAACTAAGCATTAGGAAAGGAAAATTAGGTAAATCCAATGAAGTAAGTTGATTGATGGAAGAATTTTCCAGTCTAAAAACTAGAATTTTGGTCCAAATAAAAACTAAATTACATCACCTTCAATAAAAATCCAACTCCACCACAAAACCTTTAGCCATCTATTTTCTAAAATGTAAATTAAAGCATGCTCTCAGATATTATATTTTGGATAAAATAGAAATATGTGGATTATGTGATAGTAAAGAACATGAATAAAATCATTTTAGTCATCTTTCTATTTTGAAAAATCAATTAAAACAAAATACACAACCCATAGAAGATTTGAATTATGTCTAGAGACAAAATCTAGTTTCACAAAATTAGACCCAATGATAGTTTGATCTAAGAAATCCCATTAATCCATGGATGACACCTTGGATTACTCAAGCACCTCAACATATGTGGGGACAAGCACAACCACAATGAGTTAATCAATAATAGATTATGCCTCAACCTTATATGATTCCTAAACAACCATGGATACCCCAACCACAATAAAAATAATGGATAAATACACGGTGGAATGCCAATCTATAATTTAACCCCCATAGAAGGATTCCACCATAACAAGCTTTGATGGCACCTCCTATAGCTCAACCTATAAAACAAGTTAATCAACCTTAATTGCCTACTCAACTAGTGGGTAACCCCATGAATAAACCATCAAACCCTATCCATATAAATAAATAAGGAGAAACCATGAATGTAAGAGCTATTGAACTTGAAAATAATTAGGAAGAACAATTCAAGAACCTCCTATCACCATTTCTAAACTGTCTAATAAAAATACAAAAATAGATACACATCAACACACAGTCAGAAAAGAGGAACCTGAAAATATGTTAGAAATTTTAGGAGAACATATTACTTCTCCTCCACCTATTCCTTTTCCTAATAGACTAAAATAGATTGAAACAAAGCAAGAATATGATTTAATTTAGGAATTCATAAAATTAAACATTGAAGTACCTTTATTATAAGTCATTAGGGATATTACATAATTAAATAGAGTTATTAAAATCCTATATATCAAGACACCTAGAAGAAAGAAACAACACCCAAAAACCAAACATATAGATGGCAGATATTGAGAATTTCATGTGATTTACCTCACAACATTGAATATCCTCCCATGTTTATAAACATCTTTTAGGACTCCACTCCAGAACAACAAAATTTGTTATGTGAATTTTATTTATGTAATTTAATTTTAGGAGAATATAATAAATTGATAGTCAATCTATATGTAAGGGAAATTCAACTAAGAGCTCTTCTTTCTAACTTTAAAAATTAGACAACCTAGAAAGCTAGACATGAAGAATATTTGAAAAAATCCACAACTACATGGTTATGCATTAGACCTAATTTTTTTAGTGCCAAGAATTTATTGATTAACTTCAAAACTACCTATCTGATGAATCCAAACATTAAAGACTTTTACTTACAAGCTTTGTATAATAGTAGTGTCTCCTTTGATCTATATACAAGACAAATTTTTGATGATATATTTATAGCTAGTATCAGATGTTGGGACACATTGATAGTTTCATTGAAAATAAGAGAAGTGACATCTCTAACTAATCTAATATGGAGCTTAAGAAGGGCACAACCTATCAGTGACATAATTGTGGATTTCATAAATTCAGGAGGATAACTAATTTGGGTTGGCATGAGATTTAGGCCACCACTTATTTTGACTTCCATTCCACCATGGCATAGATGGAGTCCTTAAAAAGAAGAATAGTCTAAAAATTGGCAACAAATGGTGTGAACATATCAAGGATTTAATAGTCACATAGACAATTATGGGGTTGATGAATTTGACATAAATGATCTCAGCCAGTGTTTAAAATATAGAATTTAGATTTATGAGGGAATAAGTAGAAGCTAATTTTTGAAAAAGGTAAAGCATGGTGGAATGATGAGTCCAAAATATGGTTCATTATTACTATCATCTATCTTCATTTTTCTTCCATTACCTCTCATATAGACTAAAAAATGCAAGGTTATTAGGCTTGTATCTAATCTTAGTGTATTAAATAGGGTGCACTATCTTACTTAATGTAACTAAATCCTGAATGACTAACTTTGCTATTTAATTCTAACTCTTTACATGTTTAGTCTCTCTATTTTATGTATATATAGATGTATAATAGTCTATAAAGAATAAAGACTTTTTTGTTGATCTTCCAAGGTGACCTATAGAAAAGATTATAAAATTTTGGTGACTTATATTCTTCTCTGGACCAAGCTACAGACTTGTTCAAAAGTTACAAACTCTCATAGTTCATTTCTTTGGACTCATCTAGTAACTATGGACTCACTCAGTCCATAACTATGGATTCATTCAGAGATCTAAGTTCATTCATCAAAGAATTCCACCTACCTTAGCAGCTTTATTATGAACTTCTTCAAAAATTTAGATTTTCTTTGGACTTCATCAAAGTTGTTATGGAGTTGATTTAGACTCCACTATATTGAAATAGAGTTGCTTTAGACTTCACCAAAATTGTTTTGGACTCTACCAAAATCTCTCTAGACTCTTCCAGTCTAGATTTTGATCATGAAAAACTAAAATATCTATACTTGGATATTGTTTTGGTCACTTAATATTTATATAATTACTCTAACTAGTAAAACTATAAATATACTTTCTATATATATATATATATATATATATATATATCAGTCTATGTAAATATGTCCATAGTCTTAAAAAACCAAATTGATCTAATAGATCTAGGTATCCATTCTTAGTATATATATAGTGGATTTAGTAATAGATGGATCTTCCTATTCCAAAGCATTAAATGTCTATTTTTTAAGATAAGATTGACTACTAAGATCTAAGGATCTTATATTACAACTTTATATAAGTATATCTTTATGTCTTGATGAAGAGAGACAAAAAATTTGAGAAATAGATAATATATTTGTTCAGTTAGTATTATAGCATAGTTATTTTTGCATTTATATAATCTTCTTTGATTAATTAAAAAAGCTTAAATTTATAAGTACTGAGTCTTCTTTCATTCTTGTTCCCAAGGTGAGCAAGGGCCCACTCTCCTCAAGAATCAAGAACATATTTTTATATGGTATTTTATGTATTTATAATTTCTAATAATTATAAACTAATTTAATGTTTATATAAGTAATTATAAATAGACTTTAAAACTAGCAATAAGTTATCCTCTAAAAAATAATTCAAGATTTCAAGCATGTTTATTTTTAGCAGATTGTTTATTTCCAACAAGTGTGTTTATTTCCAGTAGATTATTTATTTATATCAAGTGTATTTATTTCACCAAGTTAGATCATAGAGTGTCTTAATTATGCAAGAGAGTTTATTTATTGCATAATAAAATAATTTATAGGATAGATTAGATTAGACATTTATAAAGATAATGACTTCCCCCAATCATATTTTTAAGACCTAAATTTATAATCCTTATTTCAAATAGATTTGGACATCAACATTGATTTGAATGACATCAATAGATCAATTTAATTAAATTAATGGATTAATGACAACCATCACCAACTACACCCTAGTCAAAGATTGATCTACATTATTAAAAAGGAAACACTTGATCTTAATTTTAGTAGTAGTGATGTAAATAAGATGGTAATGATACGTGCATTTATAAATATTAAATAAAAAAAGTCACAATGAAATATTAAATTATTCCCCTAATTTCTTTGCATGGTTCTATGCAAACATTCATATTATTGATCCCTTTGTTATTATTCACATTTAAGTTTTCCATTCTGATGATTTTTTAAGAAGTGGTAAATGTGGGTTTTTGAAAGGGCCTAAACCCTTGAACAAAAGAGAGGAATAAATATGGAAAATACAATAAATGAATCAAAAATGAAATAAATATGGAAATTGAGCCAAAAAATAAAAAATAAATTGCACAATAGTGGAAAAAAACAAAAAACTAATATTAGGAAGTAAATTAACATTAAATTACACACTAAATTTAATGAGGCTAATAGAAACTTCCCATTTTTATGCCAAAAACTTAATGTTCTCTTTTATGACTTTTATATTTTTTTCCTTAGGAAACTCAACTTTACTACGTTAGATCCTTCCACTCTTTCTACCAGTAACAAATTATTTAATCATTTCAATGATATTATTACCATTATTAATGGTTATCCTACTTAGATTTAATACCTTAATAAGGCCATCTCTCATATAATTATAAGTATCCCTAATTTTGTATAAATTCCTCTTAATTACCTCCACCTCTTTTTAAAGCACACAAACTCTATTGTTCATGGTCCACTAGTCCTTATTTAAAAGAATGTGTTTGAAGTATCAAGAGGTGCCCCATTGATTGATATTAAAATTGATCTATCTTGTTCTTACATCTTTAATTTACACCTAAATACCACTTTAAAATGCAATGGTGTAAGTGGGAATATTTTTCAAAGGAATCAAATTCTCTCTTAAAGGCTCAAATCTAAGAGGTCTAATTTATCTTATCTTGAATTAATTCCTTAATGGTTGCTTCCTCTAGAATGTTTTGAGGGGAGGTGAGAGTTTCCTTCACATTTTTTGTTCTCTTTTAGAATAGGATGAGAGAGGGATTGGATAAGGATAACCAGGGCATATTTAGAATCATGCAATTCAATAATAGGATCTACAAAATTAGTCTTTTTCGGACTTAGGGACTCAACATGTTCTTGACACTAATCATACTTAGCTTTCCTTTTAGGAGGAATATGAATGGTGATGGATTTTATGGATTTATCCTTAGCTTTGGGATGAGCAAGATTCTAGGTAGAAGGTATATACAAAGAAAAATGCAACTGACCTATTAATCAATCTTAACTCAAAGAAGATAAATCCTACTTACACTTTCATTTGTTGATACATTAGATATTCAATGTCATGACCAATATAGATATGTTAGACCTAACCAAGGTATCTCTTTCCAAATAAAATCACTAGAGAGGGTTTTAAATCCTCTAATCAAGAAATACTATGCAATAACCCTAGCTAGGTTCTATGTTTTCATATTCTCTAAGTAAATGACAAGTAAATTAAATTCTATTCTAGTGCTTACCAATTATTCTAGAATAAAGTGTGGGTATAAACATAAAAATTAAACATTCGTATATGATCTTTACTCAAGTAAATTTATAGGAAATCCTAATGCATGGGAGATAAGTAAAAATTCAAATCTATCTACTTTAACAAAGGAGGAACCAAGTTATTAATACTTACCTTTGAAGATGAACCTGCCAAGTCTCAATCTCTCTCTTGGAAAAGGTGATTTTCAATAGGCTATTTTGGTATGTAAGAATAGAAAAGATAATTTATACCTAAGCTACATAAATTCTATATATATCTAGAAGACATCTCCATAAGACAAGATCCATAACTCCAAAGAAAGTATTAAAACCCTAAGAAATGTTACTCAAGTAGAATGGTGGATAAGTAGATATGAAATATAGTAGTATTCTTATTATCTTCCTCTCTAATAAATGTCAAAATGAATGTGTATATATAGTTGAATCTAACCCTAAACCTTTCTAAAAGTTTAGCCAATAGGGTTATCCCAATTCAACTATATATCATTACTTGATAAAAATAAGTTAAGTCCCAGTCTATGTCAACCAAGGCTAACCTAGACTTGTAATGTAAAAATATCAATTATAATATAGGGTCAGTCTAAGCCAACATTATTTGATAAATGTCAAAAAAAAATTTAGGCTTAGGTGGGGGATAATTAAGGCACTAAATTCCTTGGAGGAGTGTGTAAGAGAGGAGACAAAGCTTAGGTCAGTGTATAGGGGACAATAATCTTGTAAATCACCAATGTTTTACCCACCCCTTTGATGGTGAACCCTTTAATGAATTCACTTAAAGAGATTGAAACTTGACAGGGTCCTTTAAGATATAAAGTCTTAGTAAGTGGTAAAGTTAATATAAATATTGTGTGTATATATAATTAAAATATTATGAAACATTCTCAATAAGGGAGATCTTGGGGATATGAAGTTGGGCTTTATTAGAGTGGATTAGTAAGAGGATAAGTCCTTGATGAATAGGGACATCAACTTTCCTAATCTAGACATAAGTCACCAAACTATCTAAGGGAAATAATGTATAAAGGAGTAATAATATACTTATTGTGCATAAAGTGGTTAAGGATAATGCAATGGTAGTAAAAAACCATTTTTAATATGCCTGCAAGAGTAACATACCCCATTATTTGTAGTAGCACCTTATCCTAAATAACTATAAGAGAGTCCTTAAAGAAACCACCTTGAAAAATAATTATCTTCTCCTTGCCTCTATGAAGAAAAAATGCAGCATTGTCCTTTGATCTTGTGTAATTTAAAATCTTAGCTCCCTCTATAGACATTATAATTTCATGGATAATTATCTCTTTATAAATTGAAAAGGAAACACCATAGACAGTATCAAACCTAACCTTCCAAGATTTTTATTATTCTTTAGACAAAATAAGGTTGAAACCCCTCACTCTCTTCAAAAAACTAGTGAGTCATCCATTCTTTAAAGTATTCCAAATGGTTATATTATTCTTCACCATCTCACAAATATCTATCTCAATACACACCATATCTCCACCCATGTTATTTTTTGTGTATTTCTTACCACTAAAGAAAACACAATCAAATTCATAAGAAGAACTCAAACTCAAAAAATACTTGGTATAGGAGATAAAATATTGAATTAGTTTTTTTATTAATTATATTATAATTTTAATCATCAATGTGATCATTCACAAGATGGGGAATCCCAAAAACATGTTTGAAATCCTACCAAGGATGACATGAGGGTCATCTCTAAATGATATATTATGATCATGAGAGTTACTAATCAACATCCCAATGAAAATATTTGTGTCATGAGAATAACTTATAAGACTTAAAACTAGCTTACTAAAATTATATGGAAGGCTCAAAAATATTGGATGGGATTATTCCCAACAATCTTTATTAATAGTTCTAGCATCCTAAATTACCAATTATTTATGCACACCTTAGCCTTGAATATTGACTTTATTAATGTATATTTATTAAATTTCAAATGGATTTGGTCATGTCTGGTATATTATTCCATGTCTCAAAACCCAATAAAGAGACCCCAAGGTTAGAAAACCCATACACTCTTGTTTCCTTATCTACCCACATGACTAATAGACACTTCACCAATGGAGGAAAAAATATTCAAGATGTCTTCCATAATGTTTCTAATAGTCCAAAAAGTAATTTTATTATTTTTAAGGCAATTTATAATGTTGATAAAATAACCTTTAACCATTTGAATATTAATATTTAGATTTAAGTCAACGTAAAATGCCTAATATTTATCCTTAGCCTTTATTATATGATTATTTTAGATGCTGAGAAATCAAACATAGGTTGTTAACACTTTCCCATAAATGTATATAATAATGCTTCCTCCACCAACCTTTCTAGGATTACCTTTATATTATCCATCAAATTTTAATTTGACCCATCCCTGGAGGTGCCATTTCTACTTACTTTATATAGACCTTTTTAGAGCCATCTTTAAGGTAGATAGGCATTGAAATATTCCATTTTGATAGGTAGTTAGATTCATAGTCTTTGCCCTTAATAGTTTTCCTTAACCTAATTATTTCAAGGTTTTCCTTAATGGCTCTCAAAATTCTAGAACATACCCTTGAGGAGTTTTTTTCTTGTTTTGATAGATTCAAAAATTCATCTTCCATAAAATACCCCCTAAAATGTATGGGATGACTATTTTCCAGGTCTTCTTCAACTGATTAGTATTGAAGGGAGAAAACCATTCGAAGATTAATTATTAAATACAAGAGGGAAATAATAAAAAAAATTCAAACTTATCTAATTAAGTGATAATGAAGCAAGATGTGGATAAAAAATTATACTTATTTTTCACATACAACATACCTATTAGGGATCATGAATAATATTTTATCTAAATTATCATGAGTTAAAATTATATCTTTATCCACATCCCAAAGGAATAAATTGAATTTATGAGTAAGGTATCTACCCCATATATGGTCCGAAGGAAACCCATCTGAAGAAGATTTATGCTCTAATTTTTACCCTAATTTTACATTATACTTCCCATATTCCACATTAGCCCAAACTAAATCATATTATCTATCAATCTAACTAATGTGGCACCCTGTGAGGGGATCATTTATGGCTCTTAATTTGGTAAGTTTTTCTTAAGACATGGATTTCTAAATCAAGTTCCTCCAATATTTTCCAACCAGGTTAAACTCAAAGTAGTATTGAATCATTTTTCCTATGTCTCTTTGAAATCAAAGATAAGTTGATTACATGGACTAAGAGATCTTAGAAGATCATTGGTTATCTAGGTAGCATTCCAAAAAAATGTATTTTTATCACAAGCCAATGATTCATTTACTACCTTTCCATGGTAATTTTCCTAATTCTTAATTAGTCAAACAAAAAAATAAAAAGATGCATCGTAAGGGTACTTTATTAGTCAAAGAATGATTACAAATTTTAATTTAATTTGATTTCATATGACATATTGATTATTCAAATGAGATCTATAATATTTTCCATTATTCCAAACCTCCAAGGGAAATCAATATTTACATTGACTTTAGAAATTCTAATACATCATGTCCCAAGGATGAATTCATATTACTTAATATCGATATGATAATTGAATATACATAGGGATGTGATATTATTTCCTTTATGGATGGGTTTTATATTTATAACCAAATTAATAATGATCCAAATAATGAACATAAAAAAAACATTCACAATGACTTGGGGTACATTTTACTATGTGTTCATGTTTTATGGTCTTAACAACTTAGTCATAACTTATCAAAGTAATATGAAACATATATTATATTATTGAATGCATTATATCTTAGAGTATTATGTTGATAACATGATTTATGTGTAGCCCCTATGTAGTCTATCTCACTCCTCACTTTCCCTAATACATAGCATGTGCACCTCTCACCTAATATTGTGCACTCATTTTCAATAATTTTTCTCATAACCTTCCACACAAGTTCCATGCCAAATCATAGACTCCTACACACCAATCACACTAGATCATAGCTTGCATACTCTATAGCTCACCACCTATGACTAAGTCTTTTATTGACTTATGTGCACTCCATGATGCACACTCTCATGATAGGTCATATGCCTATTCATAAAAATATACAACCATCATATCTCATAGCCTCATGCACCTCACACTTATGGACTTGTTGACTCTTTTGATCTATGTGTGTTTCATTGTCCCATGCACCTAGCTAACATCCACTCATGGGTCACCAACTTATCGGGCCCCACAACACATCCACATGTTGATATACCTTGGCCATGTATTCCTATTATTCCACCTATAATTTCCACCAAAAGGAGATCTTGAATTGAAATTCAAATGATTGATAGCCTAGACATTAATTGTTCTAACTATTTCCAACTACCATGCCTACCAAGATTGGATTACCTTAGACATATTTATTGGTAGATAAACAATAGTTATGACTTCTCTTGTATTATACACTATAAATATGTATCATATATATCTTGTTCAAGGATGCTTAAATCTAGACCTATGTCATTAAACATAGTTGTAACATCATTAGCTTGTCTAGTGAATCTACATGATATACACAAATTATTGACATTATACTCTATATTATTTTCCCTATTATTTTTTGATGAATAAAAGTTACATTTATTACAAGTAAAGACTTCCTCTCTATTGAATGTGTATTATTTGTTCTATTTTAATATTATAATACACATTCAATCTACATAGCCATAGCTCAATCATCCCCTATATACCTTGATCTTGAGCCCCATGGAATGAATAAACTGGTATTAGAGATTTGTTCTATCCCATTTTCCATGCTTGTGACCACAAGAGCACAATGATAGAGATAAGTTTTATTATTTGATTATATTTTAGAGACTCCATCAAAACACCATACTAAAATCAAGATGGTTGACAGCCAAAATCAACCTGAGGTAGCCCTAGAGATCTTCAAGCTCATCATTGACACTCTAAAGGTGAAACACACTAAAATATTTAGTCAATTATGTGAGTTAATGATATATCTCAACCTGGCATATTCATTTTCATCTTAATAGCATGTTCCACCATGGTTTCAAAAATAAACCCCCTTCAAAATACAATTCAATATTGACATTTTTATATTTGAAGGAAAAATTGACACCAAAGCATTGGATCCATAAATTCAATAACTAGATGAATAATTATCCATTTATTCCTTTACTGATGATGATAATATCACCTTGATATTATTGAATATGTCCATTCTAGTCATTCACTTATGGGATAACTTTAGTGCAAAGTGTGTGCAAGATTTCATTCTAATAGAGTCCTAAAAAACTTGTGATGATGTACTAAAGGAAGAATAATACCCTCTCTAACAATCTTAATATGAATACATAAAGTTCCTAAAACTATAAAAATATGAGGATTAGTCTATGGAAAAATACACCAATATTTTCCATGACTTTTATGCACACTTACAAGAGAACTTGAGTGGATAACATAGGGTGTTAAATAACATCTGTGAAATCTCACCTTATCTTCACATGAATATGGAGTTATTTACTTTTGACACTTTGGGACAAGCATATTTAAACACTACCAAGCTGAAATCTAAGGTAAAGATGAATCAATGTGTCACCTCTTCATCTAATACAACATACAATATCCTACCATTACACAACTCCACATCATAGCCTTCCACATTAAAGCAACAATTTTTTCATGCAAGAGTGCATAGCCTCAAAACACTATGAAAAACCTAGAGGATTCATCACCTTATACTTTATACAAAGGTAAGAATGAGTTCGGAGATAAGTGGTGCCACTGCCATCATTCAACCACACATGATGACTCTAAATGTTACATGTACTAGTCCCTATTTTCATAATATACATTATGACCCACACCAATGGATAACACTAATGTATATGCCTCTTATCTAAGCATTATTTCCATAATGATCAACATTTTTGAATAACATAAACACCTCTTCCATAATCATTTTTGGGTGAAGGTTCAACCTCTACACATCATCATCGATAATGGTAGTGAGAATAACATCAATACATAATCCATCACATATAAACTTGGTCTTACCTCAATTGTGCACCCTAAGCGTTATTCTCTTGGGTGGATGTAGCAAGGGAAGGATACATAGGTCCAAAAATAATGCACTTTTTAGTAAAAATTAAATCCTATGGAGGACGTCACTATGACATCACACTTATGGAGGTTTATGCCATTTTACTAAAAATACCATATTCATTTGACCTTATAGATACATATTAGGCCAAGCCATAATAGTGGGTTATCCATGCATAATATCTCTTCTAAAAACTCTTTGAGTTAGCTCTCTCATCCAAAGTCACCTTTGTCTCTATCAAATGGTGTCACAAGATTGTATCACACATGCAAAAGTTTTTGATACTCATGGTTCACCCTAATACACCTATAAATTAAAAAATTATGAAGCACACCCTAGTAGTATTTAATTATTTCACACTATCATAGCATCATTAGTTTTAAAAATTATTGGAGTATCAAAGTGAAGTCTTTGTATAACATAAAGGCCTTCCAACAGACTATGCAATAAAATACCACCTTTATTTGGTTCATGGATCCCATATTCCAAATAACCCTTATAATATAGATTAGTTTGGGATAATGATGAATTCTAGTGTTAGATATAAGATATCCTTAATGAAAGAAATATCAAGCTTTGATCCTCACCTTGTGAAATCCTAATAGTCCTAGAACCTAATAAGGATGGGTGTTAGTGACTCTACATAGATTATTGCATGCTCAAAAAAATCATGGTGAATAACTAATACCTACTACTACACATTGATAACCTTTTGGAACAGCTCTAAGGCATGTAATACTTCACCTAATTTAACTTAAATTTTAATTACCATTAGGTTCCAATTCATCCTAAATACATCTTTAAGATATCTTTCAAGACACAAGAAGGATTGTATAAATGATTGGTCATACCTTTCAGCCTCACCAATGTACTAGCCACATTTATGCACCTAATGGATGATCTAATCAAGCCCTTCCTAAACTCATTCATCATCATCTACTTGGATGAAATCCTTATTTTCATTCAAACTTGGGAGGAGCATATGGAGCACATCTCGTACATCTTAGGCACTTTATACCAACATAAATTGTAATCTAACTTAGCAAAGTATATGTTTGGTGTAGTGTAGATCTAATATTTGGGATGCATCATTGACTGCACCAGTATTAGATTAGATTCAGAGAAGATCAAAGTGATAAAATATTTTCCTACTTCATTTAATTTCATATCATTAACAAGTTTTCTTATACTTTATAACTTATATTTCAGGTTCATCCTTGGTTTCTTGCACATATTTTAGTGTCTCAACTAGATAACACATGCAAGAGTTATGTTCAAATGGACTCATGCACATCAACATTATATTGAGTCACTCAATCAATACCTTTATGTAACATCTATTTTTTCAATGTTTGACATTGAATAGACATTTTAAATTCACACTAATGCATCTGACTACACATTTAGTGCAATACTAATTAAACATGGACATCCAGTCACATACCACTCAGAGACATTTAGTGATATAGTGAAAAGGTACTTCACCTATAAGAAGGAATTGTATGATATTATGAAGTAATTAACATATATACTACATTATTAAGAAGGATATAGTTTTTCATTTAGACAATAAACCACTTAAGTTCCTACATTCATAAACAAGATATAAAATGTGCACCATAGGAAATGGATGACTTAACTATGGTAGTTCTATCTCATGATCAAGCACAAGAAAGGGAAGTAAAATAAGGTCATAGATTATTTTATCCAACCATCTATTTTCATGTTTATCATGATGTTAGACATACATGGCCATAAATTTGTATATTAAGGTCCCCCAAACTCATATGGCCAATACTTAATAGTGACTTGCATTATCCTTATGAAAAGTAAATAAGTGTTGGAGTCATACTTTTATAACTAGATTATTTACAAGTTCAAACATCTCTATATTCCCTCTAGCATATCTCACCAATGACTCATCTTGGAAGTGTACTATGCTAAGACCTTAAGACACTTTGGTATGATAAATAATCTAGCTACATTGTAGTCACATTTATACTCACCATATATGTGCATATATGTGGAATTTCATGTCACATCTTATATTCCTTGTTACATCACCAAGCCCATGAACAAGAAGATAGGAATTTACACACCTCTATTGATTCCATCTAGACCATGGGAATCTATCAGCATGGATTTCATGACTAGGCTACCCATGACAAGATGACAACATGAAGCTATATTCATTATAGTGGATCAATTATCCAAGATGGCTATCATTGTCTTATGCAATAAAGACATCGATGAAATTGGCACTATGTAAGCATTATTCAGCCATGTTTGGGTTCATGTTGGTCTACCAACATCCATTGCCTCTAACTATGATCCAAACTTTTTTAATCCCCTTTGAAAATCATTATGTGATTTGATGGGTATGCAACTGGATTGATCAATGGATTTTCATCCCTAGATAGATGGGTAAACCAAAGTGGTCAATCACATACTTATTCATCTTCTATAAATGTATAAATTTGTGCATGCTTTCACTTAGGATGATAATCTCTTATACATATAACATGATTATAATAGGGATATCCATAGCTATAATGGCCATAGTCTATTCCAAAAATGTCATTGGTTTCAACCTTCATCACCTATAGACATCTCCTATCGCTCCCCATTAGGTACTGAGTCGCACATATATGAATATGAAGTGGATAAAGTCGAGAAGTTTCTATGACACATCTAGTTTGTTCACTAGTAGGTTTAGTAGATTATATCTCATACCTAAGCTAAATACAAGGAGTACCAAGATGCACATCACACACCTCATGAAGTTTTAGTCAATGATAAGTTTGGTTACAAATTTAGGAGTGCTTTAAGGTCCATACCATGAGATCAAACCTATACGCTATGGTATATATACCATTTTGCATGCCATTAGTAGTAATCTAATGCATTACTTGGGCATGCACCTAATCTTCAATGTGTATATTCTCATACGTTACACTCCATTGCTTCTTGAGCTAGTATTGACATAACATCCTTATGATTTGGATCCTAAAATCTTGCACCTCATAAATAAGGACTAGATCATTGAAGTGACAAACACACACACCATAACACACATCAAATTTTTACATTAGTCAATTTTGGGAAATATATTGATTAGTCTAAGTTGTACACCTTATATTAACTTCAATTTTAGTTCCTATAACTCCATGCTAACATAATGGAGACCATTGATCTTCAAAAAAGGGTGAATGATCCATACATAGCTCCTATGTAGCTAAGTTCACTCCTTTTTTTCCCTATTATGTAGCACATACATCTCTAACCCAATATTGTACACTCTTTTTCAATAAGTTTTCTCATAAAATTCCACACAAATTTTATGCTAGCTCACAAACTCCTATGTATTGATCACCCCAGATTATAACTTACGTACTTTATAACTCATTGTCTAATTCTAAGTCTTTCATCAACTTATACATAATCCACACTCCACACTCTCATATAAAATTTTGTGCCTAATCTCCAACTTTTATGCCCATCATATCTCACATCGTCACACACCTAACACTTGTATACTCATTGACTCCTACACTCTTTGTGCACCTCATAATCCTGTACACCCTTCTAGCATCTACTCATGGACTATTAAATTCTCGAACCCCACATCACATTCACATGTTGAAATACTTGAACCACATGTTATAAGTAGTCCACTTATGATTTCCACCAAAAGGAGATCCTATATTTGAATTTAAATGGTTGAAAACTTGGACATTAACCATTCTAACAATTTTCAACTACCACACCTAATAGGATCAGAGCATCACAAATATCTTCCTTGGTAACTAAATAATAATTATGTCTATTTTTATATTATGCATTATAAATATGTAACATATTGATCTATTTAAATGATGTTTGAATAAAAACCTATGCCATTACACACATTCATTACATCATTAGCTTTTTATGCACATCTACTTGATATATATGCACTATTGGCATTATACTCTATATTATTTTCCCTATTCTTTGTTGATGAATAGAAGTTACATTTCTCAAAAATAAAGACTTCCAATCTATTGATACCTAAATGTGTAACATAGGTTCCTATAGTGTTAAGAAACACTTCTAATTTTTGAATTCCTAAGAATCCAATGCATGTGTTGTAATTATGGTAATCCTATTACCTATTGGTGGAATAGAGGTAGACCAAGTGACTATTTCACAAAATTTATATTAATTGGTGGTTGGGATCTACCATGGCCAAACAACAGATCTATGCCAAGTATGGAGTACCTATGCTAAGAATAGTGAACTATGATAAGAACTAAATTAAAAATTAAATATGGATGGATATTTACAATGACAAGCTAAACTAAGGTGATCTAGGTCAAAAAGATAAAAAAGAAGGGTAGGTCAAAAAGAGATATTGTTGATCTTCATTCCAAACATCATGACAAAGTTCAAATTTCATTCAAGCATGTCCTTAAAACTAACATGTGAAGTGAAAAATCCTAGTCCAAATCACATCACACATCAGGAAAACTTCTAAGGAAGGTATGAAAAGATGCAAATAAGAATTAGGTTCACTTTAAATATTTAATCCTACAAGCAAAAAACATTTTCCCAAATGCAAGAAGAGTAAGAAAAAAAAATGAAAATATGAAATTTCAATAAAACTAACATTATCACAAGTTAAAAAATCTATAATCAAAGGTGCACACTAAAATCCATAATAACCATTCAAATCTAGAAATTAGAAAAAGCAAATGAGAGAGAAGTCATGATAGCAAACACACAGATAAATGTTGTACAATCTTTGTAGAATTCCCTACTTGTATTTTTTGCTCCAAGTTAACAAAGTAATTTTGTCTCATATACTCCCTTCTTTAAGAAATGGTATTACTACCTTTTTATAGAATGACAAAGTAGTATACTAGTCTAGAAGAGCTCAAACCAATTCTTATTTCTAGTGTTCAATGTCATAGTGTCCAGGTCTATAAACCTTTTAGGATTGGCCAACATGGTGACAAGGATTTGCTTTATGTCAAGATCTATGGTTATGACACTTGGCACCTTCACAAGCTTTATAAACTTTTTCTTCTACACCAGTCATAAATCAAATGAGCATCTACCACGTGTCAAGCTCATGGGCTTTCAGAGCTCTCATGAAAAGTAGTCAGTGATTTTACACCATTGAATCATCCGATCTCAATGAAACATGAGTCATTGATCCTATGAGATGCAAGGAATTTAATAAATGCATGGATATAATAAAGGACTTAGGATAAAATTCCTTAATTTAAGTCTGTTTCATGCTAATAAACATCCCATAGACCTACGCTAAAGCATTTTATGCTAAGTTTTGAAGCATAATATCAAATGACCCATTGAATGAAATAAAACATGCCCCATTTATCTAAGTAAAGTGTTTGAAGATATTTAATTTTATGGCCTCAAAAATTTTAATGATGGCCTCATGGGTATCAAATGATGTTTGTAATAATGTCAAATTTAATCTCATGAAGTTATTAGTTTTGGTGGGCTTAAAGTTGATGATCATGAGGATGTCAATGACAGCCTCACGAATGTCAAATGACAGTCATATGATCATCAATTTTAAGTTCATCAAGTTCCTATATTTTATGGATCTTAGATTCAATTCACTTTATCCAATCATGAACCATGATGGAGTGAGAGTCATTGATTGTGATCTAAATAGTCGCATGTTATTTGTTCTATTTACTATATGAGACCCTTTAAATATTAAAGTCAAAACCCTAAGTTCTAACCTAAGGCCCTTTTGTATTAAAAAATATAATGAGGCATTTTGATAAAAGTTAGACTTAATTCTTATATTTAGTAATGAGACCCACTCAAGCTTAAGTATTCTCATGCCATCTGATCTTTAGCTCTACCTAAGTATGGGATGTTGATCATGATCTTTGTGATGCTACAGGATTGGCCCAAAGGGTGAAGGTTTTAGATCTTTGGGATTCCTCGATCTATCTGATTAAGGGGTGTGATGTAGTGAGAGCCATTGGATCTATAAAAAATCAAGGTATTTAAGTGAGGACTCTAGAAGAAATAAAACTTAGGCTAAATCATTAATATCAAGGTCCCATTCATGTTAATAAATATGAAGGGGCCTTAGGATTAAAAATTTAGGATAAATAGGTAATGAAGAGGCCATGATATAAAAATAAATGGACCCTACCAACATGAACATTAGACTCAATTAACAATATAAGAAACAAATGGTAAAAATAAAAGGGACTAAATAGGACTTTCAAATTAAGGTTTGGTCATGTTAAGAAATACAACCAAGCCTTAAAATGAAAATTAATCTTGATTCCAAAGTAATTTAAAATTTTCCCACCAAATGTAAATTTGAACCAAGGGCTTGAGCTAGGTTTTTCTAAAGGAGGGTTTCATTACATGAATCCAACAACAATATTATTTATATCAAAGGCTAGTACAAGAATGAATGAAGATAAATAGTGAGGATCTAAACATGATCCATTTATAAATGCTCCATGAAACCTATAACTTATCACATGAAGGGAAACACTTAGAAACATTAGGTAAACTTAAATCAAAACCATAAATCAGTAGGCCAACTTTATTAAAGTAGATAATCTTCAAATTCTAATAATGCTCAAAATAAGCCATGATTTTAGTGTTAAAGTTCAAAGTGTCTCAAGGGTCCCAATTTTCAAAAATGGGGGTATGTTGACCTCAACAAATAGGGACTTCTAGGGGAAACATAGAAATATGTTAGAACTCAAAGGCTCTAATTTGGATGAGTGATTAGGTCATCTATTTTACTTGATCTATGCCATCACCAAGATCAGTTTATGGTTAAAACAAGCTTTAAACATGCCAAATTAGGGTTAAACATTAAGACAGCCATGTTGTGTGTGTGATCTAATTCCACTTATTTTTTGCAATGAGATTTAGGGGACAACTTCCAAATTATGTCTTTAATCATTCACATTGACTTAGAGCATATTAGGATATCCATTAAGGACTATGCTTCTAGTTTAAGGAAGGCTTGGGTACTTCTCTATAGCCAATCAGGCATCTATCGCCAAGATAGAGATGCATTTGGTTCCAATCATGGCCTTGTTCCATTTCTACCTAGTGTCCATAGCCCTGGTGGAGATTACAAAAATCACCTATGCTTGAAAAGATTTTGATTTTGCATTGAATTTTTATTTTTATATTTTTTAGATATTTTATGCTTTCAACAAGGTTGGGAACTAGGGTATCCAAGTTAAAGGATTTGGTCAAGTGTTTTATCTTTATATAATTACCTATTGATGTGACCTATGTCCTAGTTAAGGATGTTTTTTAAGTGCAAGTATGATTGTGCCCTAATAGTTCAAGATTTCATTCCACATGTGCAACTCCTCTTAAAACCAAGTTTAGATCAAAACAATGTTCAAGTTTTCATAAAATAGTTAACCTATTCATTAGTCTTTTCTAGTTACTCTAAATTAGAAAATCAAGGTCATATTTTAAATCCATGGTTAACATGTGTATGAGGTGTATACCTACATTTCTAAAATGTGAAGCTCTTGAGTAGCCTAGATGAAACTCAAGCTAAGGGTTATCTAAAAGGACTTATTTAGAATAAAGGAATAAAGCACAAAATTCAAACAAATATGCACATGTGTTATATACAAACAAGGGATATGAAGTAAAAAAACAAGGAAGAAAGAATAGGAAAGAAACTAATCTAAGCCCTATACTATCTACATAAAATAATTACCTCTAGGATCAAATAGAAAATTATTTAATATACTACAAAACCTTGAAGCATTATTAATTCCATTCCATGGCCTCTTTTTGTGGATGGGATCACTTATATGCTTGTGTCTTCTAGGTGATGTAGTTTGATCTCTTAAAAGCATTCTTAGAACCATGGATCAAAGATATGAATCTAGGACCCAATCATCTTCTTCTCATATTCTCCTACTTTGTAGCAAACATTCTAGTTCTATTTCATCCATATAAAAATAGTGGATTATATCATCTTCACCCAATAATGGCATCTCAGCTAGTATCTTTAGACTAATGTCTTCATTATGATCTTTTTAAGGTGGACATGGACTACCAATATTTGTACAAAAATATTCCAAATCATACTAAAAAGATTCTTCATCTTGATCAGATGAATGATGTTCATCTAAAATCTCATAAACATGTTAGTCCCATATTGTTTACCTCTTGATGAATTCACATGACAATTCCTGATCTGATTCACTCACTCCATCTTCATTTTCAATGAAGAGAGGTAACTATTCTATCCAATCAGGCTCTAGCTTGTCTTGGTTTTGGGCCTCTAAAATAATATCATCTTTTAGAACTCTAGATCATTGTTGAAATCCTCAGATGAAGCATCCATATTTTTTCCTATTCTATCATCTACCATCTCTAGCTCTTTTATTTCATTTAAAAAATCATATAATGACCTCTGCCATTGATCATCTTCTTTAGGGGTATTCTCTATTTTAGAAATAAATGTCCATGGGCTATCTTTATGGTTTCCTTCTGAAGAAAGATCATTATCTACTTGATCCATATCCATTTCCAACAACTCTTCCTATCCAACTATAGGTGTACCAATGATGATGTCTTATTGATCTTCAACTACAATATCTTTTACATCTTCAAGAATATAAGCTCCCTCAGATGCAATTTCTTAAATTGGCCCATCTTTGTCTTTATATTAATCTTCAAATGGGAAATCAAAAGACTCTATCATGAAACATTGAGATGTTCTTGCAAAGCCAAATGTCCCTATAGCATAGTCTTGATTAGGCACAATTTTAGAGGTTTCAGAAATATTACAATAATTAGCCACAATAATATCATAGAAACTCATGTGTATGTCCTTAGATGATACGTTATTTCTACTATCATGAAACTCATTTGGAGGCCTATAATAAATTTGGGAAGCACAGTTTCTATCATAGCCTTCCCTTGTATTTCCTACTTGTTTTGTAACTAATAAAATTCATTTCTCAATTTTTAGATCATTTCTAATATCAAGTCATTTGAATTTTTTGGTGTCTCAGGATCATAAATTGGAGGATTATTAATAGTTGTGGGTAGGAGATTTTTATGATTTTGTGGATGGATTCCACTTGTAGTGCTATTCAAGAATTCTAGGTCTTAGCCAGGATATGTATGACTTAATGGAAAATGGTTCTAAACTAGTGTTAAAATAGGCATACTAGGAATGACATTCTAGATAGGATAATTCAAATTAATATTAGGCATGAAATATTCCATCTGATCCTAGGGCTGCATTTGGTCATTAATGACTACAACTTCATAATAAGCCCAAGTCAATGTGTTTATGATTGGAAGAGATCTTTTTAGAAACATAGAGTTCAAGGGATATATAACATCCTTATAAATCTCTAAGTTCAAGGCCTTATTGGGTCTATAAGGGGCTATAGTTTTACTAAACATTTTTTAGAATTGAGCATTAAAGGTTTTGATGGTTTCATTAACATCCCTTTTAATTATGGTAAATTATTGATACAAGACACAAGGACTAATAATTTTTCCAAATTGATCAATGAATATATTGTTGAAGTCATTTTATCTAGTAACGCAATCCTCTAGAAGGTTAAGAAACCATTCATAAGTAACATTTTTAAAAGTAAATAGAAATAACCTATAGGCTACATCTTCATGAATCACATTCAACAATCTTAGAGAAGCTTTGAAACTTTTAACATGCTTTTCAGCTATGACAACATTATTAGGACTATACAAAGGCAAATATCTTTCAATATTCTAAAGAAGATCATGAACTATACTTGACATGTTGATTAAAGAACCACCTACCCAAGCCATACCTTGAACACATGAGTACCTTGAACTGGTGAAATGTTTGAGACTTTATAAATGTCACTCACCCAAGCCTTTCCTTTGGTAATTCTAGCTTGTGACCTTGAAACCTATTTTAAATATGATGTGTCAAATCAATTTTACAAATAATAATGATTAGATCTACACATTAACTAATTTTTTTAAAGATTTGTATAAATAACACTAAAAGATGCCAAACTTTGACTAAATTATCTCAAATATGTGTCTACTTATACAAATATGGCCTATCTTTGCAAATATAAGCTCAAATAAACCTATATCTATGAAAGATATACTAATCTTTGATCAAAACAATTTATTCTAACCTCAACCTAGTTGGATCCATAGATCTAAATCTATCTTTACCACAATTAAGCATATGTATTCAAAGAATGTCAATCTTTGTCTAAATAAGCCCAAAGACCAGTCTAAACCATGAAGATCACCAACCTTTACACAATTATCTAAAATAAACACAAATATGTAAGGAATAGAGTGATATTTGGTCAAAATACACCAAAACTAGTAAAGATCCTATAAATTCACAAAGATTTTGTTGAGGCCCTCCTTCTAGCACCAAAAAAGTTCCTGTTCATGCCTAAATGTGTACCACAAGTTCTTAGAGTGTTAAGAAACACTTGTCATTTTTGAATTCCTAAGAATCCAATGCATGAGTTGTAGGTTGTGTTAATCATATTACCTTTTTGGTGGAATAGAGGCAAAATAAGTGACTGTTTCATAAAATTTATAATAGTTGGTAGTTGGGAGCCACTATGGCCAAACAATATATCTATGCAAAGTATGGAGAAGCAATGTTAAGAATAGTGAACTATGATCAAAAACTAAATTAATAATAAAATTAGGATGGATATTTACAATGATAAGCTAAACTAAGGTGATCTAGGTCAAAAATAGCAAAAGGAAGGGTCAGACAAAAAGAGATATTGTTGATCTTCATTCCAAACATCATGACAAACTTCAAATTTCATCTAATCATGCACTTAAAACCAACATGTGAAGTGAAACAAATTATTCCAAATCACATCACAGATCATAAAAACTTCTAAATAAGGTATGGAAATATGCAAATAAGAACTAGGTTTACTTTAGATATTTACTCCTGCAAGCAAATAACATTGGCCCAAATTCAAGAAGAATAAGAAAACAAAATGAACCTAGGAACTTTAAATCAACCTAACATTGGCACAAGTTAAAAAATCTATAATCAAAAGTGCACACTAAGAATATATAAGAACCATTCAAATTTGGAAATTAGAATAAGAAAATGAGAGAGAAACCATGATAGTAAACACATAAACAAATGCTATACAATATTTATAGAATTACCTACTTGTATTACTTGCTCCAAGTTTACAAAGTAATTTTGGATCTAAAACCCCCTTCTTTAAAAAATGGTATTAATACCTTTTTATATAATGCCAAGGTAGTATACCGATCAGTTATAAGATATAAAATGTATAAAAGATAAGGACAATTGTCCTTATTTACAACTCTAGAATACATTTGATTTTCTAAAATAAATTGACCTAGAAGAAAATATACTAACAAACTAGCATATACCTATAAAAAATAATATTCCATTTTCAAAATGTTATAATGCTTCATGAAAGTGGAATATTAACTGACTGACTAGTGGGTCCTATGCTTGGGAACTTGCTTGTTGCTACTGAAGGATGTTCATAGCCTTTTGGTGATTCTCAATAAAAATTCCCAAATCCACAACTGGTCTTAAGAGACACTCTTCTTCCTTTTTATCTAGATCATTCATCTCTCTATCATTTCTAGCCATTGCTTCCTTGATTCTCTTAGCCTCAGTGATCCTTTTACATGAATTAAAGATCATATCTAAAATCCTACCATTGTCTACCCTAATATAGCCTTGGATTTTACTTTTTATCTCTTATGTCACTATAGTATCTCTATGTTTTAATTATTCATCCATTATGATGCCTAGGTAGTGGGCTACATCTCAATAGTCCAAAAGATCTCGAACCAATTCTTATTACCAATGTTCAATGCCATAGTGTCTAGGTCTATAAACTTTTTAGGATTGGCCAACATGATGTCAAGGATTTAATTTATGTTAGGCTCTATGGTTATGACACTTGGTGCCTTCATGATCTTTCTGAGCTTTATCCTCTATACCAATCATAAATCAAACAAGTATCCACCATGTTTTGAGACCTTGGGCTCTTAAAGCTCTGTTAAAAAGTAGTTAGTAATTTCATGCCATTAGATCATCTGGTCCTAATGAAGCATGAGTCATTGATCCTGTGAGATGTAAGGAACTTAATTAGTGCATGGATATAACAAAGGACTTAAGCTAAAATTCCTTAATCTAAGTCTATTTCATGTTAATGAACACACCATAGACCTAGGCTAAAGCATTTTATGCTAATTTTTAAAGTATAATATCAAATGACCCATTAAATGACATAAAACATGCCCCATTTGTCTAAGTAAAATGTTTGAATAGCTTGAATTTGATGGCCTTGTAGACATCAATGATGGCCTCATGGGCATCAAATTACATTTGTGAAAACATCAAATTTAAGCTCATGCAGTTCTTAGTTTTGGTGGTCTTAAAGTTGATGGTCACATGGATGTCAATGATGGCCTTTTGGACATCAAATAGTAGTCACACAATCATCAATTTTAAGTTCATCAAGTTTTTGTATTATATGGATCTCTAATTCAATTTTCTCTATATGATCATAAACCATGATGGAGAGAGAGTTGTTGATCATGATCTAAATAGTTACATGTTATTAGTTTTATTTAATATGTGGGACCCTTTGAATAATTAAAGTTAGAACCCTAACTTTTAACCTAAGGTCTTATTGTATTAAAAAATACAATGAGGCCATTCAATAAAACTTAGGCTTAAGTCTTATTTTTAAAAATGGGACCCATTCAATCTTAAGTGTTTTTGCACCATCTGATCTTTGGCTCTGCCTAAGCATGGGATATTGATCACGATCTTTGTGATGCCATGGGATTGGTCTAAAGGCTAAAGGCTTTGGGATCTTTAGGCTTCCTCACTTCATCTGATCAAGGGGAATGATGCAATGAGAGCCATTAGATTTGAAAAAAATCAAGGTAATTAAGTGAGGACTCATGAAGAAAATAAACTTAGGCTAAAGCATTAAGACTAAGGTTCCATTGGTGTTAATAAATATGAAGGGGCATTAGGATTAAGAATTTAGGCTAAATAGGTAAAAAAATGAACCATGATAGAAAAATAAATGGACCTTATAACACAAACATTATACTTGATTAGAAATATAGGAAATAAAGGGGGAAAATAAAAGGGACCAAGGAGGACTTTTAGGTTAAGGTTTGGTCATGTTAAGAAATACAACTAAGGCCTAACATGAAAATTAATCTTGATTACAAATTAATTTGAAATGTTCCCACCAATTTGTTCTCACCAAATGTAAATTTTAACCAAGGGCTTGAGCTAGGGTTTTCTAAAGGAGGGTTTCATTGCATGAATCCAATAATGACATTCTTTAGATCAAAGGCTAGTAAAACCCTGAATGAAGGTAAACAATGAGGATCTAAGCATGATCCATTTATAAAGGATCCATGAGACTAGAAACTTATCACATGAAGGGAAATGGTTAAAAACATTAGGTAACCTTAAATCAAAACCATAAACTAGTAGGCCAACTTTATCAAAGTGAATGATCTTCAAATTCTAATAATGCTCAAAACAAGCCATACTTTCAATGTTAAAGTTCAAAATGTCTCAAGGGTCCCAATTTTCAAAAAATAGGGGTATGTTGATATCAATTCAATACATTAAATATGTTTTCTTAATTGAATATTACATTATGCATTCACTTGACATAACCATAGCTTAGTCATCCCCCACACACCTCAGTCTTGGGCCTCGTGACATAGATCATGACATCTTATGAAAACATAATAAGTGTGAAATCATGTTAAACATTTGATGAAAATATTTGAATGATTATGAAAGTACATTGTGAAATTAAATTTTAACAAATTTGTCTTTAGGGTTGTATCTAAAAATTTATTGGGTTTTATTATTTCTCAAATATGTATAAAAGTTGATCCTTAAAAATTACAAGCCATTCTTGAGATGCCTCCTCGAATGGCCTTAAATAATTGATATTTTAATAAGGAAAATTTAAAGCCATTAAATATTTAATTTCCCTATCATTCAATAAACTCAACCATATTCAATATTATTTAAAAAATTAAATAAGTATGAATATGAATAAAAATATATAAAAACTTTGGTGAAATTAAATAATATTTATCCAATTCCATAATTATGATACCATGTATTATTGATTAGCCTTAGTTACTATAAATATTTACCACCAAACATGCCTTGGGAAACTTGCATATTATGATGATGAGCATAAATAACACAATTTATTACATTACATGTAGATTGGTTGATTATGAAAAAAATTCATAACTCTATGGAAAATTTACGTTCAGTTATTGTGTTCATTACACAAACTTAGACATTACAGGCTTAATATTAAGATTTAGGTCATTTTAAGATTATCAATTTTTAATATATGATGTCTAATACTAATATATCTATGTGTATAGTTAAGAGGGTCATGCTACTCATGGAATTTGATCATAAATTTTATCATAAAAATAGGTCAAATGGAAAGGCATCCCTAACTAATCAAGTGAGGCTCACTTGAAATACATTCTTCCTATAGATGATACTTTTTAGGATGATTTTTTTATGAGTACAAATGAAAATAAAACTTGGACCATGTAATTTAATGGGTTTAAATGTGCTTAAGGTTTCAAGTAAAATATTATATATGCAACTCCCCAAGTGTAAGATATGCCATTAACATATATATTGATATTTTAATGTACCAATAACATAGAAAATATAAGGTTTTTATTCTAATAATTCACATCACACTATATTTAAATATTAAATACATCAAAAAATATTACGAGTCTCAACTTATTGTAAATAAAGTGATAGGTTTTTATCAAATGAAATAAGATAATTTGATACCATATGGTAATTTAGTTTTCAAATTGATCACCCACTTTGTTGATTTTGATATTGGTAATTTTATTAGAGTAAATAACAATCATGAAAATGTTATTGATATAATTTCTTTCCTTTTTCCTATTAATATTACTAATTATCATGATATATTGACTATTAAATGAATGTAACAAATAAATATCAAATTACTAGATCTATAAAAATTGGATGTATTTTCCATTGAGTGCAGTATAAACAACTCAGAGTGGAATGTTGATACACATAATATTTTATTAAATAATATTTATACCTTAGTTTTAAATAAATGATAAGATAAATTAGGAGTATATTCCATTAGATATGTTATAATTTTGGATGCCCATTTAAAAATATCCTTTGATGGGTAATTTATTAGATGACTTGGTCATGGATAAGTTAAATTAGTATTACAATAGGTTCATGTTAGTGAGTGTGGGTGACATTTTAATGGAAAATAAATTTAATTTAAGTTTTTTAATAATGGGTTATTATCGTCTTACAATGGAACCTAAATCCAAAAAAAATACAAATGCGTGGAACAAGTGTCAAAGTCATAACAATTTAAATCATGCACCATCTCAATAATTGTAATCTATTAATTAATTAGTAATTTTCCATTAAAGGATTTGATATGGTTATAAAACTCAACTCTTCATCAATACAAGGTCATAAATTTATCATTGTGGTTATTGAATATTCAACAAAATGGGTCAAAGCTATAATTTTATAATCTAAAATAGGTGAAGACATTTATATACTTCTAATTATTTGTATCATTTCTTGGTTTATCTTCTTGTAAAATATTATTATGGGTAATGGTTCATATTTTAAAAACAAAATGGTAAATAATTTTTGTGCTAAATATAATATTCAACATACATTTTCATTTCCTCACTACACTCGATGGAATTTCCAAGTCAAGGTTAAAATTAATAGAATTGTAAACATTTTTAGTAAAATGGAAACCAAACATTGGGAAGATTGAGATAATTAAATCATATACACTTTATGTATTAAATTATTGTAATATTTACATAACCATTGTATCTAACATAATACATACACCCATTATACATGTAATATATAAATATATGAAATATTAAAACAAGAGAACATGGATTTGTCCAAGTAACATTAATAATGGTAAGATATAAACATATAATAATATAATTATGTAGAATATAATGTAGATAAACATAATATAAAATATATTTATGGTTCAAGATCTAAAAATATGAAATATATTCATAAATAAAATAATACCATTAAGGTTGGGAAACATCATACACTATTTTTTAAGGAAGGAATAAATCCACAAGATCTCCTATATAATAATACCACTTTAAGGGGAAACCTCAAATATACTTCTACAAAATGAAAAATCGCTCCATTACATGATATGCATCTCCTTTATATATACCTTTATCATTATTGATGTATGGGTACATCCTTAATCCCACTGTAGTCTGACTCAATACATAATGTAATAAATCCAACAAGTTACTCATTTGACCCCATATATTTAACCCATACAAATAATAAATGTGGTTGTGTCCATATATTGGCATATCAATCAACCCATATAAATTTTAATATCATAACCTTATGTACATAAAATTCCATCCCTAATTCGCATTTTGTGTCCTTGAAACATGAGAAGAAACTAAGTAATGAGTGTTCTTAAAATCATTTCACACTTGTCTCCATGCATTATCATCAAACCATCTATATGTGATCTTGGTATGTGATATCTCACTAACTTTGTTTTTAATCTCCGTTATGCTAATATAATTCTATTAATTACCATATTTTTTCCTCATTTTTATCCATTCATAATGTTTTATATTTTGGTTATGTGTTCCATATTTTGTTGCATTATTATGATTTTGTGCATAACCATAATAGTTATTATTTAAATTCCATGCATATCCATATTATTTTCTCCACTTATTCCATATTCCATAATCCACTACATTATTATGATTTGATGTATATCCATAAGGTTTTCTCATTTGATTCCATGCATAACCTTATCTTTTGACTACAGGTATATCCATAGTGATTTCTATTATGACACTCCCTAACATTATTTCATGATTTTTTCCACTCATGATAACATGGATGTTTATACCTAGTATCCTTTTCTAATATTTTGACCTTATCAACCTTTTATTTATCCATTTCCACTTGTTTTTTTGTTATTGCCTTTGTCTATTGAGTATATGAACTTCTCTTTTGTTATTTATTTATTTTAAATAGTCTTCATATTCTTTTAAATCTTTCTCTCACCATTATTCATCATATTTAGATTCATCCTCATGATCTACCTTTAATTTTTTGTTCATTTCCAAGTATGATGTCTTGAAAATTTACCTTCTATCCCCTGTACCAAAATTTCATGAATTTATTTTGAACATTAATATTGATTGTTCCTAAAGTCTCTAACCAAGTATATCTAATAATAATATCCAAACCATCCATATCCAAAGCATAAATATATTAATTTAAAACATATTTATCGATAATAAGCATCAAATCCTCAAAAAATTTAACCTTATTACCATTAACTTGAGATTATTTTATAGTCATTGTTTAAACATGTTGATGTTGAGACACATACATGTTAATGAAATTATACTTTCTACTAGGGTTTATGGACACAATCTCCTTCTTCCTTTGAATGCATATGTGAAAATGAAATATTTAATATATCTTATTTAGATCTAAAATTTTTATATCATTATCCTTCATGTCTTCTTATTCAACATATTTATTTTTTACCTTTCTTTGTACACCATCTATAGCTTATTTATCATCATCAATATGTTCCCTTTATTATTATTATTATTATTATTATTATTATTATTATTATTATTATTATTATTATTATTATTATTATTATTATTATTATTATTATTATTTTTATTTTATGTCCTAATGATCTAAAAAATATGTTCAATTTCTTCCCATGATAATATCCTTTGTACTTCAACAATTCAATAAAACCATATTAATGCAAGGCCATTGAGATGAATTAAAAAACTTACTTTCTTGCCTCTTGATTGAAAATAGTTCTCCTTAAATTAGAGCAACCATTATCTAGCATCCATATCATCCTCTCTTGAGAAATTCAAAAAAATTATGATCCATAAAAAATAGGGTTTAAAGAACACTAAATCTAAGAGTAAAAATTAAATCTAAATATCCATTTTGACCAAAATTTGACTAGAACATTTTATCCTATAGTTAGCTTGAAAACTAAGACTTCAAAGAAATATATATCCCTACTATATTTTTTTAATATTTACAAAAAAGTATATAGATTTAAAAAAAATCCTAAAATTTCAATCTATAGATGAAATTCATGAAAAAACATAAAATTAAAAACAACTCGTTAAAAACTATTCAAAAAACCCCCATATGTTTTACTTTATCTTCCTTGATTGATGATACAACTTTAGTAAAAAAATGAAGAAAAATACCTAAAATTAAAGCTATTATAGTGAATTTAGGAATAACACTAAAATAATAATAACTCACTCCAAAATGATCATAGAACCCAAATTTTTTTACTTTAGTTTTCATGAATTATTATAAAAAATTAGTAAAAAAAAATAGAATAATTCCTGACTATGTACAAAATATAGTTGATTCTTTAAAATTAGGTTTTCAACCATAATTTTACCCAAATCAAATATTTTATACCACTTTTAATATCCACAAACATAATATTATAATTATGTAATATATAATGTATATATACCAACACAATATATATTTGTGGGTTGAGCCAAAATATGTAATATATTCAAAAATAAAATAATACTCTTAAGGTAGGGCAACACCATACAATAATCCTCAAGGAAGGAATAACTCCACAAGATATCTCAAAATAGTAATACCACTTTTAGGGGAAAACCTCCAATAATATTTTATAAAATATAAGACTCTCCCATTTTAGGATATCCTACACAATGATATTCATCTTCTTTATATAGACATCTATTACTACTAATTGATGGGTAGACCCCTAATCTCTATGTAGGCTAAATCATTACCAATGTAACTGATACCATAAGTTACTCATAAATCAATATATTCAACCCATAAAACTAATTAAGGTGGATGTGGGCCTCATGTAAGCATCTCCATAATCACATATACATCATAATATAATATTAATAGGTACATAACAATGACCTCTTCAGATTAATATTTCTAGTCTAATTTTTCTTGTATAACAATATAACACTAATCCATAATGTACCTCACCTAATCTTATATAGATAATAAAGAATGATATGTTTAGGGTTAGTGTTTTTAAGAGTATTTATTTGGAAAACAAGTCTTTCCTATTATTATTAGAATTTATTTAAGTAAATATATAATTGATTATTTTCTCTAATAATATGATATGGATAAATGTGCATAAATTAATGCTTATTTTAATCACTAAAATTAAAATTTAATGCTAAAATAATGCACTTGTGACCATATAATTATACACACTTAACTCATTCTCAATTCCATAGATCTAAACCATAATTCATTTACTTATATGTAGATGACCCTTAACCTTAAGTAACTTTTATACATGATGTACCTATTCCTCATTCTAAGAAACCTAAACTCACTATCACACCAATCCACACTTCTATTTTAGTTTTCTCTACTCCCTAAACAAGGTCACTATTTAGGACTATCCCACTTGCTAGTATTGTCTCAATCCATTAGTCAAATCCTACTACCAAATAACAACTAATTATTGAAATTTAAATTGACCTAATTGTTTGTCATGCATGTTTCGAATTTCAAATTATATAAATTTCCAAAAATATCACTATAAAACTACATTTTGTAACCATTTACTCATAGTAGGATCATAAGATGAAAAATTACTAGAATATTTAAATACATATTAAGAAGGAAGTATTCATTGTTCCCAATTCTAAGTCCACATAGCCTAAGTATCCCTAATTTAAGTTTGAATACTCTTTTAAGGTCACAAGTCATTGTTTAAGAACATATTCATACCAAGATTACATGAGCATATAAAATTACATTAATATTTCACACACACCACCATAACATGGTATAACTACATGGAGTTTGATCCCTCTTTGAAGTATTACTTTCTAGGTAACACGTAACACATGGGATTTTTATATCAAGCACAACTTCAAACACTAACCCATTTTTATCATTTTATTTTATTATTCATTGTTTCTTATTAAGTTAGGGTTCTAAGTGATTAATAAGGTACATAATGAATTTCATGATAGATCATGCAACATAGAATTCATACATAGGACTGATAGGAAATAATACACCTATTAGATTTCATGTAGAGTGGAAAAACCCTATCAGACATTGATGTGCCCTAAAAATACTAGTGCAACACAACCTAGTCCAAATAGTGTGGTCTCATTTAAAGATAAATTGAATCATTATTCCTAATTCATAGAAACCTTAATCAACCACTAAGTTTTTTACATAGTCATAATCACAATCTTGCATTATATAATTTCTAGCTAAGTCAATATTCTTTGGTACTTTCCCCTTTTAGCATATTTCCAACAATAGTAAATTCCATATCAATTTGTATGATTTATTATATATCTTAACATTATGTTTTAATCACTATTCTATCATAAATTAGACTATATATGTTTCTTAATCTCTAAATTTTGGTAAAAATAGATTGGTGAACCTGTCTATTGATTGAATATTACAAAACCCTAGCTTCTTGAGGGTTTTCTTTTATTTTGTAAATTATGTTAGGGTTTTTTATTTTCTAATTTCTATATTCATCACAATCATAATGACTAAATATATCTATTATTTCTTAGTTTAAATTTTATTGGTGTTATTTATATCTTGTTTTCCTATAACATGTAAAATATTTCACTTGTGTGTAAGTCCATTGATGCATAATTTAATGGAAAAGATAAAATTTCACATAAATTAAGAGATTCATAATGAACAATTTGATTATGATTATTATTATATAGATAAATTTAAGTTTCCACATGTTAATACTAGATGTCAAATGCATCAGATGGTTCTTTTTTTACTCTTGTTCTTGTATCTCACATCTATATTAGCTTGTGTCTTTCCTCTACTATTCATCCTAGGTTTATCGTAGATCCTATGGTCTAATATATTATTAGTAGATGAAGTCAAGTGCCTCATCAAGAAAGATAAGATGAACAAACTCATGTATTTCCTCCATATCCCCAACCTAATCTAAAGATACCAATTAATCAATCTACAGGGTATGATATTTATTGATTAACTAAGGAATACACCAACTAAGATTTGTATGTTAGAATTACTTCAAAAAGATACTATTTTTAAGGATATTTTATATCAAGCATTGAATTGGACACCTATGACTCATGACATAGTCTTCTTATTTCTCATTTATTGTGAAAATTTTAATAGATCTTGAGGACATCATATCTCTTATAAATGATGATTTTCTTATATAGTCCATTAATGATCAAAATTTTCCTTTATTTATACAATAAAAAATAAAAAGTACCATATTAAAAATGGATTTTATATATAATGGTTCTATTTTGAATATTTTTAATCTTACATTATTACATATAATGATTATTAAATGGCTTCACTTAAAAAACATATAAGAATATAAAAGACTTTGATTATGTGCCTCACCAAGATTTTGGTTCTATCACTTTGGATATCAAGGTAGGGCCCAAAATATTATCTACTTAGTTTCAAGTAATGCCTTAGTATTTATAATATAATTTATTACTGAGAGGCCATGGATACATGTAATAGAATTTGTACCTTCTACTTTACATTAGTGTATCAAATTTATACATGATGAATATTTATATCCCTACCCTACTAATAATCAACCATTTAGATATTTTAGGATTATAGAATACACCATTGATAATAAATCATAGTTTAACAAATATCAATCTACCATAGTGCCACCACCAATGATCATACCTATATAAAAAATGCATACATATGAGTTTGGTGAATCCAATAAAAGTGATCAACAAATTCAATTTAAAGACATTTCATAACAATAAAATTCACCTAAAAGGTCAAACAAGAGGAGGATGTACATGAATGAACTTTATTAATAAATTCATAAGATCCAAATTTCATATCTGTAAAAGACATTGGTGATGATTCTAATGCAAGTTTTGATGATAATATAAATTCAATTCAAATGAAAATGTATGATTACTTATTTGGTTTTAATTTTACACTAGTTGGCCTAAGTGAATACATATATGATTCAATGGAAATCATTCTAGTGAATATAATAAATGAAAGATACTAATTTTAGTTGTGGACTAAGGAAAAAATATTTTTTATAATATAGATAGTATATAAAATACTAATTTAGTAGGTATACCATGGACTAGCAACTTTGTCAAATCTAGCATTAATAGAGTATAAGAGGCATAATACATAGATCATTACATTATAGGTATGAAGAGGTCACCATTTATAGATTCAATAAATAATGTGTATATTATGGATATATAACCAATTTTTAGAATACAAGATAATAATATACATGATAGACTAGATGTGATTTTATATGTGTTACCTAATAAGGAATCAATTACCTTGCCAATAATAAGGCATAAATCTACTGTCATATTATCAAATCAAGAGGAAAAATATTTTTTCATTTTCATAGAATAACAAGGCATGCTACTGATACTAGTTTCACATTACACCATAAAATTTAGAAATATAAGGATAAAGAAACTATTCAGATTATACAACCCACATCACAACCTACTAGGGCTAAAAAGCAAGGCCAAATATGTAGAAATTACCATCATCCAAGAAATAATCCTCTGACTATTCAATTTTTTTAAGAATGAGTACAAGAAGAATTTGAAAATAGATGAGGACACATATCCAAATATATGTACACTTACATTTCTTCAATCCATAGCTCATGATCAAGATTAATTATGGAAATCTATATATCGATAAGATTCAATAGTACACATTATAGTGTCAATTCCATGTGGTCCCAAAGTTGTGGTCACATTGTTTTTCATTATGTATATAGGAAATCATACAAATGCTACATTTGGATCAATAATGGTTGTAATAAATGGAATCTATAATTGATAAGTTACAGTATTGTATTACATTCAAATTTGATAATAGTACAATTCCTATTCTTCATGATGGTATTGATGACAATCGTAGACTAAAAAATGATAAACAAAGCTCAATTTTGATTTTTCCAAAAACCACATGTGTGGATTTCTACACAATGGATAAATAGGTCATATACATGCATAAGATCAATAACAATGCAAAATATAAGGCTATAATTATATGACATGAGTGGTATGACCATCACAATGATGATGATCAATGATAATTTGATAATCTTCCAATAGATCCACCATTTGATTATCCACATCCCTTAGATGTGTTATTTGATTTTTAAATTGTCATGTTTCATATATTAAAAATACAAAAATAGAATATTTTTAAAAAATCTAAAAATTAGGGCCTATGCATGATATGTGTAGTTTATTTAAATCAATTTATTTGTGCTTCAGTATATCTATTTTTATATAAAAAAGCTTTGCAAGTATACTTGAATGAGTTGTATAATATATAGGTCATCATTTATAGATTTAGTTGGAGGTGTTGATATTGTCTCAAACCCAAAAACTTTACATAGTAAAAACTTCTCTTATCTAAAAAGTAATGCACTAGGCTCTTATCTAATTCTTTCATGCTTATCCTAGTGAACACATGCTCTACATTTGTTGATTCCATGATCCACATCATGTATATTCCATAATTGTTTCTATTTATTTTCAAGTACTCAATTTTTATCTTTTATTCACTATGTTTCTCATTAATAACATCTATCTAGATATGACACTATGTATGTTTATCCTAGATGTATCATATACTACTATTTTTCTCAAATTATCAATATGATGACATGATCTCAAATGTTATCATTAATACTCAAGTTTCAACCCTTTTTATAACATTATTCACATAAATTTTAGTTTTGATCTAAGTTATTGTGCAATACTCACAACTCACCCCAAAATAAATGGAATACATAACGTCTTATCTTAGATACCAAACTACAATGACCCATGCAAAGATACGGAAATATAATACTTTCTTAGTTGATCATAGTTCACACTCAGTTTCAACCTAGAACACATATTCAGATAACATCACTCTATTTAAACAATAATACAAGCTATAGTTATCTATAACAACCCATTTTCATCCCAAAAATAAAAAATGGAATTTTCTAGGTTTCTCAAAATCACACAATCCACATATTAGTTTCAGTATTTCTCAAAAATAGTAATCAAATTTTTACACAAGTTTATCATAGATTTTGCTCAGATTAAGGGCATCATGCAAAATATGTGCTATAGGGTTTTTGCATAGATTTTTATTTAGATGATTAGTTGATATTACTCAATAACCAAAATTAATATACTCAATTATAGTATTGGGGGCATGTGCATGGCACATGATTAGCCTCTTTATCAATTTTGCATCAATTTGACAAAAGGAATGGAAATCCATGTCATTCACTTTGTTGTATATACCAAACTCAGATAACGTTATTTTTTCACTAGTTTTATGTTAGTTTTTTTTTTTTAAATTTATTAACATAAATGAATCTTATTCTATCTACATCATTTGGTTCACCTTTATAACTAGTTTTTCACCATAGTTATCTATTAGAATTCATACATGGATTTCAAGCCACCTTAACACCTTGATTTCTATGATGGAGTAAAACACATCTTAATTTCTTAAGCATACTCTACTATTAATGAGGATTGGGGAATGTATAGTTCAATCCAATATATTCAACAAAAAATAAATCTCTAAGGGTCTTCCTCTCTCTCATCATTATTTTTTCACTATAAAACATAATAGTTCACATACCCAAATAGTTGTATCCGTTCATTTTATTTGATCTATAATTTTATTTTATTTGCATTTATATTTTCATTTTAAATAAGGAATTATTTATACATGTTTCATTTCAAATTCATATGAAAAATAGTTTAATGTAAGGTCTACATCCAGGCCTACTCAATACAAGTAAGCTAACATATAATTATCTTCTTTTACTCTAGTAATTTCTATTTGTTGCATTAAGAAAATAAAATGGGAATAAATATAATCACTAAAACAAATAATTGATACTCAAATAATGCACTTGTGACCATTTCCTTATACACACTTAGCTTATGCCCAATTCCAGGATCTAAGTTATTCTTTCTCTAATTCTATGCAAATGACCCTCACCCTTAGGAAACTTTGATACATGATATTCATATTCCTCATTCCAAGCAACCTAAACTCACTATCAGACTAATCCACACTTCCAATTTAGTTTTTTATGATTCTTATATATGGTCACTCCTTTATGACTACCCACTTGTTGGTATTATTTGAATCCACTAGTTGCATCCTCTCAATAAATAATAATTAATTTATTAAATTAAAATTCACCTGATAGGTTGTTCCACATGTTTAGTAAGTCCCATTTGATAAATTTCTAAAAATATCACTATAAAACTACATTTTCAAACCATTTTATCACAAGAGGCTCATATGATGAAAAATCACTAGAACATCTAACCTTACATTGATAAGGAAGCATTTATTATTGATAAGTTTGATTCCACACAACCCAAGTAGCCATAATTAAAGTTTGAATACTCTTCTAAGGTCACAAGTCATTGTTGAAACACATAATTACACTAGGATTTCACTAGTATATAAAATTACACTAGTATTTAACTCACATTGTTATAGCATGGGATAACTACATCAAGTTTTATCCCTCTTAAAAATATATGTATGTAGGTAGCACCCAATATATGGGGTGTTAAGATCAAAGACAAAATCAGCCAATAAGCCCTTTTTCCCATTTTATTATATTTATTCCTCATTTATTATTGATCTACGGTTTCAAGTGAGGAATAATGTACACAAAATCTTATATGACAGATCAAGCAACACAAAATACATACATAGGACTAACATGCAATAATGTACCTATCAAATTTCACATAGATGGAAAAAACCCTACTGAACACTAGTGTGCCCTATAGACACCAATGCAATGCAAATCAATCTAGATAACACAACCTCTTCCTAATATAAAATGAATTCTTATTCTTGATTCATATTAACCTTACTCATCCATTCAATTTATTTCATAGTCACAATCACAATCCTACATTGAATGATTTCCAACTAAGTTAATTTTCAACCTAATCATATATTTAGTAATACTTAAGATTAAATACTTTATCTTTTATTAATTTTAGAATACATTTTTTATGTATCTCAATTTACTTTTTGTGTTAGTGATCTAATAATTTGTGTGAAATGCATATATCATTATAATTATTACACCAAAGAGTTATTGGCTCGAGTTAAAAAAATATTAATTCTCAAAATAAGCACCAAATTCAAACTAACTCATTTGCAGAAGTGATAGGTCCACTATACTCGACCTCCATAGAAAACAAAGAAATATCATTATGTATTTCAAGAGCAAGTCATGATACTTACCTCAAGATTATATATGTAATTTTTATTCAACTTAAAATCATTTGGATCCCCTAATAAATCATTATCTATGCAACCTAGAACTATTATTTTTCCAATAGAAATGTAACCATTAATTGATTATTTTACACCTTATGAGTATTCAATCCCATAATTATTAGAATCATAGCTTGAAAATAAGTTCCCATCAAAATAAATATCGCCATGAGTTTAAGCTAAGTATATAAGACTTCCCATGAATATCCTATAAATTTTACTATCAACCATAGAAGAAGACTATTTGGTGGAAATATTGACTCCATATTGATAAGGAATCAATGTGAACTTACAATTTTACATGTTAAAGTGTCGAAGCATGACTTGATCATATGTGGATTTTTTCAAAAAAAAATCCTTTCATGGATTATGAGATCTAAATTACAAATAAAATTGTAGCAAGCCAAATTCAATCATATCACAATACTTAATTAACTATCATTTCACATCATGAATATCTTGGTGGAACTCCTTGTAATGATTAATTCATTGATATAGGGAAAAAATAAAGAGTTTCACATCTATTTTCCTTCTTTACACTATGGCGTAATAGGAACTCTATGTAAAATAATAGTTTATTAATAACATGTCAATATTTTCATACCAAGCTTAATATTCTTGGCTCAAACCATACAAGAACTTTGTTAACATGCACACAAAGCTAGAATTATCACTCCTAACATACCTATAAGGTTCTATCTTTTATATTTATTCCTATAAATCACCATGCAAGAAGGAAATTTTGAAGTCCATCTAATGTAATTTTAGTCCATGTGTTGTAAATAAGGATTGTAATATACTAATAAAATTCATCTTTGTAACTAGAGTAAAGGTTTTTTGGTAGTCAAAATCTTCAAATTTTGAAAACATTTTTCTAAAATTTGAGACTTGTACCTATCAATGGACCCATTTACTACATACTTAGTGTGGTACACCCACTTACACCTTAGTATTTTCCTTAATATTGGACGTGGAACCAAATTCCAACTTTTTTTCTTCTTGAGAGATTAAATTATTGTCATACCTACCTTCCATTTATTATATCATCCTCTTCATGATATTTATGGATGAAATTTTGTGTACGTTATGTTGGTAGATAAAGTGTACGTTGAAAAAGTTATGGCATTGGCTTAATTATGTGTTCTATTGGAAGTGGAGGAGCTAGTTGTCCCTCCTATGGCTCATCATCCTAAATTTGGTGGAGCTTAAAATGGAACCAATAAAAACTACCTTATTATTTATAAGAAACATTAGATTTTTTTTGACTCTATAGAATCTAATGGAGGAGGAGGAGGAGATATTGGCTTGTAAGCCTAGATTTCTCATCAAACAACACATCTTATTAGTAAATAACTTTAGTGATGCCCAAAAAATAATATGTGCCTTGATATCTTCACAATATTTGAAAAAAATAAGGGTGGTCTTTTATTTCTATCACTTTGAACATTTAATTTTTGATATGCACCCATTTATTACATCTAAAAACCTTAATTCATAAACATTGGGCTTAACACAAGTATACTTTTATTCAATAGTCATGTCTAGCACTATTAAGTTAGGAGTCAAATTTTGATTGTAGTTTTCACACTATATTTCCTTTATCCAAATATAAGGAATAAAAGATCCTGAATTCACCATGAAATTTTCCATTTCCTTAATTTTTTATTTTTTTCATTCATATACACCATTCTACTGAGGAGTGTATGGCATAGTATACTAAATTTGAATGTCTTCCTCTTTGTAGAATCTAATCATCTAATTATTGAAAAAAATTCCTATATTTTTTGTTTTAAGATGTTAAATTTTTATCTATGTTATGTGTTTTAATAATTGATTTGAAAAATTTAAGTTCAAAAAGACTTCACTTTGTTTAGATGGTATATCCATGCTTTGTGAGATAAATCATTAATAAAAACAAGCATATATTTTGTGATTTTGAAAATATACATGAGGGAATAACATGAGATAACTATGAAATATCTATAATATATAACTTTCCCTCTAATATTTTCCTTTGATAAAATTATCCACGTGTTATTTTCCATGTGTACAACTTGGGCAAACTCCATATTAAATAAACTTTTGGCAAACCATGGACTATGTTGTGATTATTGAGGTCCTATAATGAGAAATATTTTAGATGATTGAAATGCCCATGATAAATTTTTCTCAAGTAATTTTCATGTTAATTCATGAATCATGAATGTATATTTAAAACAAATTTATCAAAATTTTACAACCTAGTTATATGATTAACCCTTCCAATGGATACAATATTGGACTAATTTTTTGCATTTTTAACAACAACACCGAGATATGTAGACTCAACATTTTTTTATTCACCTAAATGTGTGATATGATATATGAATAAGAGGTTCAAAAATAAGTATATAATGTGGATAATTTTTTATAATACAATATTATCCATGTCAATATACTCTTTTCCCTCAACAACTAGAGGACTAGAGTTTCCCATTAAAAAAATAGTTTTACAACTTTCATCAAGAGTGTGAGATAATGATCCATCATTTGCCACATGGTGAGAGGTTACTAAATCCAAAATATATTAAAATATAGGTCATACATATATTGTTGCAAAAAAAATTGTTCCTATCTTAGAGGGAGGGAGTTATATCTTTCACATCTCTATTATAATTGTTTCCTTTTCTTGAAATAACAATGTTCAGCATGGCTTTTTTTAATCATAGATATTACAACACTCTTTGTCAGTTTTTACATTCCATTTACCTTTGATTTATTTTTACATGGTGAAGGATTATGTTGATTTAATTTATTTCCCTTAGTCTTAGGATTTACTTTCCATTTCCTTTGGTAGAGTCCTTGCCTTTTCCATAATTGGGTCATCACATCACATTAATATCATTGAAAATTAATGCCTATTTCTTAGTACCTTTAGCTTAGTTGTCACCAATAAAAATAATTTTTTGATGTTTTCTCCAATTTTTTGGCATAACTTATCTAAATTTAGTGCCACATATGCGCTGCCCAAAGAATCTTGTTGTCTATAGTGATTTAAAATGAAAAATAAGTTGGGATGACCCAATTTTGATAAAACACTCATAATTATTTAGTTTTAAATATTTTTTACACCTATATCAATGAGAATAAGTCTCAAGCACTCAAATTGAGTGATAAAATCCTCAATTCAAAGATATTTTAATAGACTAATAGTGTAAATATTATTTTCCAATTGATGTCACATCTTACTATGATTCCTATAAATATTATCCAAGGTGTTCCAATCTACTCAAGGTTTCATGAGTCCCTAAAATTGAAAAAAAAATATAGAAAATTTAATAACTTATGAGTGCTCTAGATTTTTCACAATAATTTTTCCATTTGATTCATTTAAAAAGGTCAAAATAATCATTTTTTTCATTCATGGCCACACAGTAAATGTCCTTACTAAGAAACACATCTAAATGTAACCTTTCTAGCTAGAATAGTTGAAAATAGTAAATATTGTCTTTATGTATTCCATTTCTATCAAAAATACTTATTTTAGGTTTAAAAATCCCCCAAAAATGTTTTTTACAATGTTTTATATACTAATATGTCAAAATAATTAGCTTGAGGAGAGGATCAAAATAAGACAATCCTAAAAGGTTGAAAAAACATCTAAAAAAATGTTTCCATAGATACACATTAAAATGATTGACTTGACAAAAGGATCACAATGGTGTAATCATCTTATGAAAAATAAATCACAACTTTTTTTAAATGTATGTGGAATTGATGTTTTGGGTGGGATGTTTTTCAATTATAAGTGTCAAATTACACATAGGTCAAAATTTATTTGAGAATGACCATTTCTCTACCAAATACACCCTCTACATTTCCCTTTCACTTTAATGCTTTGAAACTAAATCCCAAATAGTAATATTTGAAAGTAAATAGATAATATTAAATTTTTTCACAGGTCTACTAAATGTAACCAAGATTATTTTGTATTTACTACAATGGGCATGTTTGATCTATATGTTATTTGATATACAAATCCAATGTATAAGTAGTGAAAAGGCCCAAATAACACTAATTATAGAGGGTTCCACCACACTTGTGTTACACTATCCCATTATTTATTTATTTAAATATAAATATATTAGGGCTAATGACTTATTTGTACACTATAGTCTCAAATGACCAATGGATTCCTATTGTAAAAAAATATCCATGCGCTTATGATATACCATGCAGTATGTGAAAGCTGAAATTTATGAATAGTGTTATCTCAGGCCTAGGTATTTGGTATAATCCCCACTTTATATGTATAAAAATTCATTTTTATCCAATAATTATAGATCTTATGATATTTTTAAAACCCTTGATTCAAGGTTTCTAATCAAGGGGGTTTATATGAAAAAATTAACTTCAACCCTTAATACCCCACTATGTTCCCTCATTTATGATCAACCAAGATACCCTAAGGGAAATATGAGATAAAAATATTGGTTATTTACATTAAGCCACAAAAATTTGGGCTTGAAACTTGACATTCAAAGACAAACAATGAAAACTATAGATCTTAAGATGGAATAGAAACTAGATATGTAGAAAAAAGGTGAAAATTACATATCTAATCTTTATAACTATTATGGGCATAGAAACAAAAGATTTTTATGATACATATAATCATAATCCATGAGATGAAGTATGTATTTATAGAATATTGGTTTCTAATACAATATATACACTTCTAGTACATGTAATATATAAATATATGAAAACTTAAAACAAGATAGAAAAAATTATCCAAGTAGAATTATTACCTCTTTAGATTAAGAGTTATACCCTAAATTCAATAGTATAAAAATGGTAATTCTCATTAAAAATGAACATCACCAACTATCCCTCTATGTTTTTATAAGATAATAATGGATTCTAATGTTAGTTTTAGAGTTTTAAAGATCTATTACTTGTAGAACAAGTCTTTTTTATTATTAGCATATTTCATTTAAATAAATACTTTATTGATAACATTATCTAATAATAGGTTATGAATAAGTATACACTAACTAGTGCATATTCATGAATTATATTATATGTGCATCTTAAATCATACAAATTATTAAACTCATTAGCATTATGGGTATATTGAACAAGTTCCAGAATAGCTATAGTTCCACCCCTTGTTCTCTAGTCTATGGTGTCAAGGTAGTCTTGCATTTAGAGATTAAGATTCTATGAATTTTTATTTGATAATGAATATATATTAAAATACTACATCAATTGGAAATGTTATATGAAGCACATATACATGTTACTAAACACTTGGTATTTTATTAGAATATCCTTAATAAAATCTATAATAAAAGTATCAAATCAAGATAGTTCAATGTGAGTAATAACATGTTAAAATTAAATTTGAAAAAAACAAATTTTGATGAAGTAAATATAGGTAATTTCAAACATAATTGTATAGGTCCCTTTGTTATCATAAAATACTTAGTTCAATGGCCTATCTCCTAGCTACATTGGGGTTCAATCCTTTAGAATAATCCAATGAATTTCAAACACTTTTATAGATTTTGCACTTGGTTCTTTTTATTTTTCATTATTTTTATTTGATTAGTAATTTTTATTTACTCTCACATTTTTTATAGATTGACATTTATTTTATAGAGTCACATTCAAAACTACCTTTTAGGCTGACAGTTATTTAAATTCACATTTTCTTGGCATGTTAACATGACTCTCTTTGTGTTCATGTTGTCATGATCATCACATTTATTTTATGTTAGTTTTTTTCATAATTATATTTAATAGTTTAAATTCTTTCACATGACTATTTTATAAAATATGATGAGTTGATAGTGCTTGATTGGTACATAAAATTTGGCCTTAAGTGGGTTATCAATTTTAGTTTTAAAAAATGTATGTGCATATTATGTGTATATATGTGTGTGTGTGTGTGTGTAGACATACATACGTGTGTGTGTGTGTGTGTGTGTGTGTGTGTGTGTGTGTGTGTGTGTGTGTGTGTGTGTAGTATTTTTATTATATAGGAGACATCTACTTTTTATTTTATTTTATTTATTGGGCTTGAGGGGGAACTAGGGGTGGTGGGGGGGTGGGGGTGGGGGGGTGTGGGTGTATTAGTAATCAAATTGATTTGATCCAGTATACTTACATGTTTGTCAATTATTGGTTCATACTATAATCTTATTGGAACTTTTTCATATGCTTTGGGTAAAATCTATATTGTCTTCCTCCCCATATTTATTTATCTTTTTTATTTTTTCTTTCCTCCCCAAATTTTCATGTTGTTTTAGTCTTTTGACCAATAAAATAGTAGTATGGTTATGATATACCAATATGGTTTCTATGGTAGTATTTTATGGGCCTTTTTAACTATTATTTTACATATCCTATGCATTTTTTATTCTTTTTTCATCTTTTCCAAGCCATTGTGTGTCATATTATGCACAAATGGATTCGTAATTTGAACTAAAATTGGTCATGAAGACATGATAATGTAAATTTTGGCCCTCTTTCACTTTAATTGACTTGATCACTTAATATAGACCTATTTCACCACCTTAAACTATCCTAAACACTTACAAGACTTGTTCTTTTCTAAATTTATATCTTACACCTACCTAAATGTTATAAATTAATAATACCCCCTCTAAGCATATATAAAAATAATAGTGGTATAATTTTTTGTCTATTATGGTTAATAATGTCCTTAACCCTTCTAATAGTCAATTTTTATATATTAGACCCTCCCTTATAGATTTATCTATAGTTTTAGGATAGGTATCATGAGTTTTTCCCATTTATGATTTATATAAAGGCACATTTTAGTCACCTATTATACCACTTAGTAATTTCAATATAGAGGCTAATTACACTAATGCACATTGAGAAAAACTTCTTTATTCTTCCCAACTATAATTCTAATCATTTTAATAAATCTTCAACAAAGTCTATAGCCTATTTTATCCAATTTAAAATAAAATCATGATCAAGTATTCAATCCATATCTATATACATTAATATAATAAAAGGAGCATAATTTCATAAAGCACTCTAAGTGGTAGAAATACATGGACTTGATTTCCATTTTCATAGTATTATATATGTAAGTAGCATTAAATCATCATAGGGGTGATATGGGTTAGCTTAGGGCATTACACTCCCCCTTTATTATTTTTAGGTTTTCATCAATTACAATCCTCATTAGGATTTAAACTTTGAATAAGCCTTTTGTAGGTCTTTTGCACACATATGAAGGTGAAATATCTACATGAAGGCATGATTTAGGCTATCATAGATGATCATGACCTAAGTTTACCTATGCTTAATTACAAATATAATTTATCACTCAAGACTATATTGTTATTCAATCCTAACCCAATTTGTATGGTCATGTCCTTCATCAGTCTCAGTCAAATCTTTTGGGCACTTTTAAAATTTGTCTTTGTCTTTCAGTTTAAGTCATTTTTTAGTTTCATACAATCAAATATCATATACTAAAAAAATAATCCTTTCATTTTTTCATAGTTCATATTATTACATTTGATTTTGCATTATTTATTTTAGTAATTCACTTTTATTCTATTTGTTAGAAGTTGATTTACAACATTTTGTTATATTCTACTCAATTTATTTGAATTAGGGTTAATTATTACATTAACTAAAAATTAAAATAAAAAATATTGGTTAACCCATTTTTTATTCAACCATTCCTTAAAATAATTTGTCTTAAGTTTTTGATAAATTCATACACATCTGACACTTAAATAACCTTATTTCAACCTTGCATCTAAACCTGATACTAAAAGAAATTATTTTCAACATTAGATTTAATCGTTAACACCAAAATCACTTTTTTAACCTTAAATATGATATTTAACACTGGAATCAATATATTTTGACATGAGATTATGGTAATTTACTAATCTCCATACACACACAAAATCCTTTTTATAGGATCTAAATTTTAGTTTTTTGTTACTCTTAGTTGAAATAAATCTATGGGTATATTAAATGAGTACTTTTCGTTTCAAGATTAAATAGTTTTCATTACATGTTTTATTCCCCTAATAAGTAACATAACTAATAATGATGTACTAAAATTAATCAAATAACAAACTAAAACATAAACATTATTAATCAAAAAAATGTAGAGACAAGCATGACATATCAACCAGAGTAGTTATACATTCAATTCTATAAGGATTAATTTACACCATCTTGATAGACTTATTATGAACATATAAAATTATAATATCCAAGAAATTAATTTAGCTAAGAACAATAGATTTTAACCTATTGATGCAAAATAATTAAGTGAATACCTTAATACCCATCTTAATGAAATTATCTATTTTTTATTTGTATCCTAACAAGAATAAAATAAACATGATCATTATATTATATATAAATAGCCAAATTATTTGTTTGATAAACCTATCATTAAATCTACCATAGGTTTCTTTATTTATACCATTGATATTTTTATTACATCTACACCTTTGGATTTGGAGGAAACCCAATGATTCCAATAGATTTATATGCCCATGCCTAACCAAAATGACTCTTACAATACCTTTTCTATCCATGCATATTAAATCATATACATTTCCTACTACACAATACATCATGTAAACTATTTAAATTTTACATGTTAGGGTGTTACATTTAGATAAGGGTATACCAAAAGCTAACCAACTAATGGATTCACAAGCCTTGCTTCATAATCCATTAGCAACTTAGATTATAGAATATCCTTTACCTTTAGGATTTTTAGCTTGTAAACTTCCATTATATGAAGTTAAAACATATCCCAAACACCATATTATATATTTTCATGTGGCATGTTTAGATTATGCTTTCAAGGGTAAATTTTTAACTAAGTTGTATCCAAGAATATTAAAATATTTCACCTTACATTTGTTTCATTATTTACCTATTCAATTAGTGAAATCATTCAATCCATTAGTAGATTAATTTCTTAATATATTTTTTATCAATGTTGATGAAAATATTTTATATACATAAATTTTTAAGCTTAAGCAAGGAAATGATGAGCCTATAAGTGATTATGTACTTTGTTACAAAATCATGCTTGTTAAAATGACTTACACTGTGGAAGATAATGAATTATAAGATTTTTTATTTTTTATTTTTAAATCACCATTTCATTATTCAATTGTTTAAAAAAAATAGATCATTTGAAAAAAAATCCATACAATAAGAGAATTATAATTTAAGCTTATTTCTTTTAACAATATCAAATATACACTTGCATCTATTTCCACAACAAAGTTTCCAGGAAAACCATCTTATAAAGATAAGCCAACATATACTAAAACTAATACAAATATCATAGTTAATGATATTTATCAACATTATAAATACTTGTTTTATCCTATCAACCAAGGAGTAAGCTCTCTAGATCACCAAAACCACCTCATAAATTATTATAAAAGTTATTTGAGTACAAATTTATTACTCTACCTCTACCACTAGAGGTTGATATGAGTAAAACTTGAGGTAAATAATTTGATAATAATTCATGTTGTGATTACCATAGATGAACTGGCCATTTTACTAATAGATATTTCAATCTCAATCACCTAATTCAAGATCTTATCAAAAATAATATCATTGAGCTAGGCACTCCCATAGAAGAAACTAAGCCTCAACAAAATGAAAGTGTTGAATTGAATATTTTTAGTGAGCCATTTCAAAAGCATGATAATAAGAAGGATAATTCAATGGTTCATCATACCTAAAATGTATATCCACATTATAATTTATATGATCATCCATTGATGGAATTTTTGACTTTTCAAGTCACCTTTATCTCTCATCACTTTATATGCTAGAAAAGCAGGCAATTTAGGCCAAAACCAGCTAACTAAGAGTTAGTATGACTTCATGTGGACCTCCTTACATAAAAAATAGGTGTTTTGATTATCAATTAAAGGTTTTTTATACAGTTAAATATTTTAAATATACCCAATAAACATATTGAGCTCATAAGGTCATATTAGCCATTGATTAAATCCTTTTGTTGACTAGAGGCATTTAAAGATGTTTTTCAATGTGAAAATAAATCAAAAGGTTCTAATATAAATTAATTAAAACTTGAAGGATTGAAATATATCAAAATAAATTTCATGTCATTTCATTAGGTCATATAAATAATTTAAACATTCTAAAAAGGGAGCATAGAGGCCAGTTAGAAGATTTGAAACTCTTTTGAAAGTTTTATAGGTCTTTAAATCTTATTCAAAGGCTTGTTATAGGTTTCATGGAGTTTATTTAGTATTTTATATCCAATGAAAACCAAAGTGTCATATCAAGAACAAATCAAAGGGATCCAATCTCCTTCCAAGCATCATGAGGTCTGCAAATAGGTTCAAGAGGTTTCCATGGAAATCCTATCATTTACCAAGGTTACAGGTCTATAGGGCCTTGTTGAGGATCCAAAGAGAAAGTAGATATTATGGAAAATGTTTACATGGGATATTTACTAGGATGGTAAATAGTAAATAAGTTGATATTTACCAGGATGGTAAATAGTAAATAGTTAGTGGTTATAACTGTATGGTTAATATGGTGAGTTAGAATATATATTATTGTGATATATTGTTATTTGTTATAACAATATATTGTGATAGGTTTATATTTTGGTGTGAGAGAATATCAAAGTTGTTATAGGAATAATATTCCTATATATATGTTTGTAATATGTTCAAATGAATTATTTATAGAATTATAATATATCATCTAGAGTGTTTAATTTATTTTTAAATAGTATATGTTCGGCTCTATATTATCTTTGTGCATGATTTAATCAATGTTTAGCTCCTCCAATAGCCATCATTGGTATCAGATTAGGTATTCAAACCTAAGTATCATGGAGGGGAAACATTGTCCTATTCTGATCTTGTGTATGTAAAAAATTCTATTATTTTTGTACATCAATTTTGTTTGTGAAGAGTATTAATATTGTTCTAGTATAGAGGGACATTTTATAAGGAGGAATTTTGATTAAGAAGAGGTTGCAAAGGGAGATTGTGATGATCAATTTTAGATTAAATAGTTAACCATTAATGAGATGATCTTAGTAATTGTATAATTTTAGTGTATTTTGGTGTAGAAATTTGTAGTATACTTCCCTACATACTCTACAATATCACCGATTCATTCTAGTTTTGCAAGTTCTATATACTACAAAACTTGATATCTACAAGTTATCATATCATTATTTGGTGAGGTGGAATTAGAGAGCGACATTTTATAAGTAGGAATTTTGATTAAGAAGAGGTTGCAAAGGGAGATTATGATGATCAATTTTAGATTACATAGTTAGCCATTAATGAGATGCTCTTAGTAATTGTATAATTTTAATGTATTTTGGTCTAGAAATTTGTAGTAGACTTCCCTACATACTCTACAGTATCACCGATTCATTCTAGTTGTGCAAGTTCTATATACTACAAAACTTGATATCTTCAAGTTATCATATCACTATTTGGTGAGGTGGAATTTAGATTGTTAATAACATTGTCTGCATCAAGCTACATGAACTAGTGAGGTTGTGTCTTACATCTAACATACTCTATGTAGTCCTGGTCGTATACCTTTCATTGAGATCAATATAAACTTTTAATCATTTGTGAGTTTACACAAAGGGATTGATTAATCTTAAACCTTGTCTCTTCTTGAAATATAACATTTTTGGAGATGTGTGTGAAGTAAAAAGATCACCAACAATAGACTTATTAGCATACATAATATGATCATACAGTTGTCAAATAGTCCACACAATTTTTCACCATCAACATGTATAATGATGCCATAATGTTTCCTTTATTGTAAGTTTTGTTTAGTCAAGTTTGGTCCTAGGTGTCATTTTTTTATGGTTTATGTTATTTATATTTTAGATAAATTCAAGTTTAATTTTAAAATTATTCTTTTTTGTCTATAGTGTTTAGCTCATAGTGAGTTTACATATTTTTTAAATATTTAGTTTGTTATGATTAAAAGTTTAGAAATATTTAATTATTAGTTTAGTCTTTTTATGTCATTAGTTAGTTTGTATTTATAATCTAAAAATTATATTTTATTTATCCTTATATGTCATTTCATAAATAGGTTACAGATATTTTTTGTGTCTTCAAAATCCAAAAATTTAAAAAGTCATTGTGTACATATATGTATATTATTTATCAAAGTCATTTAGCTAGAGGTTTTTTAATTAGTGTCCATATGTCAAAAAATATGTTTAAGCTTAGGTCATATAGAGTCATTTTTAAAATTGCAAAAATGAAAAAAATACCTTACAAATGCATTTTCACTTGTATGCAATGCCTAAATTATGGGAAGAGTTTCTCCTCAACATGAGCTTCAAATATTCATTCACTGAGTAAATAGCTTCATACACTAGAGGCTAGAGGATACATGGAGGAGGGAGGTATTTCAATGACCTCTCATCAGTCACCAATGATGGGTTTGCATCAATGTTTTGTTAACTTTGTGTGGTGTGTATTTCATTTTAGCATGGTGTGGATTTTAGTTTTTTCAATGTTTTTATTTTTTAGAAATAGTTCACATTGTGGGAGGGGAACATAGATCAATATTTCATTTTCCATTTAGAACCAAACCGACTAAATTTAAGGAACACTACTAGTGGTAGTGGTAGTCTTCTTTGCTATGTGAGATTGAGTGGCATGATCATACACAATTGCTACAAGTAAGAAGTTGATTTCTTACAAGGTCAAATGTGACAATCAGTGTGTGTTTTTTTTAGTTCTAGTTTGGTGTATAGAATATATAAACAAAATCCTAATGTTTTAACTCTTAGTAAAAAACATTGTATAGTGTGTCTCTAAGTTTATTGTAACACTCTGATTTGGAAAGGGTTGGTGGTTGATCCAAAAAACCACAGATGTAAAAAGGTATATAAACTTCTATTGGTGTAGTAGTCCTCTGATTGCCTTCCTTATTTATGAAGATGATCTTCTAGTGGGATGTTTAGTGTGATTTTCATGGAGTAAATGTGGGATGCATTCCTTCACATAGTTATGGTCATGTGCAGCAAGATAGTCAGCCAGTTGGAAGTTTACATGCCTTTCTTTGATCTAGATTATGAGGCAAGCCCATACAACACATTATGGTAGAAAAAAGAGTTATGTTATACCATGTCAACACTATGGGGGTGAATGTTATGGATAATGTTTACATGGGATATTTACTAGGATGGTAAATAGTAAATAGGTTGATATTTACTAGATGGTAAATAGTAAATAGTTAGTGGTTATAACTGTATGGTTAATATGATCAGTTAGAATATATATTTTTGTGATATTGTTATTTTTTATAATAATATATCATAATAGGTTTAGATTTGGGTGTGGGAGAATATCAAAAAATTTATAGGAATAATATTCCTATATATGTGTTTATAATATGTTTGAATGAATTATTTAAAGAATTAGAATATATCATCTAGAGTGTTTGAATTATTTTTTGAATAGTCTATGTTTGGCTCTCTATTATCTTTCTACATGATTTAATCAGTGTTTGCCTCCTCCAATATCCATTAGTAGAAAGTTTGGAAAGAGTCTAAAAAATCTTAGAAACAATTTTTTAGAATCCATATAGCCTTAAAAGAGAAGGAATGAATCTTATAAGCTATCTAACGAGCTAAGAAACATGAGTATATGTTTGAGAATGGTCTACAAGGCCATGAAAAAGGTCTAAGAGTGAGAAATAGGGATTGATAAGGTTATAAAATGTCCAAATAATGTTAACAACTAAGTTTTGAAACCACAAGGTTTATATAATGTATAAAATAAGGTTTTCATGATATGAAACAAATGAGAAAATAGATCTAGATAAGCTTATCAAGGATCTAAAGTAATAAATAGAGGTGGAAAAGGTTAAGAAATCATCAATGGTGAGGTTTAGGTACTTCAAAAAATCAAAACAATCTATGTAACCTATGAAACAAACAAAATACTAAGTTTACATGGATTTTACAAGGAAAGAACATTCATGTGCTATCACATTTCTCCTTATGCATGTTACATGAAATGTTTGGGAGTAGTCTTGATAGGTATTAATGCACCCTTTAGTGGTCTTCATACTTTAACAAAATGAAAAAATCATGTGGATATACTAATAAATTCTTCAAAACTCTAAAAATTTGATCTAAAAGGTTATACCAAAACCCAAAGATCGTGATATGATTTTTTATTGTTTAAAGCTACAAGAGGCATGAAGTAAGGTTAAAAACACCTCCTAAATAATATGAAGAGATAATATAAATTTTTTTAGCTATCAAACATGTTTCCAAAGTTTCATAAGGTATGTAAGGTTTATGAGCAAGGAAATTAGTAAGAAACATGATGGGTTGTAGGTTTGTAGGTTAAAAATAAGGTTTTAAGTAAGATTTGAGATCACTACCACATCTACAATGTAGAGTTCCAAGTTTATTATGTTATATAATATCAAAACAAGGTTTTATGATCTAAAAACCTACTAATGGGTCTTTAGACAATTTTAATATGGTTTCAATGTCTTAAAACCTAGCTATAAGATTGCAATAATGTTTCTAATTTCTATGATAGGGTTTCTTGATGTTGTTATGATAAAACACAATTTTTAGCATCCTATATAAGTAATAACAAGTTCTTTCCAATTATTTTATGATGATATAGTGCTAACATGGATGTTTTCCATGTATAAACCTTCATAAAGGTCTATAGTGGCACTTTTTAAGGTTCCATGATGATTACAATGTTAAGACAGAGTTTTAGAATGATCTAAAGAAATTAGTAAAGTCTTCTACAAATATATTAACCATATTTACAAAGTTCTAGGTTTTTAAGGTCTATAGATATAGTTTGGAGAGTCTTAAGAATGATCAATACCTTCATACAAGATTTAAACAAAGTTTCTATGAGATGAAGAGGGTCTTAGGATCAAAAAACCTACCAATAGGTCTGTATACATAGGTTATAAGTTTCTTGACTAATGTAGGCCTAAGATAAAATGGTTTTTAAATATTCAATACCCTGATTACAATTATGTTTTTGAGCATATTCATTGATGTTTGCGGTTATCATTAATGTCAAAGAGAGCATATTGTACTAATGCATTAATGACAAAGTGATCATATTGATGGTTTGGAGAGATATGACACATTTATAGGTCTGTAAGGACAAATAATAAGTTTTGACGCATCCATATATGTCTTGGTGAATTTATGGTGTGTCACTTGATCATTTGGACAAAGAAACATGCAAATTCTAGCTTAAAATAATCCAAACCATCACTTCATGTCATGTATATATGTATGAACTAGCAAGTTTGTGCATTTAATTTAGGTACTCAAAAAGTCAATCAAGGTCAAAGGATTTTATAAATATGTTTTCTATAGTACCAAGAATGTGTCCTAAAAATTTGGACTCTCGAAGTGTTTTCTAGCTCAAGTTATAAACCTTTAAAGTTGATCTTGCAGACTATGATGGGCTAGAGACCACCAAGTTTAACTACATTGAATTCTAAGGTCAATAGTTAGTTGATCTAATGATGAGAATTCATCATCTAGATCTTGATCTAATGATGTGTATTTATTCAAAATTTCAAAGATTCTAAGATTTCATGTGTTAGTGACAAGTGTCACTATCTCGTTGAGTTTATAGAAGATCAATAGTTTTAAGGGGTTCATACAAATAGAGATCAATGGTGTAGGTCAAGTCAAAGAGTCAAATGTGTAAAAGGCATGCAAAGTTTCCATGTGGCACAATCATGGGAGATATACTTTAATATCAATGGTGAGTGTTTCAAGATAAAGATCAATCTACTCAGAGGAGATTGATGGTGTGTATTTGTCCATAGTTACCAGGACGAATGATATGAGGTTAAGGTGCTTGATGTTTAGTGTCTAAATAGTGACTGTTGGATTTAAAATAGTCAAATTAATGAAGGAAAATAAGTTCTCATATTTTTAGCTATATGTTTTGATCCAAGATGAATTTATTGATATAGCAAAAATCAAATTTGTAAAGGACTTGAAAATTCTAGAAAATCTAATTAGAAGGTCTGAATGTTTGTATAGGTGAAGATATGGAGTTTTAAAGTTGACTATTTGTTCATTCATAGTGTTACTATGTAAAAAATATTGTTCAATCAAATTGTGTTTTAGTAGAAGAGTGTTTTGATGGATGTATTCACATGAAGATGTTGTAAGAGTTATATGGAGTAGACCCATATATTTGAAAGTGATCCTATGTTCTTAATTTGCTCGATGAAGTAATAAATGGGCGAAATAGGTCTCCATGAGACCTATAAGGGATAATAAGGCCTAATTGAAAGGTGTAAATACTTAATTTTGATCCATAGATACTATGGCCAACCTATGAGTATGAATTTGAGATGTGTCTTAGCATGATACATGTCTTAAGGGTTAAGGTAAGTCTTATGGCTGACCAATAAGTTGATATTCATGAAGAATCCATAAATAGTGTAGACTAAGGCAATGGTTTCTATACTTGTATGGGAATATGTTGAGAGAAAAAAATATAGAGGTGAAGGAAAGAGATCAGATGGAGTGTGCTTAGTGGATGGAATGAAGTACAGAGTAGATTGAGGATGAGCGAAGAAGACTAGAAGATCCAAAAGAGGTGTTTGGATGCATTATTTGTATGAGCAAGTTTTAATGTGTGTGATGAGTTGAAAGAGAGGTGTTAAACATTTTTTCTCCAGTTATAATTATCTACAATAAAATTTCTAGAGTTATTGATTTCATTAGGATTATGTGGGTGGTCAACATCCAGAACAAGTGGGTGCTTGTTCATACTTAGGGGTGGGTGCTCCTTGTGAAGTGGGTGCTTCAATAAAAGGTATAATGTTTGTGATCATCTTATAAGATAAGTATTCCATGTTTTTTTAATAATGATATTGGGTTTTATTCTCCAAGAGGGTTTCCCACATTGATATTATGTTGTGTGTGATATTACATCATCTTGCTTATTCATTGCTATGAACATCTTGTATGATTTATGAATGATTATGGTTATTGATTAAGAGTTTGAAAGGATTAAAATTTAAGTTTGAAATATCTTAAATCACTAATTCACCCCCCCCCTCTTAGTTACTATACCTCTAATAATTGGTATCATATTAGGACCTTCATTGCAAGTTTACTCACTTGAAGGTGATCATAGGTACAATGAAAGACAAAGAGGTTGAGATTTTTATTCATAGTGAACTAATATGTGCTTTATCATAACTTAAATGTTCAAGGGAATAAAATTAATTTCTAAAAGAAAAGCTTGAAATATCTAATAACATGGAAGGGAGTAAAAATTTAGACTTGACTTCCTCTATATATCATGATTTATTTGTAAGCATTGATAGTGTGAAGACACAAACATGAATCATATAAGCAATAGTCAAAAAATTTAGGTTTTGGGTGATAAAAATTTTAATAAAAGAATTAATAAATTGGAAGTTAAAGTTATGACTTATATTGATGCACTTTTATCTAAAGACAAGCAGAAATCTAGACCTACAAAAGAATCTATGGATGAGATGTATTTGGGTATTGTTGATCAAACTAAAGGGGAAATTAACATGAACAACTATAGTTATGTTTTAAATAGACACTGTTATACTTTTAATGAATATGGTCATAGATATGAGGATCGTACTTACTCTCCAAGGAGAAGAAATGAGGTTCTCTACTATAACTATAATCAACAAGGGCATATAGCCAAGTATTGTAAAAGGGACTTTTTGAAAAAGGACTTTCAAGTTTTTGACACCATCAAATGGTTTAAGAAAGACAATACCAAGACTCAAAGGAATACATGTTTTTAAAAACTACCCTCCATGCTCAAGAGGATGAAAACAAGAAATGGTACATAGATAGTGGATGCTCAAGTCATATGATAGGAGATAAGAGTGAGTTTATTTCTCTCAAGAAACATAATTCAAGTTTAGTAAGTTTTGGTGACAACAATTCTAATAACATAGTTGGGAAAGGCTATATAAGTTTGGATAATGATCATACTATAACTAAATATTTTCTATACGTAAAAGGTTTTAAACACAATCTTCTAAGTGTTAGCCAAATGTGTAAACAAGGAATTATTATGATTTTTCATGATAAAGGGTGTGAAGTGACAAGTTCCAAGTTTTGAAAACTAGTTTCAAACATTCACAAGGAAGATAAAAACTTGTATGTGTTCCATAAATATAATAAATAAAACTACTTCATGAATCAATTAGAGGAAAGCTAGTTTTGGTATAGAATATTTGGACATATAAACTTTGATAATTTAGTAAGGATCAGTTCAAAAGGACTAGTTAAGCATATGCATAAAATCACTAAGATTACTCATACTCTCTGCAAGCATGCCTTCATGGAAATCAAGTCAAAAGAAGATATAAATCTAAAGAAAATTCTATTATAGTAACATTGGATTTGGTCCACACAGACCTTTGTGGACCTATGAGAACTCAAGGCATTCAAGGTAATAGCTATTTTATGTTATTAATTGATGACTTCAATAGAATGACTTGGATATTTTCTCTTAAAGAGAAATCAGAAGCTTTTGGAAAATTTAAAGTATTTAAAACACTTGCTGAAAATGAAAAAGGATCAAGAATCAAGTGTGTAAGATCAGATAGAGGAGGTGAATTTTGGTCTTATGAGTTTAATTAATTTTGTGAGGAAAAAGGAATTATAATACGATACTCTATTTCTAAGACATCCTAATAGAACAAGGTAGTTGAGAGGAAAAATAGAACTATTCTAGAGATGACTAGAACCATGTTTCAAGATTCTAAACTTTCAGATGGTTTTTGGGAAGAGGCTTCCAATACTTTTATTTATATATTAAATAGATTCCAAGTTAGATCAAATGGTGATAAGACTCCATATGAGCTATAGAAAAATAGGGTAGCTAATTTCAAACACTTTAGAGTGTTTGGGAGCAATTATTTTATCAAGAAGAATGAATAAAATTTTGGAAAATTTGACTCAAGATATGATGAAGGCATATTCTTCATTATTCCTTCATAATTTTTGATTATATATGTTTAAATAAAAGACTCCACAAAGTTATTGAAAGATCTAATGTGATAGTTGAAGAGGTAGGTGACATCATGAATCTATCTTGTAGACAATTGACACTACTAAGGATGTTATTTAAAATAATGAGAGCATACCTAATCAATTAAGTGATGAAGAGGAAGAATTAATACAAGATACTAAATCCCCTTCTATGAGAATACAAAAGGATCATCTAGTTTCCCAAGTTATTAGAGATGTGAATGCTAGTTTGTAGACTAGGAGGAGAATGTTGATCAATCAAAATCAATAAGACATGATTTTCTTATTCAATATTAAATGCATAACTTTCTTATAATCTATCAAAGATTATAATTGGACATTTACCATAAAGCATTAACTTGATCAAATATCAAAAAAAGAAACATGTGATTTGGTTCCTAGGCTAAAATATAAAAATGTGATAGGAACTAAGTAGGTTTTTAGAAACAAAATGAATGAGAAAGGAGAGGTCATAAGAAATAAGGCTATATTGGTGTGTAAACGATATGATAAAGTTAAAGGAATAGACTTTGATGAGACATTTTATCTTGTATCATGAATGGAAGAAATTAGACTCTTTATATCATATGCAAGCTTCAAAGGTTTCAAAGTTTGCCAAAAGTATGTGAAATCTAAATTTTTGAATGGCAACATAAATTAATAATTTTATATTGAGCCACTTGAAGGTTTTTTAATCACAAGTAATCAAGACTATGTTTACAAACTAAAGAAGGATTTATGTGGTCTTAAATAAGCTCCTAGAGCTTGGTATGATAGATTAGATAAGTATCTATTGAGCCAAGGTTTCAAAAGAGGGATAGTTGACAATAATTTATATATCAAGATAGATGGAAATCATCAATTACTAGTAGTAGTCTATGTTGATGACATAATATTTGGTTTTGATAATGATAATATGAGTAAAGAGTTTGTAGATGATATGAAGGATGAGTTTAAAATGTCAATGTTGGGAGAAATTTTTTTATTCTTAGGATTAAAAATTAACCAACTTAATGAAGGGATATTCGTTTCATAGGAAAAATACATCAAAGATATGCTAATAAAGTTTGACATGTTAGATTATAAGCTAATTATTAATCCGATGATCACTGGATGGAAGTTAAGTAAACAAAATGACTTACCAAAAGTTTATCAAACTTTATATAGATCTATGATTGGAAGTCTCTTATACTCTATTGATTCTAAGCCTAATATCATGAAATCAATGGGATTTGTAGGAAGGTTTCAAGCTAATCTCAAATAATCTCACTTGAAATAAGTCAAAAGGATCTTAATATATCTCAAGATCACAAAAGAGTATAGATTATGGTAACCTAGGAGTAAAGAATTTACTCTAAAGACATACACTTATGAAAATTGTGTAGGATGTGTAGATGATAGGAGGATTGCCAATGATGGTGCCTTCTTCATGGTTGAATGTTTTGTGTCTTCTAAGAAAAAAACAAGCCTTTGTATCTCTATCAACTGCAGAAGCTGTGTATATAGTTGTTGCTTCCTATTGTACTCAGGTAATGTGGATTAAACAAAACTTTGAAGATTATAAGGTAAGACAAAATGGACCTTCTCCTATATATTATGACAATACTATTGTAATTAATATCACTAATAATTATATTATGCACTCAAAAACTAAACACATTCTTATTAGATATCATTTCTTAAGAGAAAAAGTAAGTAATCAAAATTTTATATTGGAATATGTGTCTAAAAAATAAAAACTTATAGAAATTATGACTAAACCATTAACAAAGGCCATATTTAAGTATCTAAGACAAAGTTTGGGAGTCATTTCCTTGCCCATGAATCAATAAAATGTCATTTGAGTAGGAGGATAATGTGTTGTCATATTGTTGTTATCATGAAGAAGGTCTCAGATTTATGTATATGACAAGTTGTGTATGTCATGGTTTCATTAGAGTATTTTTGAAAAGGTTCTAAACCATGATGGATTGTAGAGGATAAAGGGAAATTTATTTGTTTCTATGAGATGCATATTGTTTGAAGTGTTGCTAGCATACCTAGTTCATTGAGAAGACTTATTGAATATTTTCTTTTTCGGATAGAGCATGGAGTTAAGGGTAACTAACTCAGATAGTTTGAAATACTTGAAGAGATGTGCATAATGTTAGGGGGAGATTTATAAGCTCTATGATAAGTTTGTTAGGTCCAAATATTATATAATTCCAAGTTTAGATTGGTGTATATCAAAGGACAAATGACATGCTATGGATCTTGATGTTAGAGGGAGATTTCAAAGCTCTATGAGTAGTTTGTTAGGTTTAAAGATCAAATAAGTTTAAGTTTAGATTGGTGCATGTCAAATGAGAATCAATTAATTGATATACCTAAAAGTATGTAAGTATCCTAATCATATTAAATATTAATTAAATGCATGCATATTGTTGATGAATGATTACTGGCATGTTGAGGAAGAGACCCTTTGTCATTAATGTCAAAGGGGGAGAAAGATCAAAATGAATAAGTTCAAACGAGAAGAAATAATTATAAGGTAGTTTTTCCATCAATGATAAAGGGGGATACTACTGAGCATAGTCATTTTTGTTTGGTTATCATAGATATCAAAGAGAGCATGTTGTACTAATACATTAATGACAAAGTGATTAGATTGATGGTTTGGAGAGTTATGGTACATTTTCAGGTCTATATGTATAAAGAAGAAGTGAGGCATCCATAGACATCTAGGTGAAGTTTTGGTGTGTCACTTGATCATTTGGACATAGAAACATGCATATTCTAACTTAAGAGAAGTCAAACTATCACTACATGTCATGCAGATATATATGAACTAGCAATTTTATGTATTTAATTTAGGCACTTAGAAATTCAACCAAGGTTAAAGGATTTCATAGAGATGTTGTATTTAGTACCAATAAGGTACCCAAAAAATTTGGACTCTTGAAGTGTTTTCTAGCTCAAGTTGGGCCAGAGAATGTCAATTTTAACTACATTGAATTCTAAGGTCACTAATCATTGTTCTAACGGTGAGATTTTATCATCCATATCTTGATCCAATGGTTCATATTTAGTCAAAATTTCAACAAGTCCAAGATTTCACATCTTGGTGACAAGTGTCACTATCTCATTGAGTTAACATAATATCGATGGTTCGTAGGGGTTCATACAGATAGATATAGATGGTGCGGGTTGAGTCAAAGAGTCAAATGTGAAAAAGGCACATAGAGCTTCCAACTGGCATAATCATGGGAGTTGTGATATAAGATCAATGATGAACATTTCAAGATAAATATTGAGCTACTTAAAGGAGATCAATGGTGCAGATTTGTCCACAATTTCTAGGAAGAACAAGATGAGGTTAAGGTGCTCAATGTTTAGTGTGTGAATAGTGATCATTGGATTTTAAAAATTCAAATTAACAAGGGAAAACCATTTCTTAGGTTTTAAGCTATATCTTTTGATCTAGGATGAATTTATTGATGTGGTAAAAACAAAAGTTGTAAAGGAATTCAAGGAGCATCTAAAGAATCTAATTATAAGGTTTGAATGTTTGTATAGGTGAAGATATGGAGCTTAAAAGTTGATTGTTTGTTCATTCATGGTGTTACTATGTATAGAATATTGTTCAAGCAAATTGTGCTTTAGCAGAAGAGTGTTTTGACGGATGTATTCACATGAAGATATAATAAGGGTTATATGTAGTGGACCCATAGAGTTGAAAGTGATCCTATGTTCTTAATTTGCTGATGAAGTGCTAAATGGGTGAATAGGTCTCCATGAGACCTATAAAGGCTACTAAGGCCTAATTGAAAGGTATAATTGCCTCAGTATGACCCATATATGTTATGGCTGACCTATGAAAATGAATTTGAGCTATATCTTAGCATGACAGATGTTTTAAGGTTTAAATCAAGTATTTTGGTTGACCAAGAAGTTGATATTCATGAAGACTCTATAAATAGTGGAGACCAAGGCAATGGTTTCTAGACTTGTTTGGGTATATGTTGAGAGAATAGAAGATAGAGATGAAGGAAAGAGATCAGAGGGAGTGTGTTCATTGGATAAACTAGAATACATAGCAGATTGAGGATGAGTAAAGAAGACTAGAGAGATCTAAAAGAGGTGTTTGGATGCATTTCTTGTATGAGCAAGTTTGAGTGTGTGTGAGTTGAAAAAGATGTATTAAAAATTATTTATCAATCAAATTGATCTATAATCAGAATTTTGGAGCTACTAATTTCATAGGTGTTGTGTGGGTGCTCAACATAAAGAAAAAGTGGGTGCTTGTTGATACTTAGGGGTGGGTGATCCTTTTCAAGTGGGTTATTCACTAAAAGGTCTCATGTTTGTGATCATATTATAGGACAAGTATTCCTTGTGTTTTTAGGCTTGAGAGTGGGTTTTATTCCCCAATAGGGTTTCCCATGTAGATCTTCTATTATGTGTATGATCTTGCATCATATCACTTATTCATTGTTATGAAAATCTTGTATGCTTTATGAATACTTGTGGTCATTTATTAAGAGTTTGAAAGGATTACAATTGAAGTTTCAAATATCTTGCATCACTGATTCACCCCCTCTTAGTGATTTTACCTCCAACATTTGTAACAATTTTTTTGAAAGGTCTCATGATGATAAAAAAATAGTACAAATATTTGTAAGCATGTTATATCACTGAAGGACGAAGAAACATGAGGTTTCAAGTATGTACAATAACGTTTATAGGTGTACATCTAAGTTTCAAGGTTTACATGATGATAAAAGACAAAGTATGCAAGTTTTAGAGCTCCTAGATGAAGGTTGAAATTATAGAGTATGATCTAAACACTTCAAAACTTTATTATCAATGTTAAGACTAAGAATACATGATTCAAATGAGACTTAACAAGTTCTAAGTATTCTCAATAAGATTTCAGGAATGCAACATTGTTTATGTTTAGCATTACACAAGATCCATGTTTTCATGACTATTGCAGGTGAACTAAGGTATGAATCATAGGTTTTAAGAATTCTCTTAGACCTTAAAGTCCTTTAAACTTCTTACAAGCATTTCTTGACTATATAAATGGTAACTCAAAATATTTTAGCAATCTAAGACTTTGATACAAGTCTTCACTTGTTAGCTAACTTCCAAGTCAATTTTCAAGAGGGTTTTGAGATCTCAAAACTACAAACATGATTTCATGTTCTTGAATCCATTTTAAGAAGTCTATAGTAGGATTTATTAATGATGAAAAAGATAAAAAAGATAAAAAAAATATGATTCATGAAGAAGAGGCAAAGTTATTCCATGGTTTCCATGATGAATCATAAATATGTAGAGGGTTCTCAAGAAGATTTTGACCACAAAATAAGAGGATATAGGTCTTAAGACAAAATACACAAGGTTTTGGAGATTATTCAAGTATGTTCAAAGAGCACCATAGACCTAAAATATTTTTTCAGAGGAAAAAACCAAAATTTTGAGATCTAAAACCTAATTAGTAGGCCTATAGGCATGTTTTCAAGGTTTTATATAGGTTTGTACCATAAAAAACAAGAAGTTACAGTTTTATAAGGTAAAGATCAAGGTTTTAAACCTTTACAATCTTTTTTCTCATGCTATGTAATAGAATTTAAAGGGTTTTATGACTTTAAAAACACATCAACAAGATAATGTAAGTATTTAAACCTTCTCAAGCATCCATAAATCTTACACAAAAGTTGGAAACATGCTCCTTAGGAAGTTCAACTTCTTCAAAGTGACTAATACTTATGATAACATGTACCAACGAATCTAGATGGGTCAGTTAGACCTATTTACATGAAATAAACTTAGAAAGGAATATAAAAAATTGATAACAAGTTAAGACTAATTACCTTATCTAACCATGCATGCCCAAGAGTAAATGGTGAATTCAAATATAATTAATGCAAGAAGACCAAGTATTTTCCAATAATATAGAAACATGGGGTGAGATTTTGACCAAATCCATCAAGGATAAGCCTTTTATAGGAGACAATTAGAGTTAATATAGGGTGTATTACCATTTATTATGCCAAACATCCAAGTAGGTATACATGGAACAAGTATAAAGCATTGAAATGGCTTAATGTTATCAAATTCTTGGTCTCTCTTCCTACACATGCCTAAATTGATGAATGTAGTCAATAAAGTTATTATGTCTCTTCTTCTCTCACTTATCATATTCTATATATATGACTAAAAAGGACTTTTTTATAATCCCTCTACTTTGGTGTAAAAAAATATACATTTTTTAAAATTGTAACATAGGTTTTAACCTTGATATGAATAAATAATTGATTTGTCTTTCTTCAAAAAATTTTTACATGTTGTGTGTAACTTTGGCTTGTTGATATTTATTTGTAGACATTGTTATTTCCCTTGTAATGTTATCTAATCCTTTTCACCTTTATACAAGAGCGTAGCACTTTAATCTATAGGTTTTATGTTCTGTATAATCTATTTTATGTAGAAATTATTTGTGGATTCTCACCATTTGATCATTTTGCAAGGTGATTTGTGACCCCTCATAGTATTTTTTTAGACTTATTACCTTCATGTAAAATACTTATGTGAGAGATGTGTGAGTTTAATATTATGTATATAATTTATCATTTTTTAATGTTGTCTTATGATAATTGAAGTAAGTGTAGGAGTTATATAAGCTTTGGTGTATTACCACATTGTATTTTTAGTTCAATCCTATTCCATTTTCCATTACAAGAAGTTTAGCATCAGTTGTAAATATTTTTTTATAGTAGTATTGTAAGCATTTGATATAATATTACATTAGGTGTATTTAGTTTAATTAGGAGTTATCCTTATCTAAATATTCATCCCAAGGATCCATGGCCCCATACCTTGGGGATGTTCCCATTATTACACTAAATCATATAGCTTATCAAATGGCTAAAATATTCACATGACAATAGGATTGTTTGGTGCAATTATTCAAACTAACCAACCACATCCTATGATTAATTATTATGATAATTAGATAGTTGATGATGATTCTAATTTTCATGTTTTAAATATATGAGCATATATTGATCAACAACTCATTCATAGTGTGTTAGTTGATAATGCATCAAGTGAGAATGCATGCATAATTAAATTACTCTTTTCAATGGGTTAAACAAAAACATGATATATAAGTAACATCTAAAAGTGTTAAAAATTTTAGTTGGAAACAATAAACTAATTTGGGACACATTATGTTAACTCTTTAAGTGGATACTATTATACTATCTACTCATTTTTTAGTTATACAAAAAATGGGGTATTTGATATGATATTAGGATGCCCTTGGTTAAAAAATAAATGAATTGTACCTTATATGGTACACATATTCCTAAATTTCACTCATTGTAATCAAGTTGTTAAATTTTTCTAAAATTAGATGAGTACCTTACATAGTATATGGTAACTCCTCCACCCCATCCACCACCATAATTCATTGATACATATATGAAATAAACAAATCACATTTATAGCTGTTTCACATAGGAAAAATATTTCTATTAAACCAATTCAAAAAAATTCAAACGTTTTAAAAGTAACCAATTCAAAAGAAAGCTTATTAGAAAAAATGACATGTTCACAATAAGCACCATCACATGTAACATCTCATAAATGAGTGATACATTTAGATCAACATGTTTCACAAAGATAACAACATTTTTAAAAATATACTACTAATCTTCATTGAATTTAAAATCATTTTACATCTCATATAGCTATTCCTCCTACACAAAATTACATGAGTAATGATCTAGATAGTTTCAATATAGTACATGATGCATTTTCTTATTCTGAGTCATACACATCTAGCTCAATTTATTCATATACTGCATTCCTTATACTGCTTATTAAAAATTATTATGACTCTCATCTAGAGGGAATAATTTGTTAGATTTTTGTGTTTTTAAATATTCTAATTAATAAAAAAACATTCAAATAATTCAAAAAAGTAAAAATCTTATTATACATAGCTTCTCAATTATTTCATCGTGTTATTCTTCTACTTATTGAAAATGTAAAAGATTTGATAAATTATTATAAGGCTTTGAATCCTAATAAATTTTTGGCCTCTTGACTCTCCTTTTTCACTTATTATATCTAATTATTTTGACACAATGATCCATACTACCATATTCAACCATTTACTCTTTTTTTCACAATATATACTAATAAAATCACATTGTTTGATATAGGTAGTATCAACTAGTAAAGGATAGAATTGGTTGATAGTATTGTCTCAATTTATTTGATATTATATTATATTTTAATTCACATATAAATCAAAAATTGGGCACACGGATCCTTAATATTTCCAATTTTTTGATACAACACTCAATTTGAGTATACACAATAGTAATTATGCATGCAAAATATTTATTTTCATGTGTTATATTGTTCATACATGCACATTACATGCATTAAAGAGTGTAAATTTTATGATATGAATATGTATAATCATTAATATACATAATTATTCAAACTGATACATGTTTTTCAAAGTTACAATTCACATATATAGTAGAGACATCTCATTCATACGTGGACACGATATAATTTTTAGTGCACTATTTACCTACACACATGTATATTTTTTATATCCCTCTCATTTTTTCTACCTTTAAATCAATTATTATTACTAGTTTCTTTGATTCTAGTCAAAATTACAAAAATTAAATATATATATATATATATATATATATATATATATATATATATATATATATATATATATATATATATATGTATATATCAAAAATATAAAAACATTTCAAAATATTCTAAAAGTCAAAAATAAGGACTTAAGCATGATTAGACATCTAGTTTAATCACTGGTATATGTAATTTACATCATTATTAGTAGATATAATAAACTTTTTATATCAAACATGCATTTCATTAGTATTTGTGAGTGTTATGTAGGATATATATTTTTAATAGACTAAGATGTTGGACTTACATCTACCCAATAGCCATGATAAATGAGGGGCATATTTTTCCATAGGTTAATGTATTTATAGGTGTTACCATTATGTGGCTCCTATATTATTGAGATATATACATTTACAAATGTCTTTCTAACATCTATATCTTACATTGTGAACATGTATATGTTATTTTTTAGGATGTTATCACATTACATATACATGGTGTACACTATATTTCTAGTTTTACGCTCCATTAATGGTATTTATTATACATAATAGATTAGATCCTTCTTGTCTATTATGTATGGATTTTTCCCTTGTGTGAAATTTTATTGAACATCTATATGAGATTATTGTTTGGTATGTGTGACATTTAAATATGTCCACTAATTGTAGCTCTTGGCCCTTTTTCTTGTGCGACATTTGAACATGGCCTTTGTTTGAAACTTATTCATGTTATTTGTGTGTGACATTTGGCCTTGTATGTGTAATATTTACTTATGAAACATTTGAACATGTCCCTTGTATGCATCCTTTGTAATTATTGTATGAGATTATTATTGTTGTGTTTATGTGCTTGTTGATCTTGTTAAGTTTGATAAGCATCATTATCCATATCATGCACTAAATAATACATATGATTCTAATTTCACAATTCACTATTATGAGCTTCATTGATACATTTATAAAATCCTCGCCTTGTATGTTACATACATGCTTCAAATGGTACATATCTTACTATGTTGACATACTTTTCACATATGCTACGTTATCCTATGATTACATCCTAATATGTATGATGCATTTAATTTATATTTTGAGATGAGTGACTTTATAGATACATAATTCCCTCACCTCAAAATGGGATCATTTTATTGGGTGTTTCATACATGAGATAAGCCTATTCAAAAGCAAAAAAATATTTTGAGTATAGAATATAATCATTGTTATAGATTATAGGGGTATATTCCATGCATATGCATTGACATTATGGGAACAAAATATATGTTTATACAATTTTTAGTGCATGATATAGTTTCATGCACAAGTTTCAACTAAAATTTACAAATTTTTATCTAGATACAGTTATAAATTTTAAAGTTATCACAATGGGGGCATGATATAAATTCATGCAGAATGTACTATTTTCAAAATTTAGGGGGCATGATATAGACTCATTCCATGATTTGAATAATAATTTATATCTATGGACATGGTAGGAGCATGGATGTTATCCATTCTATTTTGATCATGCATTCAAGAACTAAAGAACAAAGTGATAATTTAATCTCTAATCCATATATAGTGTTTGATTCAGTTATAATTCATAATGCATAACTTACAAGTTTATTTCTCTCTAACATTAGTTATTAAAAATACAATTTTTATTATGTGTGCATATGCTAGGATTAACCTACAACTATCCTATCTCAAGAGATCTAGACTCGGATAATGTTAGTCAAAGAGATCCTATGATATTTAATATTTGACTAGTGATCAATGAATCCACAAATCTAGAAATAGGGGTACCTATATCTCCAATGCCAAAGGAAAGGGGTCCAAATCCCTTACGCCTATAAAAAAAATTTATAGCTCTAACTATGCCTCTAATGATAAAATTAAACTATTACAACTAATAATTTTAAGAAAATGAAATAAACTAAAGGGGAAGGGTTAGAAATGACTAAAATTTATAAGGTTCCATGATAGACAAATGATGGTATAGGCAACATGAAATCGATAAATTACAAGTCTAAGTAATCATATAGCCACACTAGTATAATTTTAAAGATAACATAGAGAAGCATACACACACATTCATTCACTAATAAATAACAACAACTATTTACTAAATGAAATAAGGAAAAGAGTATAAGGTTGAAAATACCTACCTTGATAGGGACCAATCAAACCTCAATGTCTATCTTGGTAAATAGTAATTTGAAAGATATTTTTGTGATGTTAAAGACCTAAAATAATTTGTAAAATACCTAATAATAATCCCAATAACTTTTATTATTGGATATTTAATCCAAGTGATTTTTCCTATTGGATATTTAACACTTTCATAAGACAAGCTTCCTTCAAGACAAGATTCTACATACGACTCCTCTGAATGTGAATTAGGGAAAAAGTGTGAGTGAAAAAAATTTATATGAGTTTATATATGACTTTTTTTTGTATGAGATGTGACTTGTATATATAGTGATAAAATACCTATAATCAGTCTAAAGGATAAGATGCCAACATTAGATTGATTTAATGCAATTAAGAAGAGTTAATTGACATTGAACTCCATCAACCAAGTTGAAATAATATGAATAATAACAAACAATATCATAATTGAATCATGATAGGTTCATACAATATAAAAATGGAGAATATTAAAAATATATGGTATTAACCATGGTTGATTCAATTAGAAAGATACATTAAACTATATCAGCCCTAGCTGATGTAGTTGGAAATGGGAAAAATGACATATCTAAGTGAGGTTAGATGGAAGGAGGTAGGTATCAATATATATCTAAGGAATCTCAACTATAAATAGGAATTATATGATCATTACATATATCAAACATCTCTTGCAAATCACAAAATCATACCCACCCCTTTCTTGGTGTACCCTTTAAGGGATAAACTTAGGGAGATTGAAGCATGTTACTTAAAGAGAAATCATAAATAAATAATAAAAGTGAAAAATATTATGTGTATACATATTCCCCACCTAAATTTCATAATAGTGTAGCATGGGATGGTGCTTTGAGAAAAAATGTATCACAACAACTAAACTAACTAAGATGAAGTGATTGAAATAAATGTTGAAAATGACTAGTAAAAATTTCCATATACATATCTTGACTTACATTTATATTGAATGAATGCATGAAAATATCATAGTCTTGATCATAGAGGGTATAGTACCTACATTTGAGAAACCTTGGGGATACAAGGCTAAAAATATAATTCATGTATGTGTATGCAAGATGGTCAAAGTATAAATGTAAACTCTCAAAATTGATTAAATCACTTGTAAAATGGGAAATCCAAGATTGTAAAGGCTATGCTAGAACCAGTAGGCCAAGCCTATTATAAATAGATGTGAAATGAACATGTAACAACTATATCATGTGAAAAAACATGTAAAGCATTTTAAGTAAATGAAATATCAATGTAAGAATAAATCAAATAAAGATATGTACCTAAACAAAATGGATTTTCATGTCAAACAAACACAAATAGAAAATAAAGAAATGAAAATTTGAATGTAATTCATAATGTAAGATAATAATGTCAAGTTAAACATAAATAAAACATGTAAGTATGTTGAACATGAAAAAAATCCAATGTCATATAAGTGAAGTCCATGAAAATAAAACAATAACATGACAAGTAAATGAAAATTAAAAAATTATAATGAATGACAACTCAAACTTAGTTCTTGTTCTAAAATGCGATGTAGGAAAAAATGACCACCCAAATATATGACAAGTATGTTAATGATATGGTGTGTAAATAAATTTTGAATGGGTGGTTGTGAGGAAATCTTGGTCTTATTTAAGGTCTTATAATTACACTCACAAACTAAGCCAAGAGTCATAAGTAGGTAGATGTGATCAAGGATGTGATTAGCTAAAATTAATACCTAATAAGTGGATAGCTATAATAATATGATGTAGGTATGTAATTTGAGGCACCACATGGGTGATGTGAGAATCCTTAGAAAAAATAAGACACACAAAATAAGTGAGAAAGGCTAATAATTATTGATATCAAGGACCTGAGACACTCTTGACTATTAAACACAAAGCTTGGGATAACAAGTGAAGTATATAAATTATGCCATTAATGTTAATATGAATTAAAATTAAAATATCCTAACTTCACACACCATATTACTCACTCCTCTAGACCTATTATAGAGTCATTTATATACTTTGAATATTGGGCATTTGTGTGAAAAGATAAGTGGCACTAAAATGTAGGAAGATATAATGATGTAATGATACCTCCTACCCTAGTCTATTGGCATACCACACCCTAATAGACCTTGGATCTATCATGAGGAAAAATGTGGAGTTTTATCTTCAAATATGATAGTATTTATTCTAAACAAGCATCACATATTTTGATGTGATTTGAATTTTATGATATAATTACATTTTAATATTTGTCTCTTCTTATGATATGGCTTTTAATTTTTTGGATATTTTTATGTTTCATCGTCTATATGGATTTGGAAAGACTAATCATGGGTGATAATTATGACTATCAGAAGATAAATTACACTCAACCACTAAAGATAATAACTTAAAGGCCATGGTGTCTAAATAATCCTAGACTTTCCCATAAGTAAGTGTGCAATCTCAAAATCAACCTACTTATGCCTCAAGTGAAAGGAAAGAAGGTGAAAATGGGAACATGGAAGATCTAACCATGTAAAAAAAAGATAAAATGAATAATTTTCTCATAGTTGATCAAAAGGAGGGAAAACATATTTAAAAATGGTTGAGTGCTATGTTATGATAGTCATGTCACTAGGGAAGCCAAACCTATAAGGGATATAGCATAAGTACTAATGAAAATAAGTAGTCATCCTATGAGATGGTGAAAGAATAAAAATAAATAAATATCCATCCAAAAAAATGGAAAATGTAAATAGGCACCAAAGAATCACAAAGAGACTAAGGAAAAAATACAAAACTATGAAAAACCAATGGTGTTACCTAAGATTTAAAATAGAAACAAAGGATGAAATTAAAATGAAATAAGACAAAAAAACCATTAAGGAAATAATGGTGAAATTAAAATCATCCCAAAATAAGGGTAATGTAAATTAAATTTAATGAATCTAAGAAACATGAGACCACATAACAAACAAAATATATGTTAATGTCTTTATCAAAGAAGAGCATGCAACAAATGTGAGCCTATGTATCTCAAAAAGTTTTTTTAAGTTCAATGTGGTGATGATTGAAAAATGTCAAATATTCTTGATAAGTATGTCATGGAAAGGATGAATTATCAAGAGGCCAAAATATAAAAGGTGGGCATCGCAAGATACCCCAAAAGCATTTGTAAGATCAAATATGTGCATTATAACATGCCCTAAAAGCCAAAGTATGGGCAACTCAAGGTACCCCAAAATGTGTAGTATGAAAAGGATGCACATCACAAGATGCACCAACATGTGTGATATTAGGAGGATAGGCATTGTAAAATGCCCCAACCAGTGGGATATCTATGAATAAGATCTAACCTCAAGGTTGGCAAGCCTAAAAATGATGTCAAAATATTTTTAAATTAGTATTACATAAGGATATGTGTCATTTAAGTTAGTGTTAGGATTTTTAAGAGGTGATATAAAATTATGTTGAAAGGTATTGACCAAGCTGATATAGTTTGAAAAAACTAAAATGAACTTACCCATATCATCTAGCTCAATATAATCTAATAAAACATGACTATAATGGATTGTATCAGTTAGGTTGATCTAGTAGGATGATATAAAGGAATTGTATTGAACTAATAAATACATTTACTAAAACATGATTAAAATGGATTGTATCATCCATGTAAATGTAGTTTGGTGATAAAAATTAATTTTATTATATAGATCGATATAGTTTGATAAATTAGAATAGCCTAGTGAGATATGAATTAAATAGACTCCATCCACCTAGTCGATGTAGTCTAATGAAATATATTGAACTATATTAGCACATTCTAGGTCATGGCTAATGTAGTTGACTATAAATAAAAGAACTGTATTAGCACATTTTTTGTCATGACCAATGTATTTTCTTGAATGAAAAATAATTGTATTGATAATTCTAGGTTATGTTTGATGTCATTTACTAAAGGTGGCTAAAATTGAATGATGTCAAGCTAGCTGATACAATCTAATAGAAGTTATTTGGGTAGATAGGAATAAGTTTTATCTTTATAATGATTGATTCAAACTTGATGATTATAATCACCTATAATGTGTCATGTGGTAGGCATTTGAATTAGGTGTTCCTTGGGTTCACATGACCTAAAAGGTAGGGGATTAACCCATACAACCACCCACTTAAAGTTGTTCATGTTGGATATCATTTTCTCATTTTTATAAGAATGAGGATTAAATATGGTTTTTAAAACATTAGTGGATGATTTGGGATTAGGATTTAAGTGATGATTATTTAGTATGTGATCTTGGTTAGATTAGACTTGAGATACTTTAATATAGTGTTTATAACATTATTATGTAAGAGTTATTAGATTGAAATGTGGACCAAACAAGGAGGTAATAATGAATCATTGAATATCATGATAATTCTCATGATAATGACCTATTGTATCATGCCACTATAAAAACTTGTAAGTATTCTACCGATTTGGAGTGGGTTTATAAGAGAAAAAGGTCATGGATTTATAAAGAATCATGTTTTCTTGAGTTCATAGAGACTCAAGGGAGGGTAGAAGTGGGTTATATTACTTGGTTTGTAAGCTCTCACATTATGTTGTTTACGAGGCTTTATTTGAGATGAAGTGGTATCAATGACATTGGCTCATTATTATCTATGAGATGCTTCAGATTTTATCATAAGGAAGTCTTGAATTTTTTCTTAATTTAATGTTTCTTCTAAATTCTTAGGGGAAACATCATTTGTATTAAAAAGGGGCTTAAAAGTGGTAAAAAAAAAGCTTGAAATGATTATCATCTCTAATGTTATGATCCACTTTATGAGCTAGGTATTTCCATCATCTGATGAAAGTATGAGTATATTCACTATGAATTTGATTAGTATTGATGAAATGGTTGTGGCTATTTTCAAAGAGATCATTATGTTAGAATTCCTTAACTAGAGCATTAACTAAATCCTCTAGTTGGTAATATAATGTCCAAGAAGTTGATTATACCATTATACCTAATCTCTAATAAAGGTTTTGGCTAGAAATCTGTCAGTAGGAAAGGTATTAGTTTGGACTCATTACTTATAGAGATTACCAAAGCTTGTAAGAAATATAAAAGGAAATTTGGAGATATGGACACAATGAAAGAAGATAAACGTTAATTTCAAAGATGTTAAAGTTTTTTTTATGCATACAAGGTTTAGGGAGGATATACTCATTGACATCTCTAAGAGGAAGAGGTAAAAAATGTTAATTTGGTTGAGTATGATGACTTGAGATTGACTAGCCATTTGTGAAATTTGGTTTTACATTGGAGAAATTGGGAGTTATTAAAATATTTCATAAGGGTCATTTGTTGTAACATTTGTGTAATAACTTGTCTTTTATCTAGATGTGGATTAGTATTAGAAGGAGGTGAATTTTATAACATTGGTATTGGGAGGAATATTCACAACATTGGTATTGGTTTCCACAACTATAGTAGAAGATGAAGGAAGATTAATTTAAACCATGTTAGCTTGTGTTGTACTAATATTTTTTGTTTATTTTATGAATGTATCAAGGAGAGTGGGAACAATGGTTGTTACATGTGGAAAATAATATGAGGATTAAACTGTTGATGTAGATTTTTTTATGAGTTTATGACATTTTATGTTTAGGATTAAACATGGTATATGGTGTATAGTTGTCATGATTTTATATTTGCCTTTGAATATTTTCTAGATATACCATATGGTATGGGTTAGATCAAGCATGAGATTGAGAAGATATAAAATTATTTTCTGAAAAATTGCACCATGAAAAATTATCTTCAATGGTGGACAAAGTAAGAAGAAAGAAATAACCCATATATAATATAAATGGGTTGAGGATGGAAAGAAATATTATAAGATGTGACATCATGATTTTATAAGGTTGTAAATGGATGATTAAATGTTGATTATAAAAAGAAAATGGTATCATCTAAGTCAATATAGTTAGTCATATAGTATAGAAAATAGATTATATCAGCCAAGTTGATGTATTTAGCTAAAACAAGAAAATTATATCAGGTTGGTTGATACAATATGGTAAAAAGATGGTGATAGTGATACCTAGGAAAGAAAAAAAATTATATTGGGTTGGTTGATGCAGTTGGCTAAAAAGAGAGAAAAATTTTGAGACAAAATTATATCAAGTTATCTAATGCAATTGGATGAAATATAAAATTAAGACCATAATGTATCAGGTTGGTTGATGCAACTAGATGAAAGGATGAATGTAATGGTGAGTTTCACATCAGGTTCACTATAATGTATACATTATCTAGGATTAGCCTAAAACTATCCTCTCACAATATATATAGACTAGGAGAAGGTTAATCAAAGAGAGCTTATGATACTCAATGTTTAGGTAGTGACCAATGGATCCCTATACCTATATATAGGGGTACCTATATTTCTAGTGTCAGATTAAATAATTCAAAAGCTTTTAGGCCTATGACATAATGAGATATCTCTAACTATACTTTTAATGGTTAAATTAAACTATTTTAACTAAGCAATGTAAGTAAATGAAATAAACTAAAGGGGAAGAGTTAGAAATGACTAAAAATGGTAACGTGGCATGGTAGACAAATGGGAGTCTAAGAAACTTTAAATGGATAAATAGAAAGTATAATTAATCTTATAGACACACTATTATAAGTTTAGAGACAAGATATACAAGGATACACACACATTCATTCATTAAAAACAAATAATATCTATCCTCTAAATAAAATAAAGGAAAGAGTATAAGGTTAGAAATACTTACCTTGATGGGGACCCATTGAGCCTCGATATCCCCTTAGCCAATGGTGATTTGAAAGAGATTGTAATCATTATGAATACCTAAAATTCTTGGTATAATAACTAATAATACTCTTAGTGACTTCTCATATTGGATGTCAAAGATAATATTCTACCTATGACTCCTCTAAATGTGAGTTAGGGTACAATTGTGAGTGAAGATGAGAATATATATTCTATGTTTTGGAGGAAATATGAGTTTTATAAATAGTGATAAAATACCCAAACCCAACCTAAACGCTAATCCAATGTCATCGACCTTATTCAATGCATTTAAGAGGAGTTAGCTAACATTGAACTACATCAACCAAGCCAAAATAGTACTAATGATAATAAATAGGCTCATATCAACATCGTGCTAGCTCAATATAGTAAAAAAAGGAAAAGGTGAAAAAAATGTGTTATTGGCCATGATTGATGTAGTTATAAATATACATTATACTATATCAACTTGAGTCGATGTAGCTGTAAATGGAAACAATGACATAGCTAAGTGCGATAAGATGTAAGGAGGTAGATATCAAGATAAATATAAGGAATTTGAACTATAAATATGAATGATATGATCCTAACATATATATCAACATCTCTCACAAAGTACAAAAAGCCTATCCACCCATTTCCTAGTGCACTCTTTAAGGTGTGCACTCAATGAGATTGAATCTTGACAAGTTGTAGAATAAAGCATCATTGAATGATAAAAGAGAAAAATATTATGTGTATATAGATTATAACCTATTTCATGTCTTGGGGTTACATATAATAAAAACACAAATTGAGGTTTTTGTGTCCTTCAATGGGTATTATTTTCTATAAAATTTCAAAAAAATTGGGGTTTGTTTACCCTCAAATTTTTCATTGGTTCAACTAAGGAACCAACTTCTCCAAATGCTTCATTAGAAAAAACAAATAGTTAATGCCTTAAATAAACATCATATCCAAGTAAATTTACAATATAAACATTATTTTTGCACATATAGGTGTATTCCTTGTTCTTTTCATTATTTTTATAATTAAGTCATATTTCAATTTTTCAATTTCGCATATGAGCATTCACTACTTTTACATCATTGTAGGATTTTCCAAGGAACACTTCACATGATTGGATATTTTTCTTAAAGGTAAAGTGTGTTGTACACACTTAGTTGTATCTTTCCTTTAATCTATTAATTTAATTTATATACTAAAAGGGGAGTAAATTTAGCCACTCAAATTTGGTCATGAATACTTGATAATGTCAATTTTTTCCCTATTTCACTATAATTGATATGAGAACTTAATATAAACCTATTTCACCACTTAATTATATCATAATCACCATACATACCTATTATTTTTTGAATTTTTATTTTACACCTATAAAAGTTCTTTTAAACTAATAAAAAACCATGTAAGCATTTGTACAAACATCCCAAAACCCAAATCTCATATGTTTACATAAAGGATAAACTCTACTAGTAGGGGATAAGAGTGGTAGATGTTATTGTCCATTATGGGTCAATCTTGTCCTTAACCTTTCTATAGTCACTTTTCAAATTGCATACCCTCCCTTACAAATTGATCCATAGTTTTAGAATAGGTAGTGTGAGCTTTTTTCCTTTTGGATTGATATAAAAGCACACTTAAGTCACCTATTATACTACTTGGTAATTTCATTACATATTCATACTTACACTATTTCACATTGAGAAAATTTTACCTATATTTTCCAAATCTGATTCTAATTATTTTAAATAGTCCTCAGCCAATTCCAAAGCCTATTTTATCCAAGTTAAAATCAAATCAAACAAAATCATAATCAAGTGTTCAATCCATATCTAGATACATTCATATAGTCAAAGGAACACAATTTATCAAATCAATTTAAGTGGGAGAACTATTTGGGATTTATTTCCATATTTAGAATATTTGATACGTACGTAATTTTTTGTCATCATGCAAGTGATTGTCATCTCAACCCATTACACTCACCCATTTTCAATATGTAGTTTTTTAACCATTGTAATCCTTATTAGAGTTTCGACTATAAAAATTTTATTTGTAGGTATTTTTCCCACATATGAAGGTCAAATCTCCATACATAGGCATGATTTAAGCTATCATAGATGATTGTGACCTAATTTTATTGATTTTTAATAAAGGATAAAATCAATAAACTTAGCACTATAGTATCAATTGATCTTGTCCTAGTCTAAATGATCATGTCCTTCATCAGTCTGAATCATAGTTTTTGGGTACTTGAAAAATTAGTATATGTACTTTAGTTCTAGTCATCTATCAATTTCATATAATAATATCTTAGACAATAAATAACTAAGTCTTTCATTTTAATCATAGTTAGTATTATTTCATTGAATTATGTATTGTGGATTTCAGTAATTCATTTTTATTCTACTTTTTAAATTTTCATTTAAAATATTCTACTATATTCTACTCAATTTATCTAAATTAGGTTTAATCATTACCTTAATTCAAAATTTCAATAAAATGTAAGTACACATGTACATGAGTCCATATAATTATAATTAATGAGATGAGAACTAAATGAAAAAGTTAAGAGTGATAATTTAATTGAAATGAAGATTATATAATTTATTTATATGTTTATAGAATAATTTGATTCAATATTAAAGTCTTCATTTTGCATCAAGTCAGTTGTTCATGCTAGTGAGAATTTTTATATGGATTGGGGATTGTATCCATGATTTTTTTGATAAATTACATCGAGTGATGTCTTAAAAAAAATTTAATAAGGGATTAATAGTAATGGATTGATAACACATGCCACTAAATGACTCCCTTTTTTGATGAGTTGATAGGATTTCATTGAAAGAGATAAGTTTTCTAGATATTCGTAAATAAATAAATTAAAATGAGAATTTTTTTTAGAGGATAGGATCAAAGGAAAAAGAGAATAAAAGAATATTTGTATAATCTATATTTTTTATAGTAATTTTAAGTATGGTTCTAATATTTCTAATGAATGAGTGTTACATTTTTCATCATTTGAGACAAGTTCTTTGTTCAATCTAAGTTTTCTAAGTTTTGTTTGGTTTATTCTATGGACCTATTTTCCATTGTTTTTTTATTATTATTGTGTCCAAATTTTTGGAAAATAAGTATTCTTATAATAACCCACTCGTTGTGCATTTTAATTTTTTTATAATATCCCTTACTATAATTAGGTTCAATTTTACTTTTTTATTAGGGTAAATTTCTTTAGATTTGAATTGCACATTATTTATCAATATAAGAATTTTTATGTAAACCCACTTTGAAATAATACATTTTAGTTAAATAATTCCCTCTCACACTCATTTAGGGTTAGATATTTATTTCATTATGGTAGATCAATTTTTTCTAGGATTTTTTTTTAATTTTTTCCCATCATTATTCCTAATCCTTGCATGTTATCTTCAAAACGTAGTTTTCTATTCTTACATATCATCAAAACCCTATCATGTATTTATAAATCACTTTTTTCTTGTGCCTTATTTCTCAAGATATATATTTCTTTATCCATAGTGTTTCATTTGTTAATGAATTTTCTAAAGTCATGTTAGCTCTCTTTATCCCTAATTTATCCCTTGATTGTTCCTACCTATTATTTTTATTAGTGTTATATCACTTTAACCCTAGTTAATCACTTCATTTTAAATGTTTTATATTTATGTGTATCATATAATTTCTTATTGAAATGAATGTTCTTATATTTGATTCAATTATGGAATGTCATTTCATGTTGGTATTTACATGTAATATTCATAGCTTGTGTGTATTATAGTGTATCATGATGTTGTTAGTGCATAAATATTTATTAATTTTTAAATGATTATTTTAATTAAAGGTATACATAAATTTATAACATAAATTTCAAGACATGGCATGGGCTCATACAATTTTGATAGTGCTTCATGTTTATGTCTTATTACCTATGATAGTAGAGCCATAGAGCCTCATATATACGTTTCCATTTATAATGATCAATGCATGATGATAGATTACAACTAAATCCATACCATTATAAGTATATATAAATAAAATAAATTAAAATACCCTCTTATCCCTCCTCATCTCCCTTAAACTCCCAAAATGATATTTTAAGAAGATAAATATTATGATATTGTAAACCTACTCATGATTACTCAAGTAAATATATACATTATATAATTTAATGTAAGGACCAATGTTTAATATTATATTATTGATAAGGAATTACAAGATACTAATTTTCCAAATTATAATCATCCTTATCACTTTGCTTACATTATTGTATCTTTGAAGATATTTAAAACTTTACTACCTTTTATCATGGTAAGTTACCTAAAAAATATATTGTATATCAAATTTTACTCTTGTAAATTTAGCATATAATAAAAAATATAGGGATAAAAAGAGTTATTATGGATAATGGTTTGCAATTAAACATTTTTAGTGAGTCATTTCTTATGAAACTTAGAATTGGAAGACAATCCCTTTTAAATTAAAATATGATAATTAAGGGTTTTTATAATACATCAAGAGAATATTTTGGATTAATCACATTTAATATATCACTTAGAACAAAAACCATAGCCACAAAATCTAAAGTTATATCCAATGACACGTGATGTATTATATTTGACTTAAGATGACTTGGATTCATGACATGATAATTGTACCATATACATTACATGGATGCATGAATTTTATACATGAGGGAGTTACATATACATGTCATGTAGATTGTGTAGCATTTATATATTATAAAATTATTCAACCTAAAGATACTATTGTGCATCATTTAAATTAGACTCAAACCAACCATAGTGACACCTCAACAACTTCTTCAAATGTATCAAATGGATATGTTTGAATTTTTTAATATAGTAATGATAAGGTTGAAAATGAGAAGAATGATATTAAATTTGATAGCATAGACAATTTTTTTTTAAAGCTAAGTTTTATACCAATAATATCTAGAAAATATAGAGATGTGTAGACACTATAATTTGTTATTAGACACTTGACAATGTCAATCTTGACCTATATTTACATTACATGAGTTACATGTACACATATGTCTCTTTTACACCCTTTATCCTATCCACTTGCCTTATATTGGTCCATCCCTACTGATATTATATTAGTTACCTATAAAAAATTTAGAGATTTTGACCAATCTACTTATTATCATAATATAACTTTCCCCAGATGATCATATCACTATTCCTTTTTTCTAGACACCTCTAGTAATACTCAAATGGATCAAGAGTCTAAAGTCATCCATATTTTCCATATTTGTCCACACACCTTAAAAGGTAACTTTCCAAATTCAAATCATCCTTATAAGTTAACCTATATGTTTTTCATGTTAGTGAAATGAAAAGTTACCAAAAGAGGAGTATATTTATACACAATAGGTATAATCATATTCCCTATATAGAAGGTACATACTAATATGAAATTTATACATCTACACATAGATAGGAATAACCCTAAAAATATAAAATTAGAAATTATTCATAAGGAATATACCCTATCCAAGTCTGAAGTACCTAATCCAAGTCATGTTTTTGATTGATACATGTCAAAAGATAGATTACATGTGCATCCATGTTAAAGAATCACTCTCACGCACATACCCCTAACTAGGATTACTACATGTGGTTAGATCCCTCTTTAGAGAAATGAATATGTAGGTAACTCAATAACTCAACTGGGGATGGTTGGGGTTAGTTGAACCCATCATTAATCTCCTTTTATAAGTAGAACACATTGTGATAAATAGAGTTAGGGTTTTGAATTAAAGGATAAAATATTATTTCATCTTGCTATAATGGCCACTTCATATTCAAAACCCAAAGTTGAGCCTTAATTTTATATAGAGACACTAGTTTCCCAAATGGTTTGATCTAATTTAAACAATATAAATACAATGAAGTATTGAAACCAAAGACATCAACCAAGTGTCATCCTAGTTTTCTAAGGATTTAATTACTAATAGGCCATGATGAAAGATCAATCCTAAGGAAAATCCCATTTAACTCCATGGTTAGGAAAACCTTTCTTACTTTGAATATTTAACATGCTCACTTTTTAGGCTTACCCTTACTTAGATATTTCCAGAGTCTCAGTCATGTTCTTGGTGTATATGCCATATGAGAATAAGAAAAGTGTCAACCTACATAGGCTTGTGTAGTCAAAAATCTTACCAATTTTTTGTGTCCTAAAATTCTCAAAGTTAGCAAAGACATATACCAACTTATTGACCTATAAGTTTCTCCTCACTACCAAGTGGATGCAAGATGGAATTCACAAGTAGGTCTACTTAGATAGCCTCCTAAATATTAACATTAGATTCCACATCAACCAACATCTTAATAATGCCCATCAAAATTTTTTATATCTACAAATCATGTTAGTCTATTATAGTATCTTAGAGTTCACCCTTTCATATGATCTTGATGTATTTATCAATGGCATAACTAATCAATTTATCAAGTGTAGGACCTAGACTGGAATCATCTAATTACAACACATTGATTAGTATCTAGGATTTTTCTAAACCAATAATGAGGTGATAAGTGTTGAAAAGTTGTTTGAGGATCCTAATTAGAAAACTTAATACCTTCACATCAACATATTATGGATTCTATTTGAATCCTTCACATGACATTAGTCATTATATATTTAGATGACTCTTTATTTCATCCTTAATGGCCACTTCATATTCAAAACCCTAGGAGGAGTGATAAATTTCAACCAATGGTCAAGGCCATACTAAGAAAAGTGATGCTTGTGCAAGATGCAAGATGGAATTTTTATGTGATGAGTTATCTCATGTACATAGTGCTTTCTAAATCTACAACACATGACTTTCAAGCCATGATTTTTCTTCATGCATTGTTAGAGGCTGTTTGGTTCATCAAGGCCATACTAGATGCTTGTCATTGTATATGTCATTGTATATTAACTATATGTCAACCATTATATAAAAAATATAGGATATCTAAGATTTTTTCTACTTGATGGTATATAGTGCAATCAATGAGGCCCCTATGCCTCATCTATCAAAGAAAATAAGAGAATCACTATATCCCATTAGAGACTATTGGTATTTATAGGAGGAAACCTTCATTAAATTCATGGGAATTTTTATGGATCTCTTTCACTTACCCTATCACATCCTAAATCACCTTTCTGATATGGAAATTACTTAACAACTAGTGGAGGGAATTTTTAGATGTTATATTAGTGGCCATCAGAAGGCCTACCCACCTATTTTGATCATAATTAGACACCATGTTTAATTTTATTTCCCTCACCTATATAATATGTAAATTATATGGGAATATTTAACCTTAGGAAGATCTTAGCCATGAGACTAAGACATGAAGGGCATGATCCAAGTCCATTTAGAGAAGTATTTGGCTCACCTCAACCCTAATTATGCCCACCATCTAGAGGATGATAACAAGTTGTATTTAAACCTAAAATATGACTAAGAAGTGATCACATGGATTAAATCCTAAAGGAAAGATAAGGGTAATAATATTCAAACTAGACCATCTTTGACCCCCTCTATATCTACTTAGAGTTCAAATGATGTCACCCTAACTCCCCCCTATAATTTCTAGGAGAATCTTATAATGGATTCCACCACCTTCTCCCCCATCATTATTATTTCCTCCTACCATGGCTATACCTATTCCACCCCTATAAATTCAATCACCTCATCCCTAGCTAATTCAAACCTATGTGACTCCTTGACAAGTGGCATAAGCATAGGCAAATCCCCAATAAGCACCTCAGCCCCAAGCTAACTAGGCTCTAAGGTTTAACTTTAGTATTATCCAAAAAACAAACTCAAATTAGGAAAAAAAAAGCACCAGTGAAATGTATTCCACTCAATCCCTCCACTTTCAAACTACCTCTTGTGGTGTCACTTAGCTCTGTGTCACCTCCATGACACATTCCTTTTTTACCACCTCTCTTACTTATTATATCCCCTCCAATTTTCACCTAAGCACCCATGTTATTTTCTATATATAACATCCTACCTTATATATTTCCATCTTCCCCCTCCATTCCATAACGTATAACTTTCTTAGTGCCTCCACTAGCCATTCTTCATATTCATATGCTTATGAGTGCCTCATTTTTTTTAACTACCTCAGTTGTTCCAAGATTATGTAAACTTATTTGCACATATATAGTGATGAGGACCATACTAATTTTTCCTTTGAAAACTCAATATCTCCCATGGTTTACCCCTACGACCCTCACTACCTCAACTCCTTCTACATTAGTGTCTGGAACTAACCTAGGCAAAAAGCTAAGGAAAAAGTGTAATGTAGTTCATGCTCAACCTTTAATATAAGTTATGTCTATTCTAATTCTACCCCCTCTATCATTTTTTATATCTCCTCTAGCCCCAACCCTAATGGCTCCTCTCTTATCTCCCTACCCCCTTTTTCCATCACCTCAAGTGCCTAGAGATTTAAATTTAATCAACCAATCTATTCATTTTTGTTGAATATCCATCTCTTAAAAGTCATCACCCCTTGAGTGGGTATGAACTAGAGTCAATGGAAAGTGCATATGTTTCCTTGGGCCTCTCCATTTATCTTCCCCTCTTTTCCCTTATGCCTCCTCTTCCTCCACCACTTTCATCTTTCACATCATCTACTCATTTCATTCTTCCTCCAACTCATCTTCTACCTATCACTACCATCGCTATCACCCCACCAACATCTCCAAAAACCTAGTGAATGGTCCCAATATCATAATTAATAGAGATGAAAATGAAATGCACCTTAGAATTACAATGGTATTTCAACTACACTATGAGGAGTATGCAAAGAATCTTTACCCATAAATTCATGTAAGAGGGAAACCCTATGGTCTAATAGACCAAATAGAACTTGTTCTCTCTACCAAGGTGAAGAATCATGTGGGAGAATAAAATAGGATGGAAGACCCACTATCAATTATCTAGGTGACCCATGACATGTCAAAGAAGCTTTTTAAGGAAATACAAAGATAGGTCTTAACTCTTGAGGTGTAGTTAAAGAGATCCTTCTAAATTATTTCTCAACTCTTGAAAATGTGGTAGGGACTATGAAGGAGACCCAAGTGTTCATATAGTATACCTCAACCTATCTAAAGAGGATAATTGTAGTTAATAAGAAGTGCCAGAATCTAAGTATTATGATCAATAAAGGCATGTTAGTAGAGCTAAAATTGATTCCTACTTCAGATTTGGGCTTATATCATACCTATGTTGGGACCATGAAGAATGTTATGGAGGATTGGTTTTCCTTATACCAAATAGTAATGGTACCCATGGAAGATGGCAGGAAGAAGATATTGGTTTATTTCAAAGAAGTTAATATCTTAGTTTCATTCCTTCTTGATGGCACTCTACTAAATAGGGGTGAATTTGGAGTTCACCTAGGTCACTTTGACTAGATCATGAGAGGAAAGGTGGACAAGGTAAACAAGGAGGGAACCTAAGTAGTTTTTGAGCTATCAACCTGATCCATAGTGAGCATCAACTAGGTGTTTAAAGTAAAGGTGTATATAGAGGCTTCCCTCCATGTATACCAAAGACTCAAAGCCTAGGTATAGAATATCTTCAGGGAGCCTTCAATGAACCTCATCAAGCTAGACTAGGAGCTTGACCTTGTGTTAGCCACACTAGAGTACAAAGAGGCAAAGTCAAAATATTTGGTAACTAGCTTATCTATTCCATCTCCATGTATCATTTACATGGTTTCCTATAGATCTTTTTTGGGCAATTAAAGGATATTTTCTTTTATTTTGAATAATGTAGTTGTAGATGCCAAGAGTGGACATCATGGTCCAATATGGGAATCTCATGCTACTTGGAGGTAAATCCCATCCTTATCTATAAGTATGTAACTACATTGTAATTTTAGGGTCAAAAATTTTTTAGCTCAAAAGTGTAGTTAGAATCAAGCTAGGATTTCACCTATAGATTCCTTCACCCTTTTGAATTATACAAAGTTGGCCATGATTGATACCTTTTTTATATAACTAGTTATTTTAATGGATGCAATCTTAGCTTTTGTGTAACACATGTTCTATTTATCAAAGTATTTCTCATTTTAGTTTTAAATGAATGTTAGTGCTCATATAATTATTTTAAATCTCTATCAGTTTATGAATGCAATGATTTGATGTGCTTGCTTATCATAACCTCTTTTTTAACTCCTTTCATTTTATTTAAAATACTGATAACTTGTGTGCTAACTTATAAATTATCTTGTAAGTGCATGTGTTATTTATCATGGACTTATAGTATTGGTATTTAGTGAGGATTCAAAAATTAAGCATTCTTCACTACTTCCTTAAACTCTCCTAATTGTGTAACATTTGAGTTAAAACCTATGGTGAGACTCAACACATAGTGTTATAACTATGGTAGATGTGTTTAGCTCAATTGTTAAAGAATTAATCTCATATTGATCTATAAACACTCTTTCCTCCCTTACTCTTCCTTCTTTTTGTGTTTATTTTTGAGATTGAACTACCCTTTCCTTTTCATTTATAAAATGGTAAAACAAAGTTCATGAACATTATTAAAAAACTCAAATAACTCAATCATTTACTATCATCCATCAGTATTGAACCCCTAGTGGTGGCACTACATCTCTCAAGGATTATTCCATGTAGGCTCCATTGTGAATCCAAATACATGTAGTCATGCCCTAGGCTGATTTTACATCAGTCCTAAGATAGAGGATGAAACTCCATTAGGGTTCTCACAATTCTCTTTGAAAGTGCCCAATCTCATGAGTATTTTAAAATATGATCTTGGACTAAACAACAACTAACAATAGCAGGTGGTCCTTTCTTCTTAAGAATAATTGTTATTTGGAACTCAGTCCTTGAATGAGTATTTTATTGATTGAATCTTATTCCCACTCCTTTATTCTCTCTCCATTATTTTATTCTTCAAACACACACAATAGTAGTTGATGAAAAGGAAGGCATTAAGAATTTATATATTGAGTGCTGACTTATTTGAAATTGTGTTTTATGGTGGTAACATACTAACTATGTTCTTTCTATGAAATATCCTATATCTTAGTTCATACATCACTAGATCTAGGTCTTATCATAGCCAAATAGTGGTTTCACCCTTGTAATTCCACAAAATTCCTAGGCTCAATAGACCTAGACCTACCATAGTTCCAACTATCTTATCTTATCAATCTCTCCAAAAAAAACCACCCAAGATGGCTTGGTTAGTTGGCTCATCCATTAACATCCCAAGAATTATATATGACTTACCTAGAAACCCTAAGAAATATCTTCCTTATTTCACTATTAGTGTAGGATATACTGATTAAGAGCATGTGACATATTACAAGACCACCATAAGGCTCTTAAATGTATAAATATAATATGTAGTGTGCAATATTTTCCCATTCATGTTGATGGAATTAGTATATGATTAGTTTCTCAACCTCCCTAAGGAATTGATCCCCAGTTAGGACCATTTTAGTATTACTTTCCTCACCTAATTTGGTTAAGTGATCAACCCTAGTGTTTTATACCAGTAATATATCTATGTTAATGAAAATATAATGAGCCTATTAATAACTTTAACATTATATTTAAAAATATGTATAGTTATGTTACCTTGATCTACCAATCTAATCCCTAACTAGCACTTGAAATGTATGAAAATGCCTTGGACCTTTGGATGGCTATGTTCTTGAGATGAGACCCAATAATAGTGGACATACCCCTATCTTATGTAGGTGACATCAATGTAGACATATATTTGAACCCATAATGTCATATTATGGCCCCCATTCCTAATGTTTTATCAAAAATGTCTATATTGAGCCTCTTGCCCAATGTTAATCATAAAATCTTGATGCTTCAACTTTTCCTTGTAACAAATAAACTCTTAATGAATCATGTTGCACAAAATAAATAAATTGGGTTTTTAACCTAATGAACCATGAAAATACTCCTCAATTGTAGCACCAAGTAACATTGATAGCAGTGAACAATACCTAGACCATACTCTAAGAAACTATAAAGAATGAGTTAGATGACATTTAGCAAAAGATACAAAAAACTCATCAATTATTTCCTTATGATATAAAGATAGATGATCAAATCCAATGTAGAGAGTTCTAGTAATAACTTCACATATCAAATACCAAACAAGAAATACAACTATCCATGTAATCCATTAGAACCTTTTCCCAATAGGTTACTATAAGTTCATATATTTGAGATAGCCCTACCTAACTAGTGTCAAGTGAATAACATGTAATCCCATGGATAACTTGACTCTACGTAGTTATGTTATTCATTTTAAATCTTATAGAAGGAAATGGAAGAGTAAAAGGTTGTCCCAATCACTCAAAATCATCTAATGTAGGCAAATACCCTAGTAGTGTCATGGTGTTAGAAATCATGGAACTAAATATCTAAGAATAAAACAAGATAGAGGAGGGTATTAGTGAGGTGAAATCATTTCAATAGTTATAAAGGAGTAAACAGGCCCTTAGGATAAGCAACCATAACAACCCTTAACTACCTCAACTCTCCCAAATAATGGTATAACCCCACCTGATGAAAATTCTAAGAATGACCCACCACCTCTAAAACCACAAAAACCTAAAGTCCCTATAGAATCCACATATATCCAAAATAAATGGGGAGGCATAATATAGTATAGGACATGAAGAAGATCAAATCCAACATCACACTTCATGTACTTGCTTAGATCATATAGCAACATGATCTTCTACTAAAGTCCTTAACTGAGAAGCTAACTCAACCCACCCATGAAAAATCAAAATAATCACATACCAATGTGATCATTCACAAAAATAAGATGGAAGTGCCTCCCTTAATTTTTATAATCATATTATTTGGAAAGAAACTACATAATTTCCTAGTGGATTCAAGAGCCTCAATGAATGTGAATAGGCATATGTAAGAAGTTAGGGTTAGTCCCTATCAAGCCAGATAAGGTAGTGGTTCAAATATAAAAATCCAAGTTCAAAGTGATAGGTGATCTTCTGAATGTCCACATACAATTGGAATTTAATCCTAGGATTAAAGACTTCATAGACATCTAGGTTGTAGATATTCCCAATTCCTATGGCATGCTCCTTAGTAGAGATTGGTCTAAATCCCTAAATTGGTATATGGCCATAGGCTTATTTCATATGTGGCTACCATGGAGATGGGTATCTAATAAAATTAGGTTAGATAGAGAGACTATCATGAAATACTTGATAAGTAAGTACAATGCCATTAATGATAAAGTGAAATTGGCATCCTTAGACCTATGGATCTACACATTAAGTATGAAACCAAACAAAGACACAACTAATAATCAGTCAAAATTTATAAGCCTATGGCCTCTCTACGTAAATGGGGCATGTTCCAAATAAGGTAGTTGGGTTGGTGTTATACTAATAGATCCCTAAGGTAATAAATACCTAGTGTAATATAGGTTATAATTCCCCTATAGAAATAATCTAACAAAGTGTAAAGTTCTAATATTAGGATTATAATTCATTTTGAAACACAAAAAAAAATAAACTAAGAGGATTTAGAGACTCTAAGTTGGTAGTCAACTAGATCAGGAGTAAATTTAAATGAAAACTATGACACCTTAGAAGTTAGGGACAACCTTAGGAATGAGCTAGACAAGGATGGGATCCTTAATATTCATTGGAATTGGATCCCAAAGGGGATGATTTCATTAAAAAGAGAATTTTATATTTTTAACCCCATGTTCCAAATAATGAATCCTAATTTTGATAACCAAAATGTTGTTTCATTAACCTCAACTCAGTAAAAAAAACATTAGATGGTCAATGTGGGTCCTAACTAGACAGACTCCCAATTGGAGTAGTTGTGAAAACTACTATTGAGATACACAGATGTAATTTATTGGGCCTATAGAGACCTTATGGTATTCAACCTAAAAGTATTACTCATAATATCTCCCTCAAGATATATCAAAAACCATTTTGATAGAGGTAATTACCGGTAAACCTAATCATGGAACCCTTAATACATAAAGAGGTCCATAATTTACTCATTGTTGGGATAATTTTCCTATTTTTCCATGCTCCATGGGCGGCCAACCTAGTACCCATGAAAAATAAAAATGGATAAATATGTCTATGTGTAGACTTTTAGAACTTGAACTAAACCTTAAATAAATACAATTACCCATTACCTTACCTTGATGAATTAATCCAAATGATAAGTGGATCCTAGATGTTGTCCTTTCTAGATGGCTTTTCAAGATACAACTAGGTCTTGGTTAATTTAGAAGACCAGACCAAAACCTTATTCACCATCAAATGGATCTTATTTTCCTACAAGTGAATGCCCTTTGGGTTGATCACTATTGGGGAACCTTTCAAAGAGCAATGGATTTTGATTTCAAAGGACTAATTGGTAAGTGTATAATAATTTATTAAGATGACTTGAATATGTTTTCAAAATATGGTTTAGATCACATACACCACTTGGAGAAAGTGTTTGAAAGGTGTATAAGGTATGATATTTTCTTAAATCCAAATAAGAGTGTGTTTGGTGGAACCAAAGTTAATCTTATCGATCATATGATCATAAATGAAGGTATAACTATCAACCCAGAAAGAGATAAAGGTGTTTCTAAATTACCTTGACCTAATAATAAGAAATAATTCAAATCCTTCTTTGGGAAAATCAATTTTTTTTTGTAAATTCATTTTTCAATTTGTTGAAATTATAAAACCCATAAATTTTATTTTGAAATAGGATGTGAATTTGGAATGGAACATAAAATCAAATAAGTATTTCAAGGATATCAAATATGCCATTGTGTAAGCCCCAATCCTTATCATCCTATACTATACACAAGATTTATACATCTACCCTTTTAGTTCTAAACCCACCATTTTTACATGATTAAACCATATATTAGATGGAGATGAACATATCATTTCTTTCATGAGCACCAATATTAAGTACATGTAACTGAGGTATTATACTCTAGACAAACATCCTATGACTTTGTCAAAGTTGTAAATAAATTTAGACACTACATTCTCAAGAATAAGGTGCATGTTGTCATCCAAAACCAAGTCATCAATAAAATTTTGGGGTAAATAAAATTGGGTGAATGAAAAGGCTAATGGATGATGAGGTTGTAGGAGTATGACTTAGAAATTAAACCATCCATGTTGATTCAAGGATATGGCCTTACCCAAATCATAATTGAGATATACCCAAGGATAATTGTACACCAAATGGACCAAGAGCCGATGCCAGAACTATACTATTATGTGCCAATCATGCATTTATGGATTTATAAAAATAAACCTCTCAAACTCAACCATACATAGAAGAGATCTCTATGGTTGAAGGCTACATGGTATATGCTGAGGAAGGGAATTATCTTCATAAATAATAATGAAGGAGGCTACCTCATATACTTGTCACTAGATGAGGCTAAGTAAGTGATGGAAAGTTTCCATGAAATATTGGGAGCTACTCACCATTTAGAAAACACCACAACACACAAGGTTTTTAGGGTGAGATACTACTAGCCTACTTTATTTACATATGTTTGTATCTGTGTCCAAGTTTTCCATTAGTGTTAAACCTTTAGTAGGAGGGAAACCCACACAATGATGCCACTTCAGCCCATGGTGGAGTCAACACCATTTTCTCAATGGGGGTTGGATTTCATTGGGGTTATCAACCCAAATCATCATATGGCCACAAGTCTATTCTTATGGCCATAAATTATTTTATAGTGTGGTTAAAGGTAGTTATGATGAAGAGAATCACCACTATTGAAGTCATCAAATTCATAAAAAAAACCATAACAACCTAGTTTGGGGTCATAATATCTTTGGTATGTGATCATGGTTCCACATTTCAATCCAAAAATTTTACATATTAGGCCTATGATAATGGTATCATTCTGAGGTTCTCATCTAATCACTATCCACAAGGAAATAGATTGGTAGAATCCACTAATAATAATTTAATAGATGGCATCAATAAATATGTAGGAGAGAAGCACTAGGAGTGTTACTCATTATTTAAGTTCACTTTATAGGTTGACCTCACTAGCTATAAACAATCCCTCAAGATCCCTCCTTTCCTTTTAGTTTATGGATTAAACCCAACCATGTCAATCATTCTTAGACTATTGACTTATAGGTTCATGCAAAAATTCATGGAACCAAATGATAAAGTAAATTCTAGGCTCCTAGATATAATTCAGTTAGAGGAAGCCTAGGATAAATCTATGTTAAGCTTCAATAAGCATCAAGGTACTATCAAATGATGGTTTGATAAGACAGATAAGATTAAAAAATTTATTATCTCTAATTTGCTATTAATTTAGGATAAATCCCATAAAAATAAAGGCCAACACTAAAATTTTTATCCTCTATAGATTATCCCCTATCATATATCCAAAATCCTAGACTAGAATGTCTTTTGCCTCAAGGACTTAGAGGGCAATGATCTACAACTCCCAGTATATTGAGAATTTATGAAGCACTACTTTTCAACTAATCCATCCAATAAAATTTTACAATTAACTCAATGAATTATGGTAATATATATAGTAGGTTAGTTTGTTTTAGTTGTGTGTTTACTTTTTTAGTTGTGTGATTTCATTGTCTATTCTTTCATTTCATTTGTTTGTTTGTGTCGTTTTAGCATTCACCCACCCCAAATATACACCTAATTAGATTTAAGAAGATGAAACCCACTATGATGGATCCTAAAAAAGATGAGTTAGTATCCACTCCAAGTGATTATTGAAGCTCGAAAGGTATTCTCAAGTTTTAAAGGACCAAAGTTGAGTCTTTAATCCAAATGAACTAGGGAAGGTGAGTGAGTCATTTACATTTCATATTTTGAAGCCAATGATTCTCAGATGAACAAGTGGATTTTAGAACATCTCACATACCAGTATAGGCCACCAAGATTCACTTAATATATCTTATAAAATGTGGGACCACTTAATCCAATCAAAAATTGATTGGATATTCAGATCTTCCTCTTCACCCTATCACCCTTAGCTTGGTCCTGAACCCTCAATGGATAAATATTTTTGTAAGGAACCTTGAAAGAAGACTAGAAAATCATGTATAATTTAAATTCTAAGTCTTCCTTGAAATGACCATTTAGGCAATCTCCATCACATCCTTTCCTACCTAGTTACCAGTAGAGCAAGGCCTTAAATAGGACCATAAGTATCTTTATCAAGGTTATGGACACCTAGCTAGTAATACATCAATTCCCATGGCATTCCCTTCCAAGCCATGAAATCATTAATTCCCTCAAATAAATCTAATGCTTAGTTCAATTACTTGAGTGAAGTCTATGATTGGATAGGTTAATTGAAAATCACTTCTTACACACACTACTTGTATTCTATAGGATAAAAACTTATTATGTCACTTCATATTACATGAATTTAGTGCCTTATTTTTTAATATATCTAAATATCTCTCTTGTAGTCTATGTTTTGTGAAGGAATGGAGGATTAACAAGTTTTTGTTTTAAGTGCTTGTCACCACTTCCCCGTAGAAGTCACCATTTTTTGTGGCCAACATGCCCCATTTTCATAAGAAATGGGGTACCCCACTTTCAAAACATGAAACTAGAGTTACTAGACTCATTCTTTCATTTTGGTTAACTATGTCTATGTCAAATCTTTGAAGTCCCATGTTGTCCTAGTTTTTCTTGAGAAAGTGGTATGGATAATGACTATTTGATCCAAATTGTAGGCCTCAAAGGTCTATAAAGGAGAGCAAGGAAAATCTTGTTAGTAATCCATGGTTAGGATAGGATTTATTGCTTTGAATGTTTAAAACACTAAATTTATAGGATTACCCTTACTCAGATATTCTCAGAGTCTTAGTCCTATTCAAAATGTATTAGATACTAGAGTCATACATGGAAATTTAGAGCATATATGGTGGCTAGGTGAGTATTTAATTGGTTGATATTAATTTATCTTTCACTTAGTAATTTTTTATTATTTTTGTAGGTTCATCCATGTGTTTAAATATTATCACTACATAACTTTAGTATATTCAATTAAAGAGTAGTCAGAATTTTCACACAAGAAAAGTTATGAGTAAAAGTTCTAAAGGCTTCATGGTAATTGTCCAACTTTTTGGATCTTCAAAGAGAATGTTCTAAAAAATTTTGAGAAAAAATTCTAAAGGAAAAGTTGGTGAATACCAATTCTAAATAAAATTTTCAAAAATATAATAATGTCCTAATGTAATAATAAAATACCACACAGCCTATGTTAGACATGTCAATCTCCTAGACTTGATAGAGATGACAAAACCTAGGAGATTTGGATGCAATTAGTGAGTACCATCTGGCTTATTATCAAATACATTAGTCTCCTAGTTTTGACAAAAATATTAGAGCCTTGGAGATCTTGATACAATAAATAAGTGCCATACAACCCTAGGTTAGAAGTGGTTAGTACTCTAGCCAATCACCCCATACCAAAGAAGAATGGCCAATCTCTTGAACCTAATAGAGATGTTAGATCCTAAGAAAACCCAACCCAACTAGTGAGTGACAAATCAACTAGAGGTAGAGTGGTCAATATCCTAGTCCTAATAGAGATGTCAGAGCCTAGGAAAGCCTAACCAAATCAAAGAATGTTGTGTGCTCTAAGGGTCATAAGTGATTTGATCTAACCAATGAGATCTCACTATTTTTAGATGTGTTAGTCTCCTAATTTGATAGATATGTTAGATCTTGGGAGAGCTCAACATAATAAGGAAACACCACACAACCTATTATCAGAATAGTTGTTCTCCTTTTATTTGATACATGTGTTAGAGCCCAAGAGAGTCCAACATATCACATGACATGTGGCATAACTGAGTAGTTTAGTATGTGGGACCATAAAGGCCCTAATAGGGACATGATGAAGTATAGGTATAATTTTAGGGACTAAAATAAGGATGAAAAATGTCCCTAGCTGACATCTCATCCCTACCAAGGGTATAACAATGAAGTGTTAGGATATGCCTAGGTATTAACTATTGATATGAGGACCAATCATGAGGTGATAAGGGGTGAGAATGTGGATCTATCAAGAGGATTTAAGGATGAGTTGGATGTGTACATACCTCACTCTAGACACTAATGAAGTGGGGAACTAGAACCCAATTGGATAATTTAAAAAGTTACATCACCTTTACTAGATCTAGTAAGTGGTGTGTAATCATATGCTCCAAATTTAACTGTAGATTAGGAAATCAAGTGGAAGATTGAGCCACCCACTCAAATTTTAATCCACAATGAGTGAATTATTAACATACATTAATGTATCAGGGTGAATGTGTATTCCCATAAGTATCCCAAGGAAATATCATTAGCCATTAGATTTTCGTACTCCCAAATTTAGCCTACTTAATTTTTGATCCCCACTTGTTTCAACTACCTCCTCCTTCACATAGATCTCCTCTAAAAAATTTCATCTCACTATAATGGCCAATTCATATTAAACCTCAAATTTTATCCTAAATATATAGACACTTTGTTCTTAAATGTCTTGACCCAATTTAAACATTACAACATAGTATTCAAAGACATCGATCAAGTGTATAAGGAGTCATAAGCATATGATAAGTTCATCATGCATAGGACCATGGCTAAGCCTAAAGTGATCCCCTATGCTGACTTGTTCATTAAGTTAATCCTCACTACCAAGAAAGTGCAAGATAAAAGTCATGATTGGGTCTACTCAGCCAACTCCCAACATAATATTATCAACATCCTATAAATAGCTTAGAAAGCCTATTACAATCTCCTAGAGTTCACCCTTTCATATGACTAAGTAGTGGTGTAGACATGGACTAAATCCTTTTAAATCCATAACATCTTAAAGGGCTATCCTGATAACCTACATGATAAATGGGTGAATAAGGATGATGTAATGCATACATGGTATTCACCTTCAAGGAGTAGGTCTGGATTGGTATGATTATTTTGACCCAGTTGTTCATGGCCCCTAATTCATTTCATGTCAACATATTATGGGTGTCCTTGCTTCACGTGATCCTAGATAGATCTCAAGTCCTCTACCTAGGAGGATTGGTAAATTACAACATGGTCAATGCCATAATAGATGCTCAAGTAGGGGGAGATTTTACATGATGAGTTATCTCATAGACATATTCTATGGGATGATCACTTTCAAGTCATCTAGTTTTCCTGCATGGGTTCTTAGAGGCTCTATGGTTCATGTAGTTTTCTAAAAACTATATGTACACTAGTATATAAACATTATTTAAGATATCTACAATTTTTTATACTAGGTGGTATACAATGTGATCAATGAAGCTCCTATGACTCATCTATGAAATAAAATCATATACTCATTGGCTCTAATCAGAGACTACTAGTATTGTTAGGAGGATGCCATCATTTGAGTCATAGGCATTCTTAGGGAGCCCATCCACTTACCCTATCACATCCCATATTGCCTTTCTAAGATGTAAATTACTTAAAAACTGGTGGAGTGAATTTTAAGACATATTAGTTTCCAAAAAAAGACATGCCCACCTCTTTTGATCATCATCAGACACCATATGCACCACTCTTTCCCCCCACTATAGAAGATGGTGACTAGTTAGGACTCTTTATCCTTGGGAATATTTGATTCATGAGATTGGGACCTAAAAGGCATGATCCAAGCTCATTTATAGAATTTTTCTACTCACCTCAACCTCAATTATGGCTACAAGCTAGAGGATGATGATGAGTTGTATTTAAATGCAAAATATGACTAGGAGGTGCTTGCATAGATTAAGGCCCAATATAAATATAAGGGTAAGAAGATTCATATTGGGCCATACTTAGCCCCCTTTACATCTACTCAACCTTTAAGTGATGTCACCCTAACTCCCCCTATAATTTCTAGGAGAATCTTATAATGGATTCCACCACCCTCTCCCTTGTGAGTAATATCTCCTCTTTCCATGGCTCTACATCCTCCACTTCTAGTAACTCAAACACCTTAGCCCTAACTAAGTCAGACCTATGTGACTCAATGTTAAGTGGCCTAAGCATAGGTGGCTCCTTAGTAGGAACCTCAACCCCAAGACACCCAAGATATGAGGTTTGATATCAATGGTAACCAAGAAATGATCCCAAAGAAGGACCAAAAATAGGCACCAATGCAAGTTTCTCCCCTCACTCCCTCCACTTTCCATCTGCTTCTTATGGTATCACTTAGTTTTCTACCACTTCCATGACCCATTCTATCAGTACCACCTCTACTCCCTATTTCATCCCCTCCACTTTTCATCTAGGTACCCATGGCCTTAGTCATCCCTAGCATCCTACCTTATTATTTCCATTTTTTCCCTCCATTCCCAAACTATAACTTTCTTGGTGACCCCATTGGCCATTATTTAGATTTATGTGCTTATGAGAGCCCCATATTTGCTAACCACCTTAGTTTTTCCAAGATTAGGTACACCCATGTTGACATATCTAATTACTAGGATCATCTCATTAGTTCCTCTAATGACTTAGTAGTAGCCATAATCGACCCCTACAACCCTCACTACCTAGACTCCTACATCTGCATATAAAGTCAATCAAGGCAAAAAGATAAGGAAAAATTGGAAGTTAGCTCATTCTCAACATTTAATATAGGATTTTTTTACTCTAATTCCACCCCTTCTACTAATTTATATGAATCTTCTAACACCAACCTTAATGGCTCCTCTCATAGCTCCCCAACCCCTTTTCAATCACCCTAGGCACTTGGGGATTTGACTTTAATCAAATAATCTCTTACCTTATACTAAAAACCCATATCTTAGGAGTCATCACCCCTCAAGTGGACATGACCTAGAGCTAGTTTCAATCACAAATGTTCCCTTGGGCCTCTCCTTTCATCTTTTTCCCTTTTACCCCTATACCTCCTCCTCTTCGACAACTTTCATATTTCACACCCTCCACTTTTTCCATTCCTCATCCACCTATCACTACCATCTTCACCACCCCATAAATACCTCCCAAAACTTGGGGAATGGTCTTAGTATCATAGGTACTAGAGATGATGATGAAAGGAACCCTATAAATGTAGTGGGATTTTGACCATACCAAGGGGAGTATGCAAAAAATACTCACCCTTAAATTTTATGAAACAAGGAAAATTATGTTTTGGAAGACCCAATATGACTTTTTATCTCTCACCAAGGTAAGGAATCCTATGGGAGAAGAAAATATGGTAGAAGACCCACTCTCAATTCTCTAGGTGACACATGACATGTTAAATAAGTTTCTTGAGTACATGTAGATCTAGGTCTAAACTATTGAGTTAAAGTTAAAGATATCCTTCCCTAATAGGTTAATTTTTAATGTTAAGGATGCCCTCATATAAAAAAATTTAACTCTGGAGAAGGTGGTAAGTATTATGGTAGAGACCCAGGTGCTCATTTAGTAGACTGAGGCCTATTTAGAGAGGATTGTTGTAGTTGATGAGAACTAGCAAAAGCTAACTATTTTAAATAATAAACGCATGTTCCTATAGCTAAAATTAATTCCCACTTTAATATCAATCTTATATCAGACTACACTAGGACCATGAACGCTGGTATGGAGGAGTGGCTTGGCTTAGCCTAAATGGTAATGGGACCCCTAGAAGATGGTAGGAAGAATATATTGGATTATTTCAAAGAAGTCAATATGTCAATGTTGTTCCACCCAAATGGCACTCTACTAGATATGGATGAATTTGGACTCCACCTAGGTCACTTTAACTAAGTCATGAAGGAAAAGGTGGCCAAGGAGAACAAAGAGGGAGCTCAGTTGGTTTTTGATATTTTGACCCAATCCACAATGAGCATCATCTAGGTTTCTTAAGTCTAGGTGTGTATATAGGCTCCCCTCTTAGTATATCAAAAGACTCATAGCCTAATTAGATACAATATTTATGGAGCCTATGTTAAACCTCATCAAGTTAGACTAGGCATTTAACCTCATGGTAGCTACACTGAATGCCAAGGAAGCAAAGTCAAAACAATTGGGAGCTAACTCATTTGTTCTACATCTACATATCAATTCAATGGTCCCCTAAAAAAAATTTTGGGGAATGTGAAGGATATTTTCTCATTTTTTTTGAATTATGCATTTATAACTACTAGGAGTGTCCATCATGGCCTAGGATGAGAATCTCCCACTATTTGGGGGTGAATCCCATCCTTATCTATAATTATGTAACTACATTATAATTTTAGGGTCAACAAGTTTTTAGCTCAAAAGTGTTGTCAGAATCAAGCCAATATTTCACCTGTGATTTCCTTCACCATTTTGAATTATAGAGAGTTGGCCATGATCAATACCTTTGTAATAGAACTAGTTATTTTAATGAATGCAATTTCAACTTTTGTGTAATGCATGTTGTGTTTATCAAAGTATCTCTCATTTTAGTATTAAATGAATGTCAGTGCTCATATAAATTTTTTAAGGCTCTATCATTTTATGAATGCAATGATAATGATGTGCATGCCTATTGTAACCTCTTTTTGAACTCCTTTCATTTTATTTACAATACTAATAACATGTGTGTTAGCCTGTAAGTTATCTTGAAATTACATGTGTTATTTATTGTGGACTTTTAGTATTGGTATTTAGTGAGGATTAACAAATTAATCATTCCTCACTACATCCCTAGAATCTTCCCATTGTGTTGTAATATATTTAAAATATTTGGTGGGACTCAACACATAGTGGCATAAATGTGGTAGATGATTTATCTTGATTATTGAAGCATTATTCTCATCTTGAGTTGGAAACACTCTTTCATACCTTATTCTACCCTTTTTTCATGTTTATTTTGTAAATTGAACTACCCCTTCCCTTTCATTTATAAAATGGTAAATCAAATTGCATGAACATTAGTAATGACTCAAATAACTCAATGATCTACTCTTAGCCATTAGGATTGAACCCCCAGTAGTGGCATTACATCTCTAAGATATTACTCCACTTAGGGTCCATTATGAAATCAAATACCTAAAACCATGCCCCAAGATAATTTCACATTAGTCCTAAAATAGAGGACAAAATCCCATTAGTGTTCTCACTATTCTCTTTTAAAATACTCAATCTCATGATTATTTTTGAACAAGATCCTAGACCAAACAACAAGTTCTATTTTATTTAAATATAGTAATCCAAAATAAGGTGAAGCATATTGGTGAACCCAATATTTATCTTGTTCACTAAGGTTTCATTTCACCTTCTTAGGGTTTCAAATTTATATCTTAGGCTATCAAAATGAATTTATAATTTCTACTCATCATACATGTAAATCTAAAACTTAACTATTTATCCCTAGGGTTTCACACTCATTTTCCTATTAGGATTCCTCTCCTAGGCTTTTGAATTATCCTCCTACATGTTCAGCTCATATCTGATTCAAAAAACTCTCTTTTTAAAATTATTATAGTTTTTTTAGTTATATTTGTGGAATAAAAAATAATTTTGGTTCACTAAAACTACACATGTATTTTTTTAAATAAGAGTTTTACTATTTTTAGTAAATTAGGACTAGAGTTAAATAGTACATATATTTTCAAAATAATTTATGGGTATTATTTATCTACTTATTTTTATCAAAACCCTATTTTTTCCAAAAAAAAATCATTATTTTCTTATAGTGGTTGGTTCTTTATTTGACCCATGTCAAGTCATCTTTTTTGCATATACACACCTTTAGGGTTTTATTCTCTCTTAAAGGTTTCATATTTATTTGGTAATGGGGTTAAAATCTAAGTTGTTTCCCCTTTTAAAATTCAAGGTTGTGATAGATACCATCCCTTCCTTATTGTAGAGGTTCATGATATCACTATCTCAAGAAGTAGGATGCCTCCTCCTAGTGAATATTGTATGAACATCCAATCTTCCAAACATATGAAATTTAATGTGTCTAATGAATATATCCATGATCAAATTATTATTATGATGAATTCAATATAGGATTTAAAAATTAAAATGCAAACCTTATGTGTAAATATTACATCACTTGAGGATAAACCAAGAATCCTAAACATACTAGTGTCAATTACATTTTTACCTCTCTAATCAAGAATTTTGTCCCTTAAGATATTCCATCTCAATTATGGGTTCAAAAATAGAATACATATACAACTAAAGGCTTAATAATTTTTCATAAGGTTAACAAGACTCCAAGTGAAATTTTAAAAAATATTTTTTTAATTGATAAGGTGAAACTCATGTTTTATAGTGATCCTAAAACCCTAATGTTCAATAAGTAAACATAAAATACCATCCAATAAATAGTAATGAAATAAGCCATGTGGGCCAACCAACAACACTAGACTTCAACCAAAATCTCATAAAAACCCCAGACCCAACGCACAATAAAATATGACAAAAGGAAATATAATAAGAAAATATACCCTTAAGGTTCCTCAGAGCCTTCTTAATTCTCCACCATTATAAGCTCTCTCATGTTCCTATTAATGGATATGCTTCTAAATAAATTCATCACATTTCCTCTTATGTGTCCTCTAAGAATATCCAAATACTATTTTTCCTATCATATAATGTATGGACATCATATGAACAAGTGTTGGGATCTAAAAATAAGATAATAAGATCTTAGTGGTATTGGTTACCTTACATTAGATACATCTATTAAAGAACCACCAAACTCAATTACAGATTCTACAATTGAGAAACCTATCCAAACTATGGTTAGATATTATAGTGAATAATTACAAAACTAACATTTGTATAGGGAGCAATTATAAAGGGAATAGTTATTAAATGGGAAATTATATAAATAGCAGTTAACCAAATAAAAGTTACAACAATAAAATTTACAACAATAAAAGTTACATCAAGAAAAGTTACATTGAGAAGAATTACAAAAGGAAAAGTTATAAAAATAGAAGTTACAAAAAAATAATTTAAAAAAATGAAAGAAGGGAAAGAAGATCATGGAACTTATCAATAAGGAAGATAAGTATAAAACTAAAAGTAGAACCAAGGAAGTCTACAGAGAAGGCCCAAGAAAAAGGACCAAATGAAACATGAAGAAGATAGAATCCAATGTGAAATGGAATAAAGTTGACATCACCACTTCAAATATTAAATCCCATAATGTATTATGTATAAACACAAAGCTTTGGAGGAATCATATGACTAGATTTTTCATTGTGTTTTCCTTATTTCTCCTTACTGAACTTTGTCTGAGGTTTTGTTGAAGTTTAGATGAATTTTATGGGTTTTTTATTTGCCTCTAATTATAGGCTGGTCTCTTAAATTTTTTTTGTTTTAGATTTAAATCTTCATACTTTGTAATTTTAAGGTTATGGGATCATATTAAAACCTACACTTTTACCACTATCCAAAAAAAAGTTTAAAAAAATAAATTTACAAAATTAAACATAGGCTAAAAATAAATAGTGCCTAAGAAAGAGGTGCCTAAAAATACATTCAAAATAAATATACATTTAGGTTGACTAATAATATAAGTATGGGTTAAAAGGGGGAAACTAAAATTAAATCTTTGTATCTGGAGCCATTGATTTAGCCCTTATATAGACATTAAGAACTCACCAATGTTGCAATTATAAACTTTTATGAAATAAATGTATGTAACATGACAGTTCACAAATCTCATGGATATGACATCAAATAATTAAATTAGGATACTTCAGTGAAGGTATGAATTTTATCCATTATGTTACCTAAAACTCTTGGTCCTAAATCATTTAATTTTTTATTTAATATTGATCCTACATTAGATTGATACAATGTTATACTAGGAAGGTCATGGCTTAGGTCAATGGAGGAAACACTTGATAAGAATCATGGCTATGTTACATTTGATCATGCATGTGAAACTATTTCCATTTCTAGAGACAAATCACCTTATAATAAATAAAATAAAGTGGAAACCATTTCTTCAATCAAAACTAAAGTAATGATATTAATTATTATGTGAAGTCAAATAAGATGCAAGATCTTTATAATCAGGGATATATTCAAGAACAAGAACAAACAAAAAATTATCCCTATATATACACCACAACCAAATTTATTATTAAGTTATTGATATGGAAGGTTAGTATGAAATATAATATTAATATGATCAACTTAATGGCATAAGTTAAGAGCTTCATATTCTAAATGATGATACAATAGAGGACTAGGTAGATAATGAACATGAATGGTGGTTGCAAGATATATAACCTATTGAATAATATCTCATTTTTTTACTCCTTCTTTATCTATAACACAATCCATTGTATATAGTTTATTCATCATTTTATTGATTTATTATTCACTCTATTATTTTATCTTGATATACATGTGTACATATTGTTTTTACATTGGTCAATCTTCAATACCCTCCCTTTTCTATTGATATGGTGTTTCTACCATTTGGTCCTTTTCCTTTTTATTTTTCATCCTCATCTAAACATATGTATCATATATTATATGATGATACATCCTTGATAGTGGTCTATTCCTTCTTCTCATTCTTTGTAGTATATTACTTTATCACCTTAATACATCGATTGTATGTGTTTGATAATGTTAAAAATTACATTAATCTTACATTATAACATTAACTTATGCCTACATATCCTGACATGAGAACATACCTTGATTATTTCCCATTGGAGGCATGCCTACTCTTATCACCACATACTCTTTTGAGTTATAATGTGTGGATTATTATATACAGTAGGACCATATTTTATACCTTTATTTCCTTGAATCTTTTTGCCACTAAAATTGGTACTTATTATGCCTTCACATATGTTATGGATTATTAAAATCCATTCCATTATTATATTTATGGATACTTTCCACTTAGCCTTACTTAACTCTGTGTGTGTGTGTGTGTGTGTGTGTGTGTGTGTGTGTGTGTGTGTGTGTGTGTGTGTGTGTGAGAGAGAGAGAGAGAGAGAGAGAGAGAGAGAGAGTGTGTGTGTGTGTGTGTGTGTGTGTGTGTGAGAGAGAGAGAGAGAGAGAGAGAGAGAGAGAGAGAGAGAGAGAGAAAGTTTCAAAAATTCAAAAATAGGACCTAATCATAAATTTTATTTGATAGTTATTGAATTAATTTATGTTATTTATCACATGTCTATAGTATTACATATAATTTTTATACACACATACATTTCATGGTATCCATGAGTGAGATGAAATACATACAAGATATACATGGTATATGTATGTATAGATGTGGGACATTCCTACACCTAGAGTCCATGTCAATGTTGGGTGAATATCATTTCTTAATGACATTTCAATTTATCATGTTAGTATAAATTTAATTTTTACATATGACTTTCTCTTGTTTATATTATCAGTATGGATACATTTCATGGATATGATACTTTGATATGTTATGATATTAACATGGATTGATGGTGTATACTATATTGACTTGTTATATGATTAAATTTTTATATTTAATTTATTATATACCAATAATTAATTATGTCTTGTGTGGCTCTTTACTTATTATGTGTCATTACTTGATTGAATTCATCATTATATGGCTCTTTCTTTGTGTGGTCATTGCCTTAGTATATGATTTTTTTTTATTTAGTGTAACATTGTATAACTATATATTTGTGTGGATATTGCCTTATTATGTGACATATTTTGATTGAGTGTGCCATTTCATGATTTTTTGTTTATGTCTTTCTTTCCTTATTTGATTATTTTTTCTCATTGTTTAACATTTTTTTATCATTATGTGACTTCTTTATTCATTATATGTTAGTCCTTACTTGATTGACTTTGATACTCATAGTGTAGCATTGATTTTTCATTATGTTTGGATCTTAACTTATCTTACATTATGTGTTCATTTAGTGTATTATGTGTACCTATTCTTCTACATGAATTTGAGTGTTATTGTGTGCCATCATGGCCATGACATTATGTGCTTATGTGTGGATACATATAATATTTTATAATAATAGTTTGGTTCCATGATACAAGTCATGCACCTTTTACTTGTGTATTATGATATAAACTATATCATTCACCTTTTTGTGTAGATTACTATCCATTTTGGCATGATAACCCCAAATATAAAATTATTTAGAGGAAATCTAAGTACACAAATTTTTTTGCAGTGCAACATTTTATGAGAAATATAATGATGATTCAATGGTCTCCATTAAAACATGCTCAGACCTAGTCCTATCCTTTTTTCTAGTATTATACCTTTTATAGGCCTTTACAAACCTAAAAGTTTTAATTTTTTTGAATATTTTCCCTCCAATTTTAATAACTTATAATCCATTTTAAACCACCATAGTGATTCTGAAAACTACCTAACATTTCATAGAAACACTAAGGTAATTTTTTAAACCACCATAGTGATTTTGAAACCACCATTTTCACAGAGCATTAATTTCATCACCATTAAAATATTTTAAAATTGATGCTTGTGACTTAATTTTTCGTGCATTTTTATTGTTTTTGGTTGTGTTTTTTATTGTATTTTCTTGTATTCACTTTATTTATTTCCAAATATAACTTTAGTCTTTATTATGTCAATATACACCACCTCTCAGTTAAGTCTAACAATAACACTTACTAGATAACAATTCAAATATACAAGTGCTACAAGATTATAGCAGAGAAACATGTGGGAACATTAATCATGATTATAAAAATGCTTAATTTTACTTTGTTTCATGATAATGACATGAATTTTAAACTCAATGGTGTAATAAGTCATCTCAAAAAGGCTTATTCTAATGATAGGGGAATAAAATAAAACATTAGAATTTTGATGTGCCACTTAGCCCATGACATCCCTCAACATAGTTTTAGAAACAAAAATAATATCATGGGGGAGATAGGGACCATTATGAACCAATATCCTGCACTAAAGTCTAAGCCAATCATAAATTTTAGAGGAAGTTGTGGAAGGGAGGTTTAATTGAGTTCATGATAAGGATAGAAGGGCATAATGAAATTATTTTTAGATATTTTGTGATATGATGGAAGCAATAACATGTGACCTTTAGGGGGGCTACTATGGATGTTTATGAGGAACTCATAGGGGAAGTTACTGGCATGAGATACAAGAGCACTAAGGTCTTCAAAGATAAATGATGAAATTAGGATCTAATGCAAGCATTCTTCCAGATAGATATAGTCTACCATGTGGACAAGAAGGGTTTCCTAATGGTTGACCTTCCATGGAGATGGCCTAAAGTCTAATTGTAATAAATGTGTTACCTTACTCTTGAATTAAAATTCACCCATATTCTCTCACATCAATTTTTATTGTTGAACCACTTCACAGGTCATAGGATTAGCCTACCATATTATTTACTCATATTTATTGAAGCCACAGTCCTAAATTTTTAGGTAAAACTCTCTATTGATATAATCCATCAAGGATTAATCTTTATTTTCACCAAATAGGCAACCCCTATGAAAAATCAATAAATCCACATGGTGAAAAGTAGCAGAGGAAATTCTCTAACAAGGGAATTATTATAGAGGGTAGAAAAAGTGAGGCCTCCCCTTTCACCTACCTAGCTCATCCACAAGAGGGAGGAAAGAAGGAAAAGATAAAGGCTCATGATCCATCTACCTTAGAGAGTAGTTCTAGTAATAAATTTAATAGGTCATGGAGAACCCTAATTTCAAACTCCATGAGCTTAAGGTGGTAGAGGTCTATAGGAGGGATGAGGACCTAACCAAGATTTTTGAGGGCCTTAGGCAAAAGCTGATGGAGTTCCATGAAAACTTTTAGAGATTGGATAGGTAGATGGTTTCATATGTGGAACAATGGAATAATCTTAAATAATAATTTTTTGAGTTGAGGGAAGGGATTGGGTAATAGTATACAGAGGAAGGGATAAGCCTAATGGAACCCTTAAATGCAAGGAAATAATCACCATCACCCCATTGGGTCGTATAACAAAGAAAGGAAAACCATTGGTGGAAAAAAATAGAGGCACAATAGAATAAATCAAAAACATGGTGGAAGGATATGGGTCTAAATAAATAGGTATGTTGAGTATAAACACAAAGAAATTAGTGGGTAGTAGTAGGAAGGAAAATCAAATTGAGGAAGTATAGCATGGGGTTGTGTCTATTTGTTTTGGTCTAGGTCTCTATTTACTAGGTTTTTACTAAAATTTTACATACTTTAAGCTATATTTTACTTTTTTCTTCTTGTCTTGTTTATATTTTCATATTAAATTATGATTTTTAGGTCCTTGTAAAACCTAAATTTAGCTAATCAAATGAAAAATTTAGTTAACTCTAAGTCACAAATTCTATCCTTCTTTACAAGTGTTTAAATTTTAAATCAATTTTAAAGTTCTTCAAAAAAAATCATTATAAAGTGAATATTACAAGTTTTCACAAAGCCATAACCATCCTTTTATTGTTTTTAAAAACTTAGCCTTAGATTATAGTCATTTTCTAGTCATTTTGCACAAGTTGAAGAAGGGAGATCATGAGTTTTCAATCAGTACCTTATTTTTCATTATAAATTAGCCATAATTTATTTATTTTATTCCTCTATATTATTTTTATTCTTATTAAATAGTTCCAAGGTCACCATTGAGCAACATACAAAGGAGCTAGCTACTTGAGGATTAAATATTCACACCAACTACTTCTTCTCCTCCAATTGATCTCAACATTGGTCAAGTTGGAGGATTTAATTTATATATATTTTATTTATTTTTTAATTAAATTAATATTATTATTTATTTAAATAATTTTTCATTTGAAATTTTTATTCATAAAAACTCCAAAAAAAAAGTTTCTTCTCTATGTCTTTGCATTAGAAATGTAGTTTTATTATTTTAGTTGTATTCAAGCATCACAAATCTCAAGGTGAAGTAGTATTTTAATTATATATAAGATATATTAGGTGAATTTTCTCATTATTTATAGGTAAAAAAATCCATTTTTTTAAGCTCTCATAGCACACATTCATAGACAAACATCAACAAACTTGCATACACCAAAATCTATGAAAATTAAAAGGAAAGTTTTCATCCAAATATTATTTTTTTAATTTTCATAACAAATAAATTAATTATAATCAAATAATAATAATTATATATTTTCACCTTTACAATTACATATCATTTATTTTCATACAAAACAATCCAAAACCCCTCAAAACTTACATACTAGATTGCACACACGGACTAGATCTTGACAACTTAGAGGTTGAATTTACTTGCATAAAATCTAAATTTTAGACATAATTTTACATTTTCATATTAAATATTCAAATTATAATTATATTTTATTTTATTTTATTTAAAAATTCAAAAACAAAAGCATTTATTTTAATGCATGTAGGTGAAATTACGCACTCATAAAAGCCAAAAAAATCTAAAAATTAACAATTGCATTATTAAATGAATTTTCACTTTTAAATTGAATTGTATTATAAAAATACCAATAAATTAATAAAAAATAAAAAATATATTTCATTTCCTTTATTTCCCAGCATTTTGATTCAATCAAATAGTGTATTTTTCTTTCCATTTTTAAAATCCTTCCTAAAAACCAAAAATAAACATAAACCAAAAACTTGTCAAAACAAGCACAAGTACAAACCTTGCTTCAAATCCTTAAAATCATAAATTACATTATAAAATACTAAATAAAAATAAGCTACATGTTTCAACATTTAATACAAATGTTGTTTCACTCTAGTATGATGTTCCTACTATGATCTCATCATCATAAATTAGACACATTTCCCAAAGTACTAGATCTCATACCAACTAGTAATATTTAGATTGACATTGATTCAAAACTTAGACTTAAACTTTTCCATTACATCCCTCTCCCAAATTTTATCATCATTAAACTTAATGATCTTGATGATTAAGACCACTCAATAGAATCCCTAGTAGTGACACCCCTTTGTATCCTAGCATTCCAAATCAACAATATTCATATTTGAGTCTTCCCTTTTACTTTATTTATCCTCAAGAATAACCTCATCATATATATTTATATTTTTGAATTAAATTTACTAACCATATCCAACCTAATAGATCTAACCAAATATTAAGGGTTATTCAACTTAATTTTTCATATTTTCCAAAGCCTAGTATCAAACAAATACTTTATTACATTATCCTTATCCATTCTAAGGTTTCTTAGAATTACATGTCTTCATATTTCACAACATTAAAATATTAGTATCACACAAGTTTTTCTATTTTGTTATCACCATGAGCATCCTTTTCCACCTATCACTTGAGACCTTACTTCCATACCTCAACCCAGCCAACCAACTCTTTTATCCCTTCTATTCCAAATCCCTAAACCACATCAACCCAACTAACCAAATTACTAGACCATTTATATCATTATCTATTCATTTTTATCTCAACTAGACCTCAATAATTTTATTACATGAAGGTTAGATTATTTATTTCTAAGTCTACAAAAATTTGTTAACCCAACATGAAAAGATTCTATTTTTGTGTAATCCTCTTTTTTTATTTCATCCAGACATTTCCTCTCTTTAATTTATTATGTGGTTAAATATATACCCCTTGAATATGTCTGGGCAAGAATTTAAGAGAAATTTTTACCTTGAAACATATAAAATGAGACATAATGTTCTATATGAAGACACCTTCTTTAGTTGGAATAGTAACTCCACTTAAAACATGAAGAACCAATTTAAAAATTCTTAATCTTAAAACTTAAAAACTATGTATAATGTAGTGATTTAATAACTATGGGATCCTTCTAAAACCATTAGTAACTACCAATATTATAATAACATGACCTTCACTGCTAGAGATGGGATCTACCCATAGACTGTAACTAAACCCCATATTAGTTTGTAAATCCTAGATACATAAATCATGGGAAATTTTGACTAATATATCAAAAGAATATATTTTATAGAGGATGGGCTAAGTAGAATATAATCACCCCCTCCAAAAAGAGATTAAAAAACCTCTATCATGCATGAGTAACCTATAATAACACATCTTAAGCAATCTAACACAAACCAATTCATTACTATCGAGCAATCCTTCCCTCCCAAACCTTCCATAAATGAGGTTCCCATATCTAATGCCAATTATTCACTAAATAAGCTCATACCCACATTAGTGGGTTTCATTAGAGATATATAAAGGAACCATTCCCATCTTCAAACTAATGGAATTTTCTCAAATCCAAACAACCAAGATTATTCCCCTTTTACACACATATGTGCAATAACTTATCAATAGCCATAGTATTAATATAACAAACCTCCCCTTGGCTATGTACCAAGCCAAAACGCTAGGGAAATATTTAATTATGGAGTTCCTAACCCCAACCATCAGAATTCCATCCTTATTATCAACATCCTACTCAAATTATGGTTGGAGGATCATTTTCATATGTTTCTCTAAACAACATGGTGACCAACACACCACCATTCATTACTACTCCTAAATACATGCCAACCAATGTGCCTCTCATGTATGATCTACCATTGTAAGTTCCAATTACAACTCATTATTCTCACTCTTTACCACCATACTACCAAATGTTCTCTAAGTCTACCCAACTATATAACTACTTTCCATCATATAACTCTTCATCTTACCAACCCAAAACACATCCTTATAGTATTTTTATACCCACATCATCTCTATCCTCTCTCCCTCATGGTCACATGAGAATTCTTTTGGAATATTTTAGTGTCATGGGTACCTACGTAAAATATTTGAAATAATCGATGTACAATAGTGCCCTGCATATGGACTAGATGAAAATGTGTGATCTCTTTCTACACTCTCTCAATAAGGAAATGAGATAACATTTTAAATAATTTCCATATATGTCCTATGAATAAACACTTGAGAGTGATATTATAATAGATTAAATGGACATTAATAATTATTTTAGAGTTTATGGATCTAATGAGTGAATAATCTCCCCTAATAAAAGAAATGGGGTTATCAAAATTCAAATGAAAATAACCCCAATAACCAAGGCCCAAGGTTTATTATTATAAACCTCAAATCCACTACAGATAGTGTGATGGATTAGGCTAAACACACATACTTATAAAATAAAAACCAAAATCAACCCATAAATAATAATAATAATAATGTAAATATAAAAATGTGGGTATGAGGAACCAAACCATTTTCATGTTGTTAATGTGGTGTATTTAAACCATCCTCTACATAGGTAAAATAAATTTTAGAACCAATTTTAGAATAACTTTCAATTTTTTGACCAAAACTAACAATTCCAAAACCAATGCTTTTACCAAAAAAACAACTCATAAATATTTGGTCAATAAAACCAAAACCCAATACCTAGGGATTAAATTCCAAATGTATATTATCTTTTCCATAGATTATTTTCTCATGATACACATTATTTCAAGGATTATTTAAAAAAATCCAAAGACTTCTCAAAGACCAATGACTAGGAAACTTAAATGTTTGGTGGGTAATTCTCCTTTTATTAAAAAATTTAGAAAACTTTATTTGCAAGGTTAAATATAAAATTATATAAAGAATTAAATTCTTGTAAATTTTTATGTTATTTAAATTTTTAATAATATATTTCTTGAATAAACTATTAATGTTATTTTTGCCTCATTAACACTGAAACTACTAACCTAGTATATTTTTTCTTGCACTCTACATTTTTTACCTTCATAGGAGATATCTATGAATATAGAAGGTGTGTAAATGGGATCAAATTTATCATATTTTTAGCTAACTTATCTATGGAACACTTTGAAACTAGGGGTTTATATTATTATCTATTAAAACTAGTGATGTGATATATTTGTTGATGATACTAATGCTAAATTGTCCTATAGAGGTGAATAACTTGATAAGTTTATAAATATTTTAAATGGTATAATGAATAAAATCCAACTTAATATGGAGAAATAATAAAATAACAAATTAATGTTCCTATATGTCCTTATATCTAAAATTTTATATGGATCATTAGCCCATAATTTTTATATAAAAATGACTCGTATAGACCTTTACCTTCAAGTGTACTCTCATTATCACCCTTGCCAAAAATGGTTATCCTTAATTTGTTAGCATCACTTTCTAATAATATATAAGACCTTAAACATTTTAATAAATAAAAAATTCACCTTTTTTAGGTCTTAGTGGATAATGGATACCATATAAGGGATATTGAAAGGTAATTCTATAAAGTCAAGGCTCATAGTCATAATCATAATTTTAAACTAGAATGACATAGGATTATCATTTTATATTTAAAAGGAGTAAGATATTATCTAAAATTTCAAACTACCTTCAAACCCCTTAATACCATTTGAACCTCACTTGAATTTGTAAAGGACCCTTTGAGTACCAATAAACAAAAGGGTTCTTACCTTATTATGTGTTATTATCAAAAACCCTGCATAGGTAAAAGAGGCATATCCTTCAAAACCAAACTTAAGGAAAATTTTAGAGACATTAATAACTCTTGTATAAAAATAATTACCGTTTCTATGAATTCTCATAATACAAAACACCAAATGTGAATTAATGAAGCTAAATAAATTGTTAAATAAGATGATTATTGGAAAATGAAAATTAGGGAATCCATCAAGATTTAAAATTACTAGTTAATCTTAATTTTGATCATGGGCTTAGAATTATAAATTATTGGAAACATATTTTTAAAAATTTAGGTGTGAGAGACTCAACCCTCACATAATAAATGGTAAATTCTTCTTTATTTATTACTATTTATTTAGTAAATCTAGGTTTATTAGTCAAATTCATTCCTTTTCTCATTATTAAATAGCGTCATTTGTTAGTTAATATTTTATTTATTTTAATTTTTTATTGTATTTATGTATTCAATGTTCTTTTTTTTTTCTTTAATACCATACAATTAATGACAAACCTTGGTTTTTATTTCTACGGAGTATGTTTTATTTTTTATTTCACTCCCTGATGATGAGTACACATACGATACTTAAAACATTGGACATAATTTCTAACAACATGATAATTCATAAAACCTCGTATCCTAATAATTTACATCATGATAATCTACATAATTTCACTTCATAGACATGTTTCTAGGTAATTTTAATGTAAACCCACAAGCCTCATCAACATTCATGTGTGCTAAAAAAATCCAATTTATGCATATACCAAAACCAATTTCCTAACCACCAACAACATAATTTCTAAACCAAACACTATGATTATTAAACTAACCAACCTTTGGAAACTATAACCCATGACACTAAAGCTTCCACTTAAACACCAATTAACCTTGACATGGATCCCAAATTGGGATGTTAAGGGGAAAATATAATGATATGCATCATGAAATTATAAATATATGAGGATGTGAATGTCATCACTCACATAAGGGAGTACCAACCAATAACTCCCCTTTCTGTAAACATCTTAGAAACTAATATTATAATCAATCCTAGTCCCATGGGAAACTATGATCTAGTTATTGATCTTATAAATATGTTTTCCCACATTTCCTTTATGGACCTTCTTAAAATATAACCTACCCATCATTAAACACTAATTTATACCTTTTTATTAGTGCATCTACATAGAATCATGGTGTCATCCCAAGCCCAGATTAACCATATTGACATTGATATGTATCCACCAAGGAAAAGCTTAAGAGACATTATCTACTTTGTTTACCTGGAGAGTCTTTCCCTAGATGTAAAAATTGCTAGGATTTGGGATCCATCCTTGTATTTTCAAGGTAATATTTATAACAACTATGTGAAGAGAACAATGGTTGATTATGGGGAATCTATCAATATACTCCCATTTTCATTATTCTAGAAGATTGACTATGGAAAACTAATTTCTTCACAACTAAAAACACCTTACTAGGCTATGACAACCTTAACTCCACATCTATTAGGACCATTGTACTTCTTGTGACTTTAGGCCCCAAGACTGTGTTAACAAATATTTATGTGATAGATATAAAAACTATAGCATGATCCTAGGGAGGCCTTGGATCAACATGATGTAATCCTTTCTACAATGATCCAAGAAATCAAGTTATTTTATATATGAAAGGCCTTTATCACTTAGATGGATCCTAATCACTTTGATTCTCTCTAATACAACCCCAAGAAAATAACAACACTTCACATCGATTATCACTTACATAGTAATAGTGTAGTGAATCCTTCACCTTCATCAAAATATAAGGAACCCATAACAACCACAATGTGTAACTCAAAGTCAATAAATTAGAGGTCCAAAGCTTTGTTAACTGAAAAATTTAAGGAAATGGGGTTTAAAACAATGGAAAAAGTGAGTTTATAAAATCTTTTAACACCACCAACCATCTCAACTAAGTCTAATGTTACAATTATTAGCATCCTAGAAAATGATAAGCCCATCACACTCCCTTTCAACCTATGAGGAGTAGGAACCTATAACCTTACAAAATATCAAGACCTATAACCCCAATACTAGTTGGCTAAGATACCTAATATTTATATGGTTGATATTTTAGAAAGTTGAGAGAGACTCTTTAATACACATTATGATTATTCCTCTACAAATAATCAATAGACACTCTAGTATGATAGATAAAAATGTTTATTTTACATAAGAGCATGATTTATCATGCTTTCCTTTAAAGGAATAATCATTCCCTTTGGTTTCAAACTCAATTTAAAATGCACAAAAATGGGAGAAAATATGAGGCCCTTTTGTTAGGTATGTTCATCACCAAGAGGCTAGGCACTCATAACCTAAGAATTTACAGTGACTCACAATTGTTGACCAAATAGGTTTTTAAAGTCTCCTATACCAAAATTGAACATCTTCAACTTTACAAAAATGATGTACATGCTAATTTCAAGGAATTCAATTTTGTTTCCATTATAGCCTTTCTTGGATAAATTAGCCAACTTGTTATTTCCATTGTTTCTTCATTTTCTTAGTTTTTCCCTCACTTGAAAATACCTAAGTCTAATTTCATAGTTTATATAAAGTATAAAATCATCATTCAAAAGGTACCTAATGATCAAAACCTTGATCATATAGAAGAAGAATCTATCCCTCTTTTTCTTGAATTTTCAAAATATATATATATATATATATATATATATATATAATATATATATATATATATATATATATTAAATTTTTTAAGATCTTATGATCATCTCCCCTCATCACACTATAAAATGGGATTTTTCATCACCTATTACCACTCATCTTCCCTCATATTATAATATCAAGATTCATATTGTAGGATCGATAACTATCATTATTCTGATAAGGAACTTGATGTTTGTTAGGCAATGATGAATATTCTGATCTTCCTTTTGTCCCACAATAATTTAAGGAAGGGAATGCTTCCCTAATCAAGGACACTATAGATGTTAACATATGGACAAAACATTTTTTATGATCCTCAAGCTTGGATCTTCACTCTCTCCCTACAAGTTGGAAGACCATAATAATTTTTTTAGTGAGTTTTCCAAAGGATTTTCCTTTTCTTATGTAAACATGAAAGGTATCCAACTTGAAGTGGTAATTCACAATTTATTCACCATGTTTAATGAAAAATTGATCAAACAAAATCTTTTTCAAATCAATCCCAAGGTCTTACTAATGGTCAAATATGAGGTCATCAAGTTTTTAAAATCTAGGTTCATAACGACTATTGTTTATTCTAAATGGATGTCAAATATCATTCATGTTCTCAATAAAAATAGAATAAATAAAGTATGCATATGTTTTTGTGATATCAATAAGGCATGTCCAAAAAATTAATTCCCTCAACCTTATATTTATGTAATTATATATGTTATGGTAGGTTATGAGTTTCTATCCCTCATGGACAGCTTCTTTGTATACAACCAAATTCATATTTCCAATGAATATCAAATCAAAACCTATTTCACTAAACCATGGGGAACTTTATGTTATGTGTTTATGCATTTTGGCCTTAAAAAAACATTTTGGAAACATATCAAAATGCCATGAACCATATCTTCTATGAACTCACTCATAAGAAAGTGGAGGTTTATGTTAATTATCTTCTTAGAAAGGAAAATAAGAGAGTTGACCACTTGGAAGTCCTGCATACCATAATCACATGCCTCATGACTATGTTGTTGTGCTTAATCCAAATAAGTGTATGTTTGAAGTTACGAGTGGTAAACTCCTAGGTTTCATCACATCCAAGTATGGGATTGACATTGACCCTACTAAGATTTATGTAATCTTAGACATGACTCCCCTAACTAATGAATTTTGATTCAGATCATTCTTAGTAAATTTAGGGGTGATTTGTATATTTATACCATACATTACCTATGTAGTTCATTCAATTAACCACTTTCTCAAAAAAAGAGTGGCTTGATTTATACATGGGATTTACAAGATGAATTTGAGGCAATAAAATGCTTCATCATGGCTCCACTAACACTCATGGCACCCAAATATAAAATAACCCATGATACTTTGCCTAAGGAAAACTAAGGTATCTCTCACCTACATGTTGGCCTAGGATTATGTCAATGCTAAGGAATGTTCCATCTATTTTATTATTCTCACTCTCATTTATTATGAGATTCGTTATACATATGTATAAAAGGATTGATTAGATATTATATTTTAAAGTAAGATATTGAGGCACTATATATTCAATTAGGAAATGAGGGTCATAATAAGGTCCCAATCCTTTTGAACATTATTGACCTAGCCAACACTCTCATAAAAGTTTTGTCATTTCATTATGTTATTAAGAAACTTTGAGCTAACCTACATCAACTAGAAGTCCATTAAGGATAAGTCATTATTGATTGGTTTATAAAATACCCTCTAGAGGTTGGTAATCACATTTACACAAATTTCCTTGAAAAATTAATTCATTACATAGATAATCATACAACTATTTTTTCCCCATATCATTCTAACATTATAAACTACTTAATTGATTGTATTTATCATAAGGTGCCAACTCACAATAAAGGAAGAACCTTCACATAATTGAAATTAAGTATGTCATCATTGAAACTTTTCTCTATAGATTTTTTTGTGGCATGTTCCTTAGGTGTTTTTTGTAATAAGTAATATAAAAAAGTCCCTTTTCACTATCACAATAGCAGTTACAATAGACTCTTATACAACCATGCAATTTCTCCAAAATCCATAGGATGATATATTTCTATCCCACTCTTGAACATGACACCATTAATTATGTGAAGAAATGTGATAAGTGTTATAAATTATCCCATAATATTCAAATTACTAATATTTCACTTCATCCCATGATCACCCCATGGCCCTTCTTTATTTGGGATCAATATTTAGCTAGCAAGATTTTTGTTACTTCTTACAATGGCCATCACTTCATTATTATGGATATTTAATACTTTACCAATTGTGTATAAGTGATGAATTTTATGATAATTATTGTATATTTAATCACTAAATTCATATTAAACTAAATAATTTTTAGGTTTTGAATTCCATGGGTTGTTATTGTAGATAATGGTTCTCCCTTTAAAAACTCAAGGTGCATGAGTTATGCAAGAAATTTTTCATATCCCATCACATGGCCTCTTTGTACTACCCAAAATACAATGGTAAAAATAAGACCACAAACAAAAATTAAAATAAATTTTGGTCAAAATTGATAAAGATCAAAAAAATATTGGTACCTTTGTCTCTATCTTGTATTGTGGGCCTACAGGATGAGTATTTGTATGCTTGTGGGGGAAACCCCATATTCCCTTATCATTTGAGTTAAATAAATTTTACCTATTGAGATATAAATTCCTAACCTTCATTTTTCTCTTCAAGGTCTCCTTGGTCATGAATAATGTAGAAACAAACATCTACTTGAGTTGGAAACCATAAATGAACACTAGCTTATGGCTACATAAAATCACATTAACTACGTAAAATGTATGTGCTAGTAGTATAATAAAAATTTACATGAATTAAAAATATAAGTAAGATACCATGACCTATGGATTGATAGTATAATAGATAATAATAAATGATAAGGTCAAAATTTCATGCCTAATTGGTTAGGCCCTTATTTGACGATGAAAGATTTAATTATGGATTTTTTTTGTTATGCACCTTGGAGGGAAAGGATTTTAGTGAATCTATGAATTATTTACACCTAAAAAATTTATTCATATATAATCTTGAATTTCACATTTCCTTATCCATGTTAATAAAAATTCCTTTATTGTATTATTTTTCATTTTAGTTATTTTGCTTGGTAATTTTTTAGCTACAAATTTGTGTGAAAAAAACTTTCAAATGCAACATATCATCTCATTTTAAATTTTCATATGACCCTAATCCCATTTATAAAATTATCTCACAATCAACATAACATATGATTTTTTTATTATTTCTTACAATCACAATACACCTCATTCCCATACACTTTATTTTAGGCTTATAAAATCTAGTTTGTAACCTAGTATAGAATCTTGTCCATGGCATAATCCCCCTTTTATAGTTCTCCCTAATAAAACACACTATCATCCTATAAACCAAGTAAAATTTACCATATATCTTTTTCCTTGGTGATGAATTGTCTCAGATTACTAGTTTCATGTGACCAATATTTGAAGATAATAAGCCAAAAGAGAGAGAGAGGAGAGATATGAGAGACACTATAAAACTCAAACTTATGCAAATCAAAATCAATCACACATCTCCTAACCTTTTCTAATTCTTAGTATTGATCCCTTAAATATTATGAATTGTATGGGGGTATAATTAGGTATATATGCCCTTAATTGCCTACACCTAGCCTTCTATGATGATCCCATACATCTTCCTAGTAATATGGGGCTAGGTGTAAAGGGTCACAAAAATTAAAATAAAATAGAAAAAAAAAATTAAAGGTGTCTAAAAAGAAATAAAATCCCAAAAAAATATTGCCTACATATTTATGCCAAAAGGATAATCTCATCCCTCTTACTAATTTTTTCATGGTTGGCCATCACTCAATTTAAGTCTAGATTAAGCTAACAAAACTAGTGTTTTCTAGGCCCGATAAGAAGTGAAACCTTTCCATTTGATTATAAGGATTAGTTAAAAGCCTTGTTCCTTTTGAAATTTTTATGTTTTTTTTAATTTTTATTATCTCATGTGTCCCATTTTTCTTGTATTCCTCTACTAAAAATTGAAAGTCACTTTTCATGTGAACAAACTAGCTCGATCATTACATATAAAATAATCATTAGTGAATTTTTAGTTATGTAATAATCTATCACATTTAATTTGAATATATTTTATTACCACATTAATAATTATAAGCGCATCCATAACATTATCAAAATTATAGATACATATAATTTCAACATACTTCTAGCCATCTAAGGTTAATAAACTTAAAATAATATATAACATAACAAGATAGTACAAGATGTTAGATCACACCAAACTTGGTCAAAATATCTATTTGTGTATGTGTGTTCCAAATTTTGTATACATCAATGTCTAAATAAAATATCCTTCATAGAGGGAAAGTGTATATCATAATCTAAAAATCTAAAAAAGATACATAAGTATAGTCCTAGGTCACCTCAGATGTTGATCTCCTCTAAAGGCTAAGTGTCTTGGAATATTTCTCTTCCTCCTTTGTCAAGGACCTATCATAATTTGATGTGGGTTTTATATCCTACTCCCATATTATTTATAGCTCATGCCTTCCTAAAAGGATATCCCTCTCATTATATGTTAGCTAGATAAATCCTGACAACTTCTCATCCCAATAATGTCACTAAGAGTCTTCACCTAAGACTCTAAATTCGCCACTTGGGCTTTAGGATAGTGATATATCTCATCTGATGAGTGGGGACTCATGATACATAAGATAAAAACATATTTATACTTTCCTATGCTTGTATGAAGCATTGATAAGCAGTTAATCTTTATCAAGCCTAGTTCTCATGTGTAATAGGTTCACCACTGTGTCTTTAATCGTATGCCTCTAATTTATATCCAAATATACACACACAAGCATACATCATATCTCTATATAAAAAAAATAAAACAAAATAAACTAGAAGGTAATGATACTAAAGAATTGAAAACAAAAATAATATAATGTTTGACTTAGATATCCCTCTTACCAATCAGGTTTTGACTCCTCATCTGAGGACATATTAGCCTCTTCCTCTCTCACCACTAACTCCTTTCTAATATGTGAATAGTCACCTCTTCTATCTCCCTAGTCATCTCCCCCTCTATCCATCACTTATTTTTGTTGTGGGTTAATATGTGGTGGTGGATATTATGGTGACTGTTGTAGCTATTATTGGACACATACTAGTGATCCAACCTATAAACCTCCCCATCATCTATGCCTCCTCCCTATCACTATGGTGATGGGATTTCCTAATGTTATGTTTTTCCACCCCAACATCCTAATTCATGTATCTCTAATCTCCCATACCCCCCTAAGAAATAGGTATGTTGGCTACATAGTGTATCTCATACTATTGGGTAACCCTATCAACAAGGTCCACCTCTACTTTTAGGCACTATAAACACTCTCATAATATTCAAGAGAGAATAACTAATCATCCCATCACCCTGGTATCCCCTAGTAGGGCATGGCCACTAGTTCTGTTAGTGTCAATGTCTGCAAATCCCATGGTGTATCCACAAAGGGTGTCATTTCTATCCATCTATAGGCACTAATGGCCCATACAACCTTAAACACTACCCTTATCTAGTAGGGTGTCATGTGATTGTATATCCAACACATTATGAGGGTATAATGGTTAATCAATATATCCATCAAATGATTAATCCTATATAAGTCCCTATAAAAATGTGACAACACATCTTAAACCTAAGAAAATTCTTGGCTACTTTCTTATATGTTTCTGAATATACGATCCCAACTTTATATTAATTGTTTTTTCCCCATGTTTCCCACTATTTGGGAGGTAAGGATCCCTATGATCACCTTTTAAGGGTTTAGGATTGATACTCATTCTACCCCTAATAACCTCACCCCATACTTATAACCCACATCAGGTGCATCCATATTCTTAAAGAACTCCACCCAACTTGAGGTCTCATATTTATTGGGGGAATTTTTCAAGGTCACCACCCTACCTATATTTAGAAGTTCAATAATCCTATAGACATCAATCAGAGTTATATTCCACTTTCTTGGTCCCTATGGGAACTAAAAAGTGTTTTGATCCACATCCTAATATGTGCATAGGTCATAGGGTAACCTACTCAATAAGGTAGCATTCCTTACCCATGTGATACTGATAATCATAGTTCTATCCTAAAGAACCACCTAATTTTCTATCAATGATACCAAACCCCTCAAAATACACTCATGATCCTTGACCTTTCTCTAATAGATGTGGATCCCATGATAAAATAAGGAAAATGAATTTAATTAGTCTTTTAGGACCTAAAACTAGCCAAAACCAATTAGCTTAACCCTATGGAGAAATTATTTCTTAATAAAAGTGGTGATTATGAAACCATCATAGATATCTATGCAATCGTTGGTCTTTGAATGTCAATAGTTATGTAACCATCATAAAAAATTTGTAACCATAGTAGGTAGTTGATATATACATAACTATTATAATGGTTATGATACCATCAGTGTCAATGTCATAATTACCAATTTGTGAAGGCCTACAGTTTTGTCATAACAATAATGGTTTCACTAGCTAGCAACATGCACCCAAAAACCTTTCTAAATTACCAAAAAATAAATTGAAACAATAATATATTGACATTTTACTATTATAAATACTATCCCAACTCATCCATATAATAAATTTCAAAATTTAATGGATTTAAACAAGTTTTTGATCAAAAATTTAAACCTAAGGCTAAGGCATTAAATTAGTATAATTCACTTATGTTTGCACACCCACTAATGTTGTTACACCTACCATCCTCTACTCATCCTCTTTGATTTGGCTACTCTATCAATGTGATTCTATCATAAGAGTCCTAAATCTCAAAATATAAATTATTAAATGCATAAGTATTTCTATTTTTGATAAGTTTCCATATAATTAGTTCATTTTACTACCCATTATATTTCCAAAAAAACTAATTTTGGAAATTTTATTTCAAATTTTTTATTTCCTAATGTATTATAATGTGATTATTCCCAAACTAACTTAAAAAAAATACAAACACTAAGTATTTTAACACTTCATTTTTTATTGTTTTATTTCAAAGTATATTGTTTTTTATTTTATTTTGTAGGTTGACACCACTCAACACTGAGATCCAATTCCCCATTTGGATGGTTCATGTAGTATTCTCACCTCCACATACACAATAAGTAACACTTATCTATTATTTGACTAATTAGCATATTTTTTGATTTTTTAACAAATTGAAATTGATTCCCATTTATTTATTTTAGGTCATAAAAGCATCTCAGTTGGTATTACTGTGTTGGACAAGTAAGTAAGGTAACTTCCCTAACCCTAATTTTCATTTCAGTGCATCTTTACTCAAGAAAAACCCTCACAAATGCATGACAAGGTATCTCCCTGAGAGCTTAATATGTATGAACCCAAATTTTACATGATGCATCTTTTCACAAAAAATCCAACGACTATGCAATGATCTCTACTAAACATGCTCAGACCTAGTCCTCTCATTTTTTATAGTCATTTACCTCTTTTTTGGCCCTTAAAAACCTCAAATTCCTTAATTTTAAATCTTTTCCATCTAATTTTAAAACTTCTAGGCCATGGTGAAACCACTATAGTGGTTTACATAACTACCATGGTGGTTTCACAAACCAATTCAGAAATTTTATAAACACCATGGTAATTTTGAAACTAACACATACATAGAGCAGTTATTTCATCACCATTGTAACATTTTAAAAATTTAATGCTTGAGAATTGATTTTTCACATATTTTACATGTTTTTAGTTTTGTTTTTATTATTTTATATTTATTTATCCTTCTTGATTACCAAATATACCTTTAGTCTTGATTATTTCAATCTCCATCACCTCCTAGTTAATTTTAACAAGCTCCTAATCAATATTTAGCTAACTCCAAGTCATAACTTATTTTCAGTCCTTACAAGTGTTTCAATTTTATTAAAATTTTAGATCTAAAAATTTCATTAGATATTTAATCTTACAATTTTTCACATATCCATAACTATCCTATTGTTGTTTTGAATAACTTATCCTCAGTATGTAGTCATATTCTAGTAAATTTTCACAAGTTGGAGAAGGGAGTTCATGAGTTTTCAATCAATACTTTATTGTTCATGAGACATTATCCAAAATTCAATTTTTTTTCCTATAGATTATGTTTTTGATTCCATTTTATATCATCATTATTTTTATAGAGTTTTAAAGTTACCATTGAGTATCATACAAAGGAGCTAGCGACTTGAGGATTGGATACTCACACCAACTACTTTTTTCTCATTCACTTGATCTCAACATTGGTTAGGTTGGAGGATTTTATTTATTTTTAGTTTATTTATTTTTTAATTATATTAGTATTATTATTCATTATAATATTTTTTCATTTGAAAATATGATTCATATAAACACCAAAAAAATAAATTGTTTTTTATTTACCTCCTTGCATTAGAAAAGTAGTATTATTTTAGTTGCATTCAAACATCACAAATATCAATTAATAGTAGTACTTAAATTATATATAGATATAATAGGTTAATTTTATCATCATATAAAACCAACCAAAACAATTTTATTTTCATTTCTCATAGCACACATTCACAAGACACACATCAACAAACTCATATACACCAAAAGCTATGAAAACCGAAAGGAAATGTTGTATCTACAAATTAATTTGTTCATTTACATAAAAAATAAAGTAATTTTAGTTTATAAATAAGAATTTTATACTTACATATTTACACTTACATATCATTTATTTCCATACAAAACAATCCAAAACCTCCCAAAAAATTTGCATACCAGCTTGCACACATAGACTAGATCTTGAAAACTTAGAGGTTGCATTTACTTGCATAAAATATGAAATTGTTTTAAATTTGTATCTTAAGTAAAGTGTTATTATATTAAATTTAATTTTTATTAAAAATATAAAAATAAAAACATTTAATTTAATGCAAGTAGATGAAACTATATACTCATAAAATCCAAAAAAGAATGCTAAAAATTAGTAGTTGCATTGTTAGTTGTATTTTAAATATAAATTGCATTATATTCTAAAAATATAAATGAAATAATAAAAAATTAAAAATTTATTTAATTTTATTTATTTCCAAACATTTTTATTTTATTAAATAGAGTATTTTTATTTCCATTTTCAAAAGTGTTCCCAAATATACAATAAACAAACATAAACCAAAACCTTGTCAAAATGATCACAAGTACAAACCTTACTTCAACATTTTAAAATAATGAGTAAATTTTCAAAAAATAAATCAAAAAAAGATACATGCTTAAAAATTCAAAATAAACACTATTTCACTCTTGGATGATGCTCCCAAACTGAGTTCACCTTCACAGAGTAGGCATGTTTCACCAAGTACCATCTCCCATACTAGCAACCTTCAAATGACATTGATTCTAAACTTAGAATTAAATTGTTTAGTTCCACCCCTCTGATAAACCTTATGATTGACCAACTTGATTCTCTTGATGATAAATCTTACCCACTATAATCCCTAGCAATGAGACCTCTCTGCATCCTAACACATCACATCAACAATATTCATATTTAAGCCTTCCATTTTATTTTATTTATCTTTGGAACTAGCCTCATGATATATCATTCTCTTTACATATGGAATTAATTTCCATATCCAAATTAATAGATCTAACCAAATATCAAGGGTTCTTTAACCCAACATTACATAATTTATTGAGCATAATTTCAACAAATAACTTTTTTACCTTGTCCTTATCCATTTATAGGGTTCTTGGAACTCTAAATCTTCATAGTTAATTATTTTAACAAAGTGTTTTATCAAATTTAGGATTTATTTAAAAAACCTAAATGACAACATTATTGTGAAAAATTAGGAGAATAATATAACAATGATAACATTAACTATTTTAGAACTATTATATTCTATAAAATTATTTAAAATATCAAAGTGTGAGGATAAAATAAAGACTTAGTTGTAAAGTGTGCCTTCAAGAGGAATCAAGTTGTGAAACTTGTTGTGTAAAGAGATATGTTGATTGGAATAAGGATTATATAACTAGATCATGTCTTAGAAAATAGAGATAATAAGAGGACACTAGAGGGGTGACACTCCTATCCAACCTAGGGAACTCTTATCTACTTGTAGTAAAGAATTTAGGTTTTTTTTTTTCTTTATGCCTTCATCTGTAGAACTTTTATATGGTGCTAGAGTTTATGATCACTTCTGGAGACCACTATGTGACTTATTTTCATTCAAAATTCCTAGTTGCTTGACATGTGAATACTAATTCAAATCAATGGGAAAAATAGGTCAGTGGATGAAGTTCAGTGAGACCTCTACACCCCATGTGTTGAGTGTTTCTTGCATACCAATACTCAAAAGAGGGATCAAACTTCATGTAGTTATTCCATGCTATGTTGGTGTGTGAATAACTAGTGCAATGTGATATATTTTGGTGTAATAATGATGTGATTAGATTATTTAACCATGAATTATGACTTGTGACCTATATTCAAACTTGAGTTTTGGCATAATATCACTATATGCAATCAAAATTGGGAATAAGGTATTCCACTCTTAATGTACAATTGTGATTCTATTATTTTTTAGTGTGGAAACCTCCTCCTATGAAAAATGTTTTGAAAAGTGATTATATATTAATATCATTAAAAATAATTCAAATAAGGTTTTTTAGGGACATTGTTTAACCATCTTATAGATTTGAATTTGGTAAATTAATCATTATTTAGTGGGAAGATAGGAGAGGGGGGAAGGAAATTAAAGTGGTGTGAACTCCTATCCCCTAAGGAACTCTTGTCCAATGGGTGATTTTATCATGTTAATTGTTAATTAAGGTATTAAATTTGTCTAAGGTTAACCAAGATAGGGATAAGCTAATTTGGGTGTCATATATCATCTTATAAGAGTGTGTAAGGTGGTTGAAAGTGATCAAAATGGGCCATAAGATAGGTTTAGAGATAAGTGTGTAAAATAATGTTCATAAGTTCACGGTTTTAGCTTAAATGTTAATTTTATGTGTCTAAATTTCCTAATTTTATTCTAGTAATGCATCAAAGTGAAAGTATTAGGGTAAAAGGAAAAAGAGTGTGCACCTGAACTTACTATGGGAAGGAATCCTGTATGTATGCCATAATGTTGAATTATGATTCATTTAAAGATAACATGAAACATATGTAATATTTTTATTTAATTAATATGAATATAAAGAAGTAATACACAGAGATAGAGAGACAAGGAATGAATACACCTGATCAAGTATGAAAACTATTGTCCATTTTTTGGTGAAAAACCTAGTGGTTATGGCAATTTATATGTTTGTATTAACATTAAATAGCTTGTATTGGACTCTGCATGCCCCAATACTCATATTTAAGTGTGTATGATAAATAATTAAAGTGTACTTCACTCCATAACCATCATCCCAGATCAATGGAGTAGCTTGGGATTATTGTATGAATCTATATATATATATATATATATATATATATATATATATATATATATGGTGTAAAATTGGTGTAGATACTAGTGTGAATAGTGAACCATCCATTTTATATGGAATGAGGTTCAATTTTATTTCAAAATAGGTGACAATATAGATTATGATCTAGGTCTAGTGTATACGGCACGGAGAATGACATGATTTGTCATTCCATATGTGAAACTAGTGAAAAAACTAGTGCAATGAGGAAACAAAGTGTCACACACATGCCCCCAATTGATATCTAATAAATATAGATGTTGAGAATGATTAAAGTAACTATGATTCTAATTAAAACCTACGTCCTAACCTATAATAACATGAAATGCATGATTTCCCCCAAACTAAGTAAATTTGAGATAAAACTATGTAATTCTGAGTAATTCTAAAAACTAAGACTTTGAAACTATTGAATATTGATCTAAGTAAACTAATATTCTAATAAATTTTATAAATGCATATTTTTTAACATTTGGAAAATAGCATTAGGAAGGACACTAGATCATTATTCTCCTATCCAATGTGGCATTCCTATCCAAATTAACTTTATTTCTGTTTTTGGAGCCTAAAACTATGCCAACTATGAAATCACTATTCGATATTATCTATGTATTGATTTGGTACTCCTAGTGTTTAATATAGGCCTATGTGAATACTCCTAGTATTTTGAGGTGATTTTTTGAGCTTGCAAAATAAATTAACTCAAAATAAAATTTTATGTAGTAGGCTATTATGATGTAAAAAAATGTAAATTTGAGTAATAATGACGTCATGTTAAATCATGTCATCATTGTGAATGTAAATTGAGCATATTAATAATGTAAGATGCATGTGAAATTAGGCATTCACAATAAGTGTGTTGAGATAGATGTGACAATGAAGCATGTAGATTATTTGGTTAACTAAGTATATAATTATGGATTGAACTACTTCGAGAGTAATGCATGATGTCCATCATGGAATTGGAAGGGTTTAGGTGCATTATTTCCATCATGGCATCCAAATATAAGAAAAAAAGCAATTAAAATGTCATGGACATGATGCACACAATCAAATAGTACATGCACAACACATAAAAAACATGATAGAAGGACAATGGGCCACAAATAAGGGGCATGTTCAAATTTCACTCACTTGAATATAAGATACATACAAAATCATGTCAAAATACCCTCATGTGTATACAAAGAAATAATAGAAGCTTAGATCCACATATAAGGACATGTTCAAATATCCACATTCATAAATAGAAGATACACAAAAGGACATATTCAAATTTATTTTCACATATACAATTATATATATAAAGGCTTATATCCACTTTGCAATGACATATTCTAATGTCCTCAAAAGAAATAGAGAAGTGCAAGATATGAAGCTAGGAAAATCAATATAAAAATAATGCATGATTAGGTATTCTGATCAACAAGATCTAAGTTGTAATTTGATCAATATTCAATAAATTATATAGGTAATAATATATCAAAATGTTAGTGAGTGAGGAATATCGTAATATGTAATCGATGTAAGGTACTAAATATGTGGATAATATAATGTGGGAAAGGAAGGATAAAAACCTATGTTTACCATGCCTCGAGTGAGCTAGCTGATGAATGTACATGTTATAGTAAGCCTATGTGAAGTCTATAATTAAGTAATGATAGTATGACCTCATTAGAACATGAGTATGGTGAGGGACACCGTGGCACTATGCTCATGTCCTCCACAATTCTTCTAACTTCAATTTCTAAGTGTGTAATAGTAAAATCACCTATAACTAGTTCTAGAAATGATTTCATGTGTAATATGTAGTCACTTATATACATTGGTGAAGCATGTATGATAAAATTACATGTAAGCATGCATAGGTCTTTATTTTTATTATTTTCTACAATATTTTACTATTTTTATATTTTTGAAATAATTTGAAAGAAGTATGTATAAGGGAATGAATGTAATAACTTATGAATCCACTAAGAATCTTACCATCAATATATTTTACATTTAAAAAATGAATGGTGATTTATTGTATATTAATAGTACCATGCAACTGTGTAGAATTTGTATGATTACCATATTTATATTCTATATAATCAAGATCATCAGGATCATACCAATATAGATTTTTGTAATCATCTTATAGATTTGAAACTTATGAAATGTCACTCTTATCTTCATTTGTATCTACATATTAATAAATAAATATCCCATAATGTGTTATTGACCTTTATGATTTCTCTTTTGCAATATATATTGTGGAATGTGCCTTTAATGATATGCCATTACTTGTATCTATTTGTATGCTAGTTGAAAGTATGCTTACTTTCTATTTATATTGCTTTGAATAAAATGAATATTCCCTTTAAACTTTTATCATTTTAATTTCATCTTTAAATTTTACATGGTTGTGTTTTTAACCCATTGTTTCCCCCATTTCTATCATCCATGATCTTCTTAATTCAACATTGTATTGTGCCAAGCTATGAGATACATGAAATACCACTAAACATGTTTTTGTCCCAAATTTGTAAGGTAACTCAATGGATCCCATAAATTATTTAGATAAATTACTCTTACTCAAATGTTACTTATCATATCTAATAAATTTTAATAGTGTCATGCTACAAACATTCATTTCAATAGTGTTATTGATCACCACATTGGTGCATTGCATGTCATCTATGAGTGGATTGAGAATCAAAGGGTCAAAGAATGATGAATTATTTTTATTTGAATAATTTTAAATAAACTTAAAATTTTATATTTTTTATTTATTTCATTCTTTGTAGACTCTTTTATGAGAAAACCTCTTTTAAGAATGTTTTCTTGCTTATATTGATTTTGATTTGACAATTCTCTTTTAGTAATTTCACATTTTATTGTTATAGCCTATCATTTACAAATTATTCCCTTTGTAATTTCTATTTTTGATCTTGTTCCTTTTTTATCATTATTTATCTAACTTATCTTGTTAAATATTTTTTTTGTTTTGATTATTCCTTTTGAATATTTTCCTACTATAATTTGTCCTTTGGTAACCATTTATGTACTAATTCTAATTTTGTCACTTATTCTTAAGGAGATGCACTCATAAGGTGAGTGGGTTTATTAATTGATGTATCAATTATAGGATCACCAATATCAATTATATTTTTTATTTTATTATTTAAATCTAAACAATAATATATATAATGCCCATGCATTCTAAAATATACACAATAATATTTTGATCTTCGTAGAGGATGTAGATGTAATTTGATCAATTTATTTCAAATTATTTCCCTTATAATATCACTTGAAATATTATCATACCTTTGTATTATTTTTTAATCACTATTTTCAAATGTATTTTATCATAATTTCTCATTTTGATATGACATTTTGTTAGGCACTGCTTTGCTAGATGAAGATGTACATATATGATTAACACTAGCATATTCTGGAGACTTTACACATGATATTATTTTCAAATAATGTGATATTTAAATTTAAAAACTGATTTTGATTATATCAAAAATTATGATATTAACTTTCCCATAGTGATGATTTGATCCTTTAGAGCCTCACAAACACAAACCCTGGGTGTTTCAGATTGAACATGCATACATACACCCTAAAGAGGAGATGTATGAGGTGGAGGGGTTTGAGGAAGGATAGTTTAATTACCCTAATTTTAAAATATAGGATGGGTTTACTTAACTTTTTAATTATTTATATCATTGTATTTATCACCCTCTTGGAGGTTAGGAGGAGGAGGAAGATATTCTTTCTTATCCATAAAATATGACACTAAAACTTGGAAGATTACTATTATAATAGAATGTATCATATCTAAAAATGGTAAGACAATCACTAAAAATAGGAAAATAATGATACAAACCCTAAAATTTTTATGGTAAATTTTTTGAAACATTTTAATAGGAGATGGTTTCACTAATATGTTTTATCAAATTTAGGATTTATGTGAAAACCCTGGATGTTAACATTACTGTGAAAACTTATGAGAATAATATAAAAATGATACTATTCAGTAGTTTTTAACTACTATATTTTATAAAATTAATAAAAATATAAAATTTTAAGAATAAAATAAAGACTTATCTAGAAATTATGCCTCCAAGAGGAATCAGGTTCTAAAACTTGTTATGTAGAGAGGTCTAGAGACTAGAATTAGGATTATATAACTAGATTTGGGCCTAAACAATGGCATTAGGAAGAGGACATTAGAGGGTTGGAACTCTTATCCAACCTAGGGTGCTCATGTCCATTTTTAATGAGGAAATCAAGGGTTATATATTTTTTGTGCCTTCATTTTTAGAGCATGTATTTGGTGTGGGAGCTTAGGATCACTTATAGAGATCATTGTCTAACTAATTTTCCTTATACAAACCTAGTTACTTAACATGTGAAGACTAATTAAAATCAATGGTAAAATTTGTCAATGGATTAATTTAGGTGAGACCTCAACACCCCATGTGTCAAGTGTTGCCAACATACCAATACTTTGAAGAGGTATCAAACTTCATGTATTTTTCCCATGTTATTATGGTGTGTGAGTAGTTAGTGAAATGATTTAGATGATGGTGAAATATTGATGTGATTATATAATTTAATCATGAATTTTTACCTATGACATGTATTCATACTTGATCCCTAGGCTAATATGGTTGTATACAATCAAAATTGGCAAAAATAGGCATTCTTATCTCAATGTGCAAGTGTGATTTTGGTGCTTTTTGGTGTGGAAACCTCCTCATGAACCAAATGGTTTTAAAAGTGATTATATACTCATATAATTGAAAATAATTTTAATGGGTATTTTTAGGGACATGAGTCACCCTTCTTATAGATTTTAATTTGGTAAATTAGTCATTATTTGGTGGGAAGATAAGAGAGGGGAGAAGGACACTAGAGTAGTGTACTGCTATCCCCTAGGACATTCTTGTCTAGTGGATGATTTTATCATGTCGAGTGTTAGGTAGGGCCCAAAAGGTGTCTACGTTTAACCATTATAATAATAAGTTAATTTGAGGGTCACATATAATATTAGAAGAGTATGTAAGGTGGTTGAAAGTGATCAAAAGGGGTCCTACGATAGGTCTATGATAAGTGTGTAAAAGAGTGGTCACAAGTGCATAGTTTTAGCTTAAATCTTAATTTTATATGTCTACATAAAGCAGTAAAATGTAGGTGTTCTATTTTTGTATTACCACGAGTACCCTTTTTTAAAAAAATTAAGACCTTACTCCCATACCTCATCCCAGCCAACTATATTTTCAAACCCTTCCCATTTAAATCCCTCAACCAAATCATCCCAACCAACTAAAACACTATACCATTCATCACATTATCCATTCATCAAGGATCTTATTTTGACCTTAAAATTTTGAGTATATGAATGTTATCTTGTTGTTTTTTTAGTATATAGGTAACACAATTCACCGAATTATAGGTGAATTATTTCCTTTCTCTTAAAATTTCAAATGTTTCATTGATTTATTATACTTCATATCTTATATCATATGTGGGAATTAATTGTTTCATGTTTTATTACATGTTTATATGGAACAGTTTGGACACTTGGAGCCTTATATAAAATATAAAATGTGGTTACAAACTAAGATATGTAATTTATTTATCCCATTAATCTAGTATTTTCAATACTATACAATATGTGGAGCATTTTTAGACATTAAACCCTTGTATTAGAACTTGAAAATGTCAGCCTTGACTTGATTTAACTTACATGACTTTTACTTACACATATTATTTCATACCCTTATCTCATACCCACTTTCCTTATATAGGCCTAACCTTCATTATTTTTTTGTAATTTACCTACAAGAATTCAACAATATAATATAGACATGTAGTTATTATCCTAATCAAATTATCTTTTGATCATCAATTCATTGTTCCTATTTTCATAACACCTTCAATCATATTTAGATGGATCCAATTTAAAAATCCATCCTACTATGCTAGATATTTCCATTGCAATGGTCATTTTATAGATTCAAATCAGCTTTATGGTTTTTCACGTATGTTTCACATGTTGGTGTCATGATAAGTCACCCAAAGAGTCTTTTATTTATACATAATAGGTCTAAGCCTATTCCTTGTCTAGTAGGTACCTACTAAGATGACATTTATACATCTACACATTGAAAGGAACAACCATAAAACATAAAAATTGTAAAGTACTCACAATTAATAGGCCTTATAAAATTATAAATTACCTAATCCAAGTCAATTTTTCCCATTATCATTGTCAAAATCTAGGTTATAGGTTGCATCCATTCTAAAGGAACACTATCTTACACATACACCTAATTAGGAGAACTACGTGTGGTTTGAGACAACTTTAGAGTATTTAATATATAAGTATAACTCAGAAACTTAATAAGGAGTGGTTAGGATCATATCAACCCATCTTTCTTCCCCTTTTATAGTTAAAATCTAGTGTCAAAAGGGGAGATATATTTGTGAAGTGAAGGAGATGATTCTAGATGTGTGCAACAGTGACCTTATAATATTTCACAAGATAATGGGTTAAATTTAGGCACAACAATGTGTGATAAAATATTAACATATTATGGGGGTTATTTTATCAGATGCCATATGCCTATGACTAATTTAGGTGTCCAACTAATGTTAGATTCATTTAGAAAGGTCTAGATAGTTAATTTCTAAAAATAGCAACCCCAAATCCAATTTCAATCCTTTTTACCACCTACACATAGTCTCAATGTTATATAGACCTAAAAAAATCTAAGTAACCTATTCATCTTAAGTTAATTTCATAAATGTTAAAGTTTAATTTAACATATGCTTGTAGGATTTAAATTTACTAAATTTAAACATATCATAGACAATCTAAATATTCCAAAGTTTTATCTTACATAAATACATAAATCCAAAATAGGGTAAAACAATATGATTAGTGTGTTTTATATTGGACATATTTATGTAAAAACTCAATAATATGGAAATATAATTTTTTATTTTACAAGTGCAAAGGAAATAACAAGTCAATATAAGGAGAAAAAACTTATGAGAGATGTTTTTTTGCTACAAATAGGGATTATGAATGTGATATAACTATTAAAACATCCCTAAAATATTTATTTTGGCTCAATTATGTATAATTGGTGTGATATAGTGGTAAAGGACTCAAATATATATATAACACTTATATTTGATCCCACTCTTCCAACCACTCATAAGGATAAACAAATAATCAGTTATAATAATGATGACAAGTCACATAAGGGTTTCAAATATGGAATGTAAATACTCAAGAACATGTGATAAATAATAATATAATGTGTGATAAGAATAAAAAATATTTATGTTTTCATAAAAAATTTAATGGAAAAAAGTATTTACTATACATTTAAAGACAATACAATCACTCAATATCCACTTAAAGAAGCCTAAAATGGAGCACTCTTGAGAAATGGAAAGTATAATGTATGTCTCTCAATAATATTCTTATAAAATTATTCCCCACCATATGGATATTTCTCCATCTCATGTCATTATTCTTATTTTATACTCATTGATTTATAAAAACAATTGTGTGTGATGTAAATTTATATTATATAAATGTTTTGCCTCCTTTACTTTATATATACCCATAGTTTTTTATGAAAAATAATCTCTATGATATGATATCAATTATTTTCGTTTATATCTTTACCAAAATGATTGTCTATGTTGTGATTGGGAAAGAGTACACACTATATGTTTATGTTTATCTACTTATTTATAAAGGTTATATTACTTACATGTTATTGATGGCATTACTAATATATATGAATGATTTATAGGTATATGCATATGAGTATGGATTCATATGTTGTTGGGATTACCTTTCATGCTAACTCTGGGAGAAATTTGGGACATATCTAAGTAGTGATTCATGTTATGTCTTTTGTGAATTTATTTATTAAATTGAGCAATCATATAGTCTTACATATATTTTTATCTTGCCATATGTAAAATTTTATGCTTAGTTATTTTATGTATGTTTATATTCCAAATATATATGATTTTTCAATATTGTTGGTTTCTTAGTTATGTGGATATTTTTCATGTTCTATGTAGTTATTCTTCATGTGTGGTGTGATTTTCTAGTTCTCCCAATACTTGATATATTTTATTCATATGCTTACTATTTGGCATGTCTCTCTTGTTTTCCTTATTCCTGATATGATTTTTTCATGTGCTTACTATTTTGTGTGCCTCTCTATTTTACCCAATGATTTATATGTGTTCCTTACTTCTATTATATAAATTGTATCACATAATTATGCTTTTCTGCTTGGTGTGCCTTAATATTTTTTATTTTTTTATGCATATAACATTGTCTTCCATATTTACTCTTAAGTATGGTGTTCATATTGTGTGCACAATGTGTCTTGCCTACTTTCCATGTTTACTTTTTGTTACTATATAATTGGTTCCATGATGTTTAATTTGTGTTATGATATATTTGATTCCATGATTTATATCATTCATGATGTTCTTTTATGTTCCATGATCCAATTATGTAGATGATATTATTTTTTTTTCTACATTTACATGACTCATGCCATTCATTTACTTTGGAAAGGATTCATGTGCATGCTTTACTTTTAAATATTTATTTCTATACTATTTACATTTGGAATGTTATAGTTTTTATTTCATTGATTACATGTTTCCCATCAGTGTAATGTTACTTATATTCTTAAATTGACTATCTTATCCATATAGTGAACCTTATTACTATTCTTACATTTCTTATATCTTACCCTTTTTGGGGCATGTTACACTTATTATTTTATATATTATGTTTTTGGCCCATTTGGGGTCATTTATATATGATATATATGCTTTCAATATGATATTATATTATGTTATACATCAATTATTTATTATTCCTTTCTTACACATTGTATATGTATTCTATTTTGTAAGATATATGAATAAAAAATTAATCCCATACCTCAAAATGTGGCATATGAAATAAATATTTTTCTCTAATACAAAACATACTCTCCCTTAATCCCACCCATTTAAGTAATCTAAAACATGAATATTTAAGTTCATAATCTATCTTACATCATCCAAAAACATGGGTTCAGGTTCTTGTGTGAACTTAGGCACAATTATTTTGTGTTGTGTGAATTTTCTTCTCTTACAAAAAATTTAAGCATGTGGAGGAAGATCAATGCCAAATTTAATATCATCAAGAGTCCCATAGGGTAAGTAAATTTAGAAATCATGGCTTTAGTCATTATTTATTTGTTATAAAGACACTTTTATTCCAGCATAATGAAATTTCTACTTTGTGTATATGATGGTTTTTAAACCTCTATTTTTTATGCACAATAATTATAAAACAACCACATTGATTGCATAACCACTACACTACACAACCAATAATTTCATTTGCATTTGAAAGATATGAAAAGTTACCACCTAGATTAATCAAACATGACTTATGGACCATATTCAAATACAAATGGATATCAAAGCATGTGGTTGGATGTTATTATTAGGCCACCAATATTTGAAGTTAGTTTTGGAAGAGAATTAGATATTAATTTTAGTCACCCAAGGGATCAAGAAAGAGGGGAGATAAGAGTCTAAATATAAGTTAGATTAGATCAAAGAGAGATATTAGATAATCTCATAGAGTGTTAGAGCATATCTATGAGTTTTTGATGATGTATTTTCATTTTAATCCATTCATTTGACAAAGGAAGTCTTCATCATAGTCTATGGGAATGGAGAGTGTGAGGTGTGTGTGAAGTCTTTGTAAGATAACTAAACATAAATATATAGATTCATTTTTTCCATTTTTAGTCTTATTTACTTAAGAGAATGAGAGTATTATAACATCATTAGGGAGTAAGGACACCATTCACTGAGACCCTCATTCTCATCTACACCAATTGGTATCAAATCAAGGTTTTCCTTGATAGGTTATGTGTAAATACTCATGTTGACGCATTGGAAAGTTGTGAAAGAAAATATTATAGTTTGGAGAAGATATGACACACAAAATTAATATTGTTGGAAGAGTAACAATACCAAGAGAACCTAAAGTTACATACTTTTAAATTTGATGAGATGAATCATAAAAATATTGGATGTAATAGATAAAACATGAATATATGTTGAATATGTGAGATATGATGAGAGAACACAAGCTTGATATATTGAAGTAGAAGAGATAGTGTATGAACCTAATAATAGTCTTATCAAAATTATTTTAAATCTAGGTAGTATACAAATTTTAGATACCCATTTCTATGGGATAATTTTATGCCCTAAGGAGCTCATAATTTAGATCATAGATATGGATAAGTATTTTGATTACGAATCAATGGAAGACCCCAATAATGTGAATTTTTATTGTAACAAGATTAAATTTTATGCATATTTATGGTGGGATAATGTGTAGATATAAAGAGAGAGAAGAGGAAAATATATAATCAAAACTTGGGAAAGGATGGTTAGATAGATGAAAGGTAAGTTCTTACCTTCAAATAATCAGCTTAGTTTATTCAATAAGTTTTATAATTTAAGGAAAATGAATTTTTGTAAAATATTATATAGAATATTTTTGAACTTCTCATTATAGGTCATCATATGGAATATGATATATAAAAAGTGTAAGGTGTGTATATTGAATTAATATTTACATTCAAGATTGGATTGGATGTTTAAGTTGAAGTCAATTAATCATATCAATGTGCATTTAAGGGAAGGGAAATGTTGTCTAGAAGGAAATAAGCTAAATCTGTAGGTAGAGGAAGTTTATTAAGAGGAAAAGGATAAAACAATGGAAAAAAGAGGAAAACATACTCATGAAGGTGAAATAATAACTTCACAAAATTAGAACTAGTCCCAAAGAGGAAGAGGTTATTCTTTTACAGAAAGAGGATAATTCAAAATAGTAAGAGGTAGAGGATTCATAGGTAAGTGATAAAAATGTGGATATATTTGGCATAAATCATTTGAATACCATAAATAATTTCAAACCATTATAAATATATATGAAGAAATCAATCATATTTATCACATAGATGAAGATAGTGTTGGATCTACAACACACATAGTATAAATAAAATGTAGTGAAGCTCATATGTTAAAGAGTGTGTTGTTAAAATCAGTTGAGGAAGGAGAACTAGTGAAAAGAAATAACTTATTCCATACTATTTGAAAATAATTATTAAATGTTGAAAATTTATTATTGATAGTGGTAGTACAAAATAATTTGGTTTCAAATGAAATAGTATCAGATCTTGGGTTGAAAATAATAGTGCATCCAAACCCACACAAAGTTTATTGGTTAATTAAGGGTCATCATGTGTTGGTGATTGATAAATGTATGGTCAATTTTTAGATTGGTTCATATAAATATCATGTGTTATTTGAGATTATACCCATGGATGTCTATCATGTTTTTGTGGGAATGTTATAGCAATTTAAAAGTAGATCCATGCATGATGGTAAAGCAAACTACTACACATTTTTTAAGGATGATAAGAGGAACATATTGATCCCATTGAAATAAATATGTGAAGATGTGGAAAATGGTCTTAAATTTTTTCTAGCTTTTGGTAAATAATTATTGAATAAGATAAGGAAGGAGAAATCATGTTTTGATTTCATCACAAACCCTATGCAAGTTGTGACCATAAACAAGGTAAGTGGTTTTCCTTTTGAGATTTTTTTTTGATATAGTTTGAAATGATTTTATATATGGACTAACACCTATGATAATCATTCGTCATCAAATTCATATAATTATTGGATCAAGTTTTTCAAATAAGTAAGATTATAGATTAACTCCTATAAGAATGTAGAAGTGAAGTGGTAAGTGAATGAATTATTTTAAAATGATCTAGTCCAATAAAATTTTATCCCATCTATAATTACAACATCATTAACACAAAATAAATGTGGGGATTAGATAATGTGTATTGGTTCTTGATAAATCAACCAGTTAACAATCAATAATATATTTTCATTTCCAAGGATGGATGACTTGATAGACTATTTGAGTGGAGAAAAATATTTCATCAACGTATTTTTGAGAATTTGATATCACCAAATTTGGATTAGATAAGGTGATAAGTGGAATAATACATTTAAATCAAATGATGTTTTGTATGAGTGGCTTGTTATGATACTCAAATTTTCAAATGCACCAAGCACATTTAAATGACTTATGAATTAAGTTTTGAATCCATACACATGTAATATTTTCATTTTTTTTATTTTTATCACATTTATTTTTTTAGTCATTTAAAGGAAGAACATTCGATCCATTTAAGGTTAGTTTTGAAAAATTTTAAATATGAAAATATGTTGCTTAACTTAAAAAATTTAGCCCCATACAAAATAATCTAGTATATTTGTAGTTTTTAATATGAAAGTATGGGTTGAGAATGAGCTCTAATAATGTAAGAACAATGATTGAGTTCCCATCACTAAAAATCATATTTGAGGCCAAAAATATCATGAGTTAGTGATTTTCTATTGGAAAATTATTATAAAGTTTAGTGGTATATGTGTACCTATATATAAGCAATGAAGGGTGATAACAATAAGTTAACTTGAACTTTTATCACATAGGATAGATTTCAAGTTTTGAATAAATGAATAGAATAATTGTTGTTGGCATTATCTAGTTTCAATAATGTGTTTTAGGTTGATTTTAATGCAATTTGGTTAGAATAAGGAGAAATATTTATCCAATAAGGTGAGGCCATTATTTACTTTAGTGATATTTTTTATGAAGCCAAGAATAAGTATTCAACCTATGATTAGTAATTTTATGCATTATCTCAAGAAATTAATAAATGGAGTCATTATTTGTCTCCAAAGGAATCATTTTGTACTTGGATCATCTAGAGTTGTAGTCCATAAATAAACCAAGGAAAGTTGACTAAAAAACATATTAAATGGGTTTAATTTATTCTTTTGTTCTAAAGCATAAGAATGTGAAATACAATAAGGTTGTAGATGCATTGAGTAGAAGAGTTATTGTAGTGAATGAGATAAGAGTATAAGTCATTATGTTTGACTCTATTAAATAGTTGTATGAGGACTATTTAGAATTCTAAGATACATGGGAAACATTCATTAATCCAAAAATCATGGATAAAACACCGTGTTTAGATTAAATGAAACAAGATGGAATTTTTTTTAAGGGAAAAAATCTATTCATACCTCAAGTTCCTATGAGGGATAAATTACTAAAAGAGAAGGATAGTGGAAGCCTATCTAGTTGCTTTGATATGGATAAAACATTGGTCTAGCAAAGCGAGTGTTACTATTTCTCCAAGAATGAATGTGGTTATCAAAAATTTCTTGAAAATATATAATATTTTCCAACATGCTAAGGTAAAATTCCAAATTTTGAATTTGTATCGCCCATCATCCATTCCAAAGAGAGCATGGGTTTAGGAGGGTTTCCTTAAACCCAAATATTTAATGACTGTATTTTTATTTTATCATATATATTGTAAATAATTCACACTTTATAACATAAAATAAGACCAATGTCATGAATATTAAAAGTTTATTTCAAATAATTTTTTAGATTACATAGTTTACCAAGGATACTTATCAAACAAGATTTGTTGTAGTTTTTTAAAGGAAGTTATGGAGGAAACTATGTAGACGATTGGAATTAAATTCAACCTATTATCCTTGAACATATGGTAAAATTGATGTAGTAAATTATAGTCTTGGTAATTTATTAAGATGTTTGATTGGAGACAAGCCCAAAAAGTGGGATTTGGTAACAAAAGCTTAATTTATATAGAATTATTTAGTCAATACATGTATATCCATGAGTCCATTCCATATTATTTATGGTTAAAAACCTAGAGGAGTGTATGAATTGATAATCATAATAGATATGAGAAAAATAAATTTTAAAACATAAGAGTACGCAATAGTTATGTATGATGTGCATATAGAAGTGAATATAAAACTAGGGGAGAATAATATGAATTAGAAGAAGTACAAAAATAAAAAATAATAGATCATAATTTTGAAATTGGGGGCTTAATGTTGTCACATTTTTCAAGGATAGGTTCCCAAAAGAAAATATAACAAGATGAAATGTAATATAATTAGATCTTTTATAATTCTAATAAGGTTCTCAATGAATGCTTATGAGATTTAACTACTAAATGGAGTGGGTGTTTCACCTTTATTCAATAGATAATATTTGTATCTTATTTTGAAGGAGAATGTAGTGTATAAGGATAAAGTTCATATTTTTAAATCATAGATCAGAAGTAGTAATTTATAATGAAGAAAAAATATGATATTGAGGCCATATTAGATACATATATTGACGTAAAGACAAATGACAAAGATTACTTTGAATAATTAGTGAAACAGAAAGATATAGTAGCTAAAAGCATACCCTGGATGAATGTATTTAAAGTTTAAAAACATGGAAAAACCATTAATAACCTCATATATAGTTCATGACTAGGATCTCATAGATAAATTATTTTACCTAGGTGTCTTATGCAAGAGCATCTAGGTTCACAAGATATATTTTATCATTTATAAACATGGGTTTGGGTTATTTTTCAAACATGTACACATTTATTTTGTGTTTTTTTAATTTTCATATCTTATGACAATGTTTCATGTGTGGAGGAATATCAATTTCAAGCTAGATAACATCATTAAGAGTCCCATAAGGAAGGAATTATAGGAAGGATGGTTTTAGTCTTATTCCATTATTTAGACAGAACTTTTCCATTGAGCATGACCAAACCACCACTTGTTTTTAAACTAACACTTAGTGTAGGCAAAAATTAAAAAAAAATCATGGTGGTTTTTCACATGGCACAACTGTTATGTAAATATTAGTCTGCAAAAACTATAAATTTATCCTAGATTTGAAATATATGTAAAGTAGCTAAATAAATCAATAAAATGTTACATGTGGACCATTTTAAAATACATGTGGATTTATAATGATGTGGCATAATTTTAATTCCATGCCACCAATAATATGTTGAAATTAAAAATTATATCATTCAACTAATCAACCTTTCACCTATCATAAAGGTTAAATCAAATTCAAACCAATTTAATCACAGGGGCCTATTGACTAGAAGACTAGTTCTTAGGTGTTCATAAGGGTATTTTTAAATGTTAAGTGTTGAAGGTTATAAAATTATCAAACAAACTTACCACTATCTAATAATCTAAATTATTTAATAAATTTAATCAACTTTAACAAGAAAATACTTATAAAAATATCACTAACAATATTGAATATTATTTTATTCCTAGCTGAAATTCTCAAGTTTCATATTTATCTTTTCTCATAGCATGTTTTACCTTATCATATTTATATCATTTATCTTTTTTGTCAAATTTTATTGACTTAATGTAAGAGTGGTACCTATGAGAGAGTTATCCTCTTGAATATTCAAACACTAAAACTTTCAAATCTAATCAAATATTTCACTTTTCTAATTTTCTTTAATTCCACTTCTGATCATATATCTTTATTTCAAAACAAAACTTTGAACTCACATAGATATATGAATAAACCCTACCTATGAATTAAAACTAACAAAATAACACTATGAAGTAAAACTAACAAAATAATACTATCAAGTAAAAACTAAGAAACATGCATTGATATAGATAAACAAACTAAGAAATAGAAAATAAAATAGAAATAAAAATTACTATGTGAAAATACATAATAGAAAACTAAATATTAAAATATTTTCAGATGAAACTATTTTAACATTTTAGGACTTAACTAGCGTAAAACCTATGTTATTAAGGGGTTGAGTATGAAAATAATCTAGAATGAAAACTGGAAATAATTGATTTATTTAACCTTTCCCAAAATATCAAGTGAGAAGAGAAAGAATACTTATCTAGAAATAAATAGGTTTTTTTATGGATCAGGGAGTTGAAATAGGCTAGAGAAATAGGTAGACACTATTTTTTCTATTAATATGATTTAAATTTGGTCTTGATAGTGTTTAATATCAAGATAGTAGTTCCATATGGTGCTAGTGTCTAATTATGGCACTAGTGCCCCTCCTATAGGAACTATTTGAAATTTTTAGAGAAGCTGTAAGAAGTTTTGGGGGTCTTGTAGGTGGTTTTATGTCATCTAAGGGATCGCTTGTGTCACTATTTTATCTAAATCTCTTCCAAAACCCTAATGAGTTCCTACACACATGAAATAATATCTGAACTAAATGTAAAAAAGGAAGGTAAAAATTGGGTTATGGGATGTTACAATCACATGGAATAGAACCTATGTTGTTCTAGCTTCTACCTAAATTGAACCCAATGTTAGGGGTCTCAAAATGCATGTAATTCTCCCTTAGGGATCATGCATAATCAAGTCTCATAGTATGTTAGAATAACTTTCCCTTAATCCCTTATTTGATTAAACATGAAATGTCTAGATGTGATAGTTGAGTATTATGTAGAGTATTGAGTTGTACTATTGATTTATTTTATGTAATTATGTGCCAAAATAGTAAGTGTTAGATGTAAAATGCCTTTTGAGTCCATTTATATAGAATTAAATTTTATTTGAATATAAGACCTTGTTTGTTGGCTGATAAGTTGTAAAAGAGTGATAAAAAACATAAGATAAGGCTCAATAAAGGGTTATGACTCAAACATGAAAGAAAATGCCTGTCAAACACTAGATCCATGATTGGACACTAGCACCACATGGTGCTACTATCCTTAAAAATTTTCTAGTGTCTTGAGGCCTAAAGTAGAGCTAAAACCAAGTAGAATAAGCTAGGGGCCCTTATGACTAGGAGAAGGTGATTTAAGACCACTAAAGATGTAATAGATAGGGAAAATAAGACATAATAAATATCAAAAGACTCAAAATGACCACATAAAGAAGGACTATATTTATCACTACGACCTTCATGTGAAAGAGCAATAAAATACATAGTACTTGTGGTTGCTTGACCAAATTAGGGTTTTTACATTTGCCCCCTTTTATTCTAATAATGTAATGAAATTAAAGTACTTGATTGAAATAAAAATGTAATGTGTACCTGTACTTACATGTGTAAATGTGTCCTAGACCTATCCCACTTGTTAACCAAAGAAGTGGGCAGAATCTAGAGTGAAATATGCCAAGAGGAACTCCATAGTGTGGATTTCCATTGTACTAAATTTGAATGGTGTATTGAATCACGAGTAAAAAACCCTATTTTGTCCCCACCCTGGTATCTATACTAAATTTGAGTATGTAAAATGAATGAGTGGAACAACAAGGCTCACTTGCCCCCATTCTAATATCTAAACTAAAAGTGTAGAGAAACAAGTCTTGTTTACCCACACTTTGATATCTAAACTAAATGTGTGGAGAAATAAGGCATGCTTTCCCCCACTATGATATCTAAACTAAATGTGTGGAGAAATAATTTTTTCTACCCCCACTCTAATATTTGAACTTAATATGTGAAAAAATAAGGCTTACATGCCCCCATTCTATTATTTGAACTGAATCTATATATGTAAATTGGGTTTGGTAGAAGGCTATGGATCAACCATTGTAGATAGTCCTATTACCCAAACTAGTGAAAACCTACTAACATCCTAGTGACAATACTGGGTGTAATTTGATAATCTAAAAATAGAGATAAAGGATGTGTGTTTTGCATCATTCCCTTTGATCTTGATATCTAAGTAATGTAGCTATGTATTTGAATATTTATATATTTGAATGGCCCTATATATGAGTTAAAATTGTATATTTTTGTAGTTGTATTTGGGTAGACTTATGTGTCTGAATAGTTGTATCTAAGTAGACCTATGTATATGTGTGAACATGTGCATCTAAATATCTAAATATCTAATTAGGCATGTGTGTCTAAATAGTTATATCTGAGTAGACTTATATATCTAAATATTTGTATCTAAGTAAACCTATATATCTATGTGAACCTGTGCATCTAAATATCTATGTATACTTATGTGTTTGAATATTTGTATTTGAGTAGACCCATGTATCTGAATATTTGTATATATATGTAGCCCTAGGTACCTAAATCTATATCTGAGTTAACCTATGTATATAACCCTTTGTATGTCTAAATCAATATGTGTGTATTTTCCCCCCTTTTGGTGAGAGAGTTGAGATTGTGCTGAGGGTGTCTAACCAAAATTGGTAATTATTAGCTTTATTGGTGTTAATTAGTAGGTGTGATATTAAAGTTTGAATGGCTTATTTATTTGTAGAGTTGATTATTGAAATTGGTTAAGGGATAAACATTTTGTCTAAATTGAGTTTATTATGTGAATATCATTTTGTAGAGTTAAAATTTATTAGCATATTGATTTAACCAATATAAGGTAAGGTACATTGATGTTAAGTCCCATGTACAAGAGATGGCTCATAAATTAGAGTTACTATTCTCAAGATATCACATTGGTAAGAAATTGGTATTAGTTAGTGAATTTATCATTCTAAGTCAACCTTAATAAGGTGGCATTTAATAAATGTGACTTAAAAAGGATTTTTGATTAGTTTGTCAATTCATTTCAAGCATTTAAGTTGAGATTAATTGTTTATCTAAGCTAGATAATATACCAAGGAGACAAGGAGACACTTTGATCTAATATGAGGAGGTGGAGGCATGGATCCAAGTTGAGGAGGTGGTTACCCTAGTAAGGACACCATATTCTTTACTATTATTGTCATTTATAATGCATTTTTTACATTTTTATTAAAAATTGATAGTTTTAGGGCTTATTTTGTAAAAGTGTTGCTACTCTCTTGTTATAGGCACTATTATCCATGACCTAGCGCTATTATCCAACACTAGTGTATTATATATAGTGCTAGTGTCTAGTAGGCATGATTTGTAATGTTGATGGTTACACTATGAAAAATATGGGATGTAGATACCTACACTTTTTTATTACTAACTATGGAAATGACCATTACCCTATAGGATGTGTGAAATATTTTATAGATACCCATGTCTGGGTAGAGATCGATATTATAGGAGGAGATAGATGCTTAGGCTATATAGTGGGTTTTTAGGTATTTCTATACTATGGCTACAGGGATGCATCATACATGGAGCCACAATAATATACTATTGACACTAATTGTCACTATCAAGGTTCCATGATTATAGAAGTTCTTATCTATTTAATTATCTTTATTTGTGGTTGTAGACAAGAGTGGGGTATCGATCTCCTATAAGATCCATGAGATAGTGCAGGATATAGAGGACCATCGTACTCTATATTTATGGGTTTATTTGATTTTATCCCACCTGTGCAAAGATTTATACTATTTTATGCATGAGCTATGTGGTAGAGGTATCAGATCATATACACTATTACATTATTGGGTGTATGAGTACATAGCAGTAAGTTAGTATTGCCTTTATGAGACAATTGGTCCCACCCATAATTATTTATAGAGAGGTGGACTAGGATGTCTCATGGGACCAAGAGGAACATGATGTAATGTTAGCATGTGCCAGATAGTTTTACAAATAGAAATATTATTTGGAGGCCCTATAGGGGCTATGAGAGATGGCCTAAGGATGGTACTCAACTTAGATATATTAGAGTGAGTTATTAGATGTATGACCATTGGCTCAATGTGTATGAATAGTTCTATTATGAGTGGGTTACATGATAGTTTGATGTGACTCAAGATGTTCCCATAACACCAATGGTGTGCTTGAGGATTTCTTAGGCTCTTGAGAGGCTAGGTAGTAGGCCTAAGCCATTGGTTGTTGATTTATCCCCCTTTCCTTTGACAAAGTGGGATCCTATGATTGACATACCATATGTAAATGATGTAAGATTCATCGATACTTATACAACTTGGTAGATAGATAATAGATGGGAATATTTAGTTATAAGAGGTGGTATTATCACATAGGATTTACTAGATGTGGATCCCCTTAGGGTTGTCAATGGTAATTTTTTATAGTATGTTTATACATTTTATATATTTGGTTACTCATTTACTTAGCTAAGAATTTGATGTATTTTGTGGGTATGTATAGGTTAATGTGATGATGAGTAATATGAGACTAACATCAAGTATGTGATCTTCATATTGACATGGTATATCCATAATGATGTCATGAAATATGGATTGGTAGATAAGGCCACCAATGTTTCCAATGCTCATGCCCATTTATTTGACTAGTTATGATAACTACTATATCATATAGATGAGAATATATAGATAAAAATGAGGCATTTTTCGGGTTTCATAGGTAGACCATGCCTTCACTCAATGTTCTATGTGGTATGAATAGTAAAATAGTGGATGACTACATATGTATACAATGAGAGCATATAGAGTGTATGGCCAAGATGGATATGTATCGTGTGTGTGTGTGTGTGTGTGTGAGAGAGAGAGAGAGAGAGAGAGAAGACATAGTCATCAATCAAGGTTACTAAGGGAGAGTGGAGCCTCTAGTTTTAGCATGGATATGTCTAAGAGTGAGAGTGAAGTGGTTGGTCCTAGTGTCCATGTCTACATTATTGAGTTATGTAATATCCTTGTGTTGAAACTATATTTTTAGTTATATATAAGGATGATCATTTTTTATATTGGCACTATGTATAGTGGTATATAGATCTAGTTATATTATGTATGTTGATATGTGTTTAATTTTTTTGATTCTTTTAAATGGTGATATTAGTATATGGTATTTGTTTGAGTAGAGGTAATAAATTTTTATCTATTTAAAAAAAATTAGGTATATGTATATTGGATTAGAAATGTTTTTTTATTGGTATAGGTTTATATAGGTGTTTCATAAGATATATGTGTGTAGATCATATGAATTTGGTATACCCTATCTAAATATAGATGGCATGGAGAATTAATGACCATATTTCTCATGTTATGTCAGTATATAAGTAAACTATAAAACTAAAATTGCATGTAATAAACTACTAGTGGATAAGTGTGCAGACTCTGTAGCAAAGAGCTTTATTCATTGATGTGTTTAAATTATACTAAGATCTCTATGACCTCTTGTAAATATATTGATTAGTGTTTGAACTAAGCATATATTTTATCCTTGTAATTCTTTTCAAATATCTTAATAGGTGTCCAAACTAATGTTGTACTATGATCTTTGTAGTTGTTTCCAAATACCTTGATAGGTGTTTAAACTGATAGGTGTTTGAACTAAGGATATATTTTTATCCTTGTAATTTTTTTCAAATATCTTAATAGGTGTCTAAACTAATGTTGTGCTCTAATATTTGTAGTTATTTCAAAATATATTGATTGGTGTTCAAACTAATGTTGTTCTTTGACCTATGTAGTTATTTCCAAATATATTGATAGGTGTTCTAGCTAATGTTGTGACCTTATCTATGTGGACTAGTTTCCATCTCTATTTATTCTATGGTACATGAAATCACCCATAAATAGGTGCCCTAGAAACCACATTGTTCATATGATGAGTAACCAATGGCTCCTCAAATTAAATGTCCTAGTATAACTTTATCATAGATGAGTGTGATCTAAGAGAGTGTACTCCATTGAAGTGACAAGTATATCAAACTTAACTAGTCCACATAATTTATCATCGACTTTTAGATTAATCTTATTCATCAAATGTGATACCATATGTGAGATTGAATGGCTCCTGACATGTTTAGGCTCGAGGATTCAAAATTTCAAGGTGAAAAAATGGCATTATGGACTTCCAAATGGGGTATTATATATATTTGTGGCAATTAGCTAGTAGGTGTAGCACTCTCATTATAAATTAGAAGCACTTGGATATAAAAAACCATTGACAAACCATATATAAAAGGGTGAGTTTTTTAATTATTTCTGTAAGGAACTCACTAGGTGTAATCACATTAAAATGACATTTGAGTATTAAGAGTGTTACTTGAGACCACCCATCCCTAGATTATCCTTAGACCTAATTTATGGACTATTTAGACGCTTATCCAACCTTTTTATAGGCCACACACATCTATAAACATCCATAAAGTATTTTTAGATCCTCACTTTAGCATCATATCCCCTAATGCCTCATGTTCTACCACCTGGACACTAGTGTCATAATCTAGACAATAGCACCCCATGGTTCTAATGTCCCAATTTTTTCACTATTGTATTTTTCCCTCTTTTTTCTACCAACAAACATATTTTTAAATGAGAAACCCCCTAGGGTCAGCCTAGACCTCTTTTAAGACCCACATAAGAACTAGAATAATATATATACATGAATTTTACCCTTCTAACCACTAAATGGAAATCAGATGCAAGTTACAATAAAAAACTTAGAATAATTTGTGTAAAATCAAGGTTATCAATCCTTATTCTACCCTACTTTTGCATACAACCATCTACAACACTCTTAATCTTAGATTACTCAGTTTTATAGTTTCAAGCATATTCAAATCACTCAATCTAGAATTCGTGCTAGTTCCATACACTTATACTAGCACTTAGGTGGGGAGAACTAAAATGGACTTGATCCCTCTTCAAAGAATTGGTATGTAGTAAACTCTCATCACAATGGGGTGTTGAGGATGTCTAGCCTACCCCACTAAAAAACACACTTTAATACTTGTGATAACCAAATACCCTAGAAACATGGAAGTTAAGGAATTTCATATAAAATTAGTCATAATAAGTCATCTATAGAGATATATAACTCATGCACATAGGAGTAGGCTTGGCAAACCTAGACCCAGGTACACCTAGAAGCTTAAAACAATTCTACATATAGTACACTATTGATAAAATAGGGACACTAGAAACACATGGACCTACTATCCAATTAGGTCACTACTATCTATGAAGGTTTTCGACACATAGATCCTATCTATAATACTCAGATCAGCCTTTGCCTTAGTTTACAACCTTTATATCTCCTATTTTAATCAATTTCCAACTAAATATTTGTTTACATTATTTATTTTTATTTTTAGAAAGGTCAAACTAAGTAAATTATATTACATATCATTGGCTATATTTAGTTCATTTTTTTACCCTAATTTACTATAATTAGTGCTTTAACAACCAATGATTTACATCTACTAATTCATAAAAAGTTAAAATATTTGGTGAACATGACTTAATTCAAATACTACTCAAAACCCTAACCCTAGATGTTACTAGGGTTTGTATCATTTTATTTTCTATGATTAGGTAATAATTTTAAAATCTCATATTTGTTTTAATATTTAATTCTTGAAATATTTCATAGATTAAATTCCTTTAAAGGTTCAAAATATACAACTATTTATTTTCCTACTTCCCAACCTATAATGGTAGAATTCAATAACTGATTTGAGGAAACTGATAAGAGACAATTTAACTAAACATTTAGATATGAAATATGACCTTATAAATATTATCCATGAAGAACTTAAAAAATCAAATAATTTCAATCTTATACTCCCCCAAATAATAACATTATTACACTTACTTTAGGGGTAACTTAGCTTGTATAATAACCTATTTTAACTCAACAACCTCAGTAGTAGCTACACTTCATATGGATACGTCCTCTTTATATTTATAATCATTTATGCATGAGATTCATTCTTTGCATGCCAAGCTATTACATCTTGAGCAGGGAGATGCTAGAACATCACATGCCTTAGATTCTCATTTTATTTTACATACACCTTTGACATATCACATAGAATCAACTCCCTTACCATCCACATTTGTGGCACTTAAGCTTATTTTTTATGATGGTAAGGGTGACCTAGAGCACCATCTATGATCTTTCCATGCAACATGTTTGGACTACATGTCTAATGATTAGATCCTCATTAAGTTTTTTCCATTTAGTCTAAAGGAATATGTCTTACAATGGTTTTATGATCTTTTAAATCAGTCTATCAACACATTAAATCCATTATTAGATATGTTTTTTCACACTTTTTAATTAAAATCAGTGATAAGATCTCATATGCTCAAGTAGCGCAACTGAAACAAAAAACTAATGAGCCTATTACAAAATATATTTTGTACTATAAAATTATATATTTATAAATATGACTATCCCCATGGAAGATATATAGATCCAAAACATACTCAAATAGATCTTACTACCAACATTGCATGAAATTATCTTGTTTAATAAGTTTCTAACCTTCATATATTAATGCCACATAGTGAAAGAAAGGGAAGTCAAGATTCTCTCTATGGGAAAATTAAAATACATAACTAGATCAAAGTTCAATTACTAAGAGTTAAAATATGACTCCATACAAAGTAAGGGACACTAAAAATAAGAGTGATCCAAGGGCCATGGTTAATGCATATTCAGAGTCATCTACTCACTTGGTTTTATTAGCTCCTCGATGGAGAGTTTTCACCAACCTTCTAGAATCACCAACATGTGTTTTATAATATCTCTTAGAATGCAATTTCAAATCACTCCCTCCCATAAAAAATTTGATATGACATGGCCTCTTCCAAACATCTATGATTCCAATTCATTTTATGAATATCACATGGCATTATGACATACTATAAACCAATTCATCTCCTTGAAACATAAGATACAATATTCGATAGAGGACAAGATAATTGATGTGGGCACACCCATAGAGGCATCCAAATTTCAAATAATATAAGTTAAGGCATTGAAAATATTCTCAGATATGTTTCTAAAGTATATGCATATAAATAATGAGGTAGGGGCACTTTAGTTGTTTACTATATGTATCAAGCACATCCATCATCAGCATCATATCACACTACTACATAAGATGCACACCCCCTACATAATATTATTGGTGTGTATCATACCGCATCACCTTATTAGAGTAGGAGATTATTGATGATGATTTAGATTTATATGTAATATTTGTACAAGACTACATTGATCATCATCCTATTCAGAGTGTTATGGTTTATAATGGGTTAAGTATTAACATGTCTACTATCACACTTCTATAGAATTTGTTTTATTAAGAGTAATAAATTTCTCCTACTGACATAGTTATTCATGGTTTTAGTGGCCATGTTTAGACCTTCATTGGAGAGATTATACTTACACCACATGTTGGACCAACACATTTAGCCACTAGACTCTTAGTAGTACCTAGTGCAAGAACCTTTGACATGTTATTGGGTAGGCCATGGATATAGTAGATATAATCCATTCCATCCACCATGCATAAATGCCTCAAATATATACATGTTAATCATTTTATAAAAATTGAGGTAATTTCATATGAGTATCCTGTACTTATCCCATAAGAAGTCACATTGTAGTTACTTATTACATTTGTAAGCATCATTCCAATTAATAAACCACAAATTTTAGTTGAGCCACCAGTACAAGTGAGGTCTACTCCTATAATGTTACCACATATGCATACTCTCCCATGGAGACCATTATTAGAGAGACCCTTATGTCAGAGATATGTTATAGATTTTATAGGGCCTCCTTCTATTGATTTAATTTTGATATTAGTGTTTTGATTTCCTAGAGTTCTCAACACAAGGCACCCATGCCAAATACAAAACCTTCTTCTAAATGGGTCCCTGAGATACCTACATTTCATAGGACACCCCATTTAGCTTCACATATTCCTATCACCACTCCATAGGTAGTGTAGGTTATAGATTACTCAGTACAATAGGTTTTGGGACCTTAGTTACCTTTTCATACAACACACATAATTACTATTCCTTTTATTTGACATGTGCCACCTTGATAGTGAGTCTCTCATGAGACTCATCAATTAGTATTTTCCTCCCTTATTATACATATTTTCCTTATTTCTCACTCCTTGTATATAGTTTCATTTTCATGTTGCTTATACATAGATATATCTAGAAAATACAAAAATAATGTAAAATGTTAAAACACAAAAACATTCAAATATTTAATCAAAATACATAAAGTTTATATTGTAAGCATTACCATGCTTACACTTCTTATATTTTCTAGACACTACATATGATAGATATCTTAGTAGAGTTAGATTTTATCATACATACATTCTTCACTTATTCTTGTTGAGTGTTTATAGATTGTTATATGACTCGGGTCCACTACATAGATCTATATTTTCTACTATCTACCCACTAGGGGCATATACATAGATATATGGGTTCTTCATTTAATACATTCACCCTTTTGGGGGCTTCCTATACATAGATTTGATTACCAAGTTACATATTTATAAAATTTACATCATAGATGTAACATTATTATATCTTGATATTCATCATCCTATACCTACTCAGATTCATTACCAAATTCTACTACTCTATACTTAGCTTATGTATATTAGCTCTTATACAAATTTGTACCACATGTTCATGCATAATTTAATTTATAACTTTCCTATTTTAAACTTGATTATGTCTTTATCCTTCTTTTATTCAAGGGAATTTGAATATGACATTGCTCTATGAATATGTTCCATTTTTTTATTGTATGTATGTTTTGGGCATGTGCCCATGTCCTTATTTGTGCCTTTCTGGTTGTGTATTGGATATTTGAACATGTCCTTCTATGTGGATCTAAGCCAACTTGATTTTTTTTGCATATGTGCACATTTGAACATGTCCTTGTATGTCTTGATTTTTTATATTTAGTGACATGTGCCCATGCCCCTTGTATTGTGTCCCATTTGGCCTACTTTGCATGCATTATTTGTGGTGGATGTATGTTTTCTTATATGCACCATGGCCATGACACTTATTTCCTACTTTTCACACACTCCAATTATGGATGCCTTGAGGGACCTCATACATCCCCCCTTCCTACTTGGGTTCCATGATGGACATCATGCCCCATCCCCTTAGGTAGCTACTCAATTATTACTCAGATTTATTATTTGTGTACATTATTATATATATCTTGGCATAATTTTAAATGATATACCTAACATAAATCACACATTAAAAACTTATGCTCATATTAACTTACATTATGATGTTATATGTGTGTATTATATTAGTTTATCACATATATTATATACAATGGAAAGTGAATTTGATCTACAAATCAATCCTAGCTCAAAGAAGATAAATCATACTAGACCTTTCACTTATTGGTACATTTAGATAATCGAGGTCATGAACAATATGGATCTTATAGATATAAATAAGGGGTATCTTACCACACAATATCACTAGAGAGAGTTCCAAATCCTCCAGTCAAGTAATACCACATAATAACCCTAGCTAGGTCATATGTTTTCTTATCATAGGTAAAATGACAAAGTAAAATCTAACCTAGTGCTCACCAAAGCATGTGACATAAAATGGGGGTAATAAATATAAAAGTAAATATGCATATAATAATTCTACTCAAGTCAATGTAGAGGTTATCCTAATACATGGAAAAATAAATTATTCATAAGATAACACATGCAAATATATATACTTTAATAAAGAGCAGCAAGATTTAGTAATACTTACCTTTGAGATGAACCCATTGAGCCTCAATATCTTCCTTAGCCAATGGTGATTTGTAATAGGTTTTTGTGGTTTATAAGGATAACAAAGATAGATCAGCTCTAGGCTACACAACTTCTATTCATCCAAGACCTTTCCCATAAGAAAAGGTCACTAGACTCTTAGTGTCTCTCCTTTGTACTTAGTATGCCTCATATTTCCTAAGGTCTTCTCATAGACTCTTATGTCATGTTTTTTTAATTCCCTCTTTCATTTCAACATTCTTAATATTTTCCCTTAAGAAAAATTGTTTTGTTCATTAATTATTCCCCCTAGGGTTCCCTTTGTGGGTTACAGTGTATGATAATGCATAGGACTATGCCCTCTACAAAAATTACCATAATAAAACATTTTATTATTACCATTCACCTCATTGGTGTTCCCATTGTGATTTTTAGTGTAATATCATGGTTAATACCATTCCCTCCTCACAAATTATCACATTATAAACATCTTTTTATTTCCCATAGTTGTTTCCACCTCATTGGTGTTCACTTTATGAATTGTAGTGTAAGATCATAGATCACTCTAAACTAGCATGTTTGAGATTACTTGTGTAATTACACATTACTTATCCATGTTTATATATTATACATGGTATTTGATATTCTATGCACTTGTCATTTTTTCTAACACATTTGATCCATGAGCTACTATGTTGTGTTTATGTCGATTGCTTATGGTTTTCATATTTACACTTCCTTAAGTGTTTTGCCTTGTCATTATCTTATTTTTTCAAGTCTTTTAATATGTTCTATTGTATGTAGCCCATGTGCCTATGTTTTCCTTCTTAGACATTTAAATATGTCATTACTTATTGTATGGACATTTAAATATTTCATTCCTTTCTTTTAGACATTTGAATAAGTCATGTCCATTTGATTCTATAGCACTTGAACATGCAACTTGATTGTGGTCTCTTAAGGCCTTTGTTTATTGCATTTCTTTTGAGTAATCTTGTGTGTGTGTTTATTTTCTTGTTGAGCTTATATTGTTACTGTATAGACATTACCATGATATTTATCATGTATCTTAGGCCTACATGTGATCACATTGGTTCTATGCACTTCAATGATATATTTACCTAGACATGTTTCCTTCTATATGCTACATGGTTACATTCATAGATTTTAAAGTTACCATACCCTTTTGAGGTGAGGTAACTTCCAAGTACTATTTTTCCTTCACCTCAAAGGGGGGATTATTATTGGGGGAAGGGTTAGAAATCATGTTCTCCACACTTTGCATAGTTATTAGATTCATTAGGGGAATGTCATATGGACATGGCTTTTACACATTCATTATTTCCTTATTATAGTAATGGAATGCTTTAGAAACATGTTCTCCACACTCCTTCAATATATGGTACTTATAGCAGTTTTCAAATTTAGTGGGAGCATGCCATATAGACATGGTTTCCACACATTCACAATTTCTAGATAATAATGGAGGTATGCTTTAGAATAATGTTCTCCACACTAATTCAATATATGTTACTTATACCAATCTATATATTTAGTGGAGGCATGTTTTAAATACATGTTCATCACACCTATTTAGTATTTAGCATCTCCATTTTATAGTGGTGGCATGTTTTGAAAACATGTCCTCCACATTGATACTTATATTTGTTTTCAATTTTTTCCATATATAATGGGGGCATATTTTAAAAGCATGTCCTTCACACTTATACAATTATCTAAATTAGCCAAAGCACATAGTTATATGATTCATATTCATAGTTATGATGGAATTATACATGGTACCATTGTTATACATAGTTTTAGCATGAGACATATCTAAGGTGCATATGTTATGCAACATGTTCCTAATATTTAAAAATTCAAATCAGTTTCAAATTCCAAAACCATTGCACATACTAATACACCACATAATTTTATATACTTTATCAAACTAATATATTATATTAGTTGGTTCAAATTTTTGTATGGGTTGAGGTATTAAATCACTTAATATTGATAAGTGTTTAGGTTGGAATTGATCATCCAACCTTACTAGGTTATAAGCATCATTTTGTTGCATGGTTGAGCTAAGCTCACCTTCCATGTGGAAACTCACTTTTGCTCTAAAATTGGGGGCATGTGCCTTAAAAACTCTCCCTCTCTCTATCTCTTTGGATATATTCACTTTAAAAATCTATCTATATTATCCTAATCTTCATTTTAGATACTGATAATGATACATATTTTCTAAAATAACTTGCCAATAGGTAAGGTGGTTATATCGACACATAGGTGTAATTTTAAACCTTGATCTTTTAATTTCAATATATCTCAATTACTTTAAACCTATATTATATGCACTAATTTTACACTATAACATGTTTTTGGTTGCAGGTCAGTCACTAGAAAAACACTCAAATTTAACTCAAATAAATATAAGGTGTACACACATACATAGGTACTTATTCATTTTCTTTAAAATAGAAATTTGTTACTATATTAAATGGGTGTAAATACAAGTGATGTTTTGTGATTATTTATCACCTTAGTCTTATACACTTAGACAATTCAAACCTTAGTCTTCTTAGTTATACACTCTCCTTGCTTTTAAAGCCTTGCATCTACTCTATCTTGTGCCCCTTGGCCTATCACTTCATATGACCAATCTTATATTGATGAAAAATGCATCCTATTTTTCCTACAATGCTTAAAATGTAATTATATTAAACATTTACAAGTTCTAATCCTATACATGTTTTTCTACTCTCTGCACACTAACATCCAAGATAGATAGTAGTATCGATGTTATTGTCTTTCCCTAATGTAAGTGTCTAGTGACCTAAATTTATCTAATTTGAAAATGAAATATATTCCAATGGTCAAACTAAGTGATTTAATACAAGTTATTACTCTAAAGGGATATATATAAATACAATATCAACCCTCATTCATTCTTCACCTAGCAATTAGATCAAAGAGACCAAGGCACTTATCAAAAGCACTCTATCAAAAATTCAATTGATAAAAATCTCCCCTATATATACCAATCATATGTATAACACATATACATATCTGAAGTACAAAACTAGCGTCTTATTTACCAATTTACAAGCTAGGTCATTATTGTACTTATTTTTATACACATTGTATGATTCACACACAAGCCAACACATAGTGGATAATTACATTAGTATAAGTCCCTCTTCTTTAGTATTGGCTATATAGGTAGCTACGTTTGATAGTGGGGTCATTGTGGGTTAGCTCAACATTATGCACCCACTAACCCATTTTTCCCTAAGGTCACATTAAATATGGAAAGCTAGGGTTTTACCATTTCATAAAGAGTGATAATCCATGATCCATATCTAAATGCACCAGAGAGAAGGAAAATACAAAACCTATAATCATCTAGGTACTCACATATTATTTTACCAAATATTCTATACATGACACTAGTGTCAAACCCAAGTAGTAGTGTCAATGTAACCATTTCAGGCTAATGCAACTATAAAGATAGCTAGAGGCACTAGATCCAAAATACGACAACTATTGAAAAACTATATTCCTACATGATTTCAAATTATTCCATATCCATATTTGAATTAGCATAAAAACCAACCAAGTAACTAATTTTATGTCATATATATATATATATATATATATATATATATATATATATATATATATATATCATAATTTTACTTTCTATTAATAACTTATCCCACTTTAATAAATTTAGTATATATACATCTAAGTTTAGAATTTAATTGGCCTACTGTAGATATGATATCCACCCTTTTTCCCTATAATTTATATATCCTTCACCCTATCTACCCAAGAGGATATACTTCCAAATTATGGTTAAACACAACCCTATAATATCGTCTAAAACAATATTGTATCCAACATGGTCCTAGTTTGCATTTTCACTAGAATTAATATTACCATCAACATTTTTGTTGATATGATAATTATCAACATCATTGTTAACATACTCAATATGATTTTGGTTTTCATAAAGATCACTACTAAAATTTATAACATGTTTATTTATTGATTCCTCACCATCTTGTGAGAAACCAAGACAAGTTCAAACCAATGCTCACCTAAATTTCACTAGAGAAGAATCAAGGTCTAATACCATTATCACGACCCTTATAAGTCAACCCATGTTTTCTTATTTCCAATTTTATGTTATTAATTTTACATCACAATATCCATGTTTTAATATTATTCCAATGTGTTTCATGAAGTCACATACATAATTATTTCATCCACCCTTGGCAACTAGGAATGGTATTAATAAAATGAGTTAAGTGTCTTTCATAATTTCTAACATGATACCTAGTGTACCACATAACCCTTGTAATACCATTTCCTTTATATAGGAGTTTCATAAATCATAAAATGTATATAACCACCACAAAAAATTAGGCCTCCAGTGATTCTAGATTGGTAAAACCAACCTATGTTTTAGAGACAAAATAATATCACAACATTTAATATGTAATAAATCATTGAAAGGATTTTTAATGCCAATGTTAGTGTAAAATTCATAAGATGAATATTAATTATGATAAAATTTAATAACATGCATAATAGGAACACTACAAAAAAATAATTAGTCTCTAATACCACTATCACAACCCTCAGAAGTCAACCCATTTTTTTAATTTCTAAGGTTGTGTTGTTCATTTTCCAAAATCAATATATGCACATTTTAATATGATTCCAACATGTTTCATGAATACATGTAAAATTTATTTCATCCAACCTTGGTAACTAGGAATGGCCTTAAAAAATCAATTTAAGTGTCTTTCATAAATTCCAACATGAGTCACTGGTATATCACATAACCCTTAAAATACCATTTCCTTTATGTAATAGTGGCATAAATCATAAAATGTCTATAACCACTATAAAAAATTAAGTCTCCAATTATTCTTTATTGGTATAACTGACTTAATTTTTATCCTTAAAATAATACCTCAACATTTAAGATGTAATAAGTCATTCAAAGGATTGAACTCCAATGTTAGTGTAACATTGATTTATTATTTTTGGGAAATTATCTGTTTAATTCCTAAATAATAAATGGGTTTGAGTAGATAAAATTAGTAAATAATGTGCAATAATTAGGCTAATGATTTGTGAAATTTGACTATAATTAGGGATTTTCTAAAAATATTAGTGAGAGAGAGAAAATTAAACTTGTCTAATTCTATGTTATTTCAACTAAGATAGGGTTTAGAAACCTATGTGTGGGCTTGGGAGACTATCATAAAAATGAATATAGAGTTAATTTATTGATTGGATAAGATCAGTAAAAATAGGACACATTGGGTTCTAGTGATGTAGTCCTATCTCAACATTGTTGTCTTAGTGATCTAAGCTTTCTAGGTTTTGTGTGTTAAGTCTGTGTGACCTTGCTTATGAAATATTGAAACCTAAAAGTCCACAGAGCTCACTATGTAAATAATTTATTCTTCAATACCCTAAGTCATATTTTTGCTTGAACTTGAATGTAAAATTTTGAGAAAGGAGAGGAGGGGTTGGTGTGTAAAGGATGCGATGGATGCACTTCACACCCTATGTGTGGGCACACTACCTACATATCAATACTCTGAGGAGGGATGAAGTTATAAGTATTTCTCCCATTGAAGTGCTTAGTGTAATATTGTGATGAAAATGCAAGTAAATGAAAAATTAAGTGTGCTTAAAATTATTAGGGACTAGTGTAAAGGTTTGAATAATCTTGAAATACTATTGGATGGCTATATATAGAGAATAGGGAAAGGTACTTGAGTGGTCTTGCTTGTATTCTTGATTCTCTCTTGTAAATGAGTGTTAACCCTTCTAAATGGAATTTGAATGGCCTTTTATAGGGGATTTAATGATCATGGGTTAAATGAATTTGCATTAGGCTGACATGAATTAGGATAAGGATTTGGAAGAATATGATTATTAGACGCAAAATTTACTTGGACAATAGTGCCATAAATAGGACACCCTAGGTTTTATCACTGTAGTCTAAGTTTAGGTTCTATTTTCCATTGCTGACAAGACCTAAGGGGATGGATTAAGTAGGAAAGAGAAATATTATTCTACAAGAGTTTGGTTTGGGAGGCTACAAATGACTAGGAATCAGTGAAAACATGTTTATGAGGGTCATGAGAGCAAGCAAGATGGACCTATGGATTGGGTACCATTAGCCACACTTAAGTCACCAAATTTTGCATTTTATATGACTACATTTTCCCCCCCTTTATTCTAGTGATGTATCAAAATGAAATAATAGGATAAATGAAAAATAGAAAGCATACCTTAACTTACCTATAAGTTGAAGCTCATGAAGTTGTGTGATGTTGGATGTGCATAGAGAGTGCATAACGTGAAGTGTGAATCTACAATGAAAAACATAGAGTAGATCAATCCTTAATAGATACTCTATATCTAAAATAAGAAGGTAAAAAATATGGGTAAGAGAGAGAGGAAGAGAAAGGAATGAATACACCTCACTAGGTACATGAACCAATATAAAACATATTATGATGCTAGATTTTGTTAGGTGTGTGTTGTAATAAAAGTAATATCACAAATAGATCTAAGTGCTTAATTCCATATAAGTGGCTCAAGAATGCAAAGGCATGCCCTTTGTCTCCATCATCACCTATTAAGAGAAGCTAATAAATCATGCATGTGCCAATCTATGTTTGGATTATGTGTCCAATCCATCTGAATAGGTGGCTCAAGAATACAAAGGCTAACTAGTCCTTTGGCTCCATCATTGCCCAATGAATTGAATCTATGAAGTAATACTTGTATAGAATGGATGTCATATGAGATGGCTCTTGAAGCTTATGAATGTACTATGATTTGACAATGTTGGCATGGATAGCTGAATGTATGTTAGAAACTAGGCCACTTTGGCCATTTTTTAAGATGGACATTAGGATTGTATAAAAGCCACTCTAAAACTAGTGCAATATGCATATGTGGAATCCAACTCAGAAACTCAAGTACTCAAGAAGTTAATCTTGTATAAAATCCAAAATTGAAAAAGGATGTCAACCACCTACATATGGATTAAGGCATGAAACTACTGAGAAAAGCTTGGAAAATAAATTAAACTCAAAAAAGGTGAGGATCAAAGTGGCACACACATTTCCCCTAATCATTAGTGTCTAGAACATGGATTCTCATCTAGAAGTTATATCAACTACCTAATCTAAAACTAGAAGTGAGATCCATTATGGCATGCATGCTTCCCCCTATATCTAGATTCTCTGAGCAAAAACTATACTAAAACATGTTAAATCTAGACTATATTGAGCTCAAAAACCTATGATTGAACTCATTTTTATATCTATTTTTAGAAAAACTAATTTTTATACTATCTAGAAAGGAGCACCAAAAATAGGACACCCTATTATCTAGTGTTGTGGTCCAACTTTGACACTATTGTCTAGGGCTAAATATGGTAACTATTCTAGATTTTATATTGTCTTCCTGGTCTGTTCTACCTCATCTGATGTCTAGATTCTATTCTGAGTGTTTTAAAAAACTAATTTTTCAATAGTTAAGAGTTCTGATTTCTATGATAAAACCCCTATTTATTTCCCCCTCTTCTAAGGGTAGGAATGAATATGTTTCAAAGATTACCCTTAGAATAAATAACTCTGTAAGTGTGAAGCTATAAATATACATATATAGCAATGATAATCAATACGATATCTCAAGATATAACATAGTTTGTATTGAGATATTATTAGATCAACAGGGGTATGCCTAGATAGATATAACAATGTAATAACATGTGCAATGTAATAAAATGAAATCAAAAGTGTTAGTTGTTAGTTGTCAACAAGGAGGGATGGAGCATGATGTCCATCATGGCATCCAAGATAGCAAGGAAATGCATGATATGGATCATTGAATTACAAATAAGAAAAGTAATCAGGAAAAAAGCATATAAAGTAAGAAGTAAGAAGCATAAAATAGTGACCAAGGGGCTAAGCAATCAAGGGACATGGGCACATGTCACTCAAACTAGAAAGCAAGCATATTAGGCATGTTTAAATTCCATATACATATACAATTGAAATAAGCAATTTGATATGGAAGCAACAATAACATAGAGGAGTACAGACAAAGGAAATTATAAAATGTCCTAAGGCACACACATGAATAGAAGAGAAGGACACTATCAAATGTCCTAAGTCACATACATGAGACAAGCAAGAACTAGAAATGCAATCCAACAAGATATGCTAAGAAATAAGATAAAACATGTAATAATTAAAAAGATAGAATAACATATAACTAATCAAATCAAGAGTGAAAGTATGTAAGGCATGTTTAGTACAAGACTAGGTATATGCTAAGAGATACACAACTGCTAGATAGTAGTGAAATGTCGATATAGTAATATGTGTAATCTGGTAAGTAATGTACATCAACATGATAACTTGGAGTGTATAGCTTAGGAATGGCATAACCTAGATGGTGTAGTCATATAGAAGATGCCCCAATGGGTATGTATATCATTATGTATCTTGAATGTAGAATTAAGATGCCCCCCAATGGGTAGAGTGAAGCAATCAAGGATTTGGATGTCACTACACACACTCAAATATGATCAAGTGAAGCATGTTAATGTAGATAAATCAACAAACAATAGCATATAATAACAAATGTAAGTCAAGCATAGTAGTAGTAATGTAAAGCATGGATGATATATATAATCAAAAGCTTTTGTGTTTTTAGATATATTTGAAACTTTTTGGTATTTTTGATATTTTATATTATTTTTGTATTTTTGAAATAATCTATGTATAGGAAATATGGAGAAGAAATGATACTAATTGATGAGTCTCAAATGAGACTCCCTATCATGGTGTCCTATATCGAACAAAGGTATCATGCATGATCATGAAGCATGATGGAAAGGTTGAGACTATGATTATGAAATCTATGTGTGTTGTAAATATTTTAAAATCTCTAAAGTAGAAATTGACTATGGGGTACCTCTATAACTCTAAGAAGTGGATACAACTATAGGGCTCTTAGGGACCCATTTGAAATTAGGAAAAGCTCTTTGAATATGTGCTCTATGTGTAGATACATGAAATTTCAATAAAACTACTCTAGGTGTGAATAATGTAGTTGGAAAATATCTATAATCCTAAATCTATGGAGGTGTATGAGCCCTCTATACTAGTGATGGATGCTTCAACTATGTCTAAATCTATACTGAAGGAAAAACTATAACTGGTGGGGAAATTGAAACTAGTGAAGAAGCTGGAATAGGTGACTACAAAGAATATGGTTGTGAAGTGGATAATGGTAACTCATATGGAACTCCACCAACTATAATAATATAATTAACATTAATGAATATCATGCATATGTGAATTTTATATGGTACTACTTGAATTTTCTAAATCCATGAGTGAAAAAATAACATATCAAAAACTCTTACACTGAGAACTATGGTGAAATATGTGGTCACATGTATTGGACCAATCTATAAAGGAAGTAAAATATCACCCAAAAAATTTTGTATATGCCCACTAAATCCATTGATAACTATATCTATCAGAGTGATATCCTATTTTAAATGTCCCAAATGCTATAATAATGTAATGGTACACATGTTGACACTAGAACCATTATCGATGAGAACATTGTGTATGGGTTGATTACAAATATGTACTCTAATAAAGAGTGCATTATAATCTAAATTATCCTTAAAAATATCTTGATATGAGAAGGATATCAAAGGTGTAGTTGGAGCCCTATACTCATACACACCTATCATACCACTCAAATGATGTGACTCAACTAAAGGTGCCTAGTATGTAACCGATGGAGGATGTGAATGGTACATATGGTGAACACCTTATGTGTCCCCTTTTTATTATTTAGAATGATATGGAAATGGATCTAAGAATATTTTCAAATATCTATCCTATGGAGGCTCAAATTAAGTTCCAAGATTAAGTAAGTCATCATCTATCAAGTCATGTATCTTATGTCTCAAACTGGTACATCTATTTGTAGTGTGGCCTAGTGACCTATGAAAATCAAAAAATGCATGTTGATCTTATCCCCATGAAAGAGACTTTATTGAGTATTATTTAATAGGAGGGAGAGTGGTGATGTTACATTCTAATAACTACTATAAAACTCTACTTGAAGAAACTATTATATTGGTAAATTCATGCTAAGGAGGTGATAATAAAACCACGCGCTGAGAGGGCTCTGAAGCCACATTGAGTATTGGTTGATTATGATTCTTGTTATCATTGACTTTGACCTTATATGGAACTTTACTATTACTTTTGTTTATTATGTCTAGGATGCTTGTATACCTGATTTTTCCCACTTAAATGAGTTTTACTTCTCTTTCCTTTAATGTATGACATAATTCAATGAAGGAAGAGAATATTTTAAACATAATAGATTCATGCAATGTTGGTAGAAGGCTCTATTTAAAGAGATCACTGCTTCTACTCATTTTTTATTTTTACATTCAGAAGAAATGAGAAACTAAATTTAAATGGTCGGGGGTTTTTACGTACCCAAATGAAGTTATGCACTGTATCCAGACGATTGAAGGAGCTCCTCTTTGGCTGTGGAGGATGACACCTATAGATAAGAAAGACTTAAACAAAGGAAATGTTAGATAAATATATGGTGGACTACTAAGCAAAACTCAGTCCCAGAAGTGCAAAGACTTCGTGGAGGGATGACAGTCCACTTATTTGACAAAAGAGTGTTACTAGAAAGAGAAATGGTCAAAAGATTGAATAAAAGAAATAGAGATAATGCGTACCTATATTTTGTTGTCGGTCTATCACAGTCACCGACATCGGTAGTTCTATCAGTGTCAGTTTGTCAAGTTTTCAATGTCAATTAGTCTGCCAATGTCAGTAGGGGAAATGGTTGATGTCAGTCAGGACGATGGCCTTAGATAGGTTTTGGATGGGTTTATGGGTGATAGAGGAGCCTGGGAGGTCTGTAGGAGTTTGGAGGTCCGTGCAAGATTATAGGGAAGTCAATAGAGTCTTAAGACAAGGGGTAGAGGACAAGTTGTCAAAAGGAGTAAGGATATAGGGAAGGCCTCTCAGCCTCTCCAGGAAGAAAGTCAGGTCTAGTTGATGATATTTAGAAATGCTAAATAGAAGCTAATTGCAAATGCTTTTTAAATTACTAAAATGAAATAGAAGAAGAATACTTAGCTCTTGCTTGCTAAAGAATAAGGGGTGTGAACTCTTGTTCTTGATGCGGCTGATGTAGAAGACTTCTTGCAATCTTTCAATCAGGTGTCGAGTGACTGATGCAGAGTTTTCATATCCTGTGATGTTTGGTGTGCATCTGGGAGAGAGAGAGAGAGAGAGAGAGGTCCAATTCTAGGAGCAAGAGAATTAGAATTCTAGTGAAATTGATTTGGGGAGAATTTGAGGTTAGAATTTGGTTTTAAGCAACCAACGTCAGTGATAACACTGGCGTCGGCCGACTGGTAACCGACGTCGGTAGCTAGAAGATGGGTAAAAAGGCTATTTTTAGCCTTTTTCTTGTTCCTCCATCTGCCAAGTTCAGCTACCGTTGGTGAACGGTCCAAATGGTAGGTTTAATAGGCATGAGGATAAGTGGGGGACTTGAAATAGGTCTTAGGTAATTATGATTAGTCATAGGGTGATAAATGGGGGTATCCAAGGGCAAGGTGAGGTGTCATGGGTGATGTGTCAAGGGTGTTGTTATTAATTTAAATAGGTAATTTATTTTAAATTAATAAGTGTGTGGGTTAGAAATGTTTAGAAGTGGACCAAGGGGACCAAGGGGGGGTGACCAAGGAGTAGACACAATTTTGGTGTCTACATTTGCCCCTTTTTGTCTTGTTGGTTGTTCTTGATGAACTGTAAGACAAAAATAGGAGTAAGTTGCCCCAGGTATGGGATAAGGTCATTTTTGTCCTGTTGGTTATTTTGATGAACTGCAAGACAAAAATAAGAGTTAGTTACCCCAGATGTGGGATGAGGTGTTCCCCCTCAAATCAGGAGTCAAAGGAAGTTAACCTAATATCCAGTGTCAATTTGACAGATAGTGGATGGGTATGGTGAAGGTTGAGTGTGAATGCCGCAATAGTTGAGATTGCGCATATACCACTTCACGTGATAGATAGGTCAAATTGTCACAGTCAAAGGTCAAGGAGTGTTAAAATCTAAATAATTGGTCTGCAGCATTTAGTCATAGCTGATTGGATATTTGATCCAAGCTGTAGCTCCAATGGTCATTGTGTTCCAAGTATTCCAAGCTCAGGAAGTGCTCTTAGAAAACATGAAAATGTCACAAATATTGAGGATCAACTGGAACGCAATTTGACAACATGTGTGAGGGTCATAATATGGGTTGCAGACAATTTGCTAACTATTTGTGAGGTAGCATACATGTAATCAAAACAACCAAGGTAGATTTGTCTCAAAAGTGGTCATGGTCTGAGGAGATAGTTGCAATCTCCAAGGTCATTGGTCGAGTTGGGTTGAGATATTAGTGATCTAAAGAGTTGTGTGTTGGGGAGATGTATGCGATCTCTAATGTGCCCCATGAGAAATCTAAGGTGACTTCTATAGTGTTAGGGTTGGTTGGATAGGTCATGATTTTGGGTTGATATAGATAGTTGGTCCATTACATAGATGGATGAAGGAATGGTCGAGCTAACCTCAGAATACCCCATGTCAACTGAGTGCTACCTACATAGCCCCTATTTCAAGGGCTTCAGGCTAATGTAGTTCTCCCCAAAAGGGAGGAAAGGGTCAGTTATGGATTGGTTTGGACTAGGTTAACTCATGGTTAAAGGTTATATGGTTGGTCCATCAAATAGACAGATAAATGACTGTGGCCGAGCTAACCCCAAAAGATGTCATGTCAACTGAGTGTTACCTACATAGCCCCTATTTGAAGGGCCTCAGGCCAATGTAGTTCTCCCTAAAAGGGAGGAAGAGTGTCAAAGAAGTTGATTGGTTGGTTTGGTCAGGTTAGGGTTGTTTAGCATCTCCCATATGTGTGATGGTACATGCTTTGAAATGATGAAGATGATGATGATGTTACAGCCTTTTCCATGTGATGGTGTATTTTGTAACATTGGTAATGTGGTTTTTCATCTCAAGAAAATTTTCTATATTGGTGATGGATGTATGCTAAAAATGAAATGAGTTTATTTATGCTTCAGCAAGTAATGATTTATGCTTGACATAAATTGAGTTTGGTCGATAGTTTCCATGTGTATTATTTTCCATAGAAACTAGTGTGAATGGTCTATGATGATGTATGATGTCATGATGTCATGTTATTGGTTTGGTTTGGGATTGGTTTGGTTGGGTTTGGTTGTATGTGACAAAAATGTAAGAAGTGAAAGGCACATTGCTCTTTCATTGACAAGGACAATAAGGATAGCATAGATAACGGTTTTGCAAACAAAAGCCCTATTCATGCATTACATCTTTTGACCATTGGTTTATGTTAGAGAAATAGTCAAATCACTTGACATTAAGTGAGCTCCAAATCCCTTGAGTATGTTAGGGTAATAGGTTTGATGATGTGAGGTGTGAGGATAGTGTAACCCTTTTTAGCAAGGATAACTTTTCCCTTTTTATAGGTGACCCTGAGAATGACTATAGGCAAGTCCATGACTTAATAGCTTGTCAGTCCTTTTTTTTTTGGTAGACTGATCAATGCGAGAAACCTACATGGGGATGTTGTTTTGTTTTGTGGTCATATGTGAAGCTGATCGATGTGGGAAGCTTCTAAGAGAGTGTTGTTTGTAGCAAAATTTGGGCATAGCCATCCTTCGAGGGAGTGGTCTATATTCTGCTTTGTATGTTTTAATGTCTTTGAATAGCTATCCTTCAAGGGAGTAATCTATTAATTACAGTAATTATACAGCTTTCCTTCAAGGGAGCAGTCTACATTTATAGTTTTATGACCTTTGTATGGGCACCCCAAATTTTTTTTTTGGACTGAAGTTTTAGTCATGGACTAGCCTACAGAGGTTTAAGGGTTTACTTGTTATTAGGACAAAGCATTCATGCTTGACAAAAGGGTTGACTAATGTTTGTAGGAAAAAGGGTTGAAAGGAATAGGAATGATGATGATAGGGGTTGCTCAAGGGATGAGCTCAAGTTTAATGTCAAGTGAATGAGTACTTGACTAACAATAGAATGGTCGTAGATGCAAGGCATTAAGGGGCTCAAGTTCTGGTCGGCCTTCAAGAGAAGATAGATGATAAGTCCCCGATCCATACTTATGCATTATGATATAAGGTCTGAGCCAATTAGGAGAAAACTTGCCTCACTTACTTCTTTCCATATTGGTCACATGTTGGTCGATGCTTGGTTGAGGTCATGATAGTCAATATAAAGTTGAATTCCCCAAATCACTTTTGTGATAGGGACAATGTTTGACACCCATTGCAGATAATCAATGGGTTGGATAAATAGGATGAAGAGAAGATGATGAGGCTGCTCTTTAACAAGGAGTGTGATGTGGGGATGCATCCTATGAAGATTTTACCTGATAGGCTTAGTTTCAGAGGGTCAAATCCTGATCTTCTTGATTAGAGGTTGGAATCTCAAAATGACTGAAAGTGATAGAGGCAATGGTGGGTAATGATGTGACCAAAGTAGCTAGTGGTTGGGGGCCTTCAGGTTGCACCTCCACTACTTGTAGGGCCTTGATTAAAGTTTGGTGATGCTACAGAGAGCTTTGAATGAGGTCATACAAAGATGTCTTCATAGGGGTTTGGTGAAGTTGTTTCATCATGGGGTCATGAAGTGGCTACAAAGATGTTAGATGGGATGTGCCCAAGATTGAAATCTTGGGTTTTGGTGGTTGAGGAGGCTTGATGAATGGATACATTTGAGGGAGAGAAACCTTCTCTTTCCCTTTATCCTTCATGGTTTGTGACCTGTTGGCCATATTGATGGTGTTGATTTCAATAAAGGGGGATAAGGTGGTAGAGAAACCACAGTCTGATGATGGGATCTCGATTTAGGTGAAGATGTTTGAGAGGAATGGGATGGTGTCAATGGATTGGTTAAATGGTGGTCAAGAGGATCCTTAATGAAAAGGGTGTCCTTTTTTAGATGTTGACAAATGACAGCTTTAAGAGTGCAGCAATGCTCAGTGTCATGCCTAGGTGTGTGATGATATGCACAAAATTTAGTGTCATTGAACCAAGATGGTTTTGATTCGAGAGTTGATGAGTGTGAAGGTGAAGAGGTGTGAGAGACATTAGACAGTGTTGGAGATTTTTTGACAATATCCTCGACAAGAAGGGTGTTTTTTCCAAGTGTTGGTGAAAGGCAACCTTAAGGGCATAACAATTTTCAGTGTCATGTCCAGGTGTGCGATGATATAGGTAGATTTTAGTGTCATCGAACTAGGATGGTTTTGGTCTGAGAGGTTGAAATGGTTTAATAGGTGGGAGATGATGATAGAAGTTTGCAAAAGTCAGCGTAGTATCAAAGCATATGAACCTACTAATGGGTTCATGCTTGTTGATGCACTAGGTGTTGATGACTTTTGTTTGGGAGTTTTTGAGGGAGACTTCCATACCACCTTTTTGATTGGTGGTGTGGCCACTCATGTAGACGACACTTTCTTTGTGAGGGGTGCTAAATTTTTGAGAGGAGGTATGTTTTTGGTGGGTAAGGGGAGTAAGGGAGGTAATTTTTTTTTTATAGGTGTTGGAGTAAGAAGCACTCCTTTTAAGGTGGATGGATGTGGGCCCAAAATAGAAGGCAATGATGATGGCAGAGGAGGAGTTCTTCGATGTGGTTTAGTAGCCTTCTTTAGTTTGGTGTGAGGACTACTATTGTGTGAGGCAAGGTTCAAGTCTACCTTCACTTGTGGGTGAGTGAGGTTAGATATGGGGTGAACACCAAGAGATTTAACCAGTGTTGGTATGGAGGATGTTTATGAGGGTTTAGGTTCAGATGAGGATGGTTGAGCTTTTGAAGATTTGAAAGTAAAAGCCTGGTCTTTATTAGAGACTTCGAGAGATTTTGTCGAAGGAGGGTTATCAGAATGAGATGAGATGGGATGTGTAAGATAAGGAGCTTTGAGTCGCTCCCATAATGCCTCATGCTCTAAGTTTCTTGAATGGAGAAATCCTAAGTTCTCAGCCAATCGAGAGAATGGTTTTGAAGATGTTGGACGAGGCTTTGGTTTTTTAAAAGATGTGGGTGGTTGTGAGACTGAAAATGTGTTAGATGCAGCAATCTCAAGCCAAAGGTGTGAGAGAGCCATTACTAGATCATCTTCGATTGAAGTAGGTGAAGAGACAAGTTCTTCTCTTGGTAGAGAAGGAATTGGAGAATGTGACTCCTCAAGAGGATAGAGGGCAGGGATGATTATACCTTCTACTTGTAGTTGAAGAGTAGGAAATGTATGGCCCTCCATTGGTAGTAGGAAGGATGAAGGTGGGGCTAGTGGCATTGGTATGGTCAAAGCATCCTCCAATATAAGAGAGGTCGATGGAGAACTAATAGGAGAAGAAGGTTCTTCCACCTTTGGAGGAGAAATAGGAGAAGAAGGCTCTTCTACCTGTGATGGAAAAATAAGAGAAGAAGGCTCTTCCACCTATGATAGACAAATAGGAGAAGAAGGCTCTTCTACCTATGATGGACAAATAAGTTGACTAACCTCTTCAGACTATGGGAGAGGTCGGTTAAGCATAGAAGGAAAGACCATGTTGACCATGCATATATTACACTCTTGGGAGTCATCGGCCATGGTCTGTATGTTGTTTTGGCTAGGGGAATGGTTAGGAAAAGGTTGTCTAAAGATGTCTATGTTTTGGTTAGGTGGCACATTTGGGTTATCTAAGACAAGATCACCTTTATCTAACATGTCCTAAATGATGTTCTTGGGGGTTTTATAATTGTCTGTGTCATGGCCTTTGACACGGTGATAATTATAGAAGTCATTCTCCCTATACCATGTAGGGATGGCTTTTGAGGGGTCAAATTGAGGTGGTCAAATTTGAGGAAGATTGAGGACCCCCTACTTGACTAGTTTATCCAAAACAGAAGTGTATGATTCTCCTATTAGAGTGTACTGACACTGTATATACCATTGTTGGAATTGTTTGGTGATGCTTTGTGATGTGGAAGGGTTGGATTGGTTGGTTGTTGTTGAAGATGATGGCCTAAGGACCACAGTGTTTGTTGATCCCTTGGATTTGGGATTGGAAGAAGAAAGTTGGGAAGAAGAAGGGTCATTAGATTTTGTGTTACTATGCAATTTGACCTTATCTTCTTCGACAACATAGATTTCAAGCTTTCTGGTCATGGCGAAAGCTTCATCAAATGTGCGGAATGTTTGGACCCATAAAGTGGATGAGATGTGCTTGGCACATGCTCGTGAAAAGAGCTTGATGAGCTCAGATTGAGGTAAAGAAAAGGAGAGTTGGTTGATTAAACCTCTCTAATAGGCAATGAAATCAGCTATTGATTCATTGTCGAATTGTTTGATAGAATATAGGTCCGTGATGGAGACCTTTTTAGTTATGTTAATTGAAAAGTGGTCAAGAAATAGTTAAGCTAGTTGAGTGAATGTAAATAGAGAGTGACTGGTAATAGAACTATACCAATCGAGGGTAGCACCAGAAAGAGACATGGGAAATGTGCATAGTAATAACGCATCATCATGTGCTATAAGGTAACAAGCGTGTCTAAAAACTCGTAGATGTTGCTGTGGGTCCTCCTTACTCTAAAAGCGAGTAAACGTGGGAAGTTCCCACTGACTAGGATATGGTTGGATTGGGACTGAAGGATGAATAGGTTCATTACAGATTTATTTATATGAGAGAACATTTCTTGAACTCAAAATGGATGTCTCAAGATTAGACACCTTATACATCAACATATTGATTAGATCAGTTGATGGATTTGCAGGTGGGGTGCCCCTAGGTTGTAAGGCATTTGGAAGGTGTTAAATGGAGCATATGATGTACTAGGTTGCATTTGTATTAGCACAACATATTGGTAGTTCGTCATGGGGATTGATGTTAAAGCTAGGGGTGGTTGTGTCATGAAGCTAGAGGGCACAACTTGACTTGATGTTGCCAAAGGTGGTTGGATGGTGGCAACACTAGCTGAAGGATAAGTAGTCACTCTTGTATTTATGGGTGCAAGAGTAGGTGGGATGGAGACAATTAAGTTCTAAAATGGTGTATAACTTTGTTGAATGGTTTGTGGTTGAGGGGGTACAGAAACCCCAATGGAGGTAGGTCCAAAAATAGAAGGAGAGGCCACACTTTGAAGATTGGTCATGGTCATATTGTTAGTTGAGGAAATGGCCTGGGTGACCATGGGTTGGGTTATGGAGGCTATTGATATGATTGTAATTTCAAGTAAGGAAGTTGGCATCCCATAAACTGGGTTGCCTGAAGGATCTCGTGTTTGACTTTTCATGAGATAGTGCTGAAGAGCCTTGATATTGAGGTCAAGGACCCTTTCAAAGTCTTGGTCCCCTTTGAGAATAATAGGGGGTTGAGTTAGGGTTGGTTGGATAGGAGTACGTTTAGTTTCTGAGTTATACTCCATTTGGGGACTTGATATAGAAGGTGAAGGCAGGAGTGGTTGTTGCCTTGCATGGTTAACAAGAGTTTTGGTTTGACTACGTGTCAAAACCATCCAAGGCAAGATAGGTTCAGGGTCTAAAAACTATATGTTTCAGCCTCAAAAAACCAGAATGTGTTTGTAATAGCAAAGAGGTCAGGTTTTTAGCTTGCTATTTGAGAAGAAAGATTTTTAACAGTGACTGATGTCGATAGAAAAATTGATGTCGGTGAAGTAAGTTTCTGATATTAGTCAGATAACTGATGTCAGTGAAATAATTGCTGACATCAGTGGAAAAACTAATGTCAGTTACTGTGTATTTCTAGAAACTCAAAAAACTAAAAGTTTTTGGAAGAAAGAAGAAAGTCTGAGTTGTTTTTAGATCTCAAAATGTGACCTCACCAGCTCAAAAAATTAGATACAGATAGAAAAATAGATGATGGCAAGCAACCACTAAACATTAATTCCTAAGAATAAGTTTTTGGAGTCTTGTTGGCTTATGCCTTAGAAGAGTGTGTTTGGGAAATTGGGCTTTTAGAATGGGTCCTAAAAGAGGCAATCTAAGGTTGGTTTTGGTTTAGTTTTGGTGCTCAAGATCTATATTAGGTTTCGTACATGCCCTGGTGCTAGGAGCTTGCTCCCCTCACTTCATGAGCCTAGAGACAAGTTGGGTCGCTTAGCCAGTATATACTTCCCCTAGAGTTTATACTCTGCCAGAGAACAGAGTGGGTTCTCCCCTTGGTAGTGAAGTCCAAGTGGGATTTCTAGGAAGGGTAAGGTATTTGCTAGGTGATGAAATCCTAGTCGGGCCTTGTCTTAGGTATGTTTAGATGTTTATTTTGATGTGCTTATGGTCTGGTAGTTTAGCATATGTGTACTATGCTTTTTCATAATGCGGTTTTAATTACTAGATGAGCTAAAAATGCATTCAAGTAGGAATGAGATGCAATGCATTTTTAACCCAAATTGAAATGTTTTTGTTAGGATGAAAATAATTAGGAAAAGGTTAAGAGCATGAACTTCACTACTCTAAGATGCAAGGAGAAAGTGACAAGAAGAAAAAGAAAGAAGTTCTTTTTAACTTGTGCTAATGGTGTCTTTTCAAAAGAGAAAGAAAGAAGAAGGATGCAAGGAGAGAAATTTTCCTAATGCACCTATATGAAAGTTTGTTTTAGAAGAAATGAACCCAAGGAAAACTTTAGGGTCCCACCAGGCATACTAGAATGTTTCTACTAATTTTCACTTTTTACATTCAGAAGAAATGAGAAACTAAAGTTAAATAGTCAGGGGTTTGTACATACCTGGATGAAGTTGTGCACCGTATCTAGATGATTGAAGGAGCTCTTCTTTGGTTGTGGAGGATGACACCTGTAGATAAGAAAGACTTAAATAAAGGAAATGTTAGACAAATATATGGTGGACTGCCAAGCAAAGCTCAGTCCCAGAAGTGCAAAGACTTCTTGGAAGGATGACAGTCCACTTATTTGACAAAAGAGTGTTGCTAGAAAGAGAAATGGTCAAAAGATTGAATAAAAGAAATAGAGATAATGCATACCTATATTCTATTGTCAGTCTATCATAGTCACCGACATCGATAGTTTTGTTGGCATTAGTTTGTCAAGTTGATGACGTCAGTAGGGGAAATGGTTGATGTCGGTCAGGGTGATGGCCTTAGACAGGTTTTGGATGGGTTTATGGGTGACAAAGGAGCCTGGGAGGTCTGTAGGAGTTTGGAGGTCTGTGCAAGATTGCAAGGAAGTCAATAGAGTCTTAAGAGGGACAAGGGGTAGAGGACAGGTTGTCAAAAGGAGTAAGGATATGGGGAAGGCCTCTTAGCCTCTCCAAGAAGAAAGTCAGGTCGAGTTGATGATATTTAGAAATGCTAAATAGAAGCTAATTGCAAATGTTTTTTAAATTACTGAAATGAAATAGAAGAAGAATACTTAGCTCTTGCTTGTTGAAGAATAAGGGGTGTGAATGCTTGTTCCCGATGCGGCTGATGTAGAAGACTTCCTGTAATGTTTTAATCAGGTGTGGAGTGACTGATGTAGAGTTCCTATAGCCTGTGATGCTTGGTGTGCATCTGGGAGAGAGAGAGAGGTCAAATTCCAGGAGCAAGAGAATTAGCATTCTAGTGAAATCAATCTAGGGAGAATTTGGGGCCAGAATTTGGTTTTAAGCAACTGATGTCAGCGATACCGTCAGCATCGACTGACTGGTAACCAATGTCAGTAGCTAGAAGATGGGTAAAAAGGCTATTTTTAGCCTTTTGCCCATTCCTCCATCTACCAAGTTTAGCTGCCATTGGTGAACAGTCCAAATGGTGGGTTTAATAGGCATGAGGATAAGTGGGGGAGTTGAAATAGGTCTTAGGTAATTATGATTAGTCATAGGGTGATAAATGGGGGTATCCAAGGGCAAGGTGAGGTGTCATGGGTGATGTGTCAAGGGTGGTATTATTAATTTAAAATAGGTAATTTATTTTAAATTAATAAGTGTGTGGGTTAGAAATGTTTAGAAGTGGACCAAGGGGACCAAGGGGGGGTGACCAAGGAGCAGACACAATTTTGGTGTCTACAATCATGTAACTCTTAATTTTCCATGGGGCTAGTCATCTTAGCTAAGATGGTCTTATATCAAAGCACATAGTCTTCGAGATGTTCGTTTGATTTTTGTTTTTGTTATGTAATTTATGCATAAGAGACCTTATCACTAATGTTGATACTGAAATGTGCTAGGAAAATGTCAGATAAAGGATTGAATGCATTGACCAATTGATTTGGTATACTATAGAACCATTGTAAAGCATAATCCTTTAGACTTCATGTAAATAGCTTGTTAAATAACTAGTCATTTGGTATATAATCGAAGCATGTTGTGTGAAAATATCTCAAATGTGTCTTTGTATCACCCTTGCCATCATAAAGAGTAAGCTTAGGTTGAACAAAACCTTATGGTAAGGGTGTAGAAGCAATGTGACATACCAATGGTGTATTTAGAAGAGAAAAAGAGTCTAAAGCTTGAGTACGTATAGTGTCACCTTAATCAAGATGTAGCACCTTGGATTTAAGAGATCTTATCTCTTACACAAGGGATGCCACATCAAGAGATAAGGATGTACTAGTTGTAACAGGTGGCATAGAGGTAGGTTGGGCTGTTATAGGGGGTTGTTGAGAAATATTTTCCCTCATAGTGTCATTTTCAATTGGTTACTCTATGGGAATGGAAAACTCAACTTGTTTATCCTTTTTGATTTCCAATAGAGATTGTAATGTAAGAGTATGATCTTGAGGGTGTTCCTTGAGTCTTTCTCTAAAACTTTGGAGGACCAAATCTTTGTTGAGTATAACTTCATTATCAATAATAGGTGGAAGTGGATCAGTAGTCTAATGTGGTAGAGCATGAGCAACGGTGTGTACATCATCATTGGTAGGGAAATTAGATGTCTGATTCCTAAATAATAAATAGGTCTAAGTAGATAAAATCAATAAATAATGTATAATAATTAGGCTATTGATTTATGAAATTTGATTGTAATTGGGGCTTTTCTAAAAATAGTAATGAGAGAGAAAAAATTAAACTTATTTGATTCTATCTTGTTCTGATTGAGAAAAGGTCTAGAAATCTATGTGTAGGCTTTGGGGACTATTGCAAATGGGAATCTAGAGTTTGTTTCTTGATTGGATAGGAGCACTGAAAGTGAGACACCTTGGGTTCTAATGTTGTAGTCCTATCTTAGCACTTTTATCTTAGTGACCTAAGCTTTCTAGGTTTTGTGTGTCAGGTCTGTGTAACCTTACCTATGAAATATCAAATCTTGAAAGTCTACAAAGCTCATTATATACCTATTTTATTCTTCAATACCCTAGGTCCTCTCTGTGCTTAAACTTGAATGTAAAATTTAGATAAAGGAGAGGAGGGGTTAGTGTGTAAAGGATATGTTGGATACACTTCACACCCCATGTGTGGGCAAGCTACCTACAAACCAATACTCTGAGGAGGGATCAAGCTATATGTAGTTCTCTTATTGAAGTGTTTGGTGTAATAGTGTGATGAAAATGCAAGTAAATGAAAAATTAGGTGTAGTTGGAATGACTAGGGACTAATGTAAAGGTTTTAATAAGCTTGAAATACTATCAGATGTTTGTATGTAGAGAATAGGGAAAAGTGATTGAGTATTCTTTCTTGTATTCTTGCTTCTCTCTTGTAAATGAGTGTCAACCCTTCTAAATGGAATTTGAATGGCCTTTTATATGGGATTTAATGATCATGATTTAAATGAATTCATGTAAGAATGACATGAATTAGGATAAGGATTTAGAAGAATATAACCATTAGAGGCTAAAAGGTACTTGGACAATAGTGCCAAAAATAGGACACCCTAGGTTTCTACGTTGTAGTCCAAGTTTTGGTGTTGTTATCCATGGTTGATAAGACCTGGGGTTAATTAATCATGGAAAAAATAATCTAGGTCTGCAAGGGTTTAGTCTATGATTCTATGATTGACTGGGAATCAATGAAAACATGCCTACGATGATTGTGAGAGAAAGGAAGATGGAACTTTGGATTGGGTATCATTAGCCACACTCAATTTACCAAAATTCATATTTTATATGACTACAAACAAGCATAAGATGAATGTTACTTTATGATAACCTTTAATCACATGTGGATACCACTGATTCCATGTTTAATAAGACTAAAGGGTAAAATTAGACATAAAATAGATTTAATCTTATATAGAGATAAAATAATTCACAATAATCATTAATACCTCATAATAAAATATATTCCAAGTTCTAGGCATATACATGGGTATGTAGATATCACAATATTAATTTATGAGTTAATTAATGTATATAAAAAATCCTTTATTGAATTATCCAAAATGCCTAATTTCTCAACTTTATATAATTGATTTTATATTTATTGTATAGGTTAGGATACCTTCCTATATTACTCATCAATGTTAGCTAAATTTTTTTCATGTCATTTCACTTAACCACATGACTATACAACATCAAGTTAAAATATCAATAATATATATAAATTTTCCAAATAAAGTATAAAATCTTTATCACCACATAGTGAGATAATTTTTCTATATTCTAAGGTAGGCCATAGCTTCCACTTTTTGAGGTTCATTTAAGGTTCTTGATGATAGGTGATTTAAAAACATGATCCTATTTTAGTATTTTAATAAAAAGGCTAGATTACATAGCTAATTTAAGCCTTTATAATGTTTCCAACTAAGTCACTCTGAATAATGATGGTACTTAGGTCCAATTTCAGGTGATACACTATAATCCATCATAAAATTTCCTTCCTCATGTATTAGTATACCACATACACATCTATTTATACATATGAACCAAATAGCTTCTTTATTTTATTCAATAAACATGTATTCCAAAGCTACATTAATATTGATTATAACATTCAAGAGAATTTCATTACCACTTAGTAATCTCTTTTTAGTACATTAATTTAATAATAGTCATTATGACATGCTACATACTTTCACAACTTTTATTTCCATTCTACATTTTAATTTGAACATCTATATATTACAAGTAGAAATGAGTTTAAGGTAATAAAAACACAATATTATTATAACATTCATAATAGAGCAATATTACTAGAATAGAACAATCTAAGTAATAACCAAAATTCACTTAATAAATATAATAGAAATGTTCAATTAATCCTCATATAAATGTGTTACAATTTCAACCTATGACACCAAGATTGTAAAAGTATTAACACAATTTAGCATAATGATGGTGAAATACTTATACCACCAAACATATTCCACACTACCTCATAACTTAGCTTTGTTAATAAAAATTGCATGCTACAGTTTCTACCAAGTCACATTGAGAAAATCACAACCATTATTTACTTAACCTTCATAGACCAACTGCACTTGAGACTTCTTAACATAACAATAATATTAACCTAAAAAAATAACATAAACCACACACCACACTATACAAAACCAATTTACAATTTAAAATTTCATTGTGATACATAATAAAATTATGATGTTTCTAATTTAATATTACCTCCCTCTCACAAAATTTATCCACTATTGGAAGTTACATAGTCAATCAATAAATAGTCCTACAAATTTACCAAGCAATATGTTTAACAATAATAACCAGTAACCTATCATTTTCCTCTATGTTCATTTATACCAAAGAAAAAACTATGATGTTAGGTCATTGATATTGAATGCATTTAATTTTCAAAGAAATATTTATTATAATATTAGTCCAAACATTGTAATATTTTTTGACAACTTGTTCACAATAATTGAAATGCAACAATTCAAAATAAGGTGTGTTATTTATTTATTTTTTTGCGTTCATTAATTATTTAAAATCCCATAATGTTAAATACAATATCCATTCTTATCACCATCAAATTAGACACCACAAAACTTCATTTCATCCATGATAATTTACATACTAGTGATTGAATAAAATGAAGGTATTATAATTCCTTAAAATATATTTAAACTTACCTCATATAAAAAAATATTATCCCCTTTTAACTATCCTTATGTATAGGAACTTCCTGGATTCATTCACCACTACCAAAATCATCACGAATGTTAAGAAAATAAATCATAAAGATAGAAAAACCATTGTAAACATATAATAACCATTTTCATTGAAGGCCAAAATCCATTTACTTCAAAACTACAATAAACATATACAATAATGTTAGTCCTCAAATGGACTGATACACTAAACCCAATGAAATAATAGCCATGAGTTAATTGAATTTAGTCTCAACAAATTTTTAACATAATATAACATGGAAAAGAGTACCTACCATCAAGTCATTTCCAAATTATCTAACTACTAAATAGATATAATTCAACCTCTAATAGATCATGGAATGCAACAATATATAATTGAAATAGATCGAGTTTGAAAATATCATTATCACTCCTAATTAAATTTATCACACCAATAAAACTAATCCAATTATATTCAACATCATTTTTCATGAAAACTGAGTAATGATAAATATAATCCCATCCATTTGTAGTACCCTAACCACCCCAACCATCAGTTTAGGGCTGAAATAAAACCCCAAATAGAGGCTCAAATCATAAACATAAATGAACAAGAGACATAAAATAATGAGATCCATAATCAAAAGACCAAAACATAAAACATAAAAAAAACACACAAAAAAGCAAGGCATAACTCACTAACAAAATGAGAAACACATATTACACCACTAAAAGCATACATAACCATAGATAAAATAACATTCAATACTTTTATAAAAAATGGAAGGTTTCCTCAAGATTCACTTCCATAAATAATCATATTTACACCATCAAAATAGAAAGATGATCTCTTACAACCAAACCTAAAAAGGCTTTCTTAAAAAACCAATCAAATTTTCATATTCACCATTAAAAAATAAATGAAAAGATCCATGTTTGAAATAAGTATAACTCTAAATGGAAAAATATTTCCAAGAGGGAACATGACCCTCTTCAACATATATTCCTCTCAAGATTACTAAAACCCTAGATTTCATAGCTATAATATTGTATAATTAAACATATACAAACTTACTTTTTTATGCAAATTGTCAATGACCGAGTCCCTTCTCCTCTTTATTTATTATTTTCCTCTACGTATTATATTTTTGGATTGTTATCCAACCTCAAATACCATCCACCACCACTAACAACCCAAACCCATACTTTTATATCATGGGTTTTTAACCCTACTTTCCCCAAATTTCTATTAATTTCATTAGAACAATGCATTCAATGTTATGATTCAAGAGATGCATGATTAAAATAACACTCCTTAATTATGTTATCCACATTCCACTTAATCCATAATCAATATAACTAAATTGTGCATGAGTTCCAATCCTTCACAATAGAATTCTTGAGTCACATTTTTACACAAGTATGTATTCTTTCCATGTGAAAAACATGAAACCCTAATCAAAATGATAATTTTATTCAACATATTTATAATATTATTCAACAAAATTTTACAACAAAATTCCAAAAAAATACTTCATTCTCATTTTTCATGCACATAATGCATCCAACATGATTTTTATGTTTCAAATTTCCTTAATGACCTTATCAAAATCCATAATATTGTCAATTCAAAAATTCAATAAGGTTAATAATAAATAATGATATTATTCAATGGCCATTTCTCCAAAGCATAAGCATTACATAATGATTAATATAAACAAGGTTAAGTCCATAGACTTACTAAGTCAAAACCATGCACAGTAAGTTATACCAATACATACAACCATGACAATTACACAAATTGACTTAGATATAAAAGAGAGCATTAAAATTTTAAATTAGTGAAGATCAAGAAGCACAATTGGCTAAGTTCCAATGATGGATTAATATGACGCATATAATAGTAATCATAGTAATGATAAATCACAACATAAAGTGGAAACAAAAATAATAGATGTATTGGATCTCATTGTTTTATTTTTTCTCTAGCTTGATTTACTTATATGAATTTAAGGATTCATCTGATGGAAATGTTCCAATCCTAAACTTATCCAAATATTATTTATCACCTCCAATAATAAACATGGAATTAATAGTACTAGTTTGATATAATACAACTAAATAAAATATAGATACTAAAGGACAACAATTAGGAACCTATCTATCATAAAAAAAATAGATACTCATAATGTGACACAATCATTTATCAATGTCTCAAAGTCTCAATGTAATATAAAACTATAAAAAGGTATATGAAGGTAAATTAGGTTTGAATGGGATATGACAAGATGTAAAGGAAACATATGAACTATTTAAGCTTGAGTGGGAAGAAAACAAATTTTAAGGATATGTGGTAGATTATATGGAAATTTTCATTGATATCCTTTGATGTGTTACACTTGAATAATTCTATATAAAGGTGTGTTGGGAAAGGAAAAAATAAATATTTATAGATAGAGAGGAAGTAGATTTTTATTGAGAAAAATGTAACATAGAGATTGAACAAATTATTGTTTATTAGATCAAGTGACACATGGAAGTATAAGATACTCCATTATCTAAATGAAATATTGCACTTTTAACTTGTGATTTGAGTATATCTTACAACTAACACATTTAAAAACCATTAAAAACTAATTTTTATTTTAATGGATGCATCTAGATATTGTGTTTCAGATTTGTTTTTGTGGGTGTTTTATGTTCATTTAGTTGTTGGGTTAGGGATTTACATCATTATAAAATCCTTCCCTTTAAATTCAACATTTATCATTTGTAATATGATCACATTAGATCCTATTAGATAATTGGATCCTTCAAAAACATTTCCTAAGTATTATGATTAGTATAAAATTACATGATACTCTTAAATAAATTCATTACCTTGAAACATAAGATATAATATATCATTTATAGAATTAAAATTCAAGTGGAGGGAACAAAAAATGATTTGAATGAATCAGTATTGCCAAAAAATCAATATTTTTTAAATATTTACCAAACATTAGACTCCAAACCATAGTACTCAACAAAAATATGAAGGTAATGCTAACATGGTAGATAAAAAATATCAAAGGGATGCACCACAAGCTCCTAATCCTCCTATAATTAATTAATCTATTAACATATTTAATGATGTTATGAATAAGAGGGAGGATCCTCAAATTGTATTTCATCATGTTATAATCTAAATTATAGTTTCTACAATGTAGAATTATTCAAATGATATTTCATAGGTTAATGTCCATGAGAAAAGATGGAATTATGGATAAAAATGGTGTTATAGGCTCAATTTTCACCCTTGGAGAGATTTATTCAACTCCATCCAATTGAGTTACACAGTGGGAACAACCTTAGGCTATGGGTATCCTATGGTGAGGTTGAACCTCTAGATAAGTCTAGATTCCTCTTGATGCTCACCTAAACTAATGTTAAATTAATGCTTCATAGGGAAAAGGGTTATAAAGAGGATAATGTCTCATAAGAAGGCTAAAAGGGTGATGCACCAAAGTTAAATGGGCACTCATATAAGCTTGAACACACACTAGATTATCAACAAAAAAACATGGCTTACTCAATCTCACAATCTCACTAGTTGTATAAATATTTCATATAAGAGGTACCAAGTAGAACACTAATCTGGACCTGCAAGTTAACTTGAAAACACCTTTAAAGATGCAAGTAGAAGGATAGTAAACTAAGAAGAATATCCTTTAAAAAATCACCATAAACATGCATATTAAGCACTAATTAAAGATAATAGATAGGTAAAGAGTTTATCCTATTACTTTAAAATGTAGTTCTTACAATATTTTGATAGCGTTCAACCATATCAAATGATCACACTTTTGCAAGAGTCTCAATGAGTATCCTTGTCCTAGAAAATAAAAAAAAAATCTAAGAGCTAAGAACCCCCATAATTAGAATGAGACTAGGCTATATAGGAGAAGAGAGAGAAAGAATATGGGAACATGCCATTAGAGAGGGAACACACCATCTTGGGTCATTAATTGATCTTGAGATACCACTTTTTGATCCTTAGCCAATAAAAGCCTTACCACCTTTTTGATCAATCAGGATACTGCCTATGGCTTGTTGAGTGGGAAAGTCCCCAAAGGTTTTGAGGACACATTAAATTCCCCTAGCTATAGTTCCCAACACTAGACCTTTTCTTTGATCTTTCATGTCATCTCTCATTAGAGGACAAAACTTCATGCTCATGGTTCTAATAAAAACATGGATTTATGCAGTTTAGGTGGTTTTTTATCAAAAATATGGCCATGTTGAAGGATCAAGACCCTTTTAATTAATAACATATCTTCTCTATCTCCATGTTTGGATCATAGGTCCATCCTATAGATGCAAAACCAATCTAAGATTATTGGTTTTCATATAGTTTTGATTGATAAAAGAAGTTCATAGGTGCATGTTCTTGATTTGACAATAATCTTCCACCCCCTTTGGTATATATTAGGTATAAAAGACCCATTTTGCCTTCATGGAGCTCTATTAGTAACTCTTGATCCCATTTCATCATTCAAACTATTGACCCTTTATCTATATTAGGTTTGAAAGACCTATTTTGTCCCCATGGAGCCTTAATGGTGATGTTATATCTCATGATGTCCATTTAGTTTAGCCTAGACTGAGCTTGAGCTAGGTTATTTCATCTTTACCTTGCCCAAGTCTAAAAATGCCTTATCAATTTTCATCAAAGTGTCCTAGGCTCACCCTTTGCTTATTGGTTATCGACCATGACTTAGACTATTGACATTTTGACATTTGCTTGCACCATCAATCTTGATTTGTATGATCAAGAAATATCTATTAATCCTACCCTTGACTATTAACTCTATCCAAGCTAGTTCCACTTGTCAATCACACATTAGTTCTTAGGATATATTGTCAATCTACACCTCAACATGCTTATGCCACATGTCAACCTCTCGAGCTCCTTAAATGTTTGACTCATCTCACACTATCAGATCAAGATGTATAATGTAATGTGAATCATTAGATCTATTGGGACCCATTATTTGAAATCCAATGACTACTTCATGAGCTTAAAATTGACATATGTACTCCCATTAAATGATTTTCATGTGATCATCATTGATGTTCATGTAACCATCAATTTTAATCTCAAAAGGGTTGTTTTGCTTGATCTTTATTTTGATGTTTGCATGGATGTCTTAATCTATAGGTCCAACTTGCAAGCTCTATAAATTGAGATAGAGAACTTGCATAGACATGAAAATTTTAGAGGATGATCCTGAAATGAATAAATCCATGGCATTATAATATCTTGGTAGGCAATGCAAGTGGACTTATAAAATACGTAAGTGAACTGGTCTGTTTGTTCTTGTATGACATCTTGGTGATGGTTTAGCTCATTTAGGCTTATTCTTGACCTTTTTCATGAATTTCCAAGGCTTGAATGAGCTCTTGAGGCTTTTGAAAAACTTGATTTATACTCTTGAATGTTATGACCACCACGGAGACCTATTTTCCTAAATTTGGAAAACCTACACTTTAAGTGAACTTAAAGTGTTTCAAAAGCTTTGCGAGCTACATGGTCTCTTTGGTCAACTCATTACATCTAGAAAATATATTCATCTACTCATCCATTATCAACCTGATCCATTTGGGCACAAGCTTGGCATGTGGACCAAAAATTTCCAACAAATAGATCAACTATCAATGTATGTACTGATAAATTTATCAATTGTATTATAATTTATCAAAGAGACCCACACTTCTGGCATTTTTTAACCCATGCATGATCATATTTGAAAATTTTTGGCTACTAATAAACAACCCTAAATATATTTGAGGTGGTGGTTCTAGTTATAAAATGACCTCCTACAGGTCCATCATAGAATTGTTCCAAGAGTTTGGTCACCCAGTCATCATCTATGCACCTAAGGAGTACCTCATTGAGGTTTTTTATAAAAATAACTCAATCAACAAATGTATAAGGTATGGATTGAATCTTTAATTATTATTATTTTTTATCTATCCAATCCTTGGGGGAATTCTCTTATTTCTAAGAAGTGATCCATTTCTTGAAGCTAGCTCTTTTAAAGTGGAGGTACACCTACTTGTGAGTTGTCTTAGGTCACCAAAATAGCTTCCTTATCTTCCTAGAGGTCATTTACCTTACCCATGATTATCTTATTGACTTTGATCTATAAATAATATTCCATGACCTTAATTATCTAGATTTCTCTCTTCTCATTCAAATCATTGTTAAAGAGGAAGTCCCTAACCTAGGATAAGACACCCTAAGATGGATCTTGATGTTGGAGAGCATGAGCCTAAACCTATTGAGGATTGTCAAGGATGAAAGAAATTGATTATTAATGAAATTATACCTCACCTCATATCCTTCAATCCCTTAGATAAAAAGGCAATTGGTTGCTCCATTCCTTCACCATTCTTTTGCATCAAATATTATCAACATTGGTAAATGTGTACAAGATGAAGTTCTTGGAGAAGTCTAAAATCTAGAATAAATTGCATTAACTAAATTAATAAAATCACTACAAGAGGTGCTTATTTATACAATACTAAAAGAGATTAGATCTCTTAATCTATAGGTGATTATAGCTAATCACACCTAGGAAATATATCAAATAACTAACCTATGTCAATCAAATGTTAATAGCACCTTGAGACATTTATTACAATATATCTAGGATTAATTAATTATTATAACAGTCCCTCCTTTAAGTGATCATAGCCTAAAGATAAGAGGAGAGAAAATTATTAAATGCCTCAAACTTATCATGTGCAAGTGACTTCATGAAGATATATGCACATTGATCTTGAGTGGGGCAATACTGGAGCTTTATGTTATAATATTAAACATGTTCACATATGAAATAAATCTAAACCTCTATGTGCTTGGTTCTCTCATGAAACACTAGATTGTGAACAAGATGTCGAATGCCCTGATTGTCACAATTAAAAACTATAGGTTGAGTCTATGGAACTCCAATTCCTAAAAGAATGTGACATATCCATATCACTTCACAAACATATCCTATTTTAGCATGATATTTTGCCTCTGTGGAAGATCTAGAAACATAATTATGCTTCTAACTTCCCCATGAAATCAGACCAGATCTTAAAAAGAACACAAAAATAGAAGTGGATTTCTTATCATCAATATAAGCTACATGATCTACATCCATGTATCCTATCAAGAAAAACTTATCATTCTTCTTGTACTTTAGGCCATACTCAATTATAACTTTGATGTATCTCAATACCCACTTTACCACTTTCCAATGTGCCACCTTTGGTTCTTATATGAACTAAGAAAGATAGATGATAGAATAGTTAATATCTGGCCTAGTGTATGTCAAGTAAATGAGACTCCCAATCAACTATTGATAGAGAGTTACATTTACTTTTGGTGATAGATTTGTATAAGACAATTGAAGTCTTATCTCCATAAGTGTTACAATAGGCTTGTAGTCCATCATCTTGAATTTATAGATCAATGTCTTAATATACTTCATCTATGAAACAAATATGTAATGTTCCTTACACCATACCTCCAAACCAAGATAATAGTGTAGTATCCTGAGATTTGATATGTCTAATGATTTATTGAGATCATTCTTAATTGTATGGATCATCTTCATTATGCTTCCACTGATGACTAGATCATTGACATAAATAATCACTATAAAAACCTCCCCTCATGATCTTTGAGGTATAGTTTAGGATCATATGGACTCCTATTGAATCCATTTTGTATGAGAGGCTCATCAATCTTGATGTACCAAGCTTGGGGAGCCTATTTTATCTCATAAAGAGACTTGATAAGCCTACACACTTTCTATTCCTAATTAGGTGCCATAAATCCTTCAGGTTGAGTCACGTAGACTTCCTCTTTCAAATCTCCATTAAGAAAGACAAATTTTACATGCATTTGATGAAATTTCCATCCAAAATGTGTAGCCATAACAAAAACCATTCTAATAGTCTTTATCTTAGTTATAGGAGCAAAAGTCTCCTCATAGTCAATGCTCTCTTTTTGAGCATACCCTTTTGTAACAAGCCTTGCCTTGTACTTATCAATACTACCATATGATTTTTACTTGGTCTTAAAGATAAATTTTCATCTAATAGGTTTCATCTCTGGTTGAAGATAAAAATGCTACTAAGTTTTATTCTTCATCAGTGACTGATATTTTGCATCCATGGCATCTTTCTAAGGTCTAGATTGTAGGGATTTTGTTACTGTAAAGGGCTCACATTTTTCTTGTAAAATACTCATAAGGGCCATATTGACCTCTTATTGAGCCATGCTTCAAGTCTTCAATCTTGAAGTGGATGTATTTGGTACTTCATTCAAGTTAGCATCTTGTATAGTAATTATATACCACTTGGGCATATGCTAAATTGTAGGTGGTGGTGTTGGAGATCCTATTTCACTATCTTCATGTTCACTTTTACCATCACTATTTGAAAATATTAAAATGCATTTGCCTATGTAGAAGGTGGATTGATTCTACTCTTTTCATCAAACACTACATCTCTACTGATTAGTACCTTCTTTATTTCTGGATCAAGTAACCTATATTCCCTTGATTGTGTATCGTATCCCAATAAAATACATTCCTTGGTTTTCTTATCTAAATTTTTTCTTTTCTTCTTAGGAACATCCATATATGCCTTGCAACCAAAAACTCAAAGGTGAGTAACCTTTGGTTTATTCCCTGTCTAAGCTTCATGTGGTGTGATTCCATCAAGAGCTTTGGTGGGTGATATATTCAACAAGTAGACTATAGTGTAACAAGTTTCTACCCAATATATATTAGGCAATTTTACATCCTCAACCATGCTACAAAACATTTCCTCAATGACTCTATTATGTCATTCTACAACTCCATTCTACTAAGATGAATATGGAACTATCAATTGATGATGGATTCCATTTACACTAAGATAGGCTAAGAATTTTTTACAAGTGTATTCCCCCCCATGATCTGAGTAGAGGGTCTTGATTTTCCTACCAATTTCATTTTCAACTATGGCCTTGAATTCTTTGAAGGATTAAAAAGCTTAATCCTTAGTCTTCAATAAATATACCCACATTTTCTATGAGTGATTAATCATCAACAAAAAGATGAAAGTATTTGTACCCTTTGAGACTGGGAGCAAAATGTCTACAAAGATCAGTGTGCACCAAGTCCAACTTACCAAGTGATTGATACTCAATATTTCCAAAAGGAGCTCTTCTTTATTTTCTTGCTAACCAACTAGTACATATATCAAAAGATTTATTTAGTTGGGAACACCATGAACCATATCTTGTTTATTTAATTGAACCAAATATCCATAACTCAAGTGACCATATATTCTATGCCATAAATTACCTAGTTCTATATCTTTGACCACAAGTGCTTGATGATCATTTTGAACAAAATCAAGATAAAACATTTTGCCAATGTTGGAAGTTTTGGTAATCACTTTGAAATACCTAGACTTGTCTTTGATATTGCAAAACTTTTGACCATTTTGATGATCAAATTTAACCCTAAGGTTATGGTCAAGTAGCTGATTAATAGATAACAATTTTTTTTTAAGACATGGAACATATAAAACATTTGAAATGTTTTAATTTCTATTTCCAAGTTAAATTTTGATGTCACCACTACCCTATACTGTATATGAGTTATAATCTCCAAGTGATACATTTCCCTTTGATTTTAATTTTGTCAAAGTAGAAAACTAGTCTTTTCTTCCTATCATGTGTTTGGTTGCTCTTGAATCAACATACCAAACTACATTTGGATGATGGGTAGACTCATGTGATTGAGTAGCTAAACCATATTCCTCATTTGAAGAATCATTATCTTCAGCAACATTGCCATGTTGTTTAGTCTTGTAATTTTTATATTTCTACCTATTTTTTTGTTATGGTTTATTTTTTTACTTTGTGGTGACTTGTTGAAAGATGACTTCTTGCTTGATGAGCCCTATTGAAATGTTTTGTACCAACAATGTTTCAATTCATGTCCTTTTTTTTCACAAATTTGACATGCTTTAAGAGAATGTGAATTGTTACCTTATTGGTTATGTTGATTATTATACTTTAGAGATTGCTTTTGAACCTTCATAGGTTTCTTCCCCTCTTGATTTGATGTGATTACATGCTCATCATCTGCTTCCTCTGAATTATGAATAGCTTCCTCTTGTTGCAACAAATTGACCAACACCTCAAAGGTTGGTTTTTGTCCTATGACATTCAATGTGGTCACAAAGATCCTATATATGGGGGGAAGTTCTCTAAGGACCATAAGGACCAAAGAGTCATCTATCACTGATTCACCCAAAGATTGAATTGAAACCTATAAAGTTGTAACTATTCTAAGGAATGCTTCTACTTTTTCATCTTATTTGAGCTTAAAAGTGTGCAATTGGCTCTAAAGATGAAAGATTTGGTTTTGATTCTTAGTTTCATAAATAGTTTTAAGTTTATCCCATGCATCTTTTATAGTTGTAGCACTATGGATATGAGGTTATACCTCATCTAAAACACCAAACATGATTATCAACTTAGACTTATTATTAGCCTTGCCATATTTTTATTATTGATCAACATCTATTACATGTTTGACCCATGTTCCTTCAACTACTGACAAAATATCTTCAAACTCTAGATGTGTTTGTAATTTTTTTTCCATGCTATATAATTATCACCATGAAGCAATTGTGTGTTAGAGCGCACAAAATGTGGTCCCAAACCAAACATTTTGCAAGTTACATATGATAAAGAAATACAAGTGTTTTTAAGTATAGAAATGAAATGTTTGTTTTAAAAATGTAAGGAAAATGCAAAATTGCATACAAAAATATGACAAATTATGCACTTATCACATAATGGATGTCAGACTCTATTGAAAATGCATCTAAACAAGCAATGTAAAATGCACTTATCAATGATGCTACAATTTTTCATTTTAAATTTTTAGAATTTAATGACTCCAATAGATATATAATCTAAAAATATGCTCTTTTTAAAAAGATATCATGCAAATTGGAGTTACCAATCAAAAGTTATGGCCTCTTAAAGGTCTAAAATATCTGAACTAGTCAACTAAACTCGCAAGAAACTAAAAATTATAGAAATATAGGTGATTAAAATGTAAAAAATAATCTTACCATTACATAGATAATGAAAAATATCTAAGGTGAAAAGAAACCTTCCCAAGATTCACGGATCAAAATTTATGAACCTTGAAAGAAAAAGATCTTCAAATATGGCTCATAGTGGTGAAGGACAAGCCCTCAAGGGCTAAAAAAATGCCCAACAGGTAGTCATATGGTGTAAACAAAGGATGAAATATGTTTTTAGTGTGATGGTGGTGTTGATTCTAGAATTATTAGATGTGGTAGGTGTTCCACCCAAAAATTTGACTTTAAACCAAATGAAAACTTCTAAATTGTACTCTACCTTCAAACTTTCACCACAGGTGCCTCGGTGATCTATTTTCAAAAAATGAATACTTTTTGGAAATATATCAATGAGAGAAATATGGTGATATAATATTTAATCCATTATTATACCAAAAAAAAAAATTAGAAAAACTACCATTTTTTCTATTGTTCTTCACTTGTTCTACAAAATAGAAACTTAAAAAAAGCATATAAAATCACTAGAAGCTCCAAAAATTCTGATTTTTTTTAATTAGTATTTTTCTAAGTAAAATTTATAAAAATTAAAATATCATTTTTGTATATTCTATATTTTTCTAGACCTGACAAAAAATCATCAGAAAAATTTAGATCTATTCCTTCACCAATTTAGAATTTGATCTTGACTAGAATTAATAAAAGAAAATTAAAATCTCTCAAAAATGATCTTAGATCTGAATTTTAGATCAAAATTTAATATAAATATGGCTAAAATTTATCAAAATTAAAAAAATGCCTATTTTGATAACCATTCTCCTTCCACAAAATTGGCCAAAATTTTGGTAGCATTTCAACTTGGGATGGCTAAAATTAGAGCAGTGTGATGCATATAAGGATCACACAAATATTTCTCTCGATATCCACCAAATATCTAATTCTTTGAAAATATTCCTCAAGAATTTCTTGCTCTGATACCAAATGAAATTCAGAATAAATTGCATTAACTAAATTAATAAAAGCACTACAAGATGTGCATATTTATATAATACTAAAAGAGATTAGATCTCCTAATTTGTAGGAGATCATAAATAATTACACCTAATAAATATACAAAATAACTAACCTATGTCAATCAAAGGTTAATAACACCTTGAGACATCTATTACAATATAGCTAGGATTAATTAATTATTCTAACAAAGTCAGGATTCAAGAGTGAGGGTGCTTGGGCAATAACCTACTTGATGGATTCAAAAGTTGCATTGCCTTCATCTAACCAAGCAAACACTTGGATTTTATTTATCATGGTGGTGATAAGTTTGACTAGGTTTACAAAACTAGATATGAACCTTCTCAGAAAGTTAATCTTCCTAAGGAAGCTTTGGATCCCTTCCTTATGCTTTGGCAAGGATAAGTCTAAGATAGCACTTACTCTGTTAGGGTCAATGAATAATACTTATTATTAAAAAATGTGACCCAAAATCTTAACTTCATGCACATAAAACACTCATTTATTAGGATTTAAATCAATCCCATACTCTTTGCATCTCTAGAATATTACCTTCAGATGGTCCATGTGCTCACTTGCTTTCTTGGAAAAGATTATGGTGTCATCTAAGTAGAACAGTACCATTTGATTTAATAGTCCTTGGAATGCCATTTCCATTTCTCTTTAAAAGGTTTCCCCATCATTATAAAATATAAAAGGAATCTCTTGATAAGAAAATATTCCCCACTTGGTGGTGAAAGTAGTCTTATACTCATCCTCTTCTCTCAGTAGCACCTAGTTGTAACCTGAATATCCATCTAAGAGAGAGAAGCATTCTAAAATAGTAACTACTTGTAGGAGTTGATCCATGGATGGTAAAGGGTAATGATCCTTCAAAGAGACTCTACTAAGATCCCTAAAGTCTACATAGTGTGATCTCCCCATTCTTCTTCCTGATGGTTATTAGATTAGATACCCATGAGGAGTGCTTAATTGGGAAGATGATCCTAGATTCAATAAGCTTGGTCAATTCCTTTTTCATGAGCTCTTCAATCTTGGGGTTTATGGGCTTCTAATTCTACCTAATAGGATTGGAATTAGCCTCTAGATCTATAGTTTTTGGCTAATTTAGGATTAAATCCCTTAGGTCACTATATTGTAAAGCAAAGATGTCTATGTATTCCTTAAAAATCTCTATGAAATCATGCCTTTCAGCTTTAGTGCTTACCTTTCTAATCTTGAGGAGATTATATTCAAGGAAAAGGACTCTCTCATAGTTATCTTCATTGGTTGACATCATTGATTTATCCTTCTTCATATGGTCCCCTTCATGAAAGAGACCTTATAAGGTGATTAGCCCTTTAGGAAGTTTATTAGACCTTAATTGAACAATCTACTCCTCATACTGATGTTGCAATTTTCTCTGGTTGATGGAGGAGAACTCTAATTTTTGTTGCAAGAAACATGTAATCTATTTATCATTTTCAAAAACCTACTAATGAGATTCATTATTTGGAATTTATGGTCTTATTACCCCTTTGACATGTGGTTGCACCTTGGTTCTTTTCAATTCATTAGGGATGTCAAAATGAGCACCCACAACTGCTAGTCTATCAACATGTTGATTTTAGCCTCTTAGCACTGATTGGATGTTGAAGGCCTCAAAGTCCTCAATTAGGTCCCACAATCTATGTTTTTAGGAATTCATTAAGGGGTTCTTAGTGACATTATGGCTTTTGACTTGGTGCAGAACTAATTTACTGTCCCCATAGACTTGTAATTGTTGGATCCTTCTCTTACTAGACCATTAAAGGCCATCAAGGAAACCTTCATATTTTACTACATTAAAAGAGGAGTTGAATTGGAACCTATATGAAAATAAGTAATTATCATTTGAAGTGGATATTAACATAACACCTGCACCCATGTTTGTTCCATGAGCTATTAAAGAAAAACTTCCATAGACCATTAGGGTCTTCTTAAGGATTCATGAGAGATGGCATGGGATGGATTTCTTCATGCAAATAGTAGACACCCAAGTCCCTTTCTTCAACACCTTCTAAGGGATTTACCAACTAGATGTCATTATATAGCTCATCGAATAACATGTCTGGTACTTTTTCTAGATTAGTGTTCATCTCTTGCCCCATTGTAAATTCATCCTCATTAATGATGGTGCAATTGATGTTAATGTTGTCTAGTCCATAGGGATCTATTTTATTAATTTAGGAAATTAAGTGTTTAATTCCTAAGTAATAAAGGTATAGAATAGGGAGAGAATTCTAGTTTTATGTAGTGAAATACAAGTTTTTGCCAATCTAATCAACTTAATTTACATAGGAAAAGAGAAGACAAAGAAAGATTAACTTAGCTTATTCTGGGATAAAATGGATGATGTAGAGTCTAAAAATTATTGTACAAGGATGGAAGACTATCAAAAATAAGAACCAAAACTCTATTTTTAGATTGGATAGGAGATCAAAACTCAAGACACCTTACTACTTGGCACTATAGTCCACTTTTTGGCACTGTTGTCTACTTCTGTTGTTGTTGTCCACTTCTGGCACTATTGTCCTAAGGCTAAAATATTTTTTGGGTTCTATTTGTCTACTCAGTATAACCCTGCATACCAAATTTTAGGTCCTAGAAGATACTAGAGCTCACTATAGGTCTATTTCAATATTCAATACTTGTATTAGCTTATGTACACAAAAACAACAAAGGAAATCAAATCACAAGGGGGAAATTGGGTTGTAGGAATAATGATCACACAATCAAGAACCCCTATTGTTCTGATTGCTACCTATATTAACCCTCATGCCAAAGGTCTCAGATATGATGTAGTTCTCCCTTAGAGGATGTGCATAATCAATACACATGATTGATGTAGGAATAAATTTCACCTAGGCCCTTCCTAGATCAAGTAAGAAAATATATGTGTGATGTATAGAAGATGACAATACTATTGCTTGATTTTATTAAGTCTAATGTGCCAAAATAGTAAGTGCTAGATATAAAATGCCTTGTGTAGTCCTTTATATAGGAGACTCATTATTTCAAATTTGGGAAATTGTATTACATTTAGTTGACATTAGGAAATGTAGACACAAATCAAATAAAATGGGTAAGACTCATCTTATGGAAGAAGTTGACTATTGGAGCCAAAATTGGACTTGGACAACAATGTCAAAAACTAGACACCTTGGGTTTTCAGTGTTGTAGTCCTATTTAGGCTTGTTATCTAGGGGATGTGGGACCTAAAGGGATGGGTCAAGACCTAAAAGATGTTCATGGGCTTTAAAGGGTTAAGTATGAACTAATATATATTTTTAGGAATAAGCATAAGGATGTCTATGAAATCTAGAAAGACCAAGACAAGTCAAATAAAAGGCCCTAGCTAAATGTGAATAAGAAATCATATTAGCTACTTGGAGTCTCTTGTGAAAAGACATAATACGTGTTTTTCTTGACCAATTTAGGGTGTATACATTTCCCCCCCTTTTAATCTAATGATGCAATGAAATGAAGTATTAGAATAAAAGAAAGAAAGATGTGTACCTAAACTTACCTATGTAAAGATAAGTGTACTAAAAAGGATCCAAGTTCTTAGCCAAAGAAGTGGATGAAGAACTAAAATAATGATTGGAAAAATAAATAATCCCTATAATAAATGCCCCCTATACTGAATCTAAATAGTGACTAGAGAAAGAATAAATCCCTATAATAGATGCCCCCTATACTAAATCTAAATAGTGCCTAGAGAAATAAGGAATCCCTGTAACAGATGCCCCTATACTGAATATGAATAATCTAAACTAGATTTGAGAAGTGTTCAAAGGTCCAAAAATAATGCTTTTCCTCTATATTGCACAAACTCCTAGGTCTAATTCTGAGTAATACTATGGACCAATCACCACAGATGATCGTACGGTCCAACTTGGTGATAACCTAAGTAATTTCTAGGTGTAAATCAAAAATGTTGGTAAAATATGTAAGAAGAAAATGGCATGTCCTACCATCCTAATCTGTATAATCTTGGAAGATGAAGGACATGAACACTTGTGTCATGCCCCCAAATTTGATATGTGAGTGATGCATCTAGATAATCTAGAAATATGTATAACCACATATGATATGATCTATCATGTCATGTTCCATGTGTAAAACTAGAGATCAAAATAATGTGCCCTACACTATGCCTATAATTTCTTATATAGTAAGTAATTATGTCATGTTGTATGAATATATATATGTGAGGTGTGTAATAATGTATATGCCCCAAAATTTGGCATCTAATTTTGTATATCTATAAATTGAAGGTGTATCCCTTTAAATGTCTTGATTAATGTTAAGTGACACAATATAATCTGAATCACTATATAATCTTGACCAAACTATGTTGAGTAATTCTAAGTGACCCATATAGTCTAAACCATTATATAATCTTGACCAAACTCAGTTGAGTAATGCTAAATGACCCATATAATTTGAACCACCATATAATCTTGACCAATCTGAACTGAGTAATGTTGATAATATGATTGTTAGAGGTGTGAGAACCATGGTGTATCCATTTATGAGAGTGGATAGGTGTGTTGGATAACTGTAAGGATAGGAATAGTAGGAATGATGCCCCTTATTTTGGGAGAGGGATGAAATATATGATAGAGGAAATTGATCCAAAAGTGATGACTAGTGGTGGAATGTACAAGAACTTGGTTGGTATGTATTGAATAGATTGAGAGTCTATTATTGCATTGGTGAGATTGAATTACTGGGAGTGAAAGGTATCTTTAATTAATTAAGATTGAAGCTTGTGTCTAGGTATAGTATACATACATACATACATACATATATATAAACTTTCATGATGTGGTAGGAAAATGAGGTAGTAATAGATTGAATGGAGTGAAAGGTCGATTGATTGAATAGGCTAGGTTGCTTGGATCTTTTAAATGAATGTTAATTGGTGGGAACCAATTTGTATGCCTAGGTATTAGAAATGTGTGTGAATTCTAGAGTAGGTGGATGACATAGTGAAAGAGTACAGATTATGTGATGCTTAAGGTGTCATCATTATAAATCTAAGGATCAAAATGGTTTGTAAAATAGAGTTACGATGCTCAAGTTATGAGCAAAACAATATTTTGCTTTTTGAATAGAATAGTTGGTTGATATAGGAATTTGGATTGAATTTAAGTTTATTTATATAGTGACAAGTTTGAGATATTAGATATTTGGAGTTCAATATGTCAAGGAGATGAGTACCTTTTGTGAAACATTTTGATCATTCAGTAGCCTAGATTGAGGCCAATGGGGAGATTAGCTTGGTGAGTAAGCAGGTCATTTGATTTTTGCCTATTTAGAAGCCTATTTTAATCATTTTTGAGTTATTTTGAGTGGTTTAAAATATTCTTGACTAGTTCTAATGCTCATGTCCTAGAGGTATCTCTAATATCTAAGGTTTAACACTATTGTCTAGGTTTTGACACTGTTGTCCAGTACTAGTGTCCTTTTATAGTGCTAATGTCCACTATTGATGACTTTTGGAGTTTTTGATTTTCTATTTGTTGTTGTATAGTTTAGATATTTAATTTGCATGGTTACATGATCTATTTATTTCTTTTTGGTGTCTTTTTACAAGGTGAGGTGTAGATCAGAGAGTTATATATAGGCTAGGTTATAGAGACATTGAGGATGTTGCCATTATCAGTTGATGAGCATGTTGTGATGGATAGGGTTGGATTGGGTCATGTATGTGACCTGAGTACTATATAGTAGGATAGGTATCTGATTACCACCTTATGTGAGAGGTGAAATGTTAATAATTTTACATTATGACTTCTTATTGGGGATATTACTATTACTTTGGAGGATGTATACTATATTTTGCTTTTGCTAATTAGTGGGTATAATGTGACATTACTAGATGATATGGGTACAGATGCCATTGATCAAACATATAGATAATTTACTAGGGTGCCTGTAGGAGTACATCATCAAGGTAGTGATAGTGGTGTGATTTTGATACTGATTGTGTAATCGAGTGTTTTACACTTGTTGAAATGGTTATCTATATTATTGGCCTTATTTGTTGTAGTGGATGGCACTAGAGTGTCTATTACCTATAGGATGCAATGGGTGGTTCACAGTATTATATAATGTTCTTGTGGGGTAGGACTATGCTTTCTCACTTGTATAGATATTTGTATATATTTACTCAGGAGGAATTTAGCACTAGTGTGGGTATAGCCATATTGTTAAATTGTTAGGTATATGAGCACATAAAAGTTATGTGACCTATTAGGTTATTGAGGATGAGTTGGGCATATCCACATCCATTTGGTGAATGATGGACAAGTGAGGTTACTATCATATCCTATGGGATAGATCACCATAGGAGGGTGATAGATAGGTTGGTGGCTCAGGATATCATATAGAGGCCTTATAGAGGATTTCTTAGATGGCCTGAGGATGGAGAGTATTTGTGGTATATTAGGGTCAGCTTTTGGGTACATGATCATTGGCCTAGAGTTTATAAGTGATTTAATTATGAGCTCATGATGAGGTAGTTTATATTTTGACAAGATGTTCCTCCTATAACATGGGTATGGTTGAGGAGTGCACGGGAAGCAACAAGATTAGGGGCTCATGCAAGACCTATTAAGGTTGAGTTGGCACCTTTACTTTTGGATGCATAGGATGGTATTATAGATGTTCCTAATGTGGATGATGTGGGATGTACCAAGGGATATATTTCATGATGGGTTAAGGAGTGATGGGCTCTATTGTACCTTGTAAATAGAGTGGATGTTCCTATGTATGAGGATATTAAGCTGACATAAATGATGGGAGTTAATCAATAATTGTATTTGTATTGCTTTTATGTTTGTGTTTGGGTTGGTATTTTGAAAGTACACATCTAATGTAGTGTTTTCCTTATTATGTGTGCAATTGGAGTTGGAGGTGTACAAGGTGAGGCACCTGTTGGGTTAGTGGTGGGGATGATGTGTTCTGGGAGACTATCATTGAGTCTACACTGAATGAGCTTACATGGCATGTTCTTGATGATGTTGTTGAGAAGGGTTTGATAGAGAGAGATATCATTATAGTTGGTGTGTATTCTCATTTGTTTGACTAGGCTACTATAGCTATAAATTCATATGTTAATGCAGTAGGAGAGAGAGATGAGCTCAGGGCTAAGTGAGATAGGCATAGGATGCCTCTTCCTAATTTTGGATCAATAAGTTCAAAGATTGTGGATGACTATATGGATCTTCAATGGTGATATACATAATTGTATGAGGTGTATGGTCATTTATTGTAGGGAGATAATCAGTGTAAGAGGCATTCAGGAGCTTGGGTAGGTGCAAGATCATTGAGTGTGAGACAAGATTATGAAACTAGCATGGGAGGAAAGAGTGAGACTGAGAGTGATGGAATGACCCTTATTCATGATTGATTGTATATTTACATGATGTATATGTTTTAAAATCTTCTTAATATATATAGATGCTAGTTTTCTTTTTGAACTCATGTGTATTCATGCTTATGGATTCTGGAATATGTTGGTATATGGATTATAAGTGGTTGAATTTAGAAATGGTTGATCTAGTATTTATTTTAAATTTGCATGTGTTTAGAAAATGGTACTTGGGATATGGGATTTGATATTTTTATATGTTTGGATATGATGTTTTGATAATTTTAATGTTAGGCTTATTGATTTTGGATTGTAATCGTATGTAGGCAAACATTTGTTTGTTTGTGATAACTATTAATTTATTTGGATAAATTTGAGTTAGTTTTTGGGATTGGTAAAGTAGGATTTGGATATGTTTGATTTTGTAATATCTAGACTTTGATAGGCTAGTTTGAGATTGATGAGTTATTATAATGAGTTGATTGGGTTTTATATTGGTAAAGTGTTTCGATAGGTTGAGTTGGTAATATCTAGATTTTGATAAGTTGGTATTTGGATAGGATAGTCTAGTTTTGGTTAGGGATGGTTATTTAGAATCAAAAATGTTAGTTGTTAGTAGGTGGGGATGTAATATAGCATGATGTGATTATTTATTCCTTGAGAGTGGCTCAATAATACAAAGGTTAACTACACCTTTGGCTCCATCATTGTCCTACTAAGTGAAGCTATGAACTTATGCCAAAATGAATGTATGTTGTATCATGTTGTGTTATATCAATATCTGAACCCTATTGGCCAAGTGAATAAGTGCCCATATTACTCATGCTATATAGGAATGTGCTCTGTAGCTAATATTGTCTATTATGAAGAAGGCTCATATGTTTATATCCAAATACCTTATGTCCTTTGTTGTGATGTATATGAATATGAAATATGTTGAGATGGAGCTAAAATTTGTGTTGAGGGATCATTTAATCTTAATTGTAATAGGTTGTTACGTGAGATAGGACCCTTAAAACTTAGATGTAATGAATATCTCTCTAAAACAATAATCCATAATGTGTGTTCGACTAATTTTAATCATAAAGGATTGCCACATGAGATAGGACCCTAAAAACTTAGTTATAATGAATATCTCTCTAGAACAATACTATGTTGTGATGCATGTGACTCTATTGGATATGTATATGGAACTGCACTGTATATACCATGGACTACACTATTATATGTGGGTTGTTTTTACTGTATTGGTTTCCAAACTTTTTAAATAGTTGGAATAGGATATATCCTATGAGATTCTTCCTAAAACCTGCATTGTGCTCATGATGAGTGATTAGTAATTACTATAAAGTAATGACCTAGGATGACTCAATCATGGAGGAATGAGGTCTAGGGTTATATAATGGAGGGGATCGTTATGCCCCCTATGTGAATGCTATAATACCATCATCAACACATCTAGAAATACAATCTTGGATTCCAAAATAGTCATCATCATTATGTCTATGGATATAATGATAATTACAAAAGGACTGTTGTGGTTGTCTATGTAAGAGATGTGGATCTCATCGGTGAATAGAAGGTAATGTGATTAACCTCCTATCTAGTAGTGTTGATAAAATGATAGATGGGATATCCTACTCTAAATCAAAATATAGTGGTGCTTTACTATTATTCTCTATGGTGCATACTATAGGTTGCATTCTAAAAACTTGCTCTTTGTTCTTGATTGGTTGTTTTTCTAGTTGTGGTCTCCTAACTTGTCTAGGACATGGTGGATGTTGAGTGGTATGAGATGTATCTGAAGATGCTACTATGAAGTCTAGAGTGATCCAATCAACTGAATCTACCTCAATTAATCCTAAATTCTTTTCTAAAGCTATAACTGTATAACAAAAATGTCTAAAACAAGGTTCTATCTGATATAATAGATGCTCAAGGAGAGGTTGGTGAAGGCCCTTGATAAATATATGTTGAATCTCTAAATCTGTTAGTTTATATATCAATCTTAACAAATGAGCCTTGAATCTTAAGATATACTCACTAACTAGTTCTAAATAATTTTGACGTAGTGTGTAAATTTTCTCATATGTAACATGAGGGTCCATGTTGATAATGTAGTTCCTAAGAAATACCTCATCTAAGTCATCATATGTGTACAATGAAATGATAGGGAGTAGATGAAAGAACCAATTCTATGTTTCCCCCACTAATGTCTACTAAAATAATTTGAGTAGAATCAAAGGACTTGCATGAGGTGGCAAAGTATTTCAAAAGCCCTGAAGATGTGCGAATGGATCTCTATTTCCATCAAAGTGAGGTAATGATGGTGTCTGGAAATGCTTAGGCAATGTAAATTTTATGAATGTCTTTGGAACAAGGTTACCATGTAGATCATTGACATCCATCTAAGATTTATAATATTTGTTTTCCAAGGTAAGTAGATGTACTTGGTGTTGTAGTTCACCAACTGTATGCATCAAAGAGATGATCTCTTGGGATGTTAAATTAATATCTTAAAGTGGTTCATTTAATAATTTAATTTGATTATTAATTTTAACCATGGGAATGCTACATTTATCAAGTGGATCATAAAAAGGAGGTATGCTCACTTGAACCATAGGAGTAATGGTAGCTTGGACCTTACTAAAGGGATGTGGGATCCCATTATCTTTATGTGAGGAGTGAGGATTAGGTTATACAATAGTGAGGGGTGGCTTGGGGGCTTCATTGATATCTTTATGTTTTGGTGAATCATATTCTAATTTAGTGGAAGATGTGTTATTAACATTAACATGTGTATTATTTGAGATACGATCATGAATAAAAGTAGGAGAAATATTTTGACATGCATTAGATTTGAGAGGAGTGAGAGAAGGGTTAGAAGCATGAGATGCATTTTATTCTTCACTATATGTATAGTAGATATCATTATTCCATGCATTATCACAATCTGCATTTTATTTATTTAAAATAGAAGAATTTGAAGTATCATTTTCATATTCACTTTCATTCTCATATTCATTTGCATGTTCACTATCATATTCATCATCACTTCCATCAATGTTAGGGAGAGGTGTAAGAGAAAGAGTTAATTTATTTCTAATATGTAATAAACTATTATTGGCATTTGGAATATCATGTGTATCTATGTTATCCATAGATGGAGTATATGCATTTTCTTCATTGTCAACATGAGAAGGAAGAGTAGAAGAGTTATCATTTGAACATTCTTTTGAGAGAGTGGAATTAGGAACACATAATGCATAATTTAGACTATTTTTTGTTAATTTTATTCTATTGAATTTATATTATTGTATTTTGAACATAGTAGTAGCAAAAGGTAGAGAGAGATTAGGTTCACATAGAAGCAAATCATCACCTATAAGAGTTTCACTTGGAAATGCATGACTAATTTATGTATTTGGTGCATTATGCCTATGAGAATGAGGTGACAAGTATCTTTCCCATTTATCAAAATTATTTTCATTAGAAGAAGGAATAAAAGAGATGGGTTTAAGAGAAAAATATTCATCTATTTGTGATTTACCCTCATCATTACTTACATCATCATAGCCTTCATTGCAACAATAGTCATTTTATTCACTATAAATAAAATCATTTTTTATAGTTTTAGCTAATGTGCAATTTTGTAAATTTTTCCAATCATTGTTATAATTGTGAAAAAAAATTAGAAATTGATCTATGGGATGAGAAGGAGGAATTGCCTTAGTGGCCATTTTATCAGCAAAGAGAATTTTGAAAAGCAATATGAGGCAAATAAATGCACAAAGAACTACTAACATTGAATTTTGAAAATTAATTTTGATAACCCAAACAATTTGCAATAAATTCAAATTATTTTTCTAAAAATTGTAAGGTAGGGAAATTTGAGGTTTGAGGTCCTAGTTGTGAAATCTAGGATTTTAAACTAGAGGTTTAGAATTTTTGAAAATTATGAAATAATTTTAAATTCTAAAAATTATTTGAAAATATGAATATGCACAAAAATTAATACAAAAATTAGAATTTTGAAAATTAAATTTTTGCACAAGAAAGTATTAATTTTTAAATTTTGAAATAATTTGGTAATTAATTTACAAAAAATCGAAAATAGTTTTCTAAAATTGGTAAGGAGGCAAGGCTTGTTGTTTGATGACCTAGTTTTGAAATCTAGGGTTTTAAATGAATTGTTCTCAAAATTAGTACAATAATTTGAAAAAACTAGACAAAATTTGTAGAATTTTGCTTGAAAATTTTGGAAAAAATTAGAAAGTATTTCTAAAATTAGAAATGTATTTTTCCTAGTGTTTGTATGCAAAAAATACCTAATCTGTGTAAACTAGGGTTTGAATAAAATATGTGATATTTTTGTAATTAATTCATAGATTTATAATTTTTAAATTTAATAAAAATCAAGAAATTATGGTAAAAAATCATAAATAATTATCCCTAGGGTTTTTAGGGTTTTTGTGTGAAAATTTAAAGTAAGTCTAGTTCACGAAATGTTTTATTAATTTAGAAAATTAGGTGTTTAGTTCCTAAGTAATAAAGGTCTTGAATAGGGAGAGAATTCTAGTTTTATGTAGTGAAATATAGGTTTTTGCCAATTTGATCAACTTAATTCACATAGGAAAAGAAAAGACAAAGAAAGATTAACTTAGCTTATTATGAGCTAAAACAGATGTTGTAGAGTCTAAAAATTATAATGCAAGGATGATAGATTGTTAAAAATCAGACCAAGAAATCTATTTTTGGATTGGATAGGAGTGCCAAACTCAGGACACCCTACTACTTGGCATTGTAGTCCACTTTTTGGCACTATTGTCCACTTTTGATGTTGTTGTCCACTTCCATCACTATTGTCTTGAGGCTAAAATATTTTTGGGTTCTATTCATCTACTCAATATAACCTTGTAAACCAAATTTCAAGTCTTAAAAGTCACTAGAGTTAATTGTAGGTTTGTTTCAATCTTCAGTACCTATATTAGCCTATATACATGGAAACAACAAAGGAAATCAAAGCACAGGGGAGGGGGGGAAATTGGGTTATGGGAAGAATGATCACACAATCAAGAACCCCTATTGTTCTGATTATTACCTACATTAACCCTCATGCCAAGGGTCTCAGATCTGATTTAGTTCTCCCTTAGGGAACATGCATAATCAACACACATGATTGATGTAGGAATGAATTTCACCTAGGCCCTTCCTTGATCAAACATGTAAATATATGTGTGATATAGAGATGCTGAGATATACTATTGATTGATTTTATTAAGTCTAATGTGCCAAAATAGTAAGTGATATATATAAAATGCCTTGTGTAGTCCTTTATATAGGAGACTCATTATTTTGAATTTGGGAGCTTTTATTTCATTTGGCCAACATTGTAAATGTAGACATGAAGTAAAGAAAAGGGGTGAGACTCATCTTATGGAAGAAGTTGACTGTTGGGGCCAAAATTAGACTTGGATAATAGCATCAAAAACTTGATACCCTGGGTTTTCAATGTTTTAGTCCTATTTGGGCATTGTTGTCTAGGCGATGTAGGACCTATGGGGATGGGTCTGGACCTAAAATATGTTCCTAGGCTTGAAAGGGCTAAGTCCAAAATGCTAAGGATGTTTTGGAATAAGCATAAAGATGTCTAGGGAATCTAGAAAGACCAAGACAAGTCAAATAAAAGGACCTAGCTAAATATGAATAAAAACTCATATTCTCCAGTTAGAGTCTCCTATGAAAGGACTAAAAAAATACGTAATATGTGTGTTTTCTTGACCAATTTAGGGTGTATATAGTATCTATGTGGAATTTTACAATGGGCTCAGCCTTGATTGACACTTTGGCCCCATATCTTGTTTTGAATGTCATATATGACCAATCTACTACAAGAGGTACCTCTTATCTTTGTTGTGAAATCTCTAAATAAGCATAGTGCAATGAAAAGAGGAATTTCCAATATCAATACATCTTGAGCCACTGAGACACTAGGATAGGCATTTTGGGTCATATTGAGGTCCCTGATTATGCCAGATAGATTAGTAAAATAACCATACGTAATATGTGTGTTTTCTTGACCAATTTAGGGTGTATATAGTATCTATGTGGAATTTTACAATGGGCTCAGCCTTGATTGACACTTTTGCCCCATATCTTGTTTTGAATGTCATATATGACCAATCTACTACAAGAGGTACCTCTTATCTTTGTTGTGAACTATCTAAATAAGCATAGTGTAAAGAAAAGAGGAATTTCCAATATCAATACATCTTGAGCCACTGAGACACTAGGATAGGCATTTTGGGTCATATTGAGGTCCCTAATTATGCCAGATAGATTAGTAAAATAACCATCAAGTTACAGTTCCCCTTTGGACTAGGGCTCATATTTCAAACCAAGATAATCAGTTATAGACTTTGGCATTATTAAGGTATTTTCCCCACTTTCCACTAAGTAATTTTACACTAAAAATGTGTCAATGATCATTGAAATATATAAGGGAAGAGGCTTGTCTAATTTACCCGATTGCTCTTCACTACACCTTTTGGATACATTGTTGAGAATTTAATTCACCTTACTTGGTGGCTTGTCTGTAACTATTGTAACATTAATCTTGGACAAACCTTCCTAAGTAATATCAACTTAACCAAGCATAGAGAGAATATCCCACATGGACACACTCACATTAGATTTTTTCATTTGTTTAACATTGTTGATGGGTGAACCACCAACCTTTGCTTGTGCTTTGGGAGGCACCACTATTGTTTGTTGAACTTGTGAGCCTTGAGTCACAAAAATATTCCCTTGATTTTGATTTTTTGGAGGTAATAGAACCTTCAGGGTGATAGCAGGTTCATTTGGCTTTGTCAATGAAGGAGTAATGGTAGGAATATCTTTGAAATATTCTTGGTTACCATCCATGTTCCTTATTTTAAATCTTATATTTTATACCATTGGTATTTAGGCTTGGCTATAACTAGCCTACTGGTTGGATGCATAGCACTCTTCCTACTTATAATTAACCATGGTGGCATCTAGCTAGTTTAGGCCATAATTAGACCCTTGACCTTGTGGAGGATCTTATAGATTAGTCATCATAGGTACCTCTATATTTTGGGCCATGAGAGCTTGGTTGTACCCAAAATTAGTAGCTTGCTACCATTGATCATTGAAGGCTTGGTTGAGGTCAATATTTGGGACAATATGTTGACCAAAAGACTAATTATAAGGCATGGTACCCTCTACTTCTTGAGCCACATTATTTTAAACTTGTACTAAGGTGTTGGAAGTGCTATAAACATTAGCATTGTAGTTATTTTTCTTATTAAATCCATGTTGCCCTTGTCCTTGGTTTTGACCTTGGCCCTGGCCTTGGTAGTTCCCTTTGTACGGTGGCCTTTTTGTTTGAAAATATTGTTATTGAGGTTGATATGAACCTTGATAAGGCCTATTGAAATCCTATTTCTTTTTGACATTTACTAGCTCATTCCCCAGGGATTAAAACATGATCTTGATCTCTTGGAAGTTATTTTGGTCTTGGGAATCACTAGATCCACTAGTGGAAGCCTTTTCTTGTTTTGGTGTAGGTATTGAAAAAAATGTTGGTGTAAGAGGAATGACATAAAGTATAAGGATAACAATAAGAGGTGGTCCAATTTTTGGAAATAATGTCATTGGTGGTTTAGGTGTAAGCTTGCTAGCTTGAACCAAGTAATTTTCTAATTTGATGACCACCTCATAAGCATTTGGAAGTATATTCCCCCCATATATTGGATCATCATTGCTATGTCACTATTTAAATCTTTAAAATAATATATAAAGGCAAAGTTAGGGGTTGGTCTAACTAAGACTAAGATTTTATCCCAAGTTTTTTGGAACCTTATGTTGAATTCTTGCATGACTTCATGAGGATCTCTCTTAATGGCAGTTATTTGCTCTGCAAGTGAAAAATGGTCACTTTTGTCTTAAAATCTTTTACACAAGGCTTCTCCCAATTGGTCCCATGTGTGAATTAAATTATAAGTAATGCCTCTATACCAATATAGGGCCTTTATTTTAAAATAAGTATCTAATAACCTAATAGCTATATTTTCCTCAATGATATTATGGATATTGAAAAACTTGGCTATGTCTATGAGGTGCTTAAAAGGTTTTGTAGCTTGGTCACCAGAATAATAAGGAACACTTTTAAGGGATATAATTAGGATAGGATCATATTGGTAAAGGGATAGAGAACTTTGGTCATTAAAATCTATAAAAGTTCTAGGGACTACCATGGCTAAAAAAGGATTTAATAAAGGTCCTCATGTAGGGATAGGTTTTTAAAATGACTTAGGAGAAAAGGTTCCTTGTTAAAGATGTGTATTGGTAAACCTTAATATTTTTTCTAAATTTAAAGGTAGTTAAAATATTTCAAATGGAATACCTCTTAAATCTAACCTTGTTATCACTTTTGTAAGAGTCTTAATGAGTATCCTTGTCCGAAAAAATAATGATAAATTATAAGAGCTAAAAACCCCCATAATGGGAATGAGACTAGGATATATTGGAGAAGAGAGAGAGAAATAATGTGGGAGCATACCATCAAAGAGGGAACACACCATCCTAGGTCATTAATTGAACTTGAGCTACCACCTTTTGCTCCTTAGCTAATGAAATCTTTACCACATTTTTTATCAATCAAAATATTGCCAATGGATTTTTGAGTGGGAAAGTCCCCAAAGGTTCTAGGGATACATTTAATTACCTTAGCTACAATTCCCAACATTAGACATTTTCTTTGATCCTTCACACCATCTTTCATTTGAGGATAAAACTTCATACACATGGTTCAGATAGAAACATAGCTTTGTGCATTTTAGGTGGTTGTTTATCAAAAATATGGTCATGTTGAAGGATAAGTACCCTTTTCATTAATCACATATCTACTCTATCTCCATGTTTGGATCATGGTTCCATCCTATATATGGAAAAACAATCTAAGATTATTCATTTTCCTATAGTTTTGATCAACAAAAGAAGTTCATAGGTGCATGTTCTTGATTTGATAATAAGTTACCACCCCTTTGGTCTATATTAGGTTTGAAAGACCCATTTTACCTTCATGTATCTCTAATGTCAATGTTTTGTCCCATTTCATCATTCAAACTATCAACCCTTTATCTATATTAGGTCTAAAAGACCTATTTTGTCCCCATAGAGCCTTAATGGTGATGTTAGATCTTGTGATGTTTATCTGGTTTAACCCAGACTAAGTTTGATCTAGGTTCCTTTGTATTTACCTTCCCTAAGTCTAAAAATACCTTATCAACTTTCATCAAAATGTCCTAAGCTTACCCTTTCCTTATTGGCTATCGACCATGACTCAGACTATTAACATTTTGACCTTTGATTGCACCATCGATCTTGATCTATATGATCAAGTGAGAGCCATTGATCTTACCCTTGACTTGTCAACTCTATCCAAGATTGTGCCACATGTCAATCACACATTAGTTCTTAGGATTTTTTATAAGTCTGTAGCCTCATGTTCTTGTGCCACATGTCAACCTCTTCAGCTCCATGATCTTTTGACTCATCTTGCACCATCGGATAAAGATGTATGATGCAATGCATAATGTTAGATCTATTTGGACCCACTATTTGAAATATAATGTTTATTTAATGAGCTTAAAATTGACATTCATGCTCCCATCAAATTATGTTCATGTAACCATCATTGATGCTTGTGCAATCATCAATTTTAAGCTCAAAAGGGTTGTTTTACTTGAGATTTATTTTGATGTTTGCATGGATGTCTTACTCTATAGGTCCAAATTTGAAGCTCCATAACTCAAGCCAAAGAACTCACATAGGCATGAAACTTTCATAGGATGATCCTGATATGAAGAACTCCATGGCACTGTAATATCTTAGTTGGTGATGCTTTCTAAGTGGACTTATAAAATACATAAGTGAACTATTCTTTTTGTTCCTATGTGATGTCCTGGTGATGGTCTAGCTTATTTAGGCTTATTCTTGACCTTTTACATGAATTTCCAAGGCTCGAATGAGCTCCTGGGGATTGTTCAAAAATTTCTTCATGCGCCTGAACATTATGACCACCATGGAGACCTATTTTCCTAAATTTAGACAAATTACACTTTAAGTGAACTTAAAGTGTCTCAAAAGATTTACAAGCTACATGGCTTCTTTGGTCCACTCATTCTATCCAAAACATATATTCATCTTCTCACTTATTAGCAACATGATCCATCTGAGCACAAACTTGGTATGTGGGCCAAAAATGGCCAACAAATGGATCAATTATCAATGTATGTACTAATAAATTTACCAATTGTATTATAATTTACCAAAGAGACTTGGTAAGTAATTTAAAATAATATTTTTTATGATTAAATAACTAGAGAACCATTTAATTGTATTCTTTTTCCTATCATAGCGGGTCCTATAACTATTTTAACTTAGTTTGATATGCTACCAAATAATGGAATATATTGTGTTATTTAAAAGACCATTCATAAATGAAATGAGATAAATACCATAAAATTTACATTGATTTTATAAATTTGATATTTATTATCTACCATAACATTAAGTTAAATAATAGGTTCTACCTAAGGAAAAACTAAATCAACGATGAAATATTAGAGTTAAGTAAGAAAACATAAATTTCAATAATTTAATATCTATTTTATAAAGGTATGATTATCACAACCTCTTGTGATTATAATAATATAAAATGTATAATATCATCCATATTTTCAAGTTAATATTCATGTGAAATATCACATTATTAAGAAATAAGGTAAACTATATACAAAAGATAGTGACAATGATGATGACAATATGTTATCATTCTTAGACTCATTTGTAATTTAACAACCTGATTTTACTTCTAATGATACATGTGACTAAAGTTATAAATAATATGATCATGATTCACTAGGTTAATTGTATCTAATATTCCCTTAAGAGTGTGGTTGATATACATAGTTCACATTGCCTTTGACATGGTCATTTGATAATGTATAGGTTACATATTGGTAGTAGTAGTTGTCATATTTAATTTATATATGTCCCATATAATAATTAGGATACATGTAATTTTTTATCAAATAGTGAAATTAGGGTATAATGACACTAAGAAAATGGGAAAAATATTTGCATAAGGGAGATTTAACATGTAAAAATTAAAATAGTAAATTTATATTTTACCTACTCAATGAAAATAGTAAAAACCATAAATGAAATTATTTGAAAATTAATGAGAAATAAAATAGTCAAAGTGATGAAACAATAAAAACTTGGTATAATATTGGGATTCTAAGAGCAAAATGTTATTTTGGTAGTGATATTTTAGATTTGTGTGAATTATGGAGTGATGACTATGTAGGAACAAATTCAAAGTTGATTTGTTACCTATAGATATGTCAATGGAAGATTTAACTGCAAAATAGGTCCATGTGTTATAACTTAAGAATTTTTTATTTTATGTTAAATATATACTATGTTATTTTTTGGATTTTTAATTTTCTCATGCAACTACATTATGTGTGTAAATCAATCCCATATATTTGGTTCCTAGATTCACTATAAAATTTATAATTTGATTTCTTCTTCATCTCTTTACATATTTTATCCCAAAAACATAATAAAGAACAAAAAATAGGTTATGTGTAAATCAGATAAAAGGGAGTTGTAGTTACATATTATACACATAAAATCATACCTTATATAGTTATAGTGTCATTTAAATTAAATATTGAGTAGGTGATTCAACCTCATCTTCCATAGATATGTGATATAAATATATGAACACTTTCCTAAAAACATTTTTGGTGTAACTGGATGATGATCCACAACACGGGGCCTAGGACCAAGTGTGCAAGAACAATCGAGTTTGGTTGTATAGAGTGAATACATGAAGATATATTCAAATAGAACAATCAAACACACATTTAATGGATTATAAGTCTTACTTATAGAAAATGAAACTTCTATTCATAAATGAAAGAATTGGAAAATAGAATATAATTTCTACAATGTGTGTATATAAATTAAATGCATAAATCAAGTTATATGTGTTATAATTTTGTGAATGGCAACAATCTAGATGTGTTGTTATTTTTATCTAGATGCTTATGTTACATATTTAACATGCATGATTATAAGATTAGTATTAATTTGTTATATAGTTACCAAGGAGGATGTTGATAGGTGCATTGATCTCCTGTTAGATGTGGTAGTTGGCAATAGTCTAAACAAATATTGTCTAGGTTGTCTTTAATAACCTTTGATCTCAGGATCCTCTATTGGTAGCTAACAACAAGTTTTGAGGTGCATAGTGAGGTACACAAGCTAGGCTGACACATGGTTGTGATGAGATTCAACCCAAATGATTAAGTGAGTCTGTGAGTAAATTCTCATGAAGCACATAAGATTACAAATTTTGAGGTGCATAGTGAAGTACACAAGCTATGATTTGAGGTGACCATTACATGAAAGTCTGTAAGCAAGCATAAAACTTATGTGTAAGTTTATGGGCTAAATTTGGGAAAAAGAGTGCACATTATGGCATGAGAAGTGTAATATTATGTAAATAATAATAAATTAGGAGTGTATCTGACTATATAGCAATTTTTCATAAATAATTTTAACTTTCTTAAAGAGTAATGGTATTCATTACATTGGTGAGTAGTTGAAATAACTATACTCAAATGTTTTGATTAGTATACCACTAGTATTGATTAGAATATTGTCCAAAATTGACCACTATAAAAATTTAAGGTGTGCCATGAAGGGTGCACATGTCTATCACTTCAATGATTAGGTCCTTCTTTGTCAAGGTGCAAGTTTTTAGGATCCAAATCATAAGGATGTTGTGTCACTATTACCTTAATAAATGGTAGATTATAAGTCTTGGGAAGTTCTACATTGAATATTGGATGCATTCCCAAGTATGTAGGTAGATCTAGAATAAAGGAATTCACACCAACTATGGATATAATGGTGTAAGGACCATAGTACAGAGGTTTGATCTTCTAGTGTGGACATTTGAAGCATTATTTTTAAAGATGCAACCAAACTTTATCGCCAACTCAGTATGCATGAGGTGTTTGATGTGCATCATGGAAATCCTTGTACTTTTCTTTTGAGTTCAAGAGATGATCTACTGAACCTATTAATGAAAAGACTAGATATGTCATAGAAAATTATTAGCTTTGTCTACTTCATGTTACTTTCGATGTGACTCAATTTTGGTTGGTGTATAGTAGGAGATGTTTAGAGGTGTTTAAGGTTGAAACCCAAGACATGTCTATAATGGACTATGACCCATAGAGCTATGAATCTATTGGAGTTGTGTTTCATGTAAAATATATTTTCATCACAAGTTCAATCATGTACATGGGTATATATTCATAAAAGATTAAAAAGTGTGTGATTGACAACTTTATTTTGCCCATATATCTATGGATGAAAGGTTATCAAATGATCTAGTTTTGTACCCATTAATTCCTACAATGTTTTCTAAAATTTACTTATAAAGAATGGATCACAAACAATGATGATGGATGTTAGAAGTCCAAAAAAATCCAATATGGTTGAATAAGGATTATGTAGTACTAGCTATGTCAATGTATTTTTTGCAAGAAACCATGATATCCATCTTGGAAAACCTATCCTTCACAATGAACACAACATCATGTTATTGTATCATCATAGACAACCTAGTCATGAAATCCATGTTGATAGATTCCCATAGTTTGGATGGAATTTTTAGAGGTGTGTAAAGTTCTTTATTCATGTTCATGGGCTTGATGATGCAACAAGGAATGAATGACTTAATATGGCATTTGACATCTATGTGTATGTATAACTAGTAGAAGTATGACTATAATTTAGATAGACTCTTTTTCACACCAAAGTATCCCAATTTCTTGGCATAGTGTGCCTCACAATTTATTTGTTGGTGAGAAATGACATTAAGTACACAGAGATGTCTAAGCTTGTAGATAAGTTAGTCAGACAAGTATAACTCTTTCACTTATTTACCTTATGATAGGTTGGTGTAAGTTGTTATAAAGTCCTAATCAACTGAGTAGATGGTGTAGACATCTAATTCTTAACACTATTTGTTTTTAAACTATCAATCTTACTTGAATTGCACTCAAATGCACATTTTAGGTCAAAATCTATAAAGCATCCTAAATGGTTTGAACATGTCATTTACAAGTGACAATTTAGGTCAAATTATCCCTAAATAGGGAAATGCATTCTATGGGACTAGCTAAATTTGATCAAATTAGTTTGAGTCAAAATGACCATTTCACCATTTAGTGCTCTGGATCACTCTTTTCTTCTAATTCATTGGTACACATCATGTAACTTTTTTATTTGTTGTTGATAACATCCTAAATGGGAATATGGTTACAATGCATCTAGCGTCACCTTCTAATTCTTCTTGAATCAAATTATGACCCAATAATATGACTATCTGACCATTTTGATTAATTGAGGGCCAATTTTCAAATAAATTGCATACATGTTGATTAACATTGTTTAAGGCTAATTAATCCAAATCAAAATCTTAAGTGTATTTTCCATGAGAGTTGTTGAATATTTCTTTTTGAAAATTGCTTCTTATTATTTACATCACCTAGTGACATCATCTATGGGGTGGCATCCATCAAGCCATAAGTGCATAAAATATTAGTATTATGGGCTACCCATGCCTAGTTAATGCCTCCCATGCCTCTTCAATGCCTCTTATTCCAAGTTCATGATGAAGCTAATTATGGATTTAATTCTAAATATTAAGATTATCTTCAACCACACATCTTCATCTCAAGATGTATGGTTTAGGTTGATCTTGACCAATCTCAAAAATATATAAATAGAGAGGCCATGGACATCATTTCCAAGCTATTTTGGTGCAAAGTTATTATTCTCATATATATTCAAAGCTTAAACATTACAAAGTTATAATGATAAATTGTTTGCACAAAGCTTCATTGATAAGCTATTTTATTGGTTTACAATCAAGAGCCTAGGTTTAATGGAGTGTTCTTGAGGCATTGGAGGAGCTTACCACCATTGTTGACAAAGACAAGGATGCTTGATCAAAGGATAACATGTTTTTGAGCCATATGGGTATGGTGAATCCATTTGGGAAGGTAATATGGTGTTGGTTTCTTTCATTTATTTATTTATTTTTATCCTTTGTAATTCCCATTGGAATAAATAGGGTTAGCTAGTTAGTTATTTATGCATGTTTCATGGTTTATGGACTAATGCTTGACTAATTTGATTTGTAATCATCTCTACATCTTGGCATGCCCAGATGGGACCAGATGCATCCTACACATGAAGGAGATCCTTTTACAACCTTAAAAAAACTTATTTGAGCTTTTAAAACTCTTGCAAATTGGTTTTCTAACTTTATTTTTCCATTTTTGGTTGCCATGGTTTCTACACAGTAACTAACATCAATAAAAATACTGACATCAGTTACTTGGCTTAATCAACATCATTCAGTAGAATCGACATTGATCAGATCTTGATTGGCCATAACTAATGTCTGTGGTATTGACTGACATTAGTCACTATGTTTTTAAAAAAAAACAGACTCGAGACCTACTTTTCCAAAGTTTCTTATTTCAAACTCAAAAGGGCATCAAAGCTAAGGGACATGCTAACAATTTTACTATAGGACCAAGCGGGATATTTACTAAAACATGTTTAAAATCACTTTTACATGCTTAAAATTTTATTAGGAAATTTATTTTGGTGTTTCACAAATAATTTTAGGTGTTTTTGGTGAATTTGTTCAAAGTTTACAACTAAGACCATGGGGTCAAATGAACACCACCAAACATTTCATTCAAGTTTAAAATTGAACACACCTATTAATTCTTGTTTGCAATAGTTGATTAGATTAATATTGTTTGGAAAAAAGAGGTATGTTACATGTATGCTCTTCTATTTATCCCCTATAAGGAACCCTTAGAATCAAAATCACCATTCCTATTTCAAGTATCCTAGTCCAAGGCTTAGAAATAAGTCATCTAAATCACTCCCCAAAAACATTCTAAAGTTTGGGTGATCTTGAAAATGACCCTAAAGTCTTTCTATTTTATGATTTCTTTATTATCATGCATCTTGGCTTACAAGGGAGACTTCATCACCTACCATAAGTTATTTAAGGAAGCTTTGAACTAGGGTTTCACCTCCTAGCATTGAATTTATTTGACTCCTTTGGAGTTTCACACAAGACATAGTGGCACTTTGGACATCACACTATATTGAGTAAACAATAGGATGTAGTGGTTGCATAAAGGACTAGACCTTTTTGCAATAAGTCAAGTGATACGAACCCAAAATCTATGCTTTTATTTTTCACTATTTGGTGTGAAAGTCATTGTGCAATTGATTGCCCTAGAAACATTCAAAACTTGATAGTTTAGTAGACCCCACTTTACCATACCTTGTCATTTTAGAATTAAGATGTTTGTTTTTTGTCTTTAGCTTATTTGGTCTTGATTTGTGTCTAAACTGATTCTTAACTCAATGAACTTAACCAAAACACATTTTGCTCAATTTTTTTGAGCAAGGGAGGCATTACACTGTCCAAATGGAAAATTCATCTTTTCCTTGTTCAATTTGTTATCAAAAGCTTTGTGTCATGACATCCATTTTAGCGCAATCATGCTACCCAATTGAGTCTATAACTTTTACCAAATTTGTTTAAATCCTTCATTTACACTCCACATTCAAAATTAAACCTTTTTGAGTTATAAGGGTTGGTGCATCAAAGTGGGTTCACCATTTGTGCACTAAGCTTGTTTTAACTTGGGTTAAATTTTCTATCTAGATTGAAGGTCATATATTAAGACTCAAAATCATATTATCATCTTGGTGGACTCAATTTATCTTGTGTATCACTCATGCTTTAGGTCTTAGAACATAATTTATCCTACTAAAATCATGTGGTGATGTTGTGATACCTATTTGGTCTTAGATTTATACTTAGTGATTCATGTATGTTTTTACATCTTGAGTTGCTTAATTTGTTTTGTCTTCTTCAGAATCCAAAGAGATTTCCTCTAAACTTATAGGGTTAACTTATAGAAATTGAAACTAGATTGTGTAGTGTGGGTGTATCGCAAATATCTAGGCTTTGGTGTACTATTTTTCACCTTGGGTCTTTGAGCTACCTTACTCTCTTCTGATCTATAGGATTTCAAATTTACCAAAGGTTGAGTAATTTCATGAAAAAAATATTCTAGATTGTGCACGGTTTCAAACAACCCTCCCTTATAGTCTCATTGGTACCTTGGTTATTTGTTTAAAAGAGAGCCAAAGCATACTTTGATTGGTTATCGAACATTGGTCCAAAGTTAGTCAAACACATAGAGCAGCTCTTTTTAGACATGACTCAAAGGTTCTAGTGGGGCATATTATGGCCTTAGTTATGAGGATGAGAAATTTTATGATGGTCAAGATAACCCCATTATTTTTATGATATCCATACAATAGTAGGATTTTAAGATGATTACAATGAATATCAACCCCAAGAAGATCAAGATGAATCCCTTCTTAGATTGATAGAATCAGGTCCTAGACTACCTTCTAACTTTCCTATAGAGTAATTACATACCTTGTTTAGAGAAGGAGAATAATGATGGAAAGAGAAATATATTGCATAAATAGACATACCTTATTCTTATAACAAAGGAAAGGAAATACAAATAGAGTTAGAACCCACAAATCTAGATCTTTTAGCTAAGATCAAGATAATAAGTCAATGATATGCAGATCAACTTATCACAAACTTAACTGACTCCCTAGTTACCACTTTAATTCATAATAATGCTTCCAAAAAACATGAAGATATGGTGGATAATACACAATAAATATTGGATGATAACATTAACATAGGGGATCAAGGTAATCTAATTGAATAGTTAAAGTCACAAGAGACTTTACAAGATGTTCCATTTGACATAAAACATACATTCTTCAATCATCATGAACCTCTTGTTACTTTACAAACTTATAAACCCAAAAATTTAGTTTGAATTGAGGAAATCCCTTATATAAACCAAAGATAGGTAAATAAACATATAAATTTTCAAAATCAACAAAGTGCAAAATAGCCAAATTCTGGGAATGTTTTACAATCCAAGAATCAACAGCCTATGTTCTCAACTCAAGCAGCAAATCAGAACCAAATCAAGGATCAAAAGGTATATACTCCCTATAGATCCATAAAAAATCAAGGGAACATTCCACCTCAATATTAACAAAATCAAGGGCACATTTCACCCCAATGGAAATAAAACTAGGGGCACATTCCACCCCAATAGCAACAAAACTAGGGGCACATTCCACCCCAATAGCAACAAAATTAAGGGCACATTCCACCCCAATATCAACAAAAATAGGGGCATATTCCACCCCAAAAACATATTATCCAATCCATAAATGCACTAAACATGCAAGAAGGGAATTATATGAAGGAAATTGTCCAAAGATTGGAGATGAACAATAGAGTCAAAAAGTACAAGTTTGATGAGATATGCCCATATCTATTTAACTTATCTATTCTCTAAAACCCCTTTCCACCTCACTTTGAGGCATCCACATGAACACATACAAGTATTCTCTATCTTGTGTCAAGAGGTTGCTTATAGTATCGAGTACTTACTATGACTATTTTCACAAAGCTTAGCGAGACAAGCTCTTGACTAGCTACTTAAAATACCTAAGGGATTAGTTTTATATTAGAATGACTTATCAAAAAATTTCATTAACCATTTCTCAAACAAATAGAACATGAATGAACTATTGTTGACTTATGCAAATCCAAACAACATGATGGTGAAAGTTTTGTTGCATATCTACAAAGGTTGAGAGCATTGATAGGTTCCTTTCAACACAATTTTACCAAACAAATAGTTGGCTGATATTTTTGCACAAAATTTTCATCCTAAAGTTATGCATAATCTATGGTTGGCTTATGCTAACTCATTTGAATAAATTATTTACAAAGGAGTACAGATTGAGAAGGATCTTATTATTAGGGGCCTTGTTAAGATCTTTGCATAAGGACAAGTAACTAATCAAACTAAATCACTGGCTCCTCAAATATTTATGTAGGATAAGTCTAAGCACTTTCAAGAAAAAATAACATGGTCATAAATGAGGTGACAAAAACAAGACATGTACAAATGGCATAGACTATGCCTCCTCCAAAAGTACAATTAACTCCCTCAAATCCACTACCTACTTTGCAAAGACAACCTTCATGAAGGATGTTTCATAATAATTTTAGAATCTTTAGCAAGTTAGGAGAATCACTTGAAGCAGTATTATAAAATCTCATTGTAGCTAACTTAATTATATGGCCAGTATCAAGGCCATTTCCTCAATATCATCCAAAACCAAATAGGTACAAAGAGAATAAATGGTGTAACTTTCATCATGTTGCTAGTCACAATGTATATCATTACATTCAATTGTGACATATTATTAAGGACTTTATTGAAAATGGTGAGCTATAAATTAATTTGGCCCCTAATCAAGACACAAATCAAGATATGGGAATCTATAAAGACCTCTTTCCTCAACATTATCCACCAACACCAAGAAATAATCAAAATGGTCATAATAAAGGACAAAGGTAGAATCAAAACCAACAACAGGTTTAGAATCATAACGAGCATAATCAAGATCATGATCCCCACACTAATAATGTGGCTTATAACAATGCGCCTTATGACTATAATAACACTATGGGATGTATTTTTTTAACCCACATTACCACTATTACTATGATTTTGCATGGCCAATACTATGTTCCTCACAACATGAGACCCATCATTATAGGGTCAACACCCTCTCCCCCTAGTAATACCATGTTGATTTTGCATCATCATGTTGTTGCTCCATTTTCATGGGTTAGTAATCTTAAATAATAGTACCATTCTTCTAGAGGTTCTTCACTGACCCAAAATTTTAGCAATATCGCTAATCACCCATGAATCACCATCCAAGTCCCTTTGCCTCATCCTTATAATTATAATGACTCCTTTCCACTTCTAGGTTATATAGTTACAACTAGACATCCATGAGTTACCATCCAGGTCCCTTCACCCACTTCTTTCCATAAACCCAATGAGAACATTGTGCCAATGATTCCAAAGTTGAATACTATCCCGATAAAGACTAAACTAGTTCAATCCATAATTCAAAGCCCTTATAGTATAATGGACCAATTAGATAAAACCCTTATGCAAATTTCCATATTATAACTCTTGTAGACATTTGATGTCCATAGAACCATCTTGAATAAACTTTTACAAGAGTTTATTATACCTAATAATATAAACCTTGATCAGTTATAGAACCTAATTGGATATTTGTCTTCATTTTGGTAAATCATGTTTGATCAAAAGGATATGTCCACCCTTAGCCCAAACCACAATAACCCATTATACATTGAAATAATCATTACAGGTCACAAGATCAAGTGGGTTCTTATATTTGATGGTTTAGGACTAAACATCATATCTCTTAAATTGGTGTGATGATTGGGTTACATGGACAAAGATAATTAGCTAGAGAATATTACAATCAAACCTTATGACAACATTGAGAGGGAGTCATCTGGTACAATTTGATTTCCAATCATGGTTGGGGTTATTTCTCATCACATGTTATTCCATATTGTGGATATCAAGCTTTTTTATAACATACTTCTTGGTCATCATTGGATCCATGAAGTATAGGTAGTTCCATATACTCTTCACCAATGCCTTAACTTTCCCCATGATGGGACCAAGGTTACTATTCCTACTTATCAACAGCCATACCAATATTTCATACATCTCTAAGTAGAGTTTTATAATTATAACTATTGCCCAAGTTATGAATTCATTACAAAGAATAAAATATCCATCATTTCTCATCCATCTCCATCTAATTATATAGACCTTGGTAATCTAGCCTCCACTTCAATTGATCCATTTCCTAAAACTCTAGCCAAGAAGGTGGTTATTAAAGATGTAGGCATTTCCACATATCATCTAAAGGATGTCTTCCATATTTCAAAATTACCAAAATCCCCTAAAGCATTTGGTAGGCCTAAAATTTCCCAAACTCCTAAGAGACCTGATTAGATTTGGCAACCAAAGAAGAAACAACCAAAATCTCCTATGGATTTTATACCTATAATTGAACCAAAGAAAGATTGAGAGGCTTTTACTGAGGGAGATTGGTTATATTATGAGGGCCTTGTGAATTGTTTTTAGAATATAAAGTATCCTATCCCTAATAGGATAATGTATCATCTTGACTATATATGGAAAGGCCTTGGCCCCCAAGCACAAGGAATTTTAAATCCCTTATCAGTTGGATTTGTCAATGGGAATTATGGTCTCAGATTTAAACCACCAGAGGATGACCTCATAACATTTGGTATTGATTCTTCTGAAGTGACTGGTAACAAGACTCCTAGCAGTGATGCAACATCCCATTATAGCCTTTTCAATGAGCTTATTGATTTAGATTTGTTTGATTCAAATGCCATATTGACCATAACACCTATTGAAGCTTCCCATATTGAAGTAAAAACCCATCCTAGTGGTGCTTCCCTTCCTAAAATAAGACATTATATCTTTACCATTGGTGCTTCATGTCTTAAAGCAAACCCTCATTGTAACATATGCCTTTGCCATCATAAACTCATAGATTGGGATCAGCAAAATTTGGCCATATGCCTTGATGAGTTTCAAAATGAAGAATCAATTGTAGAATACATGGGCCTATGAGATGTATTCCCCATTAGTGATCATAAATAGGGTTTTGATTTTTCATTAAATCTTTCTACCTACTTTAGAGAGTAGGCAAACTTTCTTGGTCATAATAAAGAACAAACATTAAGATCTTCAAGTGAAAACCTCTTTGAGGCACTTGTTGATCAAAGAAAAAGTAAAGAAAAAGACAAACCTTTGAGTGAAAACCTATTTCAGGCACTCCCAGGTGAGAAAGTTTTATCATCCCCTTAGGACATAGAAATTCCATCTAGCCCAAGTTCCATAGCTAGTACAAGCATCTCTTTAAAATAACATCAAATATTTGAGCATCTTGCTCTTGAGTTTTTGGAGGTCTTTGCTAATTGGCCTTTACTTGGGAAGGTAGATTCCGATTCTTCATATTATCTAAATCTTTGGGAGGAACAAAAAGGAGATATGGTAGAAGAAGATAATCATGACCATACATTACCTACAATTATAGAAGATGGATCCACACTCCTTATGGAGAGCACAATAGAAGTGAATTTGGGAACCCATGAGGATCCCAAAAATGTTTATCTTGAAGCTTCCCTTACTAAATTAGAATTTGAGCATATTATATCCATTCTTAAGGAATATACAGACATCTTTGCATGGGCATATTTTGACATGTCAGGCCTGGATCTAGATTTAGTTGTGCACCATCTAGTTGTTCACCTTGATGCTAAACCAGTCAAGCAAAAGTTAAGAAAGATGCATCCATGCATCACCCTTTTAGTTAAGGTTGAGCTGGAGAAGTTGTTATGAGCCAATTTTATCAGACCACTAGACTACTCTGAATGGATTTCTAACATAGTGCCAGTAAGTAAAAATACCCCAAGCATACGTGTTTGTACTAATTTTTGTAATATCAACAAGGCATGTCCCAAAGATGATTTTCCTCTACCCAACATCAACATGATTATCAACTCAACTGATGGGTATGAGATGTTATCCTTAATAGATGGATTTTTGGGTTACAATCAGATCAATAATGCCCTTAAAGATTAGTATAAGACCACATTCACCACTCTATGGGGACATTTTATTACCAATTCATGCCATTCAATTTGAATAATGGTGGAGCCACATATTAGCATGCAATGACTGTCATCTTCCATGACATGATGCATGACATTATTGAGGACTATGTTGATGATATACTAGCAAAATCAAGAACAAGATCTAGACACCCTGACATTCTATGAAGAATATTTGAGAGGCTTCATGCATATAAAGTCTGCTTGAATCCTAAGAAATGTGTCTTTGGAGTCACATCAAAAAAAATTCTAAGGTCCATTATATCACAATGAAGGATTTAATTTGAACCTATGAAGGTCACCATTATTATGAAAATGCCTCCACCCAACATTCTTAAACATTTGTGAGGTCTACAAGGCAAGATCTAGTATATACATAGGTTCATTTCTCAACTGGAAGATAAGTGCCACCCATTTACCCATCTCTTAAAGAAAGGGGTGACATTTTAGTGGGATCAAGATTTTTAGATAGCATTTTCAAATCTTAAAACATACTTGGCCAATCCACCGGTCTTATGACCTCCAACACAAGGAAAGCCACTGCTTCTTTATATATCAGCCACAAAATATGCACTAGGGTCACATTTGGTTCAATATGATAATCATGGTAACAGACATGTAGTTTATTATTTAAGCCACACATTGGTAGCCTATGAAAATAATTATATGCATATTGAGAAGGCATATTTATCTATGGTGTTTGCCACTCAAAAATTGTGACATTATATGCTAAATTAAAAAAACTTTTGTTATCGCCAAGGCAGATCCTCTCAAGTTCCTCTTATCTAAAATAACTCTCCAAGGATGCATGGCTAACTGGATTACATTCCTAAATGAGTTTGATATTGAATACTAGATTTAGAAGCAACTAAAGGATATATTCTTGTGGATGAACTTGTAGAAGCTCATATTATAGCCACTCAACCTCTCAACTTTGGCCTTCCAGATGATTCTATCATGATGATAGAACAAGCATCATAAAAACCTGAATAGTGGACACTTTATTTTGATGGATCCTTCACATTTGAGGATCTAGAGCTGGAATATTTTTGATAATGCCATAAGGGGATTTTATCCCCAAATAATTCCATATATAATTTTAGTGTATAATAAATATGGCTAAATATGAGGCATTGGTTGGAGGGATCCATCTTGCCATATAATGGATATTCAAAGCTTAAAGTTCTATGGAGATTCATAGCTAATCATAAATTAGATAATTGATCAATATCAAATAAGAGATGATAAGCTTTTCCCTTATAAGCAAATTATTGATAACCTTAAAAGACATTTTAAATCTTTATAGTTTGAGCAAGTTCCATGAGTCAACAATAGATCTGTCGATGCCATGGCAATAATTGGTTGCATGATTCAAATGCATGATAGTGCTAAAGATTATCAGTTCTTGATTGAAAATATTCTTCAGTTAGAACATATTTTATTATATTTAGAGAGGATATGCACCATCTTTTATCCTAATCTCTCACTTGAGCTACCATGGTACCAAGATTTTTATAACTATTTCCATAGCCATGTCTTTCCTACTAACCTTTCCAATAAACAACAAAAACTTTTCCTTCATTACTTAACATGTTATATCCTCCTTGGAAACATTATTTATTGAAAAAACTATGATGGAGTGCTTCTTCATTGTTTATCTTTGGGAGAATCCAAGCTGACACTAAAGGAGGTTTATGAAAGAATGTGTGGGTCCCATACCAATGGTGTATTCCTAACAAAGAAACTTCTTAGGACAGGATATTATTGGCCCAATATAGAGATAGATGCTTTTAATTATGTAAATAAATGTGTTCCTTATCATTAGCATGGAAACTTGATACATGCACCTTCCTTACCATTACAGCCAATTACAACACCATGGCCATTCTCAACATGGGGTCTTGATCTCATTGGTAAAATTAACCCAACATCTTCAGATGGCCATAAGCACATTTTGACTACAACCAATTACTTTACCAAATGGATTGAGGCCATTCTTCTCACTTATGTTACCAAGAAATAAATATTCAAAATTCATTCATTACCATATCATCTGTCTATATGTCATCCTATCCGATATTATATCCAATAATGGTAGATCCTTTGTAAGCAAATATGTGAAAGATCTTTGTGAAAAATTCAAGATCAAGCACAAGAAATACACTCCATATTACCCACAAGGCAACAGGTAAGCTGAGGCATCAAATAAAACCATTCTATCCATCTTAAAAATTATGTTCAATGAGGCTAGCCATAATTGGCACTTGTAACTCTTTCCTACCTTATGGACTTATAGAACCAATCATCGCACCCCAACTAGAGCTACTCCATACTCCCTTATTTTTTTAACTAAAGCTATCATCCTAGTCAAGATTGAGATCCCATCATTAATAATATCACTAGATCACATTGAAGATGATGAAGACTATAGAGCCTCATGGCTACAAGAACTAGAACTTCTTGATGGTAAGCATTTGGCTACCCTAGAAAACTTGCAGGCCTATCAGAATAGATTGTGAAGAAGCTACAACAAATGTATTCTCCCTTAATAATTTGAGATTGGTGACTTAGTTTTGAAAGAGAACTAGAAGAATACGAATGCTAAACCCAAAAATAAAGGCAAGTTTTAGCTGAATTGGTTAGGACCATACATTGTCATGGAAAACTATGGATCAGGAGCATATCGATTAGCTAAACCTAATGGTGAAGAACTTTTAGATCCCATGAACATTTTACACCTAAATAAGTTATATACATGAATAGTTTTAAACCATTATCTATAAGACCCCTGATTTGGGGGCAACTTGTGCTATCATAATTTTATCTCACCCTTTTATCTTACCTTGGCCACATTTTATACTACCCTGGACCACTTTTCATGAATCCTGATGGTAAAGGCTTTGAACTCTTGGCACTCTAAACACATTCTTCATCCCATTTTGGATTTATCTCTTCAAAGATGCATATTATTTGTTATGTTTAAGACATGTTATAAACTTGATCACTTTTTATCCCTTGACCAATTATGATCTCGATTATATCTCATAAGCATTATGAACATCTTTAGCAGCAATTCTACAAATCAATTCAACCAAGACAATCTTGCGCAGCTTCTAATAGGTGAACAATCACATCTTCTCAGTACAAGTATTTTGTTGCTTTCTTATTTTATCAAGAACCTCACTCTCACTGATTTATGAGCATGGGTTGTTGCAGTTGGCTTAGCTATCTTATTGTAACCTCTACCCTTAGGGCGTACATCTCCTTGACTAGATGGTCCCACCTTGTGCATATTTTATCCCAAAAACACCAAAAAAACTATAAATACTTTTAAAATACCAAAAACATCAAAACATGATCCACAAAAGAAAAAAACATTATCTCATGATTTTATATATTTCGACATTCCCATTTCACCATCCCACACTCTTTTTATTTTGTGAGAAACTATTAAGTTTGCACGCTCTCACCATTTTTTGAAAAACCATTATGTTTGAACGCTCTTACCATTTTTTAAGTATAGAAACATTAGTTCATTTCATCTTATCTTATGCACTTATCAATTTTCAAGATCATTCTTTCTCATCTCATCAGCTTCTTATTTACCAAACTATTCTCATTTGTTTGTCATATCTTCCATATTCTTCTATAATATTAATCATGTTGGTCTAATCATCATTTTTCTTCTATCCCACTTCCTGGGAGAACTACATTTAGTCTGAAGTTCATGTTGGAACATGCATCCATGTAAATATGTAGGTAGCATCCACTTGTCTTATACATTTGGAGTCAGCTCAACCAACCCTTTCCTTTTATTCTCTTCCCCCATTTCTTCTATCATTATTCCTCTTTAATTATGGAATAATTATCATGTAATTATTCTTTGTTATGATGTGGTGGAAATTAATGCCCCTACCACACATGCATGAACATTTATTTTTAAACTACACTAACTTGGTTTTTTGTTTGTGTGTGTTTATTTGTGTTTTCTTGGTGTTTTGTTGTTCTTTCGCACCTCTCCTTTTATTTCTTCTCTTTTTATTACTTATTGGTCTTTTGTTTCTTTGTCTTGTTTTTATATTTGATTTTTATTCTCTTTTGTGTTCAAGAATGCCTTGATGGTCCACATAGATCTTGAGTATTCATATCTTGGTCTCATGTCAATAAGACATTCTTGAATTTTGTTTTTAAAATTTTTTTCCTACTTAAGATCATATCTTGATTTCAAGTTAGGTTAATTTATTTTTATCTTCTTTTTCTTTGTTTTTGCTTTTTTGTTTAAATGTAAATTATTTTAGCTCTAGTTTTGGTCATTATTTCACCATTATCCTTAGTTATAGATATTCACATTTGAACTAGCTTAATGCAATTGGAATCTTATGACATTGTAAGTTATTCATACTTATGAGGCCTAATTTCTTTTGATATAGTAAGCACTTTATGCTCAGGTCTCAACATCTTAACATCAACATCAACTCTAATGAAGGATTCTCAAGAACACTTTGTAAAACCTAGGCTCATGATATGGAATTAGGCTTCTAGGTAGCATGCATTTTAGCACTCAACTCTATGCTTAAATGTGTATCTCTTCACATACATTGTTAGTTTAATCAATTCTTGGTCCGATTTTCATCATTCCTCATTCCATTCTCTCCTAAACTTGGGTGAAATACATTAGCCTAATTTCATGTTAGAACATGAGTCCATGGAACTATGTAGGTAGTGCTCAATTTCTATTAAGGTTAGCTCAGCTATCTCCATTTTTATTTTCATCTCTCTCATCACTTTGTGCATTCTCACATGCTTGGTTTTATATGGATTTATAAGCCATTACACCATAACATGTACACTTTCACCCACTCACTTTAACCTATCTTTTTGGTTATATCCTTGAGTTAATTTTACCTGCCAATTACCTATGTTGGGGCCCAACATCTAAACACCCTTCGAATCAAAGTAGCTCTATATGGGCAAGTCATTATTTATTCTTCATCAATGATCAAGATTCACCCTACTGGGGTAAAAACCTATTTTATCATGATCACATTTGCTCTATTGGGGAAATTATTATTATCTTCTCTTTAGAGACCCCATTCTAGTGGTGTTTCCCTTCCTAAAGTATAAAATTCTCCCTTTTCCTCTAATTCTAAGATCTCCACATTAAAGCCCATGATGGAAATATATTATTATGTAATTTGTTTTGAGATTGATCAATGTCGTAAGCACACAGCTTGTACTCTCATATTGGGTACATTTAAAATGTATCCCTTAAATTAATGGATTATATCTTTCACATTCCCCCTATTGCTGGGGCCTATTAAACTTCAAATTATATTTTGATCATTAATGGTAATGACATGTGTAAGCATTAGCTCATCTGGATGTGATCTATGCCCTAGGTTAATCTCTCACTTTATTTCTCTTTTTGAGAGTTTATCCTTCTCTTTCATCCTAATATGTCCTCTCAAGGGGGAATCATGGGTCTATTTCAATTTCTTATTGATAACTCTCTTCTTTGAAAAGATGTTGCTTCACCTAAATGTCTTTTTATGCCTTCTCAAATAGGGGCAAAATGTAGACATCCAATTCCTAACACCATTTATGTTGAAATTATCAATCTTAATTGAATTGCACTCAAGTACACATTTTAGGTTAAAATATATAAATCATCCTAAATGGTTAAAAATTATCATTTACAAGTGCTAATTTAGGTCAAAGTATCCCTAAATAGGGCAATGCATTTTATGGGCCAGCTAACTTTGATCATATTAGTTCGATTCAAATGACCGTTTTGCCATTTAGTACTCTAGATTGCTCTTTTCTTCTAATTCATTGGTACACATCATGTACCTTTGTTATTTTTTGTTGGCAACATCTTAAATGGGAATACGGTTCCAATGCATCTAGCGTCACCTTCTAATTCTTCTCGAGTCAAATTATGACCCAATAATATGACTATTTGACCATTTTGATTAATTGAGGGCCAATTTACAAATAAATTGCATAAATGTTGATTAACCTTATTTAAGGCTAATTAATCCAAATCAAGATCTTAAGTGTATTTTCCATGTGAGAGTTGTTGAATATTTCATTTTGAAAATTGATTCTTATTATTCGCATCACCTACTGACATCATCTATAGGGTGGCATCCATCAAGCCATAAGTGCATAAAATATTAGTATTAAGGGCTCACCCATGCCTAGTTAATGCCTCCCATGCCTCTTCAATGCCCCTTATTCCAAGTTCATGATGAAGCTAATTATGGATTTAATAAGATAATATTAAGATTATCTTCAACCACACATCTTCATCTCAAGATAGTATGGTTTAGGTTGATCTTGACCAATCTCAAAAATATATAAATAGAGAGGCCATGGACATCATTTTCAATCTATTTTGGTGCAAATTTATTATGCTCAAATATCTTCAAAGCTTAAACATTGAAAATTTATAATGTTAAATTATTTCCACAAAGATTCATTGATAGGCTATTTTAGTGTTTTAAAATCAAGAGCCTAGGTTTTATGGAGTGTTCATGAGGCATTGGAGGAGCTTACCACCATTTTTGACAAAGACAAGGATGCTTGGTCAAAAGAGAATGTGTTTTTGAGCCACATGGGTATGGTGAATCCATTTGGTAAGGTAATATGGTGTTGCTTTCTTTCATTTATTTCTTGCTATCCTTTGTAATTCCCATGAGAATAGATAGGCTTGGTTAGTTAGTTCTTTAGGCATGTTTCATGGTTTATGGACTAATACTTGACTAACTTTCTTTGTAATCCTCTCTACAGATGGATACCCAATCTATGAAGTTGTGACCACACGTGTCCAACACTGTGATGAGTGTGTGAACTAGTAGTTGGATAATGCAATATGATACCTTGTTGTCTTTCCATTTCTTATGTTTGATCATGATATGAAACTACTATAGGTAATTCATCTATTTCATGTGTCACACATTCTCTATCTTGTTATGCATTTATAAGAATTGAAGTGGATTATGATCTGAATGAATAACTATCTCCTTCCTCATAATGTAATGTTAAAATTTCTTGATTGCTTGCACAATAACATGCATTTATTTCTCATAAGTGGATTACCTTTATATGATGTTATTTAATGTATCTGAGTGGTATGAAAATGGATATCCATGTTATATGAGCACTACACCGATTATGTATTTAGATGCATCAATGTGAATTTTGAAGGAATGTGAAATGTTGGGCATTAAAATAATATATGTTGTGTAGATTCATTTCTTGAGTTCCTCAAAATCATGTTGTTTTGTATGAATCTATTTAAACTTAACTTTTACATGTGTTATCTAGTTGAGAGCCCGAGAGATCAATAAGAAACCAAGGACAAATTTGTGGTATAAGTTAAAAATTACAATAAAACTCCTCAATTCTGTGATTTCATGGATTAGGCCATTCTTTGATCACTTTGATATTATATTCATCTACATGGATGCCTGCATGATCAATGTTGTAGCCTAAGTACTATATTTTCATAATGTCAAACGTATGATTTCCTAAGTTGGATTGCAACTTGTGTTGATGTAAGGTGTCAAAAATTGGAAAAACATGATCCATATGCTCCTCCCAAGTCTGATTAAAGATGATATTATCATCCAAGTACATGATGATAGATTTGAGGAAAGGCCTGAGTAGATAATCCATCAAGTGCATGAATATGGCTAGTAAGTTGGTTATGTCAAAAGTCATGACCAACCATTTATATAGTCATTCTTGTGTTTTGAATGTTGTTTTATGGATGTCTTCAAGATGAATTATAACTTTATGGTAACCTATATTTAATTCAATATTGGTGAAGTATTGAGTTCCTTGGAGATGGTCTAAAATGTTGCCAATGCATGGTAGTGGGTACCAATTCTTCACAATTATTCTATTGAGTGCATAATAATATATGTAGAGTTTAAGGACCCATAATTATTAGGTGAAAGGACTATTGGACTCTCATAAGGTGAAAATTTAGGCCTAATATTTACTTGATCAAGAAGCTCTTGTATTTGGTAATGGATCTCATCATTCACCCAAACTGATATGTGATATAGGTGGCTATTTGGAAGATGGAATCCATGAATCAAATCAATGTGGTGATTTAATATGTATTTAATTAGAATTTATTCAAGCTCTATTAATAATTCACTAATTTTATCTAAAAACTTTTCAAGTTGTTTCTACTATGACATGGTGTGTGTTTTGCACTGATAAACATGTGATTTTTGCACTGCTAGACATGTGATTTCTCATCTACTACAAAGGTGTGTCATAGTTGACCATGATCAAAAAAAAATTATGCATGTGAGATAAATTTTTAACACTGATTAGAAGATACTAAATTAACTTTGGTTATTGGTGCTAACTTGAATAGGTGGTAGAAATGTTCTTACACATAGATAGTCCAATGTTATGGCTTTTCTTAGCATGCAGCTTCATAGTCATATAGATAGGATATCCTCAGCAAGATGTCATATACCTCTATAAGTGTGATGGAATAAGTGATGTTACCTCTATTATCTTGATTTTATACTTAAAATTCACTATCATTGGACATGTATATCTTTCCCCTTATACAACCACCCTAGAGAATATGGATTGGGATGTGTACTAGTGGTAAGGCAAAGATGTTCAGTTTGTTATTATGTAATGATGTTATTTTGATTTCCATTATTGATGATTTCATATAGAATTTGACCCTTCACCCATAACTTAGTGTGGAAGATACATTCATGCTCTTCATAGATATTAATCATAGTGGTGTTGGTGTTTAGACAAGTGGTATCTAAATTAATTCTATCCACTAGTGTGGGTCCTAATGTAGAATATGTGAGCAAGGATTACTACACAAAAAATTTAGATTAATCATGGGTGGATGATAAATGGTGATGGAACCACTTATCAGTGGACTTATTCTTGACTTTATCTAAAGTAGAAGGTGGAGGAGCCTTCAATGATTATGTAATATTTTGAATTTACTCACCTTTGTGATAAAAGTAATGCTTTTATACAAAGGGATATGATGTGGATTTGGGTAAGGTTTAGTCCTTGTACACTTTTTTAGATGAATAGGTGGTAAACTAATTCATCTTTACCTTGGCTTTGATCTTGGTGGCATTGAGATAATATTTCCGCAAAGTGTCAAAGTCAAAACTCCAACTTCACATGGATACAAGATGAGAGTTTGTTGTTGTAATTCATCACCCTATGATATTCACTCAAGTTTTCTTGAAAGTGTGAAGATTAGTCATGGAATGAGTTGGTTTAGTCTTCCACTGAGTGATCCTTACATTGGTGTAGTTTTTATAACTTGATTTATTCATATTCAAAGTGTTTGAGAGGCTAGTACTCCACCTTCAATGCATTAAAAAAAATGTTCCATTATTTGATTTGAACGTAGATTTATGCATACTACGCACTGAAGGTCTCCCACCAGTGAAAAATTAAGATGGACATCTTCAATATTATGGTCATCTTCTTAGCATCGATGAAGTAGTTGACCAAAAAGTATGCCTTGAGTTTTCAAATCCAAGCATCCATTACTTTTACATAGACTTACCTTCAAATAGAGGTATGTTGAGATTGACTTGTACTTTGAAGGGGGTTTATTGTTGAAAACATTTCATAGCATATTTTTGAAATGTTTGGTAAGGCATTGGGTTGAGCTACATCATAAACTCATGGAAATGACCAAAAAAATTAGTGAATTTTGCCTCTAGAGTATCGATGATGAGCCTTCAAATTTTGTTTTGGCATCCTTTTTAAATCTTTGAAGTAGAATTGACTATCAAACATGGTCTCTCTCATTGTGCTCGTGTGGATATAGGCATATAAAGGAATATAACATAGATAAAATACCAATGATATGCACCATGAGGCCAAATAAAAAGTGTATGGGAGGAAATTAAGTTTGGTTGTGTAGATCAAATGCATAAATATGTAATCAAATGAAATAATAAAACATACATTAAATGGATTGAAAATCTTACTTGTAGTAAATGAAACTTCTATTCATAAATGAAAGATAGGTAAAATAGAGTATAATGTCTACAGTGCATGTGTAAAGAGTAAAGGCATAAATCAAGATATATATGTTATGACTATGTGAATGGAATCAATCTATCTACGTTGTTATTTTTGGCCAAATGCATATGTTACATATATAACATGCATGATTACAAGATCAATATTAATCTATTTTATGGTTACCAAGGAAGATGTTGATAGGTGTATTAATCTCCTATCATATGTAGTAGTTGGCCTTTTATTTCCTATCAAATATGGTAGTTAATGTCCAATCTATTCATTGACCTCTAATATCAAGATCCTTCATTAGAATCTAATAACTAGTTGGTCCACATTTCAAATCATGTGGTTAGGGTAGTTTGACATGTTTTTGTGTTGAAGTGGGGCCTAAAGGAGCAAGTGAATCTATGAGTAAATTCTTGTGAGGCACATATGACTGTGAGATATGAGGTGCACAGGCTATGATATGAGGTGACCATTGCATGAAAGTCTGTGAGCACACATGGGACTTATGTATAATGTTGTGGGCCAACTTCTATCAAAGGAGTATGCATGATTGAATGATAGGTGTGAGATTTTGTGAAGAAAAACAAATGAGGAGTGTATTTGACTACACAGCAGATGCACATGAATTAAATAATGTTAAAAAATATTGAAAAAATTAATGACCAATGTTGGCTTAATGTGTAAACTCCCTATAAAGTGTATTAGAGGTTATAATTTAAGTCTCTAACTTAGGTATGGCTCACTTTTTTATTATTTCTTAGGCTCTACTTGGTAAATGACTAAGAATTATTTGGATATATAGGAATCCTTAGGATATGATGTGTGTAATGGCTGACCATAGGAAAGTGTAATATGTGAAATAAAAGGTTTTGTAAATTAGTACAAGGTGGAAGGACCCATAAAAATACACATGATATATTTTTATGCATTTGAATCTTCACATGTTAGATTTAATGGTACACCCATATCTATCAAATGTCCTTAGAGAGACAAGTAGATAAAAGAAGCATAAGTTTTGAAATAAATGAAATATAAATATATTTATAAGGATAAAAGGTTGGATATAGATTAGTGTAGGGTAGGAAATGTTCTAAAAATAGGAAAATATACATAAGCATAAAAAGTGTGTAAAAACATGTAAAGGTTAGTATGGAAAAGAATCTTATAGTAAAATTATATGTCAACAATAAGAGGTAGTGCTAGGATATTAGTCATCATATATTAATAATTATATTATTATTTAAGGAATTGGTGTTTTCCCCCTTGAAGTGGATCAAATCTGTATTCTAGCATTTTTCTTTCATTTCACTATATTGTGTGTGAGGCCCAATTTTTATAGTGAATTATTTTTTAATTTTCACTATCATATACTTGTCATTAATATGATATCATGTGTTTATTATTAATTCATATGATGCCCATCATGATATTATGACATATAGATAGTTTATTTTATATGTGTGATGCTCTTAGTAGATTTAGATGATTTTAGCAGTATTACTTGTTTACATATTTGGATGATGTTTCTATTTAAGATAAAAAAAATTATCCATGCTGCTTGATTATATATGGGATTAAACATTGACATGATGATGCTATTTCATTTTATATATCGATGTTTTGTGATTTGTGAGATGTTTATATGCATGTTATGTCTTGATACAAGTTACTTGAGATTGTATATGTATCGATCAAACCCTATGTTAGGATATATATATATCGATTGAACCCTATAAGAGTTTTTTACCTCCTCTATTTTCCCATTATATTGAGGATGATATGATGAGATAAGACATAATTGAGTACCCAAACATGAGAATAAATGAGTCAAAAATATACTATTAAATATAGGATCATAATCAATTAATGTCATATTGGGGTCCCATGTAGCTTTTGAATTATATCTAAAAACTTAGATACTTCTATATTTTCTATGAATAGAAGTGTCAAGGCCAAAACAATTTGAATATTTTTTGATCTTATCCATGATTACCATGATAAAATTCCCCCTTCTAAACAAGACAACCCTAGTATTAGATCCATGGAAATTTAATCCTACTTTGGGTAGGAATAGATATTGGTTACATAATATCTAGGGGTTTGAACAGGAATAGATAAGGGTTGTAGAAGAAATTGGGTCTCAATTGTCTTACCCTTTTTTTATGACACATCATTCATTCAATCAAAAATTTATATATATCCACATTGAATTCTTCCCAAAATAAATATTTATTGATTTTATTATAAATATTCAAGAATCCTAAATTCCCCATACTAGATATGCATGGATATCCATAAGAAATGTGTGCTTAAGGGAATAATTATTGCATAGGTACAACTTATATTTATACCAAATGGAATTACTTTTCCGTAAAATGTTTTTTGAGACACTAAAATATTATTAAATCTTATAATTAATACCTTGTGTATCAATATCATTTTCCCATTCAAATCTTTCCTCATCCACCTATTCTACATGGCATATCATTGTGCATAATATTTCCTCTATGGATTCATCCCTCCTAGATAGTGTTATCCCTATAATAACCTTTTCTTTATTATATATGATTTAAAATTAATATCCCAACACTATTTTCACCCATTTTTATTGTTATTAAAATAATAAATTATTTTCAAATCATTATTTTAGACTATCATGATCTATCTTCACCTTAAAGTGCATATCTATCAAATATGGTGTCAATTATTTTATTGCATGAAGAATAACCATCATCTCCTTATAGTATCAGATTTATAAAATTATTATTGATCTCCATTATTTTATTGCATGAAGAATAACCATCATCTCCTTATACTATAGGATTTATAAAATTATTATATTTGAGATAAAAAGTCTCAAATGTAATAGGCCATATTTCATACATGAATATTAACCCCATTCCATACCTCAATGCATCACTTTCAATAAAGGTCTTTGAAAATTTTGGGATAGCTAGACCTAAAATGGTGCACATGTCCTTGTTTAACTTATCAAATTTATTAGTGTATACTTCCTTATAATCGAAGGTATTCCTCCTCCAAATGTTTTTGAATTATGCTACTATCATTCCATAATTTTTCAAAAAATTATGATAGTAATTTGTTGTCACATCCTACCTCGAAGAAACTCAAAAAAATCTTTTATGATTTGATGATAATATAATAATGTGATATATATATATATATATATATATATATATATATATATATATATATATATATATATATATATATATGTATATGTATATATGTATATGCATATATCTATATGTATATGTATATGGTATATGTCATTTTATTTTTGGATATATACGTTGATTATGTATATGTTTTACTTATGATTATTAATATCTTTTTGATAAAAGATATATTGATGCCATTTGCATGATTGTAGGTACAATCAATGAACTAGGACTAAGGGTGAAAGAATTATAAAAACTAGTACAATAATATCTTACACATGTATCAATGGGTAATACACAAGTTAGAGTTTCCAAGGTTTGACCAAGTATTTTTTTTTATGTCTATAATGTGATTTCACCTGCACTGTATGTAAATTGATATTTTTAGTTTTAAGTGACCATCATTGGATTTGAGTCAATTATGCACGTTGTTTGTTATTTCATTAAGTATCTTGATTTTTTCTATTTTGAATAAATAGTCTCATAAAATTGGCATTCAATGATATTATTTTTTATTTGCACATCTTTTGTGTGGAATTGGTATGCCTGACATTATTTTTGGTATGTTTTATTAGTCTTTTCTTTTAATTGTTTGATTTGGTCAAGGCCTTGACTTAGGCTTGGTATCTGAATGCAATATGGTTTTTTATATTTTGAATTATGTTTTTGGGACCTTGGACTTGGTCAAGATCAATGAAATGTTAATCACTTGATTTTTTTGGACCTTAATAGAGGTCAATTACCTAGTCATTCCCTCAGTTTTGCATGGTACTTGACCTAAGTTAGGTTTATGTGTGATAATGAAAATTAGTTTTTATTTTGTGGATAGCATTAAGTAAAATAGTATTATATAGAATTATTGACCTCATGATTTTATGGATGTAATGGGGAATTTAATGCATGTAAATAATTTTGGAAGTAATGTTAGAGGTAATGTTGGAATAAAAATACATATTACATGAATTTATTACCACTTAGGTAATGGGTTTCTATTTTTTACAACCACATTTCCTACCATTATGGAAAAGATTTATTTGAGGCATCTTGTTTGTGTTTTTTAAATAAAAACTATTGTAAATATAAAAACACGTCAACTAGAATTTCAAATTAGAAGAAATACAATAAAGTGTGAGGGAAAATACAAAGGTTGAGAGGAACTGGTAACTGGGTTTCAAACTTGTTTCTTGAAAATAAGTAAGTAACAGTCTTATGCATATTTCTCACTATTTTCTATTTTAGTTTATATTAATGTGATGAAATAAGTTTGATTATGAGGATTTGAGGGTATTTGAATGAGGGTTAGGAAAAACCTTAGTTTTCATGACTTCCATTATTCATTTTCTAACTCTATATTATTATTTAAGCACTATAAAAATGTTATTATTTTACATTAATTGATTATAATCATGGTTTAGGACATTGGGTTACATTGTATTTGAAACCCTAGATCTTAATCTTTGGGTTGACATGCTTATTTCATGAATGGTATATAAAATTCTCTTTGTTGTATATGGGTTTCTCATTTTGAAAAAGAATGTTTGTAAGGATTAAACTTTAGATTTTTGAGCTATTTTGGAAATTTAAGTTACTATTGTTGATTTATTGGTATATTTTTCTTAGCCTTGAGTAAGTTACTTGTACATTACCATATCTCATGTACTATTTTGTTTTGGTATCCTTGATTTTTTTATAAACCCTATTTTTTTAATTTTTAGAACCAAACTCTAAAATATGTATTCTCATTTACACATTTATATTGTTATGTATTTTTTCATAGATATATTTTAATATTGAGTTCTATGGATGGGGTGGTAATGACCACTGATGGGGGATCATCATACTCAAATTTTTTTATCTCCCTCACATCAGTGATTACACATTAAGAGTTCAATTGAATCTATTATGTTGAATTATTTATGGGACTATTTGCATGTGATTCCAAAGAATGATGTTAATAATTTCTTAAGGAATTAAACTCTATACATATTATTATTCTATTTATATCTTTTTTTGGTTAAACCATGTAATTTATGGTTCTTATACTCAGTCTTATTTAAACTAGGGTTAAATAAGATCAAGTGGAATCGATATTGGTAATCTATTATGATACTAGAATTATTTCCCAAAAGTCTTATTGTATGATATGGTTATAAGGTTGTGTAACATTGTTTTAAATTTATAGTATTTATTTATTACATTAGAAATTTATTTCTCTTATAGTTATAGATAAATACTAATACATAATCAAGTTTTTTAGGAGTTATATTTTGGAATTTGGTCATTATGCTTGATAAATATTTGTTGTTATTGATTTCATTATATAAATTAAGTTTAATTTTTTTTATTCAGTATGGTGCAAGAGCCTTATTAAAATAATGAGGTTGTGTTAAAATTAATTTGTTGACTATGTAAAGTTTACCAGGTTGTTGGGAATGAAATTATTTTTAAAGTTAACAATAGTATTTAACTATAGTTTATAGTTGCATTATGTGTAATGACTTTTTTCATCAATATTACCCTTTTCATATATAATAATCATTGTAAATTCATTAATAAGGAAGAATGCTATGATTTTATGGGTGAATTGAACCATGAAGAATCTTCATGGTAATGTATGAGATTAATTTAATTTTGAATGGGATGATTTTATTTCTTCTTTATGTATGATTGGACACTTATAAATGTTATTTTTTATAATTTTATTTTTATAATTAATGACTTCAATTATAGAGTCATATTCATTAATAAAATAAAAATGTATGATTTTGTTATTTTATACATAAGTAAGTTAGTCTTGTGTAAGGTGATTATATTTCAAGATTGTGTAAGTAGTTGAGATTGATACAAAAATCATTATCATGTGAATCTTGGTATGTTTTCTTTTAGTTGATTAATCCAATTCTTGGAAAGAAAAATAGAATATTAGTTTGAAATTGTTATTGATGAAGATAATTTAATGTTATCCAAAGGTTTGAAAAGTAATGTTAGAAATTTATATTGAGTCATGACTTAAAACTCTCACTCTTTTAAATAAATGTTGTTTTGAGTCTCAATTGTAACATAGTATCACTAAATTGATGTATTTATTTATAGTCATAAAAATTATTTCATGTATTTGATTATTATTTTGGAGATTCATTATGAACTATGAATATTTTATAAATTCACTCGATAGCATCTATACAACATGTTGAGTGAGGTGATAATCTAAATTTTAAAAAAATATTCTAATAATTGAGAGTTTTAATCATAAAGTTGCATTTTTTTCTCTTTGACTATGAAAATATTTTGAATAACTAATTTATATTATTTTGATGATAGTAACCTATTAATAGTAGTTTGGTTGACTAAATCTTTTTCCTATATAGAGGTATTTATAAATACAATAAAGGATTGAATTATTTTATTAAAAAAGGATGGCATGATTGGTATAATAGATATTGTGTGATTAAAATAATTTTTTATTTATGTTATTTTAATTAAATTATTTTATAAATATTATCTAATATTTTTACTTTTAGAACTCACTTGTCAAGGATAATTGTTATTATATTTAACCTAGTATGAGTAAATCTAATGAGAATTGTATTTTCTAGATTTATGAGATTATATTTGGGTTTTTAATTTTATATTGTTATAAAGTCCATTTTAAGTTGTATATTAGTTAATAAACTTGTTTAGAGTGAATAAAATTTGTATGTGAGCACAAAATATATTTTTAGAAGTATATTATTAACTTTGACAATTTTAGTTTTTGGAAGTTTTAGTGGTTCAAATTTTTAAAGGGGTGGCTAGAGTCATTTAAAATAGAATATATATGTTTTATATTATTAAGAATAAGAATTTATTTACTTGAAAAGGAAATTAATTAGAAATTTCAATATCTTCCTTCTCAAAAAATTGAAGTAAATTATAAACAATACTTGTTTATTACATGCACATGGACATTTCATGATAATTTTAGGATTAACTATTTATATTAAAATACAAAGATTGCATGGGGATCTCACAATAATTTTGTTGTAAATATATAACAATCATAGTGACTTAAGATATATTGATACAAGGAAGGTGTACATATAAACCAATACTAATAAGGAAATATGGTCAATAGATGTATATATTATATAAATCTTTAAATTATAATATTTTATCATTATATGTTGTTAGCATTGTTTCAATGTTATTATGTATGCCAAATAACTATAATATACTCATTTATATGTCACTCTTTATCTTTTCAAATATCCTATAATGTTTTAGGTTTGTGCATTTTCTATTATAAATCTAATATATAAATGGATAAAAGTTGCCAAAAATAGAATATTACTTATTCGATCATAAGGAGAAGTGAGAATCACTTGATATAATATAGTTCATGACCTCAAAAAGTTAGAAATTTTTTTATCATTCAATTGGTTTGGGTTGTGAAATTTGGTATCATTACCCAAGTTCCAAATCTAGGGATCTTTTGGAATAAATATTTTTTGTCTAAGCATTAGTTTACATTTCTCAATATAGTAAAAGTATGAATAGGTAGAGTTTGAGTCTACAATAATATTATTTATGGAGGTAGAGGTATCTGAAGAGTCAACCAAAACTAGAGGAGGAATGAACCCCCTCAAGTTGTAAAAAATGACCACAATGCTGATACCAATGCCAATTGGAATAATGTTAACAAATTGATAGGAAACTATGATATTTTGCCTGGCATCTCGGTTATACTCCATAGAATTTAGGATAAAATAGATGCATATGGTCAAAGGTGAATCAATATTTAAGGCCATGGTGTGAATCAACAAAAGGAAAAACACATGGAGGTGAATGGTGAAAATTCAAAACCTCATTTGGTAATTTATCCTATATTAAATGAAACTAATAAGCTCCCACCTCATACTTATGTTATAGGAGAGATCAGTGATGTCATTAAGGCATGGATGGTCAACCTTCAATAGTAATTTACTTTACGTAATATGAGTTCTAATGTGAAGGACCACATTGGTGCCTACCATTTGGTAGCTGATGCAACATTATCGTGGAATCCCATTTTTATCTTAATAGGTATGATCTTATGAACCTTTATTTGGAAAAATTTGAGTGGTAGTTACAAAAGAAGTATTTGAATGCTACCTATAAGGAGTAAAAAATTAATAAATTTTAGCTTTTGAAGTAAGGTAATATGACTATGGTTGAATATGAAAATCATTTCTTAGGTATTTTGAATTATGTAAATTATATGCATGACAAAGAGATAAAGGTAAATAAGTTAAATTTGGGCTTAAATAAGGTTTTAATGCATGATGTTAACATGACTATTCCTTGTACCTTGTTTATAATTATTAAATCTACTCATGAATTAGAAGAAAGGGCTAAACATCACCAAAGGAAAGATAATAATTTAGGAATAACAAGTTGAAATCCAAGACTAAGAATCATAATTATCCTATTTGTAAAAATTTCTAAAGAGTCGATCAAAGTAATTCATTTGGAAAGTATGTGAATTCTGAAAAGTAATAAAATATTGAATAGAATTCTAAGATTCAAAATTTTGCAATAAAAATGGTGGAAATAACAAGCAACCTCAAATTAACTCTCGTGGACCAGCCACTAGAGAAATAATTCTCCCTTACCTTTAAAAATGGAAATGCAACTCTAAGAATGTGGTGATAACCATTACCATAATAATAATCCATTTTTATGAAACAATCATCTGAATAATCATGGAGTTTATTCTTTTATTGATAATTGGAATGTTGATCTCAAATCCACTCTGATTGAGACTAGAGGTAGAATTTAAGGTTTTAATTTATAAATTATTATTGGCTTGGGTGATATAGAATGTTTTATCTCACATTCTATTTCTTTTAAATGCAAAAAAAAACCCTTTAATTTTAAATAAGGATATGAGGTATAATTTATTATAGGGAAAATAATTTATATGTTGGAATATTTGAAACAATAATAATTTGATATTAAAGGCTTTAAAACCAAGGTAAATTGTTTTTTGGCACGCTTATAATCATGTGATATGAGCTTGGGTATGGATTGGTTACAATAAAATCAAGCTCATATTGATTGTTTCAACAAGAAATTCCAATGTATTAATGACTTGGGCAACCAAGTGGTGATCTAGGGTGTTGTGAAGTAGATGAATTGAAAAATTATTTCAACCATATAGCTAAAAGTAATAGTTCTCAAGGGTTGTAAGATGTATACTATTAAAATGAAATAAATATCTAAAGAGTTGAAATCTACCCTAGAAGTCTATTTAATCTTGAATGAATTCAAGAATGAGTTTCCTAAAGAATTTATTGGTTTGTATCATGAGGAAATTTTATTTTTCCTTGGTTATTATACCTAGTTTTGCACCTACATTAAAATATCCATATCAAATGAATGTGATAGATCTACAAGAACTAATAGTTTAGTTGCAATAAATTTTGAATAAGGGTATGATTCAACTTAGTGTGTCACCCTAGGGAGCTCTCATTATCTTTGTCAAAAAAAATCCATTATTTTAAGACTTTAAATTAATTATATAATGTTGAATAAAGTCACTATTAAAAATAAATATCCTATTCCAATAATATATGATATTTTTGATCAAATTAAGACTTTTCTTTTATTTTATAAGAGTGATCTTAGATCAAAGTAATATCAACTTTATATCAAGGATGAATATGTGCAAAAAAATTGCTCCACATAAGGCATGGTCATTATGTGTTTATTTGTATGTCTTTTAGCTTAGATAATGTATTAGATACTTTTATGAATCAAATAAACAACATGTTCATGGATTTTTTTAAACATTTATTTTGGTAATTTTTAATGAAATCCTTGTATATTATAATAATTAATTTGAGCATGATAAACATCTATGCTTAGTCTTTCAAAGGTTGAGATAGGATAAATTATATGGTAATTTGTCCAAATGGTCATTCTACCAAGACAAGTTCCATTATTTAGGTCATATAATCTCCAAATAAGGTATTTTTTTCTATCCTTCCAAGATCAAGGCAATAAAGGAGTGGCCTACTCTTTGAAGTGTGTTTTAATTAAGAAGCTTTAAGGATCTAACTAGTTATTATTGAAGGTTTAGTTAAACATTTTCTAGAGTTACTAATCCAATCTCTTTATTTTAAAAAAAAGGTAATATATTTATTTGTACTTATAAATGTGAGAAATATATTAAAATTTTAATAATTTATTAATTTATACTCATATTATTTATTTTATAAAGATGAATAGAAACTTTGAGGTTTGGGAAGATGCTTGTGTTATTGGAATTGAAGTTGTATTGACCCAATATGGAAAGGTTGTTATCTATTAGTCTTGTAGAATAAAATCACATGAGAACATTTACCCTAACCATGATCTTGAATTGGTTACCATATTTCATGCCCTCAAATAGTGTAAGCACTTATTTTTTGGTAAACGCTTCAAAATATTATTTGATCATAACAACCTTGTACACTTGTTTACTCAAGCAGAGTTGAATACAAGGCAATGAAGGTGAATTTATTTTATAAATAATTTTTATACTGAAATTGATGTCCTTATTAAGATAACTTACCTTATTTCACTTTATATTTTTTAATTAAATTTGAATATTGATATTCTATAATAAAAAATATAGGATTGTTTTTCCAAGAAATATGCACAAAATTAAATAAAGGAGTGGTAACTAAATATTTTTCAAATGATTTTATTGATTCAAATGGTATTTTGAGGTATCAAAACATAATATATGTACTAAATTATATAAATTTTAAGGACAAATTACTATAAAAACAACATATTTCACCTCATTTTAATCACCTAGGTGTCATGAAGACTGCACTTGAACTGAAAAGGTATTAGCTTTGGCATGGAATTAAAAAGGATGTGAGAAATGTGTTACATGTGAAGATGAAAATATTTTTAGGAAACATTATTCTTACCTTTTTGTATAGGGCTTGAGATGAATCCTCTTTTAGTGGGAGTGGATGTCACATTTGGCCTTGCTAGAACTCAATAAATGTGATACAGTATTTCATGATATCATAATAATGTGATTTTTACGTATATGGTATTTTTCAATTTATTTGTAGATATATATGTTTATTATGTATATCTTTTACTTATGATTATTATTATTTATTTGATACAAATATTGTTGATGTCATTTTTATGGTTTTAGGTTAAGCTAGTCTCAAGGGTGAAAGAATTCTAGAAATAAGTACAACAACGAAGTTATATAAGTATAAATGGGTAAGAAAAAATTAGAGTTTCTAAGGTCATACAAAGTATTCATTGTTATGTATAAAATGTGATTTAACCTATACTATTTATAAATCAATCTTTTTAGTTTTAAGCATTTATCATTAGTGTAGATCCAATTGTGTTCATTGTTTGTTATTTTATTAAGTATCTTGATAATTTTTTATTTCAACCATATATTTTCATAGAATTGGAAGTCAATGATCATATTTTTATTTGCATAGATTATTTGTATAATTTTTATTCCTAACATTCATTTTTAGTGTTCTTTATTAAACTTTACTTTTATTTTTTTGATTCGGTTAAGGCCTTAACTTCTACTTAGTATTTGAATGTAATGTGGTTTGTTATTTTTTAAATTATGTTTGTGGGACATAAGACTTGGTAAAGGTCATGAAAATGGTTATCAATTTAATTTTATTGGACCTTAATAGTGATTAATGACTTAATCATTCTATTTTTTATGCATGGTACCTGACCTAAGTTAGGTCAAGGCATGATGATGAAAAGATGTTTTTGTTTTGTGAATAAATGTGAGTAAAAATGTCCTTAGTAGAATTGTTGACCTTAGTTTTTTGTGGAGGAAATGGGGAAGATAAAATACACAGAGAATGGTTAAAGGAATGTTTGAGGTAGTATTGAAAGAAAAAGTAAATGTTATATGCATACTTTATTTACCATTAAGGAATGGGTTTCTATTTATGGAAACCATATTACCTACTGTTATGGAAAACTTTGTTGGAGGCATATTTTTTCTAATTTTTAAATAAAAAATACTGTGAATAGAAAAACACATGGACTAAAAGGTAGAAGCATAATAAATTGAAGAAAACATGAGGGAAAAGAGGAAGGTTGATAGAAACTAGTACATGGGTTTCAAACTTGTTACTTAAAATTGAGTAAGTAATTATCTTATGTGCATTCCTCATTAATTCATCCTTTAATTTTTAGTAATGTGGTGAAATAATTTTTATTATAAATATTTTAGGGTATTTGAATGAGGGTTAGGCAAAACCCTATTTTTACATGAACTCCATTATTTTATCTCTGACTCTATATTATTTTTACAACACTATAAAAAAAATTATATTGCATTATTATTGTATAGCCATGAAATGTAACTTTAAGATATATTGTCTTCAAAACTCTAGATATAAATCCCTAGGTTGACATACTTCATTCATGAATGGTATGTAAGAGTTTATTTTATAAATGTGGTTTATTGGTTTTGAGTATAAATGTTTGTAAGGATTAAAATTTAGATTTATGAGCTATTTTAGAAACTTGCCTTACTTTTATTCATCCATTGGTATGTTTCTCATAGCCTTGGGTAAATTACTTGTTGTGCATTATCTAATTTCATGTGTTTTTTAATTTTTGTATCCTTACTTGGTCTATTTAAAATCCCCCTTTTTTTGGTAGAACCAAGCTCTAAAAATGGTCTTCTCATTTACGCCTTTATATGTTTGTGTATTTTCTCATGGAATTGTATCAATCTCAATGATAATGGATGGGTTGGTAAGGGCCGTTAATGGTTAGGCTCACCTTTTTCATTTTTTTAATATTCATCATAAAAATCATTATATAATGGTAATTTCATTAACTATTTACTATGTTGGATGATTTATTAATCTAATTTCTTGAGATTATAGAGAATGATGTTAATAATTTCTAGAGTAATTAAACTCTTTATATATTATTCTATTTAATCAATTTTTGTTGAAACCATGTAATTTATAGTTATTAAACCAATCCTCTTTATTTTAGGGTTAAATAAGACTGAGTGGAATCAATATTGGTAACAAGTTAAGATAATAGAATTCTCTCCCAAAAATCTTCTTATATGTGATAGTTATAAGGTTGTGTAATATTTTTTTCTTATAGTTGTATATAATTACCAATACAAAGTTGAGCTCTTGAGAAAGTTTAATAGTTACTTCAGTTATTATGTTTGATAAAGATTTATTGATGTGGATTTCATTAAATAAATTCAGTTTACCTTTGTTATTTAAGTATGTCATATGAGTGTTATCTAAATAATGAAGTTGTGTTGAAATTATTTTTTTGACTGTGTTACTTATAAGTTTGTTTATAATGAATTTAATTGTAAAATAAATGATAATGTTTAGCTATAATTTATACTTACATTATGTGTAATGATTTTTTTGCTTCACTCTTCACCCTTTGGATATAAATATTATTTTGAAGTCATTAATCATGAAGAATACTATGATTTTATTAGTGTATTGAAGGATGAACAATCTACATTATAAGGTATGATATTAACTTAGTCTTGAATGGGATGATTTGCTTTATTGGTTTTGTATATAAGTGAATAGAAGTAAAAGTGTATGGAGTATATATAGTTTTGTTGGTATGATTAATTAATTTTTTTATATATTTCCATTCATTAATCACACAAAAATTCATAATTATTTATTTGTTCCATAAGTAAGTAAGTCATGTATAAATTGATTATATTTTGGGTTTGTTTTAGTTGATATTGATAGAATCATTATGATCATGTGCATCTTGGTATGTTTTATTTGAGTTTTTAAATCTAATTCTTGGAAAGATAAATGGAATATTAGTTGTAAATTGTTTTTTATAGTAATAAGCTACTTAAGGGGTAGAACCCAGGTAAAAAAAGCCATAAGGGTAGTGAAATAGGCCAAAGGCCATAGACAATAGAAACACAACAGACCAACTACCAAAAAACATCAAACATAGAAACCCAAGACCAAAACAAGAAAAATAATAGATTAGTTGAACATATCATCCTAGTCTTCCTTAAGGAAAGCTATCATTTCCTCCCTAGTGGTAGCCTTTCCTTTAATATCCATATCTTCACCTGAGTCATCTTGTAAGATAGAAAGGGTTGTTACAGCATGGTGGACAACTTTAATGCATAAAGTGGTAATAATTTTAATTTTTTTCTTGAAACACCTAAGTCCATTCTTGACCTCTTCCAATTCCTTTCTAGTCTGGTAAAAATTGTCATAGGCTTTGTCTTCGATAACTTCTTTAATAGGAGCATCTAATCCTTATGTAACATCCTTATTAGAGTCATAGGAGTTATTTAACTCCTCAAAGTAACTAACACCCTCTTTTTCTCCACTTTTTTCACAAGAAGATTTTAATTTAAGGATTTCAACTCCCTCATGATTTGAATTAGAGGAATAATTAACAATTTTCAAAGTAGGGGTCCTGCCACTTACCAACCTACTTGATCTTCTATGCTCTATCTTTTATCAGTGCTTTCTTTTTTCTCAAAATAAATATCTTTATGAAAATTCACCTCCTCATCTTGTTGCTTCTTCTCCACATTCAAATTGAGATGCTTTTCTTTCTTAATAGCTTTTTTTCCTTTTTTCTTACTCATAGGTTTAGCAACAGATTGCTCTCTATTGTCACCATTTCGTTTCTTCCCACCTAAGAATGATGGCATGTTTTTCATATCACACAAACTTTATGCCTTAGTATGATCAGGGGACCCAATAAAATCACCCTCTAGGGACAATAAGGCCATCCCCTATAAGCATAGGGATTTGGAACCTTTAAAAGTGAGGGGATGTGGACTCAAAGAAATATTGACCAATTCCTCAAGTTCATGTGGAGGATCTATGGGACCCAAAGAATATTTAGGGTTAGGACTAGATACCTTGCTTTTTAGATGGGAACCAAATTTAACACTCAGAGGGACATTATCCTCCCAGTCACTGTTAATGGCTTCTTTAACCAAACAGGCAAAAATAGGTTTAGGGGGGCAAAGCTCAAGATAGAAGTGATAAAGGTAAAATATTAAGCCTTGATGAAGAGGGATGGCAAGTGGATCATCAGGTTACTTTTGGAGGCACTCTTGGTAATTTTAATAGACGTGGCTACTTTTGACTCTGAAATTCATGATGTGAAACGCCATGCTTATAATGGGAGACTAAGCGAATCACTTAGTGAACCTGTTAGGATTAATCTTGATGATACTGTCAAAGAAATCTTTGATCAGGCAGATACTTTTCAAAGTCTATGGCTATTTGTAGATTTCATGGCTTCTGGCCATCTCTTGCCAATTTACATGGATATCCTAGACATGGTTTAATTGAGAAATGTTGAAATTTATCCTTGTGGTAAAGGTTTTTTTATAGCTTTATTTCACATTGCTGAGGACAGGAAGACTATTCTTTCCAATAGAAATTTCTTCTGGTAGGGTAAATACCCTCTCTTCGCCAAACAGTGGCATATGGATTTCAATCCTGTTATAGAAACTTTCAACAAGATTCATGTCTGGGTTCGGCTCCCTAATTTACCATTGCATCTATGGCATGAATCGGTGTTTAAAACCATCGAAAATGCTATAGGGGAATTTTTATTCGTGGACACAGAAACCAAGAGGTATTTCAGATCGACCTGTGCTCGCCTTATGGTTGAGGTGGATGTTTCTAAGGGCCTTCCTGAGGTGATTTGTCTGGATTCCCCTAGGGGATCTTGGACGCAATTGTTAGATTTTTAAGGGCTACCTTTTCGATGTAGAAAGTGTCACCTGATGGGGCATGTTGTTGCCCGGTGCACTGCAAGGAAATCTAGACCCAGAAGATCTCCTTCTTGGTGGGCTAAAGCTAATCATGATCACTATATTGCAGAACAACCTGAGGAAGCTTCGACTAATTCTGAGAATGAGAATGAAAAGAGTGTCTTATCTACTTCGACAGATCAGGAGTCTCAGCTGGAGACTATTCTTGTTGAAGGTTCGGTGGAGATTGGATTATGTAATCTTCCTGAACCAATTTTTGAGGAGGTGGTGGTTCCTCCACCTATTTTGAAGGATTCTCCTAGGAGTCAGTTGTTGGCTGGTTCTCCTATGGTTTTGGCTGAGGTTTTATCACCCCCTGGGCTTCATGATTCTTGGCCTTCTGAGGAATGGGCTGCTGAGGCAGCTAAGGTAGAGGATGGCTGGACTATTGTTAAGAGGAAAAAATCTAAGCCTCTGGTCCCTCCTCTAGATATGAAACTTTGGTCTTGTAAAAAAAATAATAACTAATAGTTATTGTTTGTCTAGCTCTTGTCATTTTCAGATTACTGGTTAATCTGGTATAGCTTTTGTAGGTTCCAGGTTATTTCATTTCTTGGGTGTGCTTAAGGTTTATATCTTATCTGATGTAAAGGGTTTTGGGGCCCCTTCAAAACCTATTTTTACCTTAATCTAAAACATTTGAATCTTCCTTCCAACATGATACATTTCATGATGAGGAAAAAAACCTTATCCTAGGGATATACTAGTCTTTCCCTATCAAAACCTCCTTACAGCCAGATTGGAGACTCACCTTCCTTTAAGAATTTCCTCGTACCCTTTGGTTCCTATACTTTAGTTAGATTTTTTAGCCTTTGACACTCACAACATAGGCTCATGGTCTTAATAATCAAATCCTCATTGACATTAAACTACATGCCTCTGACATGAATCATTTGATTTACATCCCATAAAGTTACAAATTGAATAGATAGATTTTTGTCAAAGCCATTTAGGCATTCTAAGTAGGGTGAAATAACTCCTTCGTAGCATATACTCCATAGAATTTTGTCTATTTTAAATTCTACAAAAGACCAAGGCTCAGTTCTTACTTTATCTCCTCCCATGATTAAGCTCTTTCCATGGATGGAGGGATGATAATTTGATGTTATTTTAAGGTTTAAAAATTAATATTAGAAAAATATATTGAGTTATTACTTAAAACTATCACTATTTTAAATGAAGGTTATTTTGAGAGTTAATTTTATCACAAGTTTACTAAAGTGATGCCCTTATTTATAGTCATAAAAATATTTCATGTGTTTGATTATTGTTTAGAGATTTATTATGAACTATGGTTATTGTATAAATTCACTCAACAACATTTATGCAATATGTTAGAGTTTCAAGCATAAAGTTTGGAATAATGAAACATTTATGTATTTCATTTTTATATTTGACTACGTAAATATTTTGATTGACTAATTTATATTATTTTGATGATAGAAACTTATTTATAGTATTTGGGTTGACTAAACCATGTTCATAGATAGTGATATTGGTAAAAACATTAAATATTGGCTTTCTTTATTTAAAACGATGATGTGGTTGGTATAATGGATATTCTATGACTAAAATAACATTTTTTTACATTATTTGAATAAAAGACTTTTTAAAATATTATATAATATTGTTTTTTTAATAACTCATGTGTCAAGGATAGTAATTGTTATATTTAATATAGTTGAATAGATATAATGGTAGTTGCATGTTGTATATGTATGATATTCTTTTGGTTAATTAATATTATATTTTTATCATGTCCATTTTAATTTATATTGTGGATAATAAACCTATGTTTTATGAATCAAAATTTTTTTGTGAATACCAAATATATTTATTATAAGTTTATTTATAACTTTGATACTTTGATATTTTTGAAGCTTAAGTGGTTCAAATTTTCAAAGGGGTGCATAGAATCACGTAAAACCAAATATAGATTTTTTATTTTATCAAGCATAATAATTTATTTGCTTGAAAAGGAAATTCATTATTTTTTAAAAGTTTAATATCTTCCTTCTTAATATGTTGAAGTAACTTATAAATAAGAATGGTTTATTGTATGCACAAGAACATTTTGTGATAATTCTAATATTAAATTTCTACATAGAAACACGAAGAGTGCATGGGGAAATCATGATAATATTGTTGTATATATAAGGAAATTTTAGTGACTTAAGATACACTTATATAATTATTTTATTCATCTAAATCAATACCAAGAAGGAATAATGGTATAACTCTTTAAAGTATAGTGTTTATCTTTATATGTTGTTAGCATTGTTTTAATGTTATTACTTATACAAGTTAACTATAATATGCTCACCTATAAGTCATTATTTATCTTGTAAAATATATTATAAAATTTGAGGTTCAAGCATTTTTTAGTTATAACTCTGATTTATTGAAAAATAAGAGTGATTAAATTTGGAAGACCATATATTCTATTGGAAGGAAAAGTGAGAATCATTTTCTGTAAAATAGTTCATGGCCTTAGAAAGTTCATAACTTTTTCATTCAAACTTTTTGGGTTGTGACATTTTATATCCATAAGAAGACTCAAATTTTGTTGTATTAATTTTTTAACTTTCCATTCTATCATGGCCTTGAACTTTTGAGGGTCCACTTTGATTCCTTCATTCAAAATAATTTCACCCAAGTAGTCCATGTATTCACTCAAAAAACAAAATTGAAAGGATTTACATAATGATAATGTTATTCCAAATTCATCACTAACTGATTCATGTGCTGTAAGTTTTTGACCCATTTATTTTTTAATTAAGATGTCATCAATAAAATTGATACAAATTTTCATAGAAAATGCCAAACAACAATGTTCGTCAAACTCTTAAATGTAGATGGTAAATTTTTGATACCAAAAGGCATTAAAATTTAAAAGTGGGCCTCTTAAATTATGAAATATTTCATATGTATATCATCATATATTATTCAAATTTTATGGTAACCTGAATAAAGATCTAGTTTCATAAATTATACATCATGTAACTCATCAAAAAAAAATTACCATATTAGGAAAATTGTCTTTGATGGTTTACTTGTTGATTTATTTGTAATAAAGGAACATCATTTAGGTATAATAATTATTATTCACCATTACCAATAGATATGAATATGTGCACATTTTATATGTCTAATAATACCATCTTCCAACATCTATTGTACCATATTTTCAACCTCACTCTTCTAGATGTATGTGTATATATAAGATATGATGTTTGGTAGTTGAATCTCTAGTAGTCATTGAATAGAATTATCATGATTTATTATTGGTGGTAGTGGTTTTGGAATTGCTCCAAAAATGAATGAGTGTTTATCAAAAATCACCTAAGAATTTGGCTATGTAGACTTATGTACTAGTTGTATTTCTAATGAAAACAACTTTGTTACCCACCCATCTACTCATTTATTGATCATAATCTACATGTAATGATGACTAAATAAATATGGATAATTTTCACATATCCATTCAATATAAATGTCATGTATTCAAAATTAAAATTCATGGATAACCCTTGTAGAGTCATATATATCATTCCCAAGATTGTGAGCCATTAGACTCCAAATATGTTGTTTATCCCACCTATGGGAATTTAAAGCATAAGATATTTTATCCTATAATATACCATAGCAATTTTAAAGCTATGTAATTTCACCAAAAAAAAATTGTGCCACAATTTTCAATCATGACATGAAATTATAAATCTAAATAAATAAAATAGTTAAATCATGCCACCAACACATTATTGATGAAGATTTATTTAATTCCCAAGTAAATCAACATTTTCACCTTTTGTTTATTTAGTAAACTCACTACCTTGAGTTTTAGTTGGTTCGTAATGACTAAAAGTTCATGGAATGAGTTAGTTGATTATATATACTCAGATTATTCCTCTGACTCGTCTTCATTCTTTCTTAATCCTTCCTTATCATATTATTCCTGATTTGAACCTTCAATGTATAAAAAACGTATTATCAACACATTTATGTCCATTATTGTATTTTTTTTCATTGTTGAAACATAATCCTTTAACTTGTTTCTCTTAAAAATTTTGAGGATTCAATCTAGTTGGCTAAGGGAATGATTATACTAGAGTAATGAAACCTGTTTTAGTAGTGAATGAAATCCATTTGACCAAATATCTTTAATATTCCTTACGTGTAAATACCATGGTATCTAGTATTAACTTGGATTAAACATGTGAATATAAAATTGTATTTTATACTTATTCCCACATAAAATAGGTAATTCAAGTTGTCCTCTATGATATTCTCCACATGTAAGGACATGTTATAGAATTATTTTTAAAAATCCTTGATAGTCCCTATTTGTCATAGTTTTTATAGCTAATTAAAGTAGTTATCTCTTAATATTTTATGGTATTTCATTACTAAATATTAACCAAGTAACAAAATGGATCTACTTTTTATTTTACATTTATAAACATATATACCAAAATAACTTATCTAGTTCCAAATATAGAGATGTCATTACCACATTTTTTATGCATGGGGTCTTATGAAAATAAAATAAATTATCCCTTTGATTGATCCTGGTGACCAAATACTTTCCATTGAATAATGTGTCCACTTTGAGTGGCATGTTCCATGAACCTATATTTGATTATATTATTATGGCTGGGAGAACTTGATTGGCCCAATAAATAATTATTGAATAGTTTAAATATTTGCATATCAACCAATGCCATTGTGATGATTTTTAATCTCACATTTATTCTATAAAAATCTCCTTTTATTATATCCAAGTCCCATTTGATCTCATACATGTCTTATTTTAAAACATGATCCATGTCTTATTTTATATCCATGTTTTGCACTTATACCTAGATTTGGGTAACTAGCCCAAAAAACCTTGTATAAGAATTTTTGGACAAAATATATTCCTTGCTAGGAATTTTTATTGGTCAGCCTTTTTTTGTGACCTCTAGTGTGTGAAGAATCCATGTATGAAATATAGGGTGTAGTTTACTAGATTTAAGTTTAAGGTATACGGTTTATAGTTTAGGGGTCAAAATAGTGTATCTAAGTCTTATATCATTATGATTGTATTTCCACAACAAATCTAATGGCTAGTATTTCTAAAGGGATAAAAGAAATATATACCAAAGGTTTATATCATTGTGATTTTCTTTCTAAGATGAATCAAATGACTTTTATCTTATAAAAAGGGTTAAAAAAAGTTAAACCCAAAAAAATAGTTTGCTAATGGAAAAATAAAAGTCCTAGATCAAAAGTTATGTTTTTTCAATCCTTCAACACACATAAAACCCATTATGCTAGAATTTAAAAAGGTACATCACATAACCTTACCCAAATAAAAGATCTGAGACCACTTGTAATGAAATTAATTAGATATTTCAATCCAATTTTAAAAAATAGATGTAAATAAAAATAACAAGATCAAAGTGAAAAAAATGAGATCACAATAATAAGAGTAGAATAGAGAAGATACACATAAAATGTTGATAATAAATCATAATACTATAAATATAAGACTATGCCATTTCAATGGGGAATCCTCTTAAACCATGAAATTATAAAAAAATACTAATATCATCCTAATATATTAACCACTACCTCGTGTGTGTGTGTGTGTGTGTGTGTGTGTGTGTGTGTGTGTGTGTGTGTGTGTGTGTGTGTGTGTGTGTGTGTGTGTGTGTGTGTGTGTGTGTGTGGTGTGGGTGGGTGTGTGTGATTTTGTGTGTGTGTGTGTGTGGTTATGGGGGTGTGTGTGTGTGTGTGTGTGTGTGTGTGTGTGTGTGTGTGTGTGTGTGTGTGTGTGTGTGTGTGTGTGTTCCCTACTTAGGTTGTGGTTACTCCATAGTCTAACCATACTAACAATATAAAGCATAAATAGTTATGATATGATAAAGTAAAAGTTTATGTTAACCATAAGTCAACCACAAATATAGTTATAGACTATATAGATTAATGGTATAAAAAAATGAGTTACACATATCCTTATAATCCATATCCAATAATATTGAAGTCAAAGATTCATTCCAATAAATTTGAATTAAATTTGTTTAAAATTGCACTAACTTCTCCCAACCCACCAAGTTTTCTTGGCACAAATTTTTTTGGTCTACTTTTGTATGAAAACACTTGCACACACAAGTCCCAAATTATATTTGAAAATATTGTTTTTATGTTTGTTAGGATGGAAGGTGAATTTATAATATTTTAATACTTGTTATAAGTTCTCATTTCCATTTACACCATATCATATGGATTCACGTATGATGAAATTGTGTACGTTTTTATCCAAGTGTATGACCTCTCTTTTGAGAATGGTTACTAACTTACGTGAAAATAATTTATCATCATAATTTATTTTTATCTCCCATATCTTGGAATAATTTTTATGCACTAGAATAAATATATTTTTAAACCCTTCACAATCCTTGCCTTAGTTAAAACTTTGATAAAAACCTACTAAAACCAAACACCATGAAAAATATATGCAACTAATTTCTGATATCGTTTTCATGTGTAGACTCATGCATATTTAAGCATATGAAACTAATAACTAAAAAAAAAAAGTTTAACCTTATCCACATTATGCATATGTTTAAACCTTATTCACATAACTATAATTAGATGTTTTTAGGTGATGCAAGATAATTTAACCTTTTAGGTTTTTATATAAGTAAATCCTAAGTTAGATTAAAGGGTTGAGATGTCTAAAATAGTTAAGTAATATGAAATAATTAACCATTAATTTGATATGTATTTTGACTTTTTTTAATTTTTAAAAATATTAATAGATATGCCTAAATAGAGACTTATCTAGAAAGTGACTATCATGGAAGATCTAGGTTCTAAAAACTAGGTTCTAGATAGGTCTTAGTGTCATCAACTAGGTCCAAAGATCTAATTCATCACTAGATAGTAGTGCCCCACCTAGACAATAGTGCCATATTATTTTAGTTTCCTCAAAGTGGTGTTAGTGTCCTCTTTGTAGGATTGTTCCTATTTTTGGGGATCACATGCACCTATGTTCTTAGGTTTTGTTTTTGCATACATGAAATTTAGAACTATATATTATGTCTAGAAAACTTGATTTAGTGTTTAAACCCTAATCCTCCTTAAAAGTATGACATGAGTTGAAAATGTGTGTTCATTAGTAAGATAGGTTGGACATCCTCAATACCCTGCTATGAATAGATTTGCATGCATACCAATACTCTGAGGAAGGATCAAGCCTGATGTAGTTCTCCCACCTAGTGCTTGGTGTAAGTGTAAGTGGATGTTAGAATGAGAGTGTTCCTAAATTCCTTGAGTGTGTTTGAGCTTTAAAATATTTGAAATCTAGGCTTAGGGTAGATGTAAATGGTAGTATGCATAAGTAAGGAAGAATAGGGATCAAATACCTTAATTTTGTTTAACTTGTTTCTTTTTTGGATAGGCTTTTGCATCTATTTTCCATCTAGTGAATAAAGGTCAAATAGTCATGTATCTATAGAGATTTATAACTTATGTGTATAATAAAATGTACCTAGTCTAACCTTAAGAGAGGCACACATTTGAAAATGTATTCCTTCATGAGAGTTAGGGAAAGGGAAACTAGTGCCAAGTTGGGTACACTAGAGCCATATAGCTTTAGTGTCCTTAATGTGGTGTTAGTGTTCAACTAGCAGACTGCTAGGCACACTAGGTTGGGATCTAGGAATGTTATCCTAGGACTATGTTTGGGATGATAGAAGATGTTTTTAGTCTATGTAATGGCTTTAAAAAGTATGGTAAATACTCTAAGATAACTCTAGGGCTAATCTAAGAATAGGCTATCTCAAGAAACACTCTTAGTATCCAAAAATAACTTTTAGGTGATTACATTTGCCCCCCTTTATGCTTAAAATGTAGTAAAGTGAATTGACTATATAAAGGAAAAATAAGCATATATGGACTTACATAGGAAGTGAAGCTCATGTAGTTGAGACTGATCATATAAGTTTGGGACTATGTATGTAAAACATGATCCAAAGCAATGACATGCAATGAAAAATTCAAAAAGTAGTCCTTAAGAGATTATCAAAATCAAAAGAATATGATGAATAAAGTAATTGAGTAAAATTGAGTAAGAAAAGAGGAAAGTAATGAATACACCTTATTAGGTACATGAAATAATGCATGAACCCAGTGACAACCTGTGTGTGTGTGAGTGTACATAGTGATCATATCATTAAATAGCTTGGATTGAGTTGATATATTTCTCAATCCTCATATGGGTGGCTCAAGATCTTAATATGGTTTTGAATCCATCATTTCCCACCCCTATTTGGTGGATCATGATCTATTAATAACTTAGATAAGACTGTAAGTGTGTCTAACCCTTTCATGTGGGTGGATCAAGAACTCAAGTAGGCTATAAATCCATCATTGCCCACCTATGTGAATTATATGCATCTAAAACTAAACTAAATAAAGTCTTGAAAGTATTTAACTGGGTATATCTAATTATGTATGTTAGTTTTTTATCCACTTGAGTACATTAGGTGGATCTAGAACACTCAAGAATTCTAACCACTGCAGATGAAGTAAGGCATGAAATTGATGACAACCTAGAATATGATATCAATTATATATAATGTAGATAATGACATGGAGTTTGTCATTATATCTAATCAACCTATGTGTAATTGAGCATATAGAAACCATGTGCTATGTACATGCCCCAAATCTAATATTTGAGTATATTGATTTTGAATTGAGTATGTAATAATTGAATCTATGTATCTAAACTAAATGTGGGAGTGATCATGATGCACATGATGCTCCCAAATCTTAAAAATAGGTATGAATCTAAGTTGAAATTAGTGTATATGAGTAAAATCTGAACATAACAAACAAACTTATGATTATATCTATGTAAATCTATACTATACATAGCATATTGGTTTGGCTAATTTGGATTGCCTTGAAGCTAAGTATATTAGACAGTAGTGCCCTGTAATGGATAGCAGTGACCTGTCGTACTAGTGTCCCAATATAGGTGTTAGTGTTTGTCTAGTCTAAAGTATGGGTGACTAAACTAATTTTTGAGTCCCTATTTTTTATTGTGTCTAACTTATGTCTAATTTCTAAAACTAAGCCTGTGTGCTGAAAATAATCTATGAATAGCAAAGTAGGATCCTGATCTCTGTGACAAACCCCTGTGAATGCCCCCTCTTTTAAGGGTAGTTATGGAACCTATATAAGAACTATACTCAAAATAAGTATCTATGAAAAATGTGTTAGCCAAAGCATATATATGATAACTATGTGATATTCCAATACAATGTACAAACATAACATCAAAATGTAAAATAATTTGGGCATAAGTATGTAATGTAAGATGTATGTTATAATCTAGCATTACACAAAAGGTGTCAAGATATATGAAATCAATGTGTATATTAGTAAATATGAGTAGCTACCTAAGGGTATGGGGTATGATGTCCATCATGGCACTAAAGTAGGAAGGGTATATGCATGAGGTCCCTCATGGCATCAAAATTTGGTGTGTGTATAAAAAGAAAATATAGTGTCATGGTGAATACGCATACAAGAAAGCATACATATAAAACACATGAAACACATAAAATTAGGCTAAGGGGCCACAATACAAGGGATATGGGCACATGTCACTAAATTTGAGAATGAATACAAACAAGGACATGTTCAAATGTCCACCTATGGAAGCAACAAGAAATTTGGATTAGAGCCACATAAAAGGACATGTTCAAATGTCCACATATACAATCAATAAATCACACACAAGGGACATGGGCACATGTCTAAGGCATAAAAACATAGAAGTGGTGTAGAGCCAAAGAATAATGGCATATTCAAATTCTCTTGAAATTTGAAGAAGCATAAGAAACATAATCAAGTCTAAACTAATAAATTTAGAAATGAAAGCATGTATAACTATGTTATACAAATCTATGTAAATGCTAAGATGTACATATGTTGATTCTAACTATTAATAGTAAAAAAAAGTAGAACAATGAGTAGCAATGATCAATATCAAAATATACTAATGCTTAAACTAGAATGTATATAATGTAATGATAGAACCTGATAGTAGCAACTTTGTAGGAGATACCCATAAGTGGGTAGAAGTATCAAATAAATAAAATTGGATTGGTATATATGCCCCTCGTGGGTAGATGATAGTGAGTATGGATTAGTGTAGTGGATTTAAACCCTGTATGTAATATGCAAGCACTCAACAAGAACAAGTGAAGCATATGTGTATGATAAAACTAACTATATTAAGATAGATAGCATATGTAATATCTATCAAATTTAAAAATATAAATAGAGAAATGCATACAATTTGTAAATGTTGTGTTTTCTAAGTAATATTTGAAAATGTTTATATTTTGACATGTTATATTGTTTTTGTGTTTTTTGGTATAAGAAATGTACAAGAAAATGAAAATAAATTATGTACAAAGAGAAAGAGAGAGAAGGAAGTGTGTATAAGTAAATACTTGAAAAGTAAATGAACAATATACAAGAAAAGTGTAATGTTTCTATAGACCCAAGAGCACATCCATGGGATGTGGATAATCAAATGATAGATATAGTGGAATATCATCCAGTATTAGATATTGAACCTATCCAAACTCAAATAATTCATCATCATCATGATCATCATAACAATATTTATGTATCAATGGAGACTTATCTTTGGCATGAATCTATAGTCTATGCATTAGAATTGTGTATTACTCAACTATATAATATGTCTCTCACATGGCCCCAAGTTAAAACACATTAGACCACATAGTATCTATGTGAAACTTGTGGTTCTCATATATGTCATCATGTAATATTCAAACCATGTATCCATATTGAGTGAATGTCAAGCATTTATCTGATTGATCAATTGTGGCATCCATTTCTTATAAGTGTGTACTACCAAGTGTAACCTATATATGAGTGTCTCTGCTCAAAATGAAAAATAATGTATTAGCCACCTTGGGCCACATGAAATTGGTAGTGTAATATGTCTAATATAATCCTGACACTATATAGCATGATTTAGCTCACTCTCTTGATAACCAATGTGGTGTAAAAATGCCAAAGCGTAAGTATTAGGATTAGAATCCTCATCTATAGCCACATGTGGAAGATATTTATTTACTAAAAAGTTTTTTATAGTCAATGGATCATGTCATGAATATTTGTATAGATAATGACTCTATCATGATGCTTGTAAATGTGAAGTATCTTGTATCACTAGTGGTGGTGGAGACTGTATGATTTGGATAGTGTACTTAACCTTAAATTTAATTAGTTTAAACTATAGTGATGATCATGTGTCTATATCATGTCTAGTGAGTCTATAAAAGTGTCCAAAAGGGTTTCCCTTCCTATGGTGACAATCTATTAACTAGTTTGTGATAGATTGTGGGTAATATCATCAATCCTCTATCAAGTAGTAGCTATAGGATATGGTGTGGTCATTCCTATGAACTCCCTATCTAAATCTATATGATTAAATTAATATCCATAGATGTGACCATATGTACTAAATGGATCAAGGGATTTTCTATTGATTGTAACTGAGTATGGGATCCCATAGTTGTAAGGTCTTGAACAAGTAATGTTATTGGTGTAGGGTGAGGTATAAGTTACTTTAAATTATCTATGTACTCTCCTAGTCCCATTGGTGTAAAACTCAATCTACATAAATAATCATCATTATCTATAGGTGGTTGATAATCCTTTGTAGTGGCCTATGAATCTATGTTAGAATTATGAATGTAAGCCTCTCCTAAATTGACAAGTAATAGTAACTGGGATTTAAGGATATCATCATCTATCCTAGGTGAGGATGTATGTACTATGAAACATTGTTCCTCTATCATTGGTGAAGGTAACTATGCTAAAAGAGGTTTTTCCTCTATCATCAATGAGGGTACCTATGTTGTACAAAGCTTTAAAGGTGGTATATGAATAGTCTTACTAGACTCCCCCACTTAATATGTATGCATATACTCAATGGGAATCCTATGAGGTGGGGGTTTGATGAGAACATGAGGTGTCCCATTTGATGATTTACTCTATGTAGGAGTCTCAGTGATTTTATAATATCTAAATGGTTGATTATCTATTCGACATGTGTATAGGTATCCATGATGCAAAAATTTGACACATCTATGAAGAGTGGAAGGTATAGCCTCCATATCATGTATCCAAGGTCCCCTAAGTATCAAGTTATAATTTAAATTATTTGGCATCACTTGAAATTATGTAGATAATTTTTTTGGTCCCACTGTAATATCCAATGTGATTGAACCTAATGTCTATCTAGGAATGTCATCAAACCCTTAAATATTCTTGTATGTCTTTTGAATAGATGTTCTATCAATCCCCATAGTTTTTATAAATCTAAGGTTACATATACTGACACTTGAGCAACTATTAATGAGAATTATTTTAATATTTGTGTTATTGATTTGAGATTGAATGAATAGTGGCAAATTCTTATCAATCACTAAATGTGAAGGCAAGTCCTTGTTGGAAAAATATATCACATCCTCCACATCCTTCATAGTATTCATGATAGACTCAAAATAGGATGGCTCAATATCATGAGGCACAGATGTGTGATTAAGTGTTTGAAATAGAATATCTTTGAAGATTGGTTCTTTTTGAAGTAATTCTAATATAAATATTTAAGCTAGTGTATTTCTCAATCGATCCACTATATCAAATTATCTTTACTGATCTATGGGTTTTATTTTAGTTTTTTAGGGATGAGGATGGATGGTAGGGTTATGTTACTCCTATATAGGTTGAAGAGACACCCTATTCCACCTAATGATAGCTCGAATCATAGGGTATACTATTTGTCATGGGTGAGTAGTAAAGGCAGGATGGGAGCATAGATAATCAAGTGTTATTGGTGGAGGTAAAATAAAAGGAGTCTTATGATCCCTTTGTCATCTATTAGTAACTGGAGGTAACTCAAATTGAGCCATTTAGTAATGATCCATATAAAAATTAGACTCACGTGATGGAGGACCAATATGTATAACAAGCTTAGCTTGAGCTAAATCCATGATAAGAATAATATGCATGTGTACTTTTCTACAAATAGTTGGTAATGAATATGCTAATAATACAAGGATTTTTACTATGAAATGAAAGATGGATTTTATCATGATAATTATGGTAATAAGCTATAAGTTGAGACTAAGTACCTACTGGAAATGTGAACCCTGGGGTGATCTAGGTTTTTTTACACCAATTAAAATTATATGTAAATAAATTGAAAACCCAGTATGAAATTGATTTAATTAGCTAGGTTGTCTTTAAAAAATTATAAAATCAAAAGTATGCAACCCTAATTTATTGCACAAAAATTTGAATAAATGAAAACTAGGTTTTGAAGCAATATTTAAAGTAAGATGGGTTCACCAAATGGTTTAACATTTTAGGGTTTAGTTATGTCAATCCTAAGCTAGATTAAAGGGTTGATATATCTAAATTAGTTAAATAATATTCAATAATTAACCACTAATTTTTTATGGATTTTAACTTCTTTTGACTTTCTAAAAATAGTAATAAACATACCTAAATAGAGACTTATCTAGAAAGTGACTATCGTAGAAGATCTATTTTTTTAAAATGGGTTCTAGACAAGTCTAAGTGTCATCAATAGGGTCCCAAGATCTGATTCATCACTATATAGTACCACCCAACCTAGATAGTAGTTCTTGTAGACACCCCATTATTGCCACAACTTAATTTCAACCAGGCTTAAGATTGATTTCTACCAAACATTATAAATTAATCCTAAGAATCACTAAACATCCTAATTTCATTTGCACATCATTTATTGGTGCTCAAAATCATGTTGAAGCATCCCTATTTGCATTATCATCCCATACACAATAATAACCTCTCATGGATTCATCCCCAGTCACCTTATGACCTAATAACTATTAGTTTGGCCTATGGACCCATTAAGTGGGGCACTTGAACAATTTCTAAAATATTTAAAATGATAATAAAAATTAATCAACTAAACAAATCAAATTAAAATCTTAGATAAATAATCCATTTTTAATTAATTAATAATTAAAAATGGAAATTCCAAAGTTCAAAATATCAAGCTTATTCATCATTGCTTTTGTGAGTTGTCAAACTCTCATAAAATATCTAACAAATATCCAAATTTTGATCCATGCCTATTTATCGAAAATCATAATTACATGCCACCTCCTTAACTTTGAAGTTAGACTCAACTCACCTAGGTTTGGTTTTAACTCATTTCATGCGTGATTTTAACCTAACCCAACTTGGATGAGAGTTAACTTTGGAAGTTATAAATAAAAGGCCTCGTTTATTGATCTTTAATCTCTTTTGGTGTAAATTTATTATGCTCAAATACAATATAAAGCTTTTATATTGCAATATTATTATGTCAAAATACCTCCAAAAATCTTAATATTAGTGTTATCATGTCAATTTCATAATCCAAGCCAAGGTGCCAAGGATAAGTGGAGTAATGGAGCTTCATTGAAAAACATTTCTTGAGCACATAGTTGAGTAAGCCAACTCAACAAGTGGTTTTGGAACTATAAGGAAGGTAAAAGGAAGATTTATTTTGTTTTCTAATTGTGTTTTCATTGTGTGTTTGTTATATATGCTCTCCATAGTGTCTAAGTTAGAGGTGTTAGTGTTTAGTGTGTTTGTTTTGATTAGATTTTATTGATTAACACTATCCTAATCTCCCCTCTACAGATTCCTTGTTCACATTATGGAATGATCGATGGGACCTTCACCCCAAAAAGTATTTCCCATGGCATTTTAGGACTTATTTTTAACATTTTTCATGTCAAAATCTTAACTTGATGGCCAAAAAAGTGAAACATTGAATCTCATGGATGTTGCATAGGAAGTTCTACTTTTGTTCTGTGTAGTCACATTTTTGCTTTTTAATCATGTTTTTTCACTATGAATTAGTGATATTACACTTGCATTTTTTATCTGGTAGTTACAATTATATCTTAAAATCTATGATATTACCTTAATGATTTCATTTTTTCATCTTCTAATTATGGTTTTATATTAAAATCTGTAGTATTGCCTTACTAGTCATGATATTACTTTTACAGTCACAGTATTGCTTTCATAATTGTATTTTTGCCTTTAAAATTTGTGATATTGACTCTATAATCAGCGATTTTGCACTGTATAGTCATAGTTTTGTACTAACCTTATACTTTATAGGAAGGTATGATTTTTCACTAACCAATTGTGGTTTTGAAAGAAAATTATGGTGTTTCTCTACGTATTTGTGGTATTACATTGTGTGAAAAACATAAAAAACTTGAGAGATAAATTCCAAAATTCATTTTCTCACTTTATTTTAGCTTCTATACATAAGGACCCCTTAACACTTTTTGTAAGACCCAAAGACTAAGGAAGTCCATTTTTTTAATACTCTAAGATTGAAATTCACATTTACATTTGGTGTTCAAAACTCATTTACTTGACTTATTTTCTTTTTTCAAAGTTCTCAAATAATGCCAAGGAGCTAAAATTCATATCATATTTCACTAGGTGCTCTAACAATGAAGTTACACTCTAGTTGTGTGCCCATAAGAGCTTTTATTTTTATGATTATTTTTGTGTATTTATTTCACAAGCCAAGTGTAACATGTATGCTCTCCCCCCATCCCCTTTAGGTAATTTGTGTGATCAAAAATGTTTCACTTATTACCTTGGTCACTTTGTCTAAATCATGGAAGTAAATTCTCTAAGGCACTCCCCAAATTTTGAGTGATTTGGGTGATCCCAAAATGAACCTAAAGTCCTACAATTTTTATTTTCATATATCTTGGCTTGTGGGTGGGAGTTCATCACCTCCCCATGAGTTATTTAGGGAAGTGTTAACCCAAGAATGCATCTTTCAACATCATTTAAACCTCACTCCATGGTAGGGGTATATAAATTAAGGTCAACTTATTGGTATGCTTATTTGCATGATTAAACAAGATCTGTTAGTAAGTTACTACCTCATAATATATGTTTAACTTAGACATCACACTACACTAAGAAATTAATAGATGTAGTGGTTGTGAAAAGGATAATACCTTTTCATAATAATTTTTTTAATGTGTATCTAAATTACATGTTATGCCCTAGTGTTAACCACACATATGGGACCGTTTAGAATGTATGAAAATTGATAGTTTTTAGACAAACCCACTTTCCATGGATATACTATCAATACAAGGTGAGTATTCCAAATTTCCATGTCATTGTATGAAATCTTGAGAGAAGATGGGGCCTAAAAACCCTACTTTTCATGTGAATTTAAATTTTTGGATTAACAACATAATTTCCTCTCAAGAGAAAATATATAGACATAATATGATAGTATGAAGTGACCATACCAGTTTTTAGGATTAATATGATACATTTAGGTGTTTTTGTTGTTTTTATTTTTACTTGAATTGTCTTGAGAAATTTCTTTTTTGTTTTTTTCAACCATATTCAAAATAAGACATGTTTGCACATCACTCTTTTGTTTAAAATAGGTGATATGCCATCTATTTGATGTTACACTTTACCTTAGTCATTTGTCAAAATTTTGTGTGTGTGTGTCACTTGTTTGAAATGGGCATCGTTATAATTACCATTTCATTCTAAGTATTGTGTCTTAGAGTTTTTTAAACAAACTATTTGTATACCTTTAGAGAAATATAGCATCATTACATTGCTCACATTGTTTCAAAGACTTGTTGCCTTGTATCTAATTGTAATTTCAAAACCAAGTGTGCATTTTTGGTCTATAAATAGTATTATTATGCCATTAGTTTTGGTCTATATTATTCTCCATTTAAGTACAAAGCTTTCTAAATAAAGTTCTAAATTAGTCTTGATAATTTCATATTCAAGCATTAATTGGTTTATGCCTATGCCTCATCTAATTTTAGCTTAGGCATTCATATCTCACTTTTGGGTTGTGTAACTTGGATCAATTCCTTCCTTGATTTGAAGACTCTTTTATGCCTAAATTTGGGAATTGGTATATCTTATATGTGCCTAAAGTCCAAGGTATTTGACAAATGATCAATAATGTGTTTGAATTTGAATGCCTAGTTTGATTTTAAGTGTTTCAAATTTGTTAGATTAATTATCTTACCTTTTATACTTAGTGTTGTTTCAAGTCTAGATTTTGTGTCATGCTTCCAAAAGACCTAGCACTTTTCCATTTTCCTTCTTAGACCTAGTTGTTTTGAGTCTATATTTTTTGTTGTGTTTCCACAAGATCTAGAAAATTCTCATTTGTTTTCAGACCAAATTTTGTGTCAAGTCTAGCTTTTGTGTTATGTTTCCAAAAGACCTAGCATTTTACCTTTTGTTTTAGACATAGTTGTTTTGAGCCTAGATGTGTGCCCTATTCCCAAATATCTATCAACCTTTTTCATTTTTAGACCTAGATTAGAGTTGTTTGAAACACTTTTTAACAAGATTGACATTTGAATTTATCCATTCACTTGACCATTTGTATGAGACATTCAACATCAGACATTGAAAGCATTTTAGACTGAGTATATGTTCCTAGACCAATGTTACTTTCAAACCTATACCTTGACCCAGACCATTTTCATAGACCAAGACCACCCTCTTTGGTCTAATTATAAAACTTATCCATGTTGATTATCATATGCCATGATCGCCCTTATTTGGGCCAATTAACATACCAAATTTTTCCTTTCAATGATAATGGTACCTGATAACTACCTATACTATTAATACTCCTTTGATTTATGTGAGAAACCAAGATCCATAGTGTCTAAGGATTACCATAATAAGACCTTTTCATTTGGCCTATGCCAGTAACCAAGCTCTGTAATGCCCTTTCATTACCATTCCAAGACCTTTTCCTTTAGTATATGCTAGCAATAAAACTCAGTAATGCCTAAGGATTACCATTCGAGTCCCTCATCCTTTGGCTTGCATTAAAAACCAAGCTATAAAACACTCATTCATTACCATTCTAATACCTCATCCTTTGGCTTGCATTAGTAACCAAGATCTATAGTTCTCTTCCATTACCATTCCAGTACCTAATCCTTTATCCTAAACTAGAAACCAAGCTCCATACCACCCTTCCATTACCATTTTAGGACCTCCTATTTTATCTTACATCAGAGCCAAGATTCACAACACCCTTTCATTACCATTCCAATTCCTTATAAGTTTGGTATCTCGCTATCCCAACAAAGTTGTGCAATCATAACTCAATAGGTCATAGTTATCATCTTAGATTATAGCCTATCTTTATTGAGCCCATATTTTTTGAGCCTATTTACAAAGAGATCATTATCCAATTAATGCTTATTCTTCATCTAATGTCAACCATCCCCCACTTTAGAAAACCCATGCCAATCTTCAATCCATAGTAGAGTCAATCATTACCTCTCCAAGAGCCATCATTTAAATGCCAAGATTTTTTCAAAATTGATATTTTACAACTAGGTATGAACCAAGGCATAGACAACCAGCCAATTCATGATGTTTTTGTTGAATCACATATTTTTGATGATTCAAATTGTGATGATTCAAATTTTGATCCTTTACCTGTTGTCAATGAGTCTCACTCTGATAAACTAGTCTTTGTTGAGTCACTTCTTAATGATTATAACCACCTTTGGGCAAATCATTATCTCTACCATTGTCTTATTTTTCAAGGGGCCCCCTATGAAAATAAAATCTCTATGGATTTGTATCTTAACCTTTTCCCCTTGTTTTAGAATCTCACTTTGACAAGTTAGTCTTTGTGGAGTCACCCCTCGAGTTGTTCCCTCTCTTGGAGGGGCTTCACCCGGATGAGCCAGTCTATGTTGAACCCTTATTAGATGAATATATTTTTGAATAACTCATTATTCCATCATAGTCTATTACTTATATAATACCAAACATTTAACAATACATCATCATAGCATCATCCACAACTGAAGAAGAATTAGAATTAAAGTTAGGTTTTATTTTTGAAATAATATCAAATTTAGCATTAGAAGTAAAATCAATTTCTATCTAGACATCAGATTTTGAGTCCTTTGCATCATAATAAACTTCATAATTATAATACATTTATGGTTATTACAACATTAGTTACACATGCCTTGTAGATCAATTTGAATACATTTTTATCCTTCCATAGTTTTTGAGGATGGTTGCTTTAGCATCGACATAAGTTATCCTAGTATTTTCTATGAGGATTATGTTGTGTCTTCTCATTCCATTACTATTACACATGCCATTAACACCACCCAACATATCCATCATATTGACATTACACCTCCCATAAGTGTCAATTAGGATTGACAAAATCATACCTTGTTGAACTACATCCATGGTGACATATCAGTTGCATAATATCAAGGGGACCAAGATAAAATTTATGTAAAAGAAGAATAATCTCTTAGTGAAACCTTTTCAAAGGTAGTTGGGGGTAATCAAATTCCAATATCAACATCTTCTAGTGACACCTTGTTTTAGGATCTAGAAGATGATCAAAGTCAAAAGTCAATATTTCTTAATGAAACCTTTTTGGAGGTGTTATGGGAAAATCAAGACAACTTTATTGGTGAAAACCCATTCAAGGTGCCAATATTTGAGCATAATAGTTATTCACTACTTGATGAAGACATTATTAAATATAACATCAACACAACTTCCATTCTATAGCATAATTAGATGGTAGCTACTCTCAATCCCAAATAATAGAAAAATGTGGTGGTCATATCAAGAGCATATTTAGAAGTCTTTGGCCCCACCATAGCCAAAATTATGTTGCATTTAGAATCAGAAACATTGTGTGTGCCTAAAAATCTTGATCTTGATTTATTACCTAGCCACTATGCATTCCATTACAATCCATTTATTCATTCTATACCTATATTATAGTGCCAAATCAGACCTATCAACCAATATTTATCCTTATTTACCATCCATGGCCACACTTTCCTTAACAAAAGCTATGAAGAAATCTTGTCTTGAAGTTTAGAGGAAATAGAATCAATGACCAAAAAAGATCACAACAACATTATTAGAGTCAAAATTAGTAGTAGGTTCTTGATAGAGGAGTTATTCAAAAGTGGTGTGGGCTAGTAATTTACATGATTGACCATTCTAGTTGTATCATATGTTGATCAAGACATCCACATCAACATGAATAATAAAATCCATTTCACCTTGCCAACAAGAATAATAAAATCATTTGCATTTGATTATTTAACCTTAGAAGTAACAAGTAACTAGGAAATCAAAACAACAATGAATTTGAGAGACAATACAATCTTGTATTCAACTCATCCAAAAAGAAATACAATAAAGAGATTACACTCTTCCAACACCTCTTGGGTGTACCAGTAACTCTCCCTCAAGATTTATTTCTCTCACAACCAATTACAACCACAACTCAAACACAGAGTTGTACCCTCCACTAGTCAGTAAAAATATTGCCAGTACACAAGTACTCAAAGTACTCCAAGTAGATCTCCCTGATCTTGCAACAACCTGCAAATCAACCTGATCTTACTTACCATGTAGATCTCCCTTGATCTTACACAACCTGCAGATCAACCTGGTCTTGCACACCTGCAAACCTAGATCTTACAATTGGAAGGATCCTTCCTTGTACCATCTCATGCAAACAATAATTATAGTTACAATTTTTCCCATACTTTCCGTTCAACAAACTATTGACAGTTCTGGAATGTTGTCCCTTCTACTAGAGATGACCGATGTTGGCCAACCCTACCCACCACTTTTGACCTTAGTTATGATCCATTAGTCATTTATAGTTTTTCCCATACTTTCCCTATTGACTAATGTTGTTTTTACCCTCCCTACCCACCACTTTTGACCTTAGTTATGATCCATTAGTCATGGGGTACCTATAGCAAGGGGATTCAAACCAATTTTTAGTAGTTGATTCAATATTTTAGATAGAGGTAGTATGTTGGACTAGTATGATAGTTGGTTTGGTAATTACACTCTTCATTATTGTCATTTTCTATTTCATTTTTAGTGATACTACTTATAACCTCCTCTAGGAAAATTATTATAATTAAGCTATACCATTGATTATAAACTATAACCACCTATGGATAAATTAGGAACAACATATTCACCATATCTTATCGCATCACCCTACCATTCCTATACTCTACTTTGACATTTTCCTAAATTCTTAAATTTTTTGCTAGCTAGTTAGATTCCTCTGCTATAAAGGTAGAACTACATTGAATTGAGGTCCTAATGGGACTATGTAGGCAATGTTTGATTTATGTTGAGTTTAGATTAGTGACCCTCTTTACCATGCTCTCATTATTTTTGATTAATTTAAGTTTGAATGATCTCATCATTTTGTGAGTAATTTTAGTTTAAACACTCATTATTTTTTAGGCAACCTAAGCCATGCTCTAGCCATTTTTTGAGTTGGACTATTTAGTATATCATCATTCTCAATCAAGTTGAGATGCATAAAAATTTCCAAAAACATTAAAAAAAATTAAAAATCTTTAAAATTAGAAAATTGGCTTACCATCTCCTAGAGAGATATAAAGCCTCTAAATCCAAAAATGTTTATTCTATTTAAACCTAGTTAGTCATCCTCAATCTACCCTACTAGGGAAAATACATTGTTGGTTCTAATCCATTCCACTACCATTGGGGGTATGAACTTCCCTTTTCATTTATCCTTTCTTGGGGGTACCATATGTTTATCATTCCATTGAGCCTTCACACATAGATATTGACTTGGTTGATGATAAGATGATTTTTGTTACTTTTTCTTTCAAACTTTCTATGTGTTTCTTTGCTTAGTTGTTTGTTTGTTTGTTTACCTATTTGTTTGATTTCATTATTTTTGCTTGACTCAGTCTATATGCATTAATTGGGTGATTCCTTATGAATTATTATTGATTCTATCCATATTCATACATCAACATTGTCATCATGTTTTTTGTCATTAGTGCATTGTTTTTAATTATTTATTAGATCTAGAGTCAATCATTATGTATATTATGACTAGTTCATCATGGTGTTTTATATCATGATGTATATCATCATGTGCTATATCAAAAATTATTTTGGTGCATCTTACAATAAATGGTACCATAAAAACTTTTTTTTGTTCACCTTGGTAAATCCTCCCACCCTCCTTGATCAAAACAACCCATTACCCATTATGGTTGTATTAGTTCTAATAAGGATGAACATATCTACATTGGCAAATATAAATTAATAATTCACATTGATCAATTATTATTATTTTATTTTATTCCTCATTCAATTTTCTCTCACTTATAGGTGAACTACATTGGCCTGAGGTCTATTTAGTCTATGTTGGTAGTTCTTGGATACATGACATATCTTGAGTTAGCTCAACCACCCTTTTTCTTCTCAACCACCCTTTTTCTTCTACTCATCACTTTTTGCATCCTCATGTGCCTGGTTATTTGTGTTTCCTTCAGTCATTAGACCATCACATCTAGGTTTGCACTTGATCATCTTTAATAAGTGCAATAGGTTATATCTTTGAGTTATGCATGTCAATCTACCCTATTGGGGCATAATAAAAAATCATTATTCAATCCAAGTCATCTTAATGATTATAACCACCTATGGTAAAATCATTATTTTGACTCATCTGACCTACTAGGACACATGATTGTACCACTGGTCATAACTGCCTTTAGGCAAATTAATGCCTCAACCTTTATTATCGATTATAACTACCTTTGGTAAAAATTTTACTCTTTTAAATCAATGTTTTCAAGTATTATATCTATTATATTAATCTCACCCATGGGTTAATTTCATTATTTTTCTTACTTCTTTTTGAGGGACCATCCATCAATTGCATGTGTCAACCACTCCCTTGAGGGGGCATTATTAAAGGCTTCCCAAATTTTATTTAGAGATTCTTCTTCAATCATTATCTTATTTTCCTTCTTAGAAAATTTTTCATTATTTTATAATATGTTACTATTCCTATATTTTGTAATGCCTTCCCAAATATGGGCAAACTATAGACACCCCATTCTGGCCATAATTGGCTTCCAACTGGGCTTTAAATTAATTTCTACCAAACATTGAAAATTAAGCCTAAAAATCACTAAATGTCCCAATTTTATCCACACATCATTCATTAGTGCTCAAAATCATGTTAAGGTATCCTTATTCAAGGTATTATCTTATACACAATAATAACCTCTTGTGGAGTGATCCCCAGTCACCTTGTGACCTAACAACTAGAAGTTTGGCCTATGGACTCATTAAGCAGGACACTTGAATAATTCCTAAAAGAGAGAAAATTTTAATCAAAATGAATAAAATAATTAAACCATATTAAATTATTATTTAAATAATCCATTTGTAATTAATGAATATCTAAAAATGGAAATTTAAAAATTTAAAATATTAAGCTTCTTCATCATTGCTTTTGTGAGTTGTCAAGCTCTCACAAGATATCTAACAAATATATAATTTGTGAGTCACACCTATTAATTTAAAATTATAATTACATGCCACCTCCTTACGTCAATTGGATTTAGACTAAACTCACCTATGTTTGGTATATACTTGTTCCATGCTTAATTTTAACCTAACTCAACTTGGGTGAGAGTTAATTTTGGAAGCTATAAATACAAAGCCTAACCTATTGATATTTAAGCTATTTTAGAGTAAATTTATTATGCTCAAATATAATACAAATTTTTTATAGTACAATTTTTTAATGCTAAAATACCTCTAAAAAGCTTCATAGTAGTGTTGTCATGTTAATTTCATAAGCCAAGCCAAGGTGCCAAGGAGAGGTGGAGTAATAGAGCTTCATTGGCAAAGCTTTTATGAGCACGTATTCAACCAAGCCAGCTCAAAAAGAACTTTTGGAGCTAAAAAGAAGGTAAAAGGAAGAATTATTTTGTTTTATAGTTGTGATTTCATTATGTGCTTGTTATATATGTTCTCCCTAGTGTCTAGGCTAGAGGTGTTAGAGTTTAGTGTGTTTATTTTGATTGGATTTTAATGATTAACACTATCCTAATATCCCTTCTATGTATTCCTTTTTAATAGTTCCATACTAATGTAGTGTCCTTAGATTGGTGCTAGAGTCATCTTTTCAAGATTGTTCCTATTTTCTAGGAGCACATGCACCTATGTTCCTAGGTTTTATTCCTACATGCATGAAATATGGAACTCTTTATTATGCCTAGAAAACTTGATTTAATATGCATACCCTAATACTTCTTGAAAGTATAGAATGAGATTAAAATGTGTGTTCTTTAGTAGGATAGACTAGACATCCTCAACACCCGTTGTGAAGAGATTTTCCTACATACCAATACTTCTAGGAGGGATTAAGCCCGATGTAGTTCTCCCACCTAGTGCTTGGTGAAAGTGTAAGTGAATGATAGAATGAGAGTGGTCTTGAATTCCTTTAGTGTGCTTGAGTTTTAAAATATTTTAAATCTAGGCTTGGGTTAGTTGTATATGGTAGTATGCATAAGTAAGAAAAATATGGATCAAATACTTTAGTTTTGCTCAACTTGTTTCTTATTTGTATATGTTTTTGCATCTATTTTCCATCTAATGTATATAGGTATAATATTATTGTATTTATAGATAATTTTAGCTTATTCAAAGAATAAAATATACTTAAGCTAACCTTAGGATGGGAACACATTTGAAAATGTAAGTTTAAGAGAATTAGGGCAAGGAACACTAGCATCAATTTGGGGACACTAGTGCCATATGGATTTAGTGTCCTTAATGTGGCACTAGTGTCTATATGGTAGAGTGATGGGTACACTAGGTTGGTATCTAGGAATGTTGTCTTGGGATTATATTTGGGCTTAAAAAAGATGTCTATGGTCTACACAATGGCTATAAAAGTGTGGTAAATACTCTAGGATAGATCTAGGGATAAGCTAGGAATAAGCTATCTCAAGCAACACTCTTAGCATTCAAATAACAATTTTAGGGGATTACACAAGATTAATATTTTCCATGGATGTTCCTACATCAAATAATTTTATGTAATGAAATTTTTGACTAAAACATGCATTCAAAATATATAACCTAAATTCTAAAATAGTTTTTAACAACCAAAAATATCTCAAGCATAATTTAAAATGTTTTCAAACTAGAAACTTGATTAAAAAATAAGGAATTGAAGATGATGAAAACTAGAAAATTATATTAAAAAAAAAAAAGATTAAAAATTAGTTTGAATCCATTCTTCTCAACAAAGGTTAAAGGAAGACAATAGGTATATTTTATTTAAGGCTCAAATAAATATCAAGGAAAACATTTTATCATTTTAATGTCATTGAGAGAGAGTGTGTAATAATTAAATGGGAAAAACTTAATTTTATTGCATGAAGATATAAATAAATATTATATTATATTTGAGAAAATTTAACTTAGGTTAGAAACCAAGTATAAAAACACACTCCAACACTATGATTCTACTTGGAAAGACCACAAAGAAAAAATTGGCAATTCCTAAAAAATAAATATAGTAGAGACACACTACCTAAAATGGTTAAATAAAAATTAAAATGATGCTACATAGTTGATAGTGAGGATAAATTCATTAAGAAGCTACTAGATTCCTAAGTAATTTATTGCATAGGGATACTTTATATTGGAAATAAAAAAATTCTTTGGAAAATTTCCACAAATGAGCCACTACATCTTGTATCTTTTCAAAACTCAATAAACATTAAATAAAATATATTTCCATACTCTCCATGTGTTAAAACATTTATCTTTAAGGAAAAATAATGGCCAAAAATAAATTGACACATAAACTCTCTTTCAACACCACACAAAAAATATTCATATCATATTAATTGTCATAATTCATGTAGGATTATAATTTATGATATTTGAAACAAGTTAAGAAGATTATCGATATTCACATGGAAGGGAGAGTAATGAAATATGGTAATTGAAACCTTAGGGATTAAAAATGATGATAGGTGGAGACATTCAATGTGGCCTAATAGAGGGAGAGAAGTGCCCAGAAGGAGGATTGTTTACAGGGTCATTTAGCCTAAGGAGAGGTGGAGGAGCCAGGAAATAGAGAATAACTACAAAATAAGTTTAAGTAGGAGTTTTAAGGATCCATTATCAATCATTTAAAATCTCAATAAACACCCAATTTGGTGAGATCATCACAAGGTCCAATCATGGCTTCTAATATGGCTGATGATAATGTGCCAAATAAACTCATTGTTGATGGATGGTCTACTTGGAGAGGTAGGAAGCCATGCAATAATGAAAATGGAGTTGGTTAGAGGAAGGGAAAACTCCCAAAATTAATAAAATTAAATTAGATTATCCTCCCTTAACTTTAGTCCTATAATCTTAATATCAAGACATAATGAGAATAGGTTAACCACTTATGCGAGTACATGGAGACAAAGTGTTTGAAAAAATGCCTATGTAGGAAAACCTTAATAAATAGATCAAATGACATCAGATCATGATTTTATCTCTTTAAGGGATAACTCTTTTTTGTTGGGTGGTTCTATTTGAGTGTGTGATGAAACTCAAATAAAATATTTAGTAGGGTAATGGGATTTTAGCTTCTTTTTAGTGTCTTATTTTCAATGGTAAAAAAATAAAGAATAATACTAGTTATCTATATATGGTATCTCTAAAGGCTCTCTCTTATAATTTTCTATGTGATTTATTGGGGGTGTTATTGGATCAATGAATCCATCAACATCCTCTTATAATTAGGCTAATCATGATAAATCTCCCATTTATCCATCATTTAATCATACTAGACTAGGTCCATACATAGTGGAAAAAATAAAGGAAGTGCCAACAATCTTGATAATGTAGCTTGAGTTCTTTGAAGTCATTGATTCACTTAATATCAATATAATTATTGGCCACTTTAATGCCTTCTAGCCCAAATTTGAAGAACTCCTCAAATTTATTCACTCTCATTGGACCAAAGAATTCATTATTTTACTTTACTCAAAAAAAAATTAGTTAAATTTTTTAAACTCCCAAAATATCAAGTACTATTAGATTAGGGTCCATGGCTATGGGGTAATGAAGGTCCTTTTATTACACCCTAGTTTTTGGATTTTGATGCTATCTCCATGATTGTTTCTAAGATGTTAGTTTGGGTTCATTTACCATACTTATCCCTTCACCTCTGACACCTAGAATCTCTCACAAGCATTGGGAATGTGTTGGGTAGGTTCATTAAAATCAAAAATACTTGAATTGATCAAGGTCTTCTCAAATTTACTCAAATTTTTCTGGAGATTTATTTAATTAAAGGGACTACCTAATAGTATAATCCTCAAACATGGGAATTAGACTTAGACCCAATATCTAGATCATGAAAACATGGATTTTTGGTGCCACCTATACCACCAAACAAACCACTTGCATAAAATCTTCCCTCTAGCTAAATATTTTCCAAAAGTTAATAAAAATGGTGTTTCCAAATCAAATAATTGGTAGCCTTATGCACCAGTGGGATGAGTTAGCACAAATAGGTTTGAAGATTATCTTACAAAAGGCATGAAATAAACTAATAAAGAAATAAAGGAAAGAAGATATAAAAAAATTCAAAGATCATGGAAATCAAAATAAATAATAGAGTTAGATGACACAACTAGATAAAAGGCCTACATATTAAAACTCCAACAAGAGGGATCAAGAGAGTGCATGAGTCAGATAATTCTAGATCTGATAAGGAATCACACAATGATGATCAAGATATCCAACCCTCTAATCTATAATTATTAGTTGGAGGCACTCCTTCAGTACTTTGGACTGAGGTAAATAATAAGAAAAGGAATAAAATATGAATGGAGGATGTTATACTCTGATGCAGGTTTGTGTTCGTTTCCAAATTATTATTTTGGCTATTTCAATTTATGACACTATGGGTTTATTTTAGAGTTGGCTCCAATGTTGGATTTTTATTGGTTTAATTTGGGGTTTTTTTGGTTGATATTAAGTTTTTTGTTGGGTTTGATCCTTTTGGTTAGGATCCCTAAGTAGTCTTTCGATCTTTTATTTTGCTTCTCTTATGCTTTTGCTTTGCCTTATGGTTGTAGACTCATTTTTTGTTTGGATATTTTAGTTTTAATAAATTGAGTGAGTCATATATTACCTAAATATTTATCAAAAATAAAATAGAATAATGATATTTAATTTAAATATTTTAAATAAATTTTGCTCAAGAAAAACCTTTTTTATTTTGGCCTAGTTTTTAAATTTAGCTACCCAATTTCATTGCATTATATCATTTATCTAAATGATCATGTTGAGGATTGTGTAGGAGTCCCAAAAGTGGAAACCTTGACATTGAAAACCTAAAACTTATTACACATTAAATTATCAACCTGAAAAGATAAAACTTAACATTGATATCAAAACCCAATGCAAATAAGCACGATGTGTGTAAATTTAGCCTCTACTATGAAATTAAAATGGTGATGGATAAATATATGAAACATTAATATTTATTTTTGAAAATTATGAGAGAGTGATATGAAATAATATATTTAAAATAGGAATAGGATTTTAAATTATATTTAGAGTAGGAAAAAATTGTGATAGATAGGATAATGTAATGGGAGATGGAAATGCCTCACACTAGATTTGTTGATATTTTAAAAAAAATATTTTTAAAATGGTTCAATATACTATATAAATATATTCAAAATAACATGGTAAAAAAATAATAAAAAATATACAAATTTTGAAAATAGGATAGTTTCGGTCCAACATAAATAACTTCATAATTTTAGATATATGTTTAATTGGACCATGAAGTAATGGATGAATGGTTAATATTCAATACAAATATTATAGATGTGGATCTAAATGTGATCTATCATATTAATACACTGAATTTATTTCCACCCAATCAACTTATCCAATAATTTATAGTTGTGATATAGGTGCCTACCTATAAAATGGTAGTACTATTTACCAAAACATCATCTATTGTACCTCAAATAATGAAACTATTTTATCTTCCACCAAAAAAATTAGCATCACCAATAAATTCAACACAAAATTAATAAATTTATATTTAGAATATTTATTTCTATTTTTTAGGGCTGAATATTTTTAAAAAAGAAATTATTTATGATTAAAGCTAGGTTGGTTTAAAAGTTGTAAATTTTGGTCATCTATTTATGTTATCCTAGTGAAAACGTGGTAGGATAGTATGTTACTTTAGTATAAAATCCAAGGGAAGTTGAGTATTATGTATGTGGTGAAAATAGTAGCACACCCTATGAAAATTTGAATAATGATTTAAAAGCTAGTGTTTAGGAAGAGGAAGGTAGCCTCTTATCTAGTGGAATTTTTTTAAGTGCTTAGAATTCAGGATGAGAAAAGGATTTAAGTTTAGAAGACTATTATGAGGACTTTGGGGAAATTATTTTATATATGTATGTATGCAATGACATAATACATTTTTAATTATTGAAAAGGAAATTGAAACAAAGAGTTATAAATTAAATATTAAAGATTACAGATATAAATTTTTGTAAAATCTTGCACAAAATATGACAATATTCCCTTAATATAATTTCACTTTATTATAAATTAAAATATTTATTTCATGGTTACTTTTGGTTCCATGGATTAGTGAGACTTTACTATATATATTTCCTAGTTATCTAATGTCATTCAAGTTTATATTAATATAATTATTTTATGTTTTATTTATGTAAATTTTAATTAATCTCTAAAAAAATATAATGTGAGATCTTAGTTTATTATGAATATTATGTTTTAGGCTTTATAATACAATTTTATAAAAACCTTGGTATGAATAAAAATTAACAATGAACTCTTAATCTTCTTATTGTATGATCTAACTCTATCTTGGCTTGTTTAATTTCCAATTACTATTTTGCATGTTTGTATCTCTTGAAAATTATTGGCATGCATTTTGGAAAACACCAACATGTAGGACAAGTGAGGACTCACCTAACCCATCCTAAAATAAGTTTTCAAGTAACCTCCTCAAGGTCTTTGTTACTAGGTCTTGACATACTGATCTCACTCAGTTGGTCATTATGGTTTGTTTCAAGTCAAGGGACATTTTTTGGTTAACACTTGTAAAAATAAGCTTAGAATAATAAGATTATTTCACTCAGATTCTAAATAAAAATACTTAACTAAATATTGATTTCCATTATTTAACTAAATTGAACAATGCATCAATAATTATAAATAAAAAAATATTTATGCAATCCAGATAAAACCTTAACAAATAATTGAAAATCAAGCTAGAATATTCACAAAAAGATTAAAACAAAGAGAGGGTATAGAAAATAGTAAATATGATCCTACTCTATAAAAAAATAGATATATTTCTATTAAGTGGATAAATCATTAGATAAACTTATCTTTTTTTGTCAACGGAGCATAACTAATATGTAGAGATGGTGAAAGAGTCTAGGATAATGTTAGTTATGTAATGGAGGGAACAAAGTCACCATATACATGCATAGATTGAGAATATTAGTTGAAAATAATTTAATATTAAATGTATTTTATGAAGAAAAAATGGGATTCATAACACACTCTAGACAAATAAAAAATTAAACCTAAGTAGGCTCAGCTAATGCGAAGAAGAAAACTACCTATAAAGTAAAAAATTACATAATGGAAAGAGGTAAAGCTCTTTGATATCCTACCTAGCTACTCTAATGTATTATTTTATCAATCATACAACCCTTATTCAAATTAAGAGTTTATATTTTATATTTTATAGGCAAGGTAATCCCATCAGGTCATTAATCTATCCATGGAGTGGTCGTTATAAGAATTCAATGGCATCAAGCCATTTGTAATGTGAATTTTTTATGATCTTGCTCAATCCTAAGATAATTGATAACTAGGACATGCTTGATCTAACATGAATTTAATTATGGGTAGCTAAATGTAACTAAAATATACCTAGGATAATACTTTGGCCATGCTCTATGCATAGTTACCGATGTCTAATTAAGGTGTTATATTATCTTTTGTGTCCTTAGTCACCTTACTCCAACATGCACAATAAGTTTGAATTTAATAAAAACAACCAAATAGTGTCAAATATTTCATTCCATGATCAAATTTCCATTAATAGGATCCCTCTAGAATTTGGAATTATAATTAATATTGGACACATAGTTGGTTGTGGGTTATGATGGCTTGATAAGCTAAGATGACCCTCAATTTTGGGCTTCTAAGATTTATAGGATAACCATGCCAACTATCCTAAAAATTGAGATTCATCGTGATGTCCTAGTTCTTCTTAGTAGTATTTTTATAGTCAAGAGACATGTGATGAGATATTATCATTAGTTTAATAATACATGGTGACTTTTCTCTTACTTTATACTCTACCAAGGGCCAAGAGTTTTTTATCATATTTTTGTTTGGTATGCTCTATGATCTTGACATGTGGCCACATCCCCAAAATTAAAAGTCTATTTTCTATTTACTATGTATCAACCACCTTATGGGCTAAAGGAAATAATATTATGCCACATGGTATTTCAGAGGCACCAAAGGGTTTTTTGGTGGGATCTTTGCTCAATATGTCTCGAATACCCTAGAACCTAAATATTTTGACACATGGCCTCATCCTAGGCACTCAATTGATCTCTCATCCCTATGACTACTCTAATCAACCCAAGGGTATGGGGAAGTAGGATATTACCACATAATAGCATCCCATTCACTCACAGAATCTACTACCCATTTACTGCATACTTACCATCTTAGGGATTCGAGGAGATATGATCATGTCACACATAGTCATCTTAGGCATCCAAAGGATATTTGAAAAGTGAATAATTCTTATAAAGGCTTGGGAAAGTGAATGTTTTATAAGTGGAAGATCCTCTCTTTCCAAAATATCATGGGGAATAAGTGATTGTTGGCATGTGGTCATAAAAATAGTTGTTATAATTCAAATATGAAACTTACCTAAAAAAATCTAAAAAAAGACAAAGGGTAATAAGTCTATAAATAAAAATAGTCTTTATCTAACTTAAATCTAAATCCAATCCAATAATTATAAAGTGACCAAGAAAAGACATGAAATTAGAAAAACCAAAGTTGCCTTTACGTAAAATATCAAAAATAGACCCAATTTATGAATTTAAAACTAATTTATTTCATATAAATTAAAATGACCAAGTCCAAAGATAACACAATATAAATATTTAAGACACTTTAAATTGATAAGGAAAAAATATGGACTAGATTTATAAATAAAAGAGTGCAAATGTTATGAGACAATCATACCATTTAAATAAACCCAAGGCAAAATGGTCAAAAAAGAAAAACTTCAATGTACTTTGAAACACATTCCAGAATAGACTAAGACTTACTAGGTTTATGAAAATTCATACATTTGTATCAATTAATCCCTTGGTGAAATCATACTTATACCAATCACATAAGATATAAATATATGTTGTCGGTTGGGTAACAATAACCAAGCATGTTTAATCAGGATGATTGTAGCATATCCCAAAGACTCTTAATTAGATCAACAATTGATGCAAGCCCAAGGCACAAACTAGATTAAACCATAATATCAAAATCAAGATCAAAGAGAGTTTTTATGATTTTAGTAATGAAATTAGGGTTTGGTGTGAAAGAAAAAATAAATTTTGACTCTGTTGGAAAATAATATTGAATATTTTATAACAAAAAATAAGTTAATGAAACTAGATTGTTTGGCAAAAATAGTGAATGAAGCATGAACAAATTTAGGAAAGGAAAACATGGGATAAATTAAGTGATCAAATTCAACATCCTCATTGGCTATATGTGTGAAAAATTAGTTAATTTACTATTTTAAAAGACCTAGGAGGGCTAATTGTTGTGATTGTAACCATCAGACTAGTGAGTCCTACCTTGGAGTCATTTACCTAGGCATTACTCTATTGATAGTTAGGAATGTATAAGTCCATAATATTTTCCTCTAATCTCACTCAAGGCTTTGATATACTTCCATTTGGGAATTCATAACCCTGGTAGAGATTGCTTGAATCACCCATAATTGATTTTTTCTTAAATTGATTTTCTTTCCAATTTTTTAATTATCTTAGTTCAAGGTTGGGGACCACTATGGAAAAATAAAGGTAAAATTGTAGATTTTTCACCCTATGTCTTCACCACAACATGTTCACCCAAAAAAAATTATAAACCATTTGAAATATGATATTGTGTTTGGTTTTAAGAGGATATTTTCAATGGACAATTAGCTTTACCCAAACTTATCCAAACAAGAACCATTTAGATCACATAAAACAGTCAAAGGTATCAAAATTGACTTAGGAACATGATCCAAAGGCACAAAATGATCAAATAATAATCTTTCACCAAAATTCTAAATGTGTTATTCCATTACAAACATTTTCTCTCGTTACTTTGCATTGATCAACATGGGAACCACAAGGCAAAATAGTTGGGGCAGCTCTAGGGATGAAAGCAAATATGAAATTAGAAAACAAATAAAAACAAAATAAGAAAGGAAACAAATAATAAAGTAAAAAGGGAAAATAGTAAATTAAAATAAAGTTATTTACAAGACTAAACTAGGATAATTTAATCCTAGAACTAATGCTTGAGGAATTATCCATTAAAAAAAATGGGACATCCTCACCAGTTAGAAACCTTAGGAAAAAATCATTCTCACCTAGGATTTCATAAATTTGGAAGAGTCCTAGTGAAATGGCATTGAATTTTCCATGTTGACCCTTTTTCTCATGATTCTTATCCAAAATAAGAACTAAATCATATATTATAAAGGATTTTGTTTTGGATCTTTTTTCAAACAAATGTTTGATAAACCCTTGATGCTTACTAAAGTGAAACAAATTTTTGTCATGTTTCTCTTAAAATTGCATCAAGTTTAGATGGTAGGTCTCTATCTTTTTATTATTTTATGATAAATCATTAATGATTTGAAAGATATGTATCCTAATATTTATTGGAAAGATGGGATCTTGGTCATATATTAGATGATATGGGGAAGTTCCTAAAGAATACTTAACATAAGTCATGTCAGCCCACAATGTAACTTTAAAAATTTATGCCAACCCCTAGGATTATTTTCTAAGAATTTATTGATTATGCCCAACAAGTTCTTATTTTTTTATTTATCTAACCCATTACTTTGTGGATAAAAATTGGATGAAAATTTAAGGATTTCCTAATTTTTATAGGCCCACTCAATAAATTTTAGTAAAGAGAAGGTAGGAACATTGTCACATACTATAAAAAATGGCATACCAAACCTAGTGATAATGTTGTCCTTAAAAAATATTATCACTAATTCAATCATGTAGTTATTGAACACTTTGGCTTTAATATAATGTGTGAAATATTAATTTTTATTGAGTATAAAATTGTGTCTAGTTGAGAAATTAGAATTGATGGCACCCATGAAGTTGAGTCTCCACTTTTCAAATGGTCGGATCTCTATGACCAGCCATAATGGCATAGTTGGGGTGTTTCTTTTCTTTATGCACAACTACTTGACAAGTATGGAAACTTTTCACATGAGCATATAAATCTTTGAAAACATGAATCTAGTAATAGCCTACTATGAGTATTTGATGGAATGTAGCATTTCTTGAGCCATGGTTTTTTCCATACTTGCCATGGAAGTATTAGAGTATTTAAGTTACTTTTTATTTGTTTAGGGACCTCAAATATATGCCTTCATGATTTATTCTATATTATGATTTATTTGACCATGAAGTGGATAATATTTAGATGTAATTATCTTATTTGAGTAGAGTTTAGATTATTAGTACATTCATTATTTAATAAATAATGGATTATGTCCTTACATAGATCATCAGTAGTGATACATTACACTGCTTAATGTTTGTAAACAATTTATGGATATAATCCTACCATGGTTTTGTTGAGTTATTGATCTTTGACAGTATTCATGTTTTTTATTTCCAACTAAAACTCTTGAATTATGGTCATCCACGTCCTATGCCATTTGACCAGCTCATTTTGCATTAGCTTTGCTTTGACATGTGGATTAAGCGCAATAACAAATATTTTTCTATGTAAGATGTAGTGTCTAAACTTATTTATTAAATTAATTAAGTAAAAATATTTCTTATCAATGTCTAAGTACCTAATTTCAATAATTATAAGTGGGGATATCATGAAGGAGACATTTCTCTTGTCCCCAGCTTCTTTTCTTTATGTCAGGATTAGAGGACTTGAATGTTATGAAGCAAAGGAATAAATGTAGAATGTCTAAGTACTTAATTTAAATAATTATAAGTGGGGAGATCATGAAGAAGACATGCCTCTTATCCCCATATTATTTTCTCTATGTCAGGAGGACTTGAATGCTATGAAGCAAAAGAATAAATGTAGAATGGCTACATATAATCTGGATTGAGGAACAATAGTGTGCCCATGATTGACTTATTAATTTAAGTTAAATTCACTTATCCTTCAAGGGTCCATTTAATTTTTTCATCCTTATTGAGCATGTTTTTTAGTGGTTAAACTATCTATACAAAGCATGAAATAAACTTCCTTATGAATTTGATTTTGCCAAATAATGAATCTAGCTCCTTTTAACTACTAGGCAATGGGATATTTAGTATTGATTTATGTCTCTTAAGGTATATATAAATACCTCATTTATAGATGATGTGGCCTAAAATATTTCCTTTAGTTACCCACATATGTATTTCTTTGGGTTTAATGAAATACCATGATCTCTGCATCTGTACAACACCATTCTCAAGTCCTTCACATGGTCAACTCAATATTTAAAAAAGATAGTCAAGTCATTGATGTAGATGGTAATGCATTTTATAATGATATTATTTAATGTAATGTCTATATCCCTTTATAAATTAATACCTACATTAATCAATCCAAATAGAATCCTCCTGAATGTGAATGTACCCCACTTCATTGTAAATGATGTCTTGATTATGTCTTAATAATTGACCACTACTAGGTTGTATCTTGAGTATCCATCCAAGAATGATATCATTTGGGAGCCATTTAATATTTTTATGACATCATCCAATAAAACTAGTAGATAATTATCCTTCTCCAAAGCCTTATTGAGGTTCTTGAAGTCTACACATAGTCAAATATCTCCACTCTTATTTCAAACTAGCACCAAATTGGCTACTCAAGTGGAGTGCCTAACTAGATACACTATCTACATCAAAAGTATATTTTAAACTTATTTAAATATTAGAGGTTTCAAAAGTGAATTTACTATTATTTTATTTTAATGAAATGATTTGACCCAAGGTTTTATAGGGATAGTATACATAAGGATGGATGCGTTGAACATATTTATATCCTCATATCTCTATACAATATTATCCTCAAAGTATTTAAATTCTTACACAAGTTATTACTTCTCTTTCTCAGTGTAGTTAGTGCCTAAAATCACATAGTTTGATTCATCTATGGGGAATACATCTGGTAGGTGTTTCCTTGTCTTTCTCACCATGATAGTCTATGTCAAATAATATTTCAAGTGATACCATACCTTTTAGTATGGTGTTCATTTTTAGGTTGATTATTCCTTCTTCATCTATATTTTACTCCTCTCTATCATCCTCATCGATAATATGTTAACATTGGTTATGAAATCGATAATATGTTAGTTATCATTTAAGACCTAGAAGTTATTAACATTATCTAGAACAAAAAGGATAGAGACTAACTCTACTAAAAACCTCATAAATTTAATATTAGAAATGGGTTATAGGGTACTCATGGATATTACCAATGCCTCCATTATGTAATTATTTCTTTAAGGCAATGGTTATATGTTTAATGCATCAAAGTCTTATGTTACACACTCTATTGTAGTATTCAAAAAAATGTTTGTCATTACAGCATAGTGGATTCTAATTTTTTTTACATGTTATTATTCTCACAAAACTCAGTTTCTTGACTTTGTTCCTTGGTGAAAACTGGAGGCCATGTAATAATGCGTAATATTCAACTACATTATTTTTGCATGATAAATGTAACCAAAAATATATCAAATATGACCTCCCTCTTGGATTGATAAACTCAATTCTAACACCACACCCACTCTTAGACTTAGATCCATCAAACATTAGGATCCATATGTGATCCTTAACTATTCATAATAGACTCTAGATGGTGTATGTTTGATTGTTATATTGTGTTTCTAGGATGGGGGCATTTTTATCTTTAAATGAAATTGATTTTTTGGTCTGATCTTGAATCACCAAGGTAGGCATTGGTCTATTCCAAATGGTGATATTTTATACCTCCAATACTTTAGACATTTGGTTACCAAAAGGGGAACCAAGATTAATTTTCCATATGGTGAAGAAGTAACATGAAATGGAATCACTTCAAGTGTGTAGAGTATATATTCTTCATCTAGATGATCATGTTCTTCAAACTTAGTTTCTTATTTCATAGTTAAGAAGTTAATGGATAACTTCTCATACACTTGTGATTATTTATCTAGTGCATAAACTCAGTTTAGACTCCTCAAATAATATCTCATTCATATTATTGTACTCCATGATCATGTGAGCCATCTTTATTTATCTATCAATCCTAATATGATTGAGCATACCTCACCATAGAAGCCATATGTGGTAAAAATTAGTTTCCATGTACCCATTAAGGATCCCATACTAATCTCAACTAAGAATCATCCCATATGCCTCAAGAATATTGACCACTTGAATGCCAATGAACTATTACACCCTAGGATTAAAGGCTAGTTGTATATGAATGTAGTTGAGCTTACAAAACACCTTGACATATGACTTGTCTAGTTAAACTACCTTCATATTTGATTTGATAAGTTTCAATCCTATCTATTGGAAAATGGCATAAGTCATAACATTCCCTAAAGCACTTGAATCCACCAAATAATTGTGTAACTTTTTTCCAAAAAATCTAATTCTTAGCAAAAAAAGAGGATTTTTAGTTTTATCTTTATATGCAATAACATGAGTATCAGTTGTGTCATTAGTATTTTTCTTCCTAAGATCATACAACTCTTTTTAAAATAAATCTCTATGATTATATATTTGGAGAAACTCAAACATTGTTATGGTGGGCTTAGTTTTCTTCAGGTCTTCAATAATGTTATACCCTAGTTTAATTTATTTTAGTGGTTTATCATCTTGTGGAGTTTTAGCATTATTACTAATCTCATTAGGGTATAATTTCCTTTAGGTGGGGAAGGTTTATTACTTGAATTTTCATCAAGTTGAACCTAAATGTTGTTTAGATGAGTAGAGGTTATCAAATTATTTGATAGCTTACATCAGATAATGGACCATAATGGTTACATGGAAAATAATTGCTAAACTATTTACTAATAATTATCCATCTCAAGTTTCACAGTGTCATTTTGGTTACTTCATGTTTGTGGTGGTGGATTATTCATTGGTGTATTAGTGTTTAAAAATGTATGGGTAGACTACTAATTATTATTAGGAAAAACATAGTTATTTGAACTAGGCATGCAATAGTATTATAAACTGGGTAGGCTAAGACAAGACATGATTATGAGAAACATAGGGATAATTATTCAACATGTGATTCAAGGGTGATGGATTATAAACTAGGTTTGGGATTGAATAAATGGATCCTAAGACTGGGTTCATTAGAGGAGCATCTTACATAAGATCCTAGTTGATCATAGGGATTCAATTATAGGTACTTATTTTTCATAATTACATTAATGGATATACACCATACCCTTGAGGTACCATCTATTTCTTAATGATGATAGCTTCATTGTAATTTAGATACAAGGATGTGAGTGTTGTTAGGATTTTCCTGTTGATGCATGTATGTGTATCACAAGTGGTTCTAAGTGTTTAAGAAACACTACTCATTTATGAATTCAAAAAATCCAATGCATTAGTTGTAGGTTGTGATAATATTTTTATGTATGGTAGAATAGTGATAGAACAAGTGAACCATTTTAGAATATTTATAGTGTTTGGTTGTTGGGAGAAACCATGGTCTATTAGTTAATCTTTATGAAAATGAAAGTAATATTGATAAGTAAAGTGAATTGTGCTCAAATAACTAAATCTAAGATCTAAGCTAAGATTAATATTCATAATTAAGTTAATCTAAAGTGAGTAGATAAAAGAAAGAGCAAAAGAAAGGGTAAGACAGAGAAGAGACATATTGATCTTGTTGATCATTAACATAGATATTATGACAAAGTTAACATATACTCAAAATATTCACTCAAAACCAATGTATATCATGAAAATAAATAAGCTCAAATCCTACTACACATTAGGTAGAATCTAAGGAAATGAAAGAATGCAAATAAGAACTTGGTTCACTTTAAAGATTTACCCCTGTAAGTAAATAGCATAAACACATTCACATGAAAAGAAAAAATAATGAAATAAACTTAATAACTTTCATCCAACCTAGTATTATCACAAGTTAAAAACTCTAAATTTACAAAGTGCACATCAAAAATAAATGAGAACCATTCAAATCTGAATTGCCAACTAGACAATTGAGAGAGAATCTATGATAATAATTTACACAAGCAAATGTGGACAAACTTTGTAAAACTCCTCACTTATATTAATTTCTTAAAGTTTTACAAATGGTTTTTGGTTCCAAAAAAAACTCTCTCCTTTTAACAATGGGAAATACCTCCTTATATATATAATTCATGAGGTATGCCAATCAGTTATGTTAAGTACTAAGGATAGCTATCCTTTTACAATGTTCTAGACACTTCCTAATGGACTAACCTATAAGCAATGTACTTTACAAGCTATACATCCTTTAACAAAAGAATATTCCTTTTCAAAATAGTACACAAGATTAACTACAAAAGGAATATTCCTCATCCAACTAACTTTAAGACCCTATGGCTGATGAAATCCCCTATGTCTATTGTAAGATCTTTATTGCTCTTTGATGTTATTTATCAATTAGCTTCAAATTGACCACAAGCTTTGTGAAGATTCATCTTCTTGGCCTGTCAAGCCTCTAAAATCCTTGTCATCTCTTCCTAAACCCTCTTTGTTTCTCTTGGATTCACTAATCTTTTCCTCTGCTATTAGAATCATGTCCATGATACTACTATTATCCAATCCAGTCCTTCATTGGCTCTTACTTCTCACTTCTTGTGTGACCAGGGTAGCTATGAGTTTAAACTCCTCATCAATGATGAGATATATGGAACTAAGTGTGGATGGTTCGATGATCATGGTCCTAAGTATATGTTATATCCTATCTTCTACCTAATTTTCATCTTTATAAAGGCTTTCTAGGTCCTTAGACCACTTGCTCAAACCTTTGATTTTATCTATCAACAACCCAATGACTATGTTCAGGTGAGCCAAGTTGATTGTCTTGAAGTCAAGAATTTGATCCTTAGTCAAGATATTGATCAAATCCTTTATTTTGCCTCTAGATTTCTTCCATTGATGAATTAAGCTCTTGCCTACTACATCCTACATTATCAATGCACTTTTTGTGGACTTTATTTACTTTAAATAATTGAACATGTCAAATAAAGTTTCTTCAAATATTTTGACCATAACATTTGGGACTGAAAATATAGTTTGTTTCTCCAAATTCTCCTTTTGTTGTTGCATGCCTTTAAGCGTAACTTGTAATTGTTCTATTTGTGTTTAGGATAATTCAAGCACATTCTCCTCAAATATTTGGATTTTTCCATGCCTTTGTCCTCCCACTAGAGTCAAATTGGTAAATGGTTCTAATTTTTGAAAATTGATCTCTTCCCTACCAACCATGACCTTTTTCTCTATTACTCTTTGTAATCTAGTTGTCTTGGGATCAAACTTGACTACCATTAATGATTGTGTCATTTTAGGAGATAGGATCTCCATTTTTACTTTACTTGGTACTCTTGGAGTAGCCATCCTTTCCTCCTATTTTTACAAGGAAACTATTGTAACCAAATATTGTACCCTAGAAGAGGGTGTTCAATCCTCTACCATATTTGGGCAACATGGAAACACTTCTAGGTATGTGGGTGTACCTATAGTGGAAGTGAGCCTCTATATTTTAAGGACTAGTTCCCTGAATGTATCTTGAAGTGCTTTCATTTATGCTAATACTTTCTTATTAGAAAAGAGTTAGAAGTTGCATGAAATAAATATAATTTAATGGGGTGATACACCAAAATGTATTCCATATGACCATCATACTTTCCTTCACTAATAAAAAAGATGCACAAATTGATTTCCAAGACCTATGGATTGTAGCAAGAGTATTTCAATATGAAGGCAAGATGTATGAGATTTATCCAAGGAAAGTGAACCATAGGCTAGTTTCAAATAGTAAGTCTTATTTTATATTTGAAAGATAGGACCATACACTTGACAACACTTCATATGACATGTTAGAATAGAACTCTCACATAAACATGAAAGGATAAGGTGAGAAAAGGATATAGAGTAATCACTTTACACCACCATACATCACTTGAACACTTAGAAAATTATTCAAGAACTAAAAAATTAGAAATAATTAATGTTCAAAGGCATAATATGATGTCATTATAGTAGGGATTCACCATACCTATAGAGGAACCTATTTACAATAGCTCAAGAGATATACTTATAAAAGAAAGGCCATAAGAGAAAGGGGGCCTTGACACTCAAAAAGGGAATTAATCAGTTCAAAAATCTCAACCATAATTTCAAATACCTCTAAAAATATGTTCATTCATACCTTAAGTGGTTTCACAGTTACATCATTCTCCCCTTGACGCTCCCTAATGGTTGAAACAGTAAGATAAAGTGGTTAGAGATTTGTCCTGATGCTAAAATACCCATGAATAGTTTTTTGATGCCTACCAAAGTAGAGATAAGGGTCCTTTTCATGTATTTTATCTTAGAGATGAGACCATTGGGGCTTATGTGTATGCCTTCTTAGCACCCATCAGAATGCCAGCTCTCACTTCACCCAGATCATGTTTGAACTATTTCTTATGATCATGGGTCTAATATAAATGGAAAACCAATCTCACACTATTGATTTTCCTATATTAATAATATTAAAATAGACCCATATACTATATATCATCTTTTGGAATCCAACTAGGTCTTAAAAGACCCATTTAGTCTTTGCAAGAACCAAAAGTTTATTGTGTATGGATCCTTCTCTAGAAATGGTGAACCAATCATGAGAAAGAACCCTACATGACACAACTTGTCAAAATAGAGATAAAAAAATATCTAATGGTCATCCCTTCATATTATCCATGCTTGAATGCATTAACTTGATAGCTTCATGTCATTTGAATGAGATTCAATGGTGTTGGGAAGGCCCTACAAAGTCTTGTTTTCCATGGTTGAAAATAGATTCTCAACCTCCATTAAAAACCTTGGGCTCACCTTCACTTTAATTGGATATCAAAATATTATTTGGCTCATTAACACATTAACTCTCATTTTCCCTATCAAATCTTCTAGATACGAACAAGAAAAAGCCCTCAGATCCACCTTTGAATTGTCAACCTTGTCCTGACTTATGCCATGTGTTGAACATACATTAATCCTCAACATCTTGCTATCAATCTATAGTTAACATGCTTATGCCATGTGTTAAAACCTTGATCTCTCTAAATATTTGACTCATCTTGCTGCATTAGACTAATATTTATGATTGAGTGATGATTGTTGATCTTGTTGGGACCCATTATTTGAAAGCCAATGGCTAGTCCATGGTCTTAAAATTGACAGTCTACAAGACATCATTTGAAATTCATGTGACCATTAAATTTAATCTCAAAATGACTTAGTTTTTTCAATCTTAAAATTGATGTTCATGTGAATGTCTTACTACACAGGTCCATCTTTGAATATTTATATCTTGAGCTAGAAAGCTCATGTGGGTCTAAAATTTTTTGAGGATGATCCTGGCATGTAAATTTATAATTACACTTGATCTACTAGTCATTTGAGGATACCTAAGCAAGATAATAAATTCACAAAAAAAAAAAATCCACATTCTCTTACATGACATCCTAGTGATGGTTGAGCTCAAACAACTAAGTATGGGAAAACTAGCAGAAATGCCTGGGAGCCCACCTTTGCACATGTATAACTCCATTTTTGTTTCAATGGAGGACCTCAAAATTGGTTCATAACAACATGGGACCAAGGTTAAAAAAATCATGTGGTCACCACCCTCTATAACTACTGCACGTGTGAGATATAGCCTTAACAAACTAGCCACTTGCATTTTTTACCACTAGACCCAAAATGCCTAGGTGAACATAATGAAGAACCAAATGAATACTAGGAGCTTCTTAAGTCATTAAAATCACTCTTAACATCCCATATGGTCTCTATAAAATTCTCCATGACATTATAAAATCCCCACATACAAGATTTTGGTTATAGGGGGTTCACCTATTTTGGCTTGTGGGGAAAAATGGTCAACATTCTTGGTGATTTCCTAGGGGTTGCATGCCTACCTATGCAAAAGTATCCCAAACTAGTTGCCTAATCCTATCCATTGGTCTATATATTCACATATACAATAGGTTTGACATACAAAAATCCTTGAATAAAACACAAAATGTAAGGGAAAATAAAAAGGAATCAACACACAGGATGAGAAACAACATGTGCTTCAAGGGCACTTATTGAATAGAACACAACAAGAAATGAAACACACACCTAAACACTAAATAATCTTAGATTAACACTTCCTCTAAGATCAAAGGGGAAGTTTAATAATTGTATTGCATCATGAGATGAGGGATTGAATGAGGTAGGTAGCTCTTTGACTCTTGGTCTTGATGTCTACTTATTTATTACAACTATCAACCTCTTTAGTATGATGCTTAATGAGAACCAAGCAACTCCAACTAGGTCAACTATGTGCACCCAAATAGCCTCAACCTTTTCATATGGTTCCTTAGTTATGACTTCCAATGGTGGTTGAATGAGGCTTACCTTCTTGATCTCTATGGTGCTCTCAATAAGATTGGGTTTCTCTTCAAATGAAAGTTCTTCAAGATCATCAAGGAGATCTGAATAGTCCACCCAATCTTGTTCATTATCCTTCATAGAAAACTTTTCCTCCATCGTCTTATGTACTTGACCCTCAACTTGGCAAAGATCTTAAATCTCTTGAAAGAGATTCATTTTTAGTTACCAATCATCATTGATAGAATGTGTTTTATATTTGAAAGCATCAAGCTTCTCTTCTTCATATCCTTATATCTCTAAATATGGCTCAATACCAGGGGGGTCTCAACTATTCTTGATGAAATTCAACCTCCATATTTCCCTCACTTTCCATGTCTACAACATCTTGGACACTAGCATCACTAGATTTCTCTATGATAGAAGATTATTGATCAATAGAATGACCTTCATCTTTATGCTTGAGATGGTCATATACAACTTCATTATTGGATAAGGAGTCTTCCTCAAGTGCCTCTCCCTTCGGTTCTTGGCCACATTTCTCATGGATAGCTATAAAAGAGTCTTCAAAAATTTGTTCCATATTAAACTCTACACTAATAGTTATGATAGGATCTTCAATGTGATTTTCTTCATCCAAGAAGGTAGAGTTGTAGTTTTTGTCACTAAGGGGGGTCCCTATGGTGATTTCATCCTCATAGTCACTCATGACATCTTCTTGGTTAGTTTTGTCTTTGATTTTCTCCCCTCCACTTCCCTCAAGTTGGGCTCATGTGAAGGAGATGGGATATAAAGTGTAGTGAAGGATAATGAGTTGGAGATGGAGTATGGGATGGAGGAGAAGGATTATCAGTAGATTTAGGAAAGATAAAATCACCAATAATTTTATAGGGAAGTGACATCTTGGGCTAGTTAGAAAAAAAAGCATATACATAAGTAGGAATTACATCTTACCAGTAGCTTTCTTGAAATTATTTGACAACAACATGTTAATTTTTTATCTCTTTATCCTCCCACATACTTAGCCTCTCTATTAATAATTTAAGTCACTTGTTCACCAAGTCCATTTGTTTAATGATCTCCCACTGAGTTCCTTCTATTTATTCAAATATATTCAAAGTTTTCATATGATGTTGGATAACATTTCTCAACCATTCCATGAGATGATTAGGGAAAATATCATACTCATCATCCCATGTTATCATTTAATCTTCAAGAACTAGTAAATGTGATATTGATTCTAAAAAATAATTTATATAAGATGGAAAAAATAGAGGAGGAGCGTAATGATGGGGATCAAGAATAGCTTCCACTTGTTGCATTCTAGCCTGAAGGACTCTATATCTTGCCTTGTAATACCTTGATATAGATTCCATAGAAACATCTTTTTCCTCATGACAAGACATATAGGAGTACTCTTGAGGTTCACAGGTATCATGGTATGGTTGGTAGGACTCATATTAGGATTGGTAGGTAGGAATTTCTTGATGGATATCTTGGTAGCCTTCCTCATAGGGTTATTTAACAACATGGTGTCTATCTAGTGGGGAATATAAAGGGTTATAGGGCTATCATGGCTCATAGGACTGATAGCCATTTTGATAGAATTGTTGGGGAGTATACTTTGGTTTAGATCAAGATTGGTAAGGAGGTCCATGGTGGGGATATTTACCATGGTTTTTAATGTCAACCTCATATAACAAAAGGAAATATAAAAAATAATCAAGACTTCAATGAGATATACCTAGGTTGCTTATAACTAAAATATATCATTCAGAGTCACCATTACTGCTAGATTGATTGCTTCCAAAAGATGATAGAGGAAAGACACACTAATAATCTTTCCATTCTCTTGGACCTTGGTCCCACCAAGCATGCTGTAACTATTGTCACCAAATCTTTCACCTTATAAGAGGGTGTTCAATTCTATTCTAGATTTATGAAACATGGGAACACTTCTAGGTATGTGACCATACCTATAGTGGAAGTGAGCCTCTAGATTTTAAGAACTAGTTCCCTGAATGTATCTTGAAGTAATTTCACCTATGCTAATGCTTACTTATGTAAAAAGAGTTATAAGTTTCATGAAATAAATATAATTGAAGGGGGTGATACACCAATATGTATTCCATATGACCATCATACTTTCCTGCACTAAGAAATAAGATGTACAAACTAATTTTCAACACCTATGGATTCTAACATGAGTATTTCAATATGAAGGTGATATGTATGAGAGTTATACAAGGAAAGTGAAACATAGGCTATTTGAAAACACTAAGGCTTATTTTACACTTGAAACATATGACCATGCACTTGAAAACACTTCATATGACCTATTAGAATAGAACTCTCGCACAAACATGAAAGGATAAGGGGAGAAAAGGATAGAGAGTAATCACTTTGCACCACCATACATCACTTGCACACTCAAAAAATTATCTAAGAACTAAAAAATTATTAATTAATTAATGTTCAAAGGTAAAATATGATGTCACTCTAGCATGGCTTCACCATACCTAGAGTGGAACCTCTTTATAATAGCTCAAGAGCTATACTTGTAGAAAAAAGGATACAAAAGAAAGGGGACCTTGGTGCTCAAAAGGGGAATCAATCAGTTCAAAAATTTGAACTGCAATTGCAATTACATCTACAAATATGCTCATTTAGACCATTTTATTGATCTAGGTCACCTTAAGTGGTTGCATAATTACATCATTCTCTCCTTGATGTTCTTTGATGGTTACAATGATAGGATCAAGTGGTTAGATATTTATCCTGATGATAAACCATCCATGACTAGTTTGTTGATACATACCATAATGTAAATAAGGGTCATTTTCATTTAGTTTTTCTTAGAGATGAGGCCATTGGGGCCTACATGTATACCTTCCTAGCACCCATCAGAATGCTAACTCTCGCTTCACCTAGATCATGCTTGAACTGGTTCTTCTACTCATGTGTCCACTATAAATGTAAAACCAATATCATATTATTGGTTATCCTATATTAATTATATTAAAATAGACCCATATACCATATAGCATCTTTTGGACTCCAATTAGGTCTTAAAAGACCCATTTAGTCTTTGCAGGATTCAAGAGTTCACTATATATGGATCTTTCACTCAAAATGGTGAACTAGTCATGAGAAAGAACCCTACACGGTATAACTTGTCAAAATAGAGATCAAAAAATATCTAATGGTGGTCCCTTCATATTATCCATGCTTGAATACATTAACTAGACCACTCCATGGAATTTGAATGAGCTTTAATAGCATCAGAAAGACCCTACAAAGTTTTGCTTTCCATGGTTAAAAATGGATTCTCGACCTCCATCAACAACCTCAGGATCAACTTCACTTTAATTGGCTATCAAAATATGATTTGGCTCATTAACACATTTACTCTCATTTTATCCATTGGATCTTCCATTTATGAACAAGTGCAAGCCCTCAAATCTACCTTTGAATTGTCAACATTGTCTCCACTTATGCCATGTGTTGAATGTGTTTTAATCCTCATGATATTTTTTTTAATATATAGCTTCATGTGTTTGTGCCATGTTTCAACACTCTAAATTTCTATAATCATCTCACACCATTGGATTGAGATGTATGATCAAGCGAAGACCATTGATCTTGTTGGGACCCATTGTTTGAAAGCCAAGGGCTATTCCATCATCTTAAAATTGATAGTTTATAAGAAATCATTTGATATTTACATGACCATAAAATTTAATCTCAAAATTACTTATTTTGTTTAATCTTAAACTTGATGTTCATGTGAACATCTTACTACATAGGTCCATCTTTGAAGATTTATATCTTGAGCCAGAAAGCTCACATGAGTCTAGAAATTTTTGAGGATGATCTTGGAATGTAAATCTAAAATTACACTTGATCCATTGGTCACATGAATATCCATGAGTGAGATAATAATTTCACAATTTGGATGTTCCACTTACTCTTACATGATGTCTTGGTGACGGTTGAGCTCAAATGACGATGGGAAAACTAGAAAAAATGCCTAGGAGCTTAACTTTGCACATGTATAACTCCATTTACATTTTAATGGAGGACCTCAAACTTGGTTCATATCAACTTGGGACTAAGTTTAACAAACCCATATGGTCACCTTCCTCTGTAACTACTACATGTGCAAGATCTAGCCTCAGCAAACTACCTACTTCTTTTTACCATAGGACCCAAAATGCCTAGGTGAACACAATGAAGAACCAAATAAATCAAAAATCTTCCTAAGTCATTCCAATCACTCTTAACATCCCATAGGGTCTCTACAGCATTCTTCGTGACATTATAAAATCCCCCCATACAATATTTTGGCTATAAGGGGTTGACCCATATTAGCCTGTGGGGAAAATGGTCAATAATAACTATTTGTGACTTTAGCTCTTCATGAATAGGGATATTTATTGCTTGCATCATAGCCCAATTATGGTTCCTTATGGGAAATTTATAAAACTTGCCATATATTAACCATTCTAGAATGGTTGGACCATGAATCAAGTTTTCTTCACTAAAGATATTGACTTCACTCAAAGGATGAGTGAAATTCACCTTAGGCTTCTTAGTCCTTACTGAAACCATGGCCATCTTAGCTTTTCTTTTAGTGATATCCACAAGAACTAGATATAATATTTATTTCACCTTTTCCTCTTTTTTTTCCTCCATCTATGCCTCTTCCTCATTAGACTCATACGCATTGGATAATATTTTCAAAAAATCTTCAACTATCTCCCCAGGGTCTAATGCTACCACGTCAATTTCCTCAATGGGTGATCCTTATTATTTTTCCAGGGATAAATAAGATACAATTTCATTAGACATTTTTTACTTTGCCCTTTGATTAATCTATGTTATAGGTTTAGGTTCTGTTGATGGAGGTCTAATAGGTACATTGCTTAGTAAATGATATTATCTTGGCCCTAACTGCCATTTATCATCTCTTCCATTTTTCTCCCTCAACATCCTAGATTTTGGATTGATGTTATGTTTTTTCAATCTCCCTGTCACCTTATATAATGAATATACTTTTGTGTACATGGGGTCAAAAGGACCAATTTGGTGCCCATAAGGCACATTCAACATCCCTTTTGCTTTCAAGTGCTCCTCAACTCTCCCATAGGGGTCCAACTTCCTTGGCTCATCAATTTGTAAATTGAAATATGTCCTCTATTTAGAAGTAGCCTCAATATTGTCCCATTATGAAAATATAGTCTTGTAATTGGTTATGAGGAGGGTGTGAAATAGTCCCTTCTTTTTGGTCTTGTAAAGCCCATCTATTCCATTACATATTTGATAAGCTACTTCTTGCTCTACTAGTTTAATTGGTACATGGATGGGTAGCATAAGTGATCTATATTGTGTCCCTAAAAATTATCCCTTCTATGTCTATGGTAAAATAGAGTTATACATCCTCCCTAAAAATACCTTTTCAAGATGCCATGGCTGTGAATTTTGTTAATTTGATCATTAGTGAACCATACTTTGGCACTAGATTGAATTATTCTTGCACATATGGTAATTCACCTCTCCTTGGCTCATTTTCAATCATCACGGGGTCAAATTAGGGATTTATTTTATGTTAGGGATTTTCTAAAGTTTTTTTACAAAGCTTTAATGGTAGGATCTATTCAAATTATGTGAGCTTTGTGACTTAGATTTTGCTCAGATTTACACATTTATACCTTTGCCTTTCTAGGTCTATAAAATATTTTGAATTGACATGTATGCCAATGTGGAATTTCCATGTCATTTTGTTTATTAATTTTTTAAATGTGACTATTGCCTTTAGGACATGTGTTAGCATCTCATTGGACCTGAACCCTTTGAAAGGTCCACCTTGGATTGCACCATTGGATCTATTTACACAGACCACCATGATCCATTGATCTAAATACAAGAAGTTTAATGCCATTGGATAATTTTGATATGTTTCTCATGGTTATGACACTTGTCACTACCATATTTACTCTATATTTATTTAAAATTCCACCTTCATCTCATACCAATTGATCATCTCTGCCTGGATGACTTTGCTCAATTGATCTTGATCCATTAGATTTTATCCTTTGCTCTATGTTGTTGATCAAAAGGTGTACACTTAAACCACATATCATTGGTCTTTAGGAAGATGCTCTAGCTTTAATTTATGGCATATGGTTGTGCCACTTATCATCTCCATGTTTGCTCATAGGGTATTTGAATTTTCAACATTTGTTATGCACTATTGGATCACCTTCAGTTGATTGAATTTACTCCATCAGATCTCAATCTGAGGGGTTGATATGCACCATTAGATCCTTTTTCCTGAGTGAACATGTATCATTAATCAAGGTGCTTAAATTATTGACTTCATCTCACGTCATTAGATCAACTTTGCCTAGGTAAATGTGCACCATTGATCTTGTGGACAATAAAATGAAGCAAGTAAGGTTCAGTAAATATAGACAACTTAGGCTAAATTTTTAGACTAAGGTTTTATTCATGTTGATAAACATGATAAAATCTTAGGCTAAGTTTTATAGCATGATAAAGTGTCCCCATGGATAGTAAAATACATGGCATAAAGTTTTAGCCTAAGGTTTTTATTGTATTATAAATGCAATTAAAACTTTTGGATAAGGCTTTTAGGCTAAGTTAGAACATAATGAAAGGGACCATGTGAATAGCTAACCCATGGGATTAAAGGGGGTTTGGTACATAAAAGGACCAAGCATATTATTTTTAGACTAAGTTTTGGTCATGTTGATAAACAGGTTAAGCCTTAGGATAAGAATTAAACTAAGTCCATAGCACAAATAGTTGTTCCCTCACAAATTATTCCTATAAAAATTTTCAAATAAAAATACTCATGTAAATTTGAATTCAAATTTAAAAGGCATAGGTTAAAAAAAAAGATTAAGTGTTTCTATATCATCAAAAATGAATTAAATTAGATACTTAAGAACAAATAACTTAATCAAAGGGCCAATTTATCATTTGAAGCTCAAAACACTAGACATTATCTAGAATGTTGAAACTCCATTTGGACTGTAATTTAGAAACATGAAAGGTGACCATTAGAAACCTTGGGAAAAATAAGATAAAGATAAAATAGAGATATGTCTATTAAGATAAATGAGAACCATGTGTGGATGATTTTTAAATAAATCATTCTAATCAAGTGACATTTTCAATTGAAAGCACAAATTTGAAAGATTTTGAAATAAGGGTCCCCATTTTAAGAAATGGGGGTAAGTTAACCTCAACAAATGGAAACTTCTAGGGGAAACATACTAATATGTTAGAATCCAAAGACTCTAGTTTAGATTAATAACTAGGCTACTTATTCCACATGATCAAGTACTATAGTTAAGATCAAGCCATAATTAAGACAAGTTTCACACATGCAGAATTAGGATCAAACATCAAAACATAGTCATGTTATGTGTGTGATTTGACTCCACTTAATAATTACCATGGGGTTTAGAGAATAACTTACAGATTCATGACTTTAACCATTAACATTGACTTATAGCATATTTATATGTTCATTAAAAATCACGCTTTAATTTAGGGAAAGCTTGGGCATTGATCTCCTACTAGCCAAGCATATATAACCCTGATAGAGATACTTTTGGCTCCACTCAGGACCTTATTCCACTACTAGTCAGGCATCCATAGCCCTGATGGAGATTACCTAAATCACCTTTGCTTAGAAATCTTTTAAATTTACAATAGAGCTCTTATCTTAGTATTTTTTAGATATATTTTTAATTTATAATAAAGATTGGGAACTAGATTAGCCATGTTTTGGGATTTGGTCAAATGTTTTATCTTTAGACACTCATCCTTGGTTGTAAACTTTATCCTAGGAAATTAATGTTTTTCAAGTGCAAACATGACTTTGTCTTAATAATTCAAAATTTCATCCTACATAAGCAGTCTTTATCATAATCAAACTTGGATCAAGTAAAAGTATTAAGATTTTAGGAACAACTAATCTAGATACTAGTCCTTACCAAGTTCTCAAAACTATAAGATCAAGCTCACATTTTAAGACCCATGATCAAACATTGGTTAAGGTTCATACCTACATTCCTAATTTTTGGAGTTCCTTTTGAGCAATTACATGCATTGGATCTTGATGATTATCTTGAAAAGACTTATTCAAAGCAAGGAATAGAAACAAAGGAAATGAAACACATAACAAGCAAACAAAGAACAAGAAGCAAACAAATGTTTACATGCACTATGTACAAACAAGGAATAGGAAAGAAATAAATAGGAAAGAAACTAATATAATCCTACCTACACTAATCCTAACTAGTCTTATATATTACTTAATGTAGACTTGTGGTAGAGCAGCAAAGAAGTAGTGCTTGAGATATTTCCCATTAATTGGCAATGTGAACTCTACTCCTTACAAGTCCTTGATCTTTAAGGTGTTGTCTCCTAGTATTTCATCAATATGATAGGGACCAATCCACAAAGGTGTGAACTTTCCATGCTTTCCTTTAGGTTTAGATGTTTTGTCCCAAAGAATAACCAATTCTCCTTATTTGAACACCTTAATTTTGGAATGTTTATCAAATCATCTCTTCACAATGGTTTGATTATTGTTGAAATTGGCAAAAACTTCCTCCATTGCATCTTCCATTTAATTAATGTTAAATAACCTTGAACTTATAAACTATTGATCTTCTCTTTCCATGTACTCTTGCATAAAATTGTAGGTTAAAATCTTGAGTGTGATGGGTAATACAAGTTCTTGACCATATACTATCAAAAATGGTGATGCCTTTAAAACTTGACTCTTATTCTATCGATCTAAAGGGCATACTTGAGTAACTTGTGCCAAGTTCTTGGTTTGTCAGTAGTAGACTTTATGATAGCCTTCATCAAATTTTTTTTAGTATATTATGACACTCCATTGACTTGAAGGTAAAGGTTTTATGAAAAATTCAGAACAATTTTGTTATCATATGCCCATTCAATCATATCAATGGATATAAAATCATAACCATTGTCATAAACTAGAGATACTATTGTTCCAAATCTTGTACATATGTTCTCTTCCAAGAAATTTATCACATCTTTAGTCCTGCAATGTTTGGTTGCTATGGCTTTTGTGCATCTAGTGAAATAGTTAGTAGCAGTGAGCACATACTTATGACCCTCTAAAGAATTGGGATTGATGAACCCCAAAAAATTTAATCCCCATTGATCAAAGGGTTTATCAATCATCACTTACCTCAATGGTATGGCTACCTTGGGATCTTTAGTGTTTAAAATTTGTCATTGATGACACTCTCTCGCATGCTTGTGATCATCTTTGAAGATAGTAGGCCAATAATAACTATCCCTAAGGATATTATGTGTTTTTATCCTTCCTGATGGGTTTTCACATCCTAGCTTCTCATGAAAAGTACTCAGGATCTTGTTAGCTTCCTCTTTGGAAACACATCTTAGGTATGTCTCTTCATTATTCTTTATTAAAAGTAATCCATCTTTGATCAAAAAATGAGCTTCCTTGAGCCTTAAAGCTCTCCTTTGTTCCCTTGTCAATCCTGCAAGACAAGTGTCATTACTTTGTAAATGAATAATTGAATCATACCAATAATTGGGTTGAAAACTTTGTTATTCTACCTACATAATAATTAACTTGGGATTAGTATTGGAAATTAATTGAATTATCCCTTGGTACTTTACCAATATAGCAATCTTTATATCCAGATCATATTCTTGAAGTACAAACATCCACTTACCTCTCCTTTCCCCTAATTCATAGTGGCTAAGCATGAGCTTAGTAGAAGGATCTTGTAGGATTGCATGTAACTTATTTCTAAGGATATAATGACTAAATTTATTTATTGTCTTGACTAAAGCACATGCTTTCTTGTCAATTAGAGAATAATTTTACTTAAAAATTTTAAAATTAGTACTCATGAAGCACTAGGATGATCACATCCATCTATCTTCTGAGTTAAGACATTTGTAATTGTATGGTCAAAAGCAAAAGAATAAAGATAGAATTATTTTTAAAAATTAGGAATTATTAATATGGATGCCTACATTATTATTTTTTTTATGTCTTTTAAGGCCTTTTTAGTTTATTCATTCCATGTTATCTTGGCTTCTTTCTTCAACATGTCACTCAATGGTCTTACAATATCTATAAAACTAGAAATAAACTTCTTATAAAGTTGATTTTCCCACAAAAATATTTAATCTCTTTTTTGCTATTAGGGGGTTCTATCTTAGATATAACATCTACTTTATCAGGGTCTATAGAAATCCCCTCTTTAGTTATAACATGTCCTAAATTTTCCCTCAATGACACAAAAAATATTTTTCTTTGCGTTGAGAGAAAGTCTATACCTCCTACATATTTTGAATACTTGTTGTAGATGAATGATATGATCCTCCCTATTTTTTGAAAAGATAGTCAAGTCATCCATGTAAATGATAATGCACTTACCTATCACCATGGAAAGCATGGTCCATTAATCTTTGAAAGGTTTCACCTACATTTATCAGTCTAAAGGTTATCCTTTTATAGGTAAAAGTGACCCACTTAATATTGAATGAAATCTTTAATCTATCTTCCTTATTCACAAGCACTTAATTATAACCTAAAAATCCATTAAGAAAAGACATCATTACTGAACCATTAACAATTTGAATAACTTGATCAAGAGAAGGAAAATGATAGTTATCCTTTTTAGATGCTCTATTTAGATTTTTAAAGTCTACACACAATGTAATTTCCCTATTCTTCTTCCTGACTAGCACTAAGTTAGCTACCTAAGTGGAGTGTCTAATGGGAAACACTATCTTTACATCTAGCAATTCTTGACTTCCTTGTATATCAAGGGTTCTAGGATAGGGTTAACTGGTCTTTAGTTTGGCCTAAAAGACTTGTAGGATTCCTTAGTGGTATAGTATGAGTTATGAATCTAGTATCAAAGATCTTTAAGTCCTCATATAACCATGCTACAACATCCTTATACTTGGTCAATATCTCTTTAGATTTTCTTAAGTCTTCATTAGTGGTGGTTATACCAATATTCACTAGGTGGGGTTGGCCTTGTGTTCCTAGGTCAACTGCTTTGTAATCTTTCTCATTCATTTTAGGAATATTGAAATTTTTAGCTAATTTATCTTTGTCAAATAATATTTCTATGGAAATCATTCCCTTGGGAATTTTATTGTCACTTAATTACACAATTGTATCATCAATGTTACCTTTATCAATAGTATTTTAACTAGCTTCATCAATGATGTCAGCCTTAAATAACCTTGAATTGTTCATAAAGTTTAAAATCTATTGGTCATCACCAAATACATACAAATGGTTGATGTTATCAAGGATTGAGGGACATGAGTCTAACTCAACATTAATGTTGCCTAGTTTAGAGTCTTAGTTGGGCATAAAATTAGCTATAGCTGAGGCTAGAACATCAACAATCTTGTTTTATTCCCTAAGATTTGAGACAATGTTAAAAGCATCAAAATACTCTATCAAGTCACAAACTCTAAACTTATATTTCTTAAGGTAAGACAATTTGCATTGATACTTACTTCTCACTCGATTAACTACTAGTTTTGAGTCACCATAAACCAGTAGTTCTTTGACTTTGTGTTTGATGGATAATTACAGACCTAAGATTAGAACCTCATACTCTACCAAGTTTTTAGTTCATGAGAATTAAAGTCTGTAAGAAGTAATAAATTATTTTTCAACAAGATTAATCAAGACAATTCTTACACTAGATCCAGATTTACACCTTGTACCATCAAAAAATAACTTCTATATCTTAGGCATAGCGTGAGTATCTTTAGAGTCACATACCTTAGAGGTGTCAAGAGTGTAAAATCCTAACTTAAAATTGGCTATGTTGACCCTACCATTTATAGCATTTTACTCAATAATCATATGTTTCATCTTAGGCTCTCTTTCAATTATGATCTAATTTGGTACTCCCTTCCATAAAAGCCACATATGGGAACAATCAGTAGACATGTAACCATTCAATGATCTGGTACAGTCTCTACTCAATAAAATTTCATAAGCATCAAGAATATCTACCACTTAGATGTCTATAAACTTTTATATCCTTGGCTCAGCTATAAGCTACATGTGGACATTCAATAATTCTTCAATTACTTTCACCTTCAATGTATCTAATTAAGTAACAACCTTATCAGATTTAATTGGAATCAAACCTAGTTACTCATAAATACCTTTAGGCATGATATTAGTAGATGCAGAATCTAATAAACAATTATGTAAATTCTTACAAAATATTTTGACTATAAGAAAGAAATGTGGGGCATCTAATTTATTCTTATACATATCAACATCAGTGTTTGCAGTTTTGGGTGACTTACTAGGTTTCTTAGATAGAGATTCCAACAACAAATCTCTCTGCTCAATGATTTGAGTCAGTTCATGCAAGGTGATGTTAGCCTTAATTTTCTTCATATCCTCAACTATATTATACCCAAATCTTGTATAAGTATTAAAAGAATCAACATTAGACTTAAAAGAACTTCCCTTTAGAGGCTCAATATTATTGTCAGCTATAGGATCAGGAGGAGTGTCAAAATTATTTGGTAGAGTGGATGTATTCAAGGGCTACTCTTGCTCCCTATTCCTTAAAGGATAGGTCTTCTTCAAATAATTTTGAAATGCATGTACCTCTTCAAGAGTATCCTTAGCCTCATTCTCTTTTTGGAATGGGAAGTCAAATGTCTCTACCATTAGGGTTGTATCTACATATTTGGATGACTTGGAATATTTAGATGTACCTATAGAATTATCTCTATTAGATCCACTTTTAGGTATATTTAACTCATCTTGAAACAAATCAAAAGCATTATAGAATTCAATGCATTCCAACTCACTATGATTTGAAGCTTTGTGAACCCTATAATATTTAGTCAGAGCAACATCACAAATACTAATCTCAAGATTATTCTTACCTGATGATGACTCATTATTGTTATTATTACCATTATTACCATTTTAAAACTAGTTATTAGGCTTATTGAACCTTTGATATTAGTAATTCTTATTGGAGTTCTCCCCAATATTGCCTACTTGTTTTTATAATTGAAGGAAGTTAGTACTAATCTTTTGAACCATCTTAAGTATGGATTCATTCTCATTATTTGGTGCCTCATAGTTATGAACTTGATTGTTATTACTTGTTGTTGGCATCAAAGCTCTATGGTCCTATGGATGAAATCCATTTGTATAATTATTATTCAAGTATCCCAAATTTTAGCCAGGATGAGTATGGCTTAAGGGTAATTGGTTCAAGATCAATGTCTGATTTAAGGTAGGAACATTTTTATTGACATTAAGAATGACATTTAGTGCTATGAAAATGGGGTTAACATTTGGAATGGCATATACAAGTTGACCTTGAGGTTGCATTTGATCATTGATTATTATATCTTTAGCATAATCCAATGATAAGGTGTTTAGGACTCCAATATACCTTTTAAGAAACATAGAAGGCATGGGGTCCAAATCATCCTTGTATATTTATAAATCCAAGGCTTCATCAAGTCTTAAGGAGCTATGGTTTTATTGAACATCTTCTAAAATCTAGTATTGAAGGATCTAATGGTCTTACTAAAATATCTTTTAACAGTGGTGAATTATTGATATAAAATGCAAGGACTAGTGATTTTACCAAATTGATCAATAAAGATCCTATTAACATCATTCTAACTAGTGATATAGTTCTCTAGATGGTTAAGGAACCATTCATATGTAGCATCTTTGAAAATAAATGGAAATAATTTACATGCTACATCTTCATAAACTACATATAGTAATGTTAAAGTAGCTTTAAAAGATTTAAATTTAGGTATGATAATTCCATTAGGACTGAAAGATGGCAAATATTTATAAGGTTTTTAGGGTAGGCCATGTACCTGACTAGGCATGTTGATTGAAGATCCACCTAACCAAGCCATACCTTGATAAGATTGAACATAGGAACACTTTAAATAGGTGAAGTATTTTGAGATTTAGAAACCCTTTACTTACCTTTATCTACTCTTGTTCTTATTTTATCTTCTAATGAAGGGTGAGGCAATCCTGATTCAAACCTTGACCTAGTCCTGATCCTTGGCAATTCTAGCTTGTAAACCTTGAGTCCTATGAATGAATTTACATATTTAATATCCCTAAGTTAGGTAAGATTTACACAAATTTTTATTCAAATGGTGACTATATTTGACTAAATAATCCCAAAGATGTGTCTAAACCTGAGAATTTCAATGATCTTTACAAGTCTAAGTCCAATTAAACCTAAATTTTTAAAAAAGCAATCAATATTTGAGAAAATTTGTCATCACTAATCCCAAATGAGAAATATTCACCAAAATAAAGCTAGCTTTTCAAACAATTACCATGGATCTTCAAAGAATGACAATCTTTAGCTAAATGAGCCTAAAGATTGGTCTCATACCATGTATAGTAGTGATCTTTACACAAATATGCTATCAAAAACATAAATATGCAAAGAATTCAACCAATAATTGAAAAAATATCACCAAAATTATCAAAGATACCACAAATTTTCAAATATTTAACTAAGTGCCCTCCTTCTAGCACTAGCAGAATGTGTTCTCTTATTTATGCATGTATGTGTATCATAGGTGGTTCTGAGTGTTTAAGAAACACTACTCATTTAAAAATTTATACAATCTAATGTATGAGTTTTAGTTTATGATAATCCTATTATCTATGGTGGAATAACATCATAACAAGTGAACCATTTCATAATATTTGTAGTGTTTAGTTATAGGGAGGAACCATGGCATGTTAGTTAATCTTTATGAAAATTAAAGTAATCTTTGCTAATTAAAGTGAATTTTACTCAAAGAACTAAATCTAAGATCTAAAATAAGATTAATATTAATAATGAAGTTAATCTAAAGTGATTGGATCAAATAAAGAGCAAAAGGAAGGGTAAGGCAAAGAAGAGACATATTGATCTTACTGATCTTTAACACATATTATGACAAAGTTCAAATATCATCCAAATATACACTCAAAACCAATGTATTTCATGAAACATCATAAGCTCAAATACTAATACACATTACTTAAGCATCTAATGAAATGAAATAATGTAAATAATAACTTGGTTCACTTTAAATATTTATCCCTACAAGTAAATAGCATAAGCACATTCACATGAATAGCAAAGACAACAAAATGAACTTAAGAACTTTCAGCCAACCTAGTATTAGCACAAGTTAAAAACTTTGAATTTAAAAATTGCACATCAAGAATAAATGAGAACCATTCAAATCCAAATTTCCAACTAGAAAATTGAGAGAGAATCCATGATAATAATTTACACATGAAAATATGGACAAATTTTACAAATCTCCTTGCTTATATTAATTGCTCAAAAATTTACAAATGGTTTTTGGATCCAAAAAAACTCTCTCCTTTTACAATGGAAAACACCTCTTTATATAAACCATTCATGAGGTATGCCAATTAGTTATGTTAATTACTAAGGACAGTTGTCCTTTTACAATGTTTTAAACACTTCCTAATGGATTGACCTATAGGCAATGTACTTTACAAGCTATACATACCTTTACAAAAATAATATTCCTTTTTAAAATATTATACAAGCTTATTTATAAAAGGTAATATTCCTCATCCAACTAACTTTGAGACCCTATGGTTGATGCAATCCCATGTTGTTATTGTAATATCTTCATTTCTCTTTAATGTTGTTCATCAATTAGCTTCAAATTGACCACAAGCTCCATGAAGATTTCATATTCTTGGTTTGTCAAGCCTCTAAAATCTTTGTCATATTTTCCTAAGTCCTCATTGATACTCCTATCTTAACTAATAATTTCCTTTGCTATTAGAATCATGTCCATGATCTTATTATTTTCCAATTTAGTCTTTCCTTGGCTCTTACTTCTCACTTCTTGCATGACTAGGGTGGCTCTAATTTTAAAATCCTCATCAGTGATGAGACCTATAGAATTGAGTGTGGATGGTTTAGTGATCATGGTCCTAAGTATATGATCTATCCTATATTCTAGCTACTTATCATCTTCCTAAAGGCTTTATAGTTCCCTTGACAACTTGCTCAAACCTTTGCTTTTATCTATCAACAACCCCATGACTATGTTTAGATGAGTTAAGTTGATTGTCTTCAAGTCAGGAATTTGATCCTTAGTCAAGATATTGATCAAATCCTTTATATTGCCTTTGGAATTCTATCATTGATGAATTAGGCTCTTAGTTGATGTATCCTACTAGCTCAATACACTTTATCTAGAATTTATTGACTTTAAAGAATTGAACATGTCAAACAAAGTTTCTTCAAAAATTTTGACCATAGCATCTGGGACTGAAAATATAGCTTGTTTCTCAAAATTCTCCTTTTGTTGTTACATGCCTTTAAGGAAAGCTTGAAATTATTCTATTTGTGCTTGGGCTAATTTAAGCACGTTCTCCTCAAATATTTGGCTTTCTCTAGGCCTTTTTCATCCCATTGGAGTCAAATTGGTCAATGGTTCTACTTTTTGAAAAGTGATATCTTTTCCACCAACCATGACCTTTTTCTCTATTACTCTTTTTAATCTAGCTATCTTGGGATAAAAATTAACTCCCATTGATGATTGTTTCACTTTTGGATCTGGGATATCCATTTTTTATTCACTTGGTGCTCTTGGAGCAACCATCCTTTTCTCCTCCTCCTTTTTCAAGGCAACTATCCATGGCTTCATCTCTTCATAAACATGGATATTGATGGCTTGCATCATAGCCTAAGGATGGTACCTAGTGGGAACTTTCTGTAATTTACCATAGATGAACCATTCTAGAATGGTTGGACCATGAATCAAGTTTTTTTCACTAAAGATACTTCACTCAAAGGATGAGTAAAATTCACCTTGGGCTTCTTAGTCCTTACTGGAATCATGACCATCTCAACTTTTCTTTTGGGGGTATCCACAAGAACTAGATCTAATATTTCTTTCCCCTTTTCCTCTTTTATTTCCTTCATCTATGCCTCTTTCTCATCAGACTCATAAGAATTAGATAATATTTCCAAATCATCTTCAATTTTATCCCCAATGTCTAATGCTACCATGTGAATTTCCTCAAGGGGTGATCCTTGTTATTCTGTTAGGGTTAAAGAAGATGCAATTTCAGCAGGCCTTCTTTCCTCTGGCCTTTGCTTGATCTATGTTTCAATTTTAGGTTCTATTGATGGAGGTCTAATAGACACATTACTTTCAATCTCCCTATGATTTTAGATAATGAATATGATTTTGTGTACATGGGGTTAAAAGGACCAGGTTGGTGCCCATAAGGCACATTAAACATCCTTTTGCTTTCAAGTGCTCCTTAACTCTCCCATAGGGGTCCCATTACCTTAGATCATCAATTTGTAAATTTAAAGATGTCCTATGTTTATAAGCAACCTAAATATTGTCCCATTGTGAAAATATAGTCCTACCAATGGTTATGAGGAGGGTGTGAAGTAGTCCCTTCCTTTTTATCTTGTAAAGACCATCTATTCCACTGCATATTTGATAAGCTACTTCTTGCTCTTCTAGTTTGATTGGTACATGGATAGGTAGCCTTAGTGGGGTGCATTATGTCCCTATAAATTCTCCCTTCTATAGTTTTGGTTAAATAGATCTCTACATCCTCCCTATACATACAATTTCAAGCTACCACGGCTTTGAATATTGTTAAATTGCTCACTAGTGGACCATACTTTGGCATTGGATTGAAATATTCTTACACAAATGGAAATTCACCTCTCCTTGGCTCATTTATAATGATCAAAAAGTAAAATTAGGGCTTTGGTTTATGTTAGGGATTTTCATAAGGTTTTTTATAGATCTTTAATGGTGGTATCTATTTGAATTATGTGAGATTTGTGACCTAGATTTTGCTCAAATTTACACATTGATACCTTTGCCTTTATGGGACCACAATTTTTTTTGAATTGATGTTTATGCCAACATGTAATTTCCATGTAATTCTTTTTATAAATTTTTTAAATGTGACCATTACCTCTAGGACATGTGTTAGCATCTCATTAGACCTGAACCCTTTGAATGGTCCACCTTAGCTCACACTATTGGATCTATTTATATGGATCACTATAATCTATTAATCTAGATCTAGGAAGTTGAATGTCGTTGGCTTCTTTTTATATATTTCTCATGGTTGTGACACTTTTCACTATCACATTCACTCTAGATTTATTAAAAATTCCACCTTTATCTCACACCATTGGATCATCTCTACCTAGATGAATGCACTCTATTGATCTTGATCCATTGGATTTTATCCTTTATTCTATGCCATTGATCAAAAGGTGTACACTTAGACACATAGTATTGATCTTCAAGAATATTCTCTAGCTTTAATTTATGGCCCATAGTTGTGCAACTTATTATCTCTATGTTTTCTTACAGGGCATTTAACTTTTTAACCTTTGTTTCATGTCATCAAATCACCTTTAATTTATTAAACATGTTCTATTAGATCTAAATATAAGGGTTTGATACGCACCATTAGATCATTTTTCCTATGTGAATATGTATCATTGATCAAGGTGCTTGACATATTGACTTCATCTCATGTCATTGGATCAACTTGACCTGAGTAAATATGCATCATTGATCATGTGGATAATAAAATAAAGAAATTAAGGTTTGGTAAATATATATTAGGCTAAAGTTTTGAACTAAGGTTTTATTCGTGTTGATAAACATAATAAAATCATAGGATAAAATTTTAGGTTAAATTTTAAAGAATGATAAAGCATCCCCATGGATGGTAAAAGACATGGCATAAATTTTTAGCTTAAGGTTTTTATTGCATTAATAAATGCAATTAAAACTTTAGGATAAGGCTTTTAGGCTAAGTTAAAACATAATGAAAGGGACCCTATGATTAGCTAACCCATGGGAACAAAGGGGGTTTGGGACATAAAGGGACCAATCATAAGAATTTTAGACTAAGGTTTGGTCATGTTGATAAACATGACTAAGCCTTAGGATAAGAATTAAACTAAGTCCATGACACAAATAATTGTTCCCATGTAAATGGTTCCCACTCAAATTTTCAAATAAAAAGACCTGCATAAATTTGAATTCAAATTTAAAAGGCTTAGGCTAAAATAATTAAACCAAGAGTTTATATATTCTCAAACATAAATTCAATTGGACACTTAAGAACAAATGACTTAATAAAAGGGTTAATTTATCATTTGAAGCTCAAAATCTTAGACATTGTCTATAATTTTGAGACTCCATTTGGATTGCAACCTAGAAATATGAAAGGTGACCATTAGCAACCTTGGGAAAAAGAAGATAAAGATCAAACAAAGATATGTCAGTTAAGATATATGAGAACCATGTGTGGATGATCTTAAAATAAATCATTATGATCAAGAGTAATTTTCAATTAGAAGCATAATTTTGAAAGATTTTGAAATAAGGATCCCCATTTTCATAAATGGGGGTATGTTGACCTCAACACCTCTTAAGAAACATATACTTTATATTTTCCAAATATGTCTATATACGAGCTAGATCTATCTACGTGTATAGTTCCTTCATCATTTTTTTATGACATGTGGAACTAAGTATTTAAAATACTCAGTGGTTGGTTGGGTTCTATATGAGTAGCTATAAACTAATGATATATAATGTTAGGGTCTATCAGTATCCTAAAGTGAATAATTAACATAGTATCAAGGTTAGCCCAAGGGCTAATGGATCCATCTAGGAAACATAAATACCAACCATAAACTAACTCATCTAATGTATAAGGGAATACTCTAAAAATAACATCTTAATGTTTTAACTTGAATTCTAATCAAGGCATCCTTGAAGGTTTGGATATGTTCCATATTTGTTCTCACTCCACCATGAACATACCTTAGGCATAACTTCTCAGGTTTTTTGTAAGGTCATGTGCAACTCCTAGAATGTTTATATGAAAACTACTTCCTCCAATCTAGGTGGCATTATCCATTGTATGGTTATTAAGGTAAGCAAAAGGTGTAGTAAAATTGATTATAGGATTAGGGGAGAAACCAGGTGAAATTATTTTTCTGGTGTTGGATTTATTTTTATCATTTCCAGCTCTTTTATGATTTGTAAGTGTAATTTTTCAAAGTAACCCTCAATAAAATTTGATATCATGGTTATTCTCATATTTTCTAGTTTTAAAACCTAGAATCTCTCAGTCTAAACAAAGTTCCTAAAGTGTCAAAAGGCCCTCCTTCTAGCACTAGTTCCTATTGACATGCATTTTGGAAAACACCAACATGAAGGCTGGGTGAGGACTCACCAACATCCTAAAATCAAGTTATTAAGTAACCTATCCAAGTTAATTATTACTGGTCTCAATTTATTAATCTTAATTAGTTGTCCATTATGGTCTATTATAGGTTAAGGGGCCTTCACAAGTTAACACTTGTGAAAATGATCTTGGACTAATAATACTAATTCACTCATATTCTAAAGAAAAAACCTTAGATATTTACTAATTTACATTCTTTAATGAAATTCAAAAATTAATCAATAATAAAAAATAAATAAATATCAAGAAATTTAGATAAAACTTTAGCAATTGATTTCAAATCAAACTATTTATAAAATTAAACTAGTAATTTAAAAAATATATATCAAAAATGATAAAAGGTGGGGAGAAATGGAAAGATGAGATTACTTTGTATAAAAATATATCTTATATTAAGTGGATAAATCCTTAGATAAATTGATATTTAGTTAGTCAATAGAGCACAACCAATATGCAAATACGGTGCAAGAGTATAGGATAATGTTTGTTGATGTGGTTTTTATGCACTCTATATAAGAAAGAATGAGGTAGCCTCTAACATTTTAGGATCTATATGAAAGATAGGTTCCACTCCAAGACATGAGTTTTAGGTATGCAGTTCAAAAAAATAGGTGGTGGAATAGCAGGTTGAGCTTGCAGGTTGTTTAACCAGGTTTATGGATGGATGTGTAAAATCTAATAGAAAGTAATTACTAAATGAGTTGGATGGATGGATATTTACTCTATGTTTGGTAGATATTAAATAAAATCAAAAAAGGGGAAAGGTAAGGAAGAAAAGAAGGCTTTATGTTCCTAAAAGGTCACTTATAAGAGTATTTATTTGGTTGATAAGTATCATCAAGACCAATGTTTGCTACTTATAGCTATTGCACACTCATAAACAAACATGATTAATATTTTGGGAAAATAAGTATAGGAAGATTAATGATCTCAAATGAAGATTGATCTCTTTAGATTTATTGTTTCACACCCTTATCTGAGAGATTATAGCTTGGACCAAGAATTTATCTAGGGTAGCTAGAGCACATGCCTATACGATTATACCAAAGTAAATACTCCTACACACCTCAGATTATAAACTCAATTTATACTCATTGATTAAACTAAAAAAAATTACCAATCCTCAATAGTTTTTCACATCTAAGATAAACATTCATCAATTAAAATAATCAAATTCATATTTAGCATTAGCACACTTCAAAATTATTGAATTCATGCAAACAAAGAAGCTAGAATTTCAATAACACAAATAAGGAAGAAGAGAGAAAAAACACATTTGCATGATAATCAATGAATTGAATTCTTTCTGTATATTGATCAAAAACTCAAACCCTTTAAAAAATGGTTTTACATGTATTTAAATGACTTGAGGAAGAGGTCACCTCATCTTCCAAGTGTAACAAAACTTTAGTTTACATCAAAATAAATAGAAGCTAATTTCTAGTTTGATATAAAACCATATGTTATAACTTATAGATTACATCAGTCATGCATGTGTGCATGTTGGCCAAAATAATTCATTTAATTATAACATGGATGTAACTAGACTTAACTAGCTATGAATAATCATTACATGTAACATTATACAAAATTAGCCTTCAACTAAGGCTAACTTAAATCCCATTTAGTGTTACTTGTTGTTGTAGCTATAACTAATGTTGTAATTAGATTTGAACTATTAACTTGATTTGATGCACTTATGGATATGGTAAGTGATGTTGAAGTGGAGGTTACAATGGGAGTTAAATGAGTTGAATTGAAAGGAATAGAAGTTGTAGGTAGAACTAAAGTTGTTGTTTGAGCTAAAGTGGTGGGTGGTGTTAAGACTAGGACATTGGGTGGAGCCTAAGTTGAACTAGTAGATGGTGCAGAAGTAGATGTCTTATTAACCTAAGAACTCTTGGTAGTTATTTTATCCACTAGTATGTTGTGCATGTATTATGCTCATATCTAGGAGAGAAGGTTTGTTCACCCTATCTTCTTGTGTCATCAACCTTGTATGCTTAATTTTGGTAGCTCAAAAGCCTACCCAAAAAACTTCCACTTCAATGGCCTTCTTCCTCATTGAACTTGGCTTTGATTTAATATATTCTATAGTTAAACCTTGTAAGCTCTAGTTGAAATTATCTAAATCTTTTTGTATCATTTGGTCAAAATTAGACCTAGCCACCAACTTCCCAGTGATATCCCATACTCATGTTAATTCTAATTCATTCAAAATTTTCAATACATGTTTCTCTTGTTTTGTGATCTTAGTAACTAAAGCATCAATAATATTTACCCATTCCTAGGATTCTTAGGTCTTAATGGATACTATATTTAATGCATTTTTTGCCCTTATGGGAGTCATCAAATTCAAATGGTTGAATTCCTTATTGGTAGTATACAAAATAATAAATTCAATCTATTCTCATCTTCCTTGAGAACTATTAGATATCTAGATAGCACCTAATAGGGGTCATATTTATTCAAGACTAACCCATATGTGGACTAACATGGGAATGATCTAAGGCTATGGGTTACATGTATCTACACTAGGCCTCTAAGATTTTTTATGAGGCTAGCTCCTCAGATTTTATGGTTTCAACCTTTATTTCTAAATCTAAGACTAGTTGGGGTGAAAAGGGTCAAGAATTTTGCATAAGATAAAATCTATTATAATTTATGGTGATGCACCATGAATATTTCCATCCACTCATACTTGAGCCTCTAAAACACTAGTGAGATAGAAACAATTAACAGGATCTATGACTCCAAACTCCTACCATGCATCAACATTTCATGTAGAGGTTCATCAAGTGAGTAGAACCTAAGGGAGGTGATGGAAATTCCTAGTTCAAGGAACTAATCTAGTTAATATGTCCATTGTTTGATTTAGTTAAATGACATTGAACACTAAACATAACTTGCATAACTAGATAATCTACCAGCTAGGTGCAATCAAGACTTGGCAAGGGAGAAGGCTCACCACTTATACCAATCAAACTGACATGAACACACTAGTATAATATATGAACTCTATAAATAGTCATCTTATTTATTTTAAGAGGTTATAAGACTCAATCTTGGCAGAGTTTAGTCATGTCTGAGAGAGGGATCCAAAAAAATATCTCAAAGGCTATATTTATAGAAAAAGAGAGCAAGAGAGAGGTATTTTTGGTGTTAAAAAAGGGAATAAAATGAGCTCAAATCCCTTTGAAAAGCTATTAAAATATCCTCCATCAATAAATCTCACTTAAACCCTTCTTGATTGTTCAACTTCACTCTAGTCCATTACATTAATGAAATATCCTCTCAGTGATGTTCCATGGTGGTTACAATGGCAAGATTAAGTTACTTTCAATTGGGTCTAGGTATCAATGTAGTTACAACACTCAAATCCATCATTTAGAATCATGTCTTATTATAAAATAATTATAACTAGTTTTTAAGTATGAAGTTTGGCATGCATAGTGGAGAGAGAGGTCACTTTCTTGTAGTTGATACTGGCGATGATCTGTTAGGGTCTACTTGCTTGTCTTTGTGGCACCCTTTGAAATATTATCTCCTTCTACATATAATGGTGAACATAGTTAGATAAGGGTCCCTTTATGATGAAAACCTACAAGCCAAAGGTCCATATTTAACCACATGGGTGGTCCCTTTATGATCTCTATACTTTACTACATAGCTTATGGCTTTTTAATGGTGTTCAATCAAGCTTCCATGGTGGAAAGATGATCTTGTAAAACCCTATGTTCATGGTCAAAAATATCCTCTCAATTTCCATTGAGAAACTTAGGCTCACCTTTGTTTTTGACCTTTATTTTCATTTATTGTCGATGTTTTATCTCGATCCTTGACTCACTAACCAATGCACTCCATCGATTTCAATTGGTATGAATACTCAAGAACCATCGATCCTCTACCATTTGCATGTGTCCTTGACACTTTTCATGCACACATTTTCCCTTGAGATTCATTGACCCTTTGACCTCCACTCACCATTAGATATGAAAGTATGATTGAATGTAGACCATTAGATCAATTGGGACCTATTATTTAAAAGCCAATTGCTAGTTTATTCTCTTAAAATTGATGTCCTCACTCCCATCAAATGATGTTCATGTGACCATCATTGATGATTACATGACCATCAAATATAAGCTGAGTAGGATTTGTCTCACTCTGTCTTTAAATTTGATATCCCATAGAACATGATTGACATCATATGACCATCAAATTTAAGCATAAATATATTTTTTCTCAAGCTTTATTTTGACATTAACATGAACATATTATACTTTTGATTAGATTTGAAGTGTTTTATCTTGAATAAAAAAATCATGGAGGCACAAAAATTTTAGGAGATGTTCTTGAGGTCAAAAGGAAAAAAACCCATTTGATCTTCTAGTCCTAATAACTTCCCAAGTAAAGATATTAAATGCTCAAGTTGGCTGGTCCATTTGACCTTGCATGACATCTTGACTCAAAAATGGCTAAGAATGGAAACTTGGTGAATTTTTTTTGAGGATCCAACTTTGAACATGCATAACTCTTGCTACGCTTTGATAGATGACTAGAAACTTATCTCATAGTAACTAGGGACCAAGCTAAACAAACCCATGTGACCATTTTCCCCTATAACTTCTACATGTGTGAGATATTTCTTTGTGAATATGTTCACTCAGCTCTATTGGAACCCCTTTTAAATGTCTAAGTATGGAAAAACATGTCAAAATACCTAGGATCCCAACTTTGAAAATGCATATCTTCCCTCACTCTTTGTCATAAGACCCAAAACTTAGCATGTATTTTCTAGGATCAAAACTAAACACACCCATTTGATCAATTCCTCTAGAATATACCACATATGTGAGATGTAGCATATTAAATCTATCCACTTGGATTTATTTGAGATCCCTACAAATTGTCTAAGTATGGAAATTTAGCATAATTTGGCTGAGAGGCCAACTTTGGACCTTTATAGCTTTTTAAGTGTTTTGGTAGAGGATTTGAGACTTGGTACATATAATATTGGCATAAATTTTAACAAACCCATATGACCATTATTTCCTGACTTGTCCACATGTGGAAATTATGATGTTAGCAAAGTGCCTACTCAAAATTTCTATCACTAGGCTTAAGTGTCTCAAAGAACACAATGAAGAACCAAGTGGATCCCATGCACTTATAATTTATTTTAATCATTATTGACATCCCATGGGGGATATGAAAATATGATCGTATCCTTATCAAATGTTAATTTACACTTTAAATGAACCCAAAGTGTCTTAAAGCCTTATGAGCAAATAATGAGATCCTTGGACCACTTCCTCCATCCAAAAACTTGTTCATCTACTCATCCATTAACAACCTAGTCTATCTAGACATAAGCTTGGTATGTAGGCAAAAATGGTCAATAAAAACCTTTAAAAAGTATTATTATTATGGTTGTATGGGGAGACAATTGTGCCCTCAAAGAATGAATTGTATCTAAATTTTCATATAGCCTCAATGTTGCACTTTGAACATCTTTTTATATCCCAGAAGGAACTTGGATTACCTATTGTTATTCCCTGAGGGTATCCATCTATTATTCTAATTATTTTATTCCCTAATTTTTTTCCTCATGAATGGCTAACATTTCTCTAGTGTAGGCCACTAATCAGTTGAAATCACACTTGACTAGCATAGTTTTTTATTTGTATGTGTCATTATTTGTTCCCCTTTATGATAAACCAATTTCTAACTAGATACATCCAAACTAAATCAATTCCAAAATGAATTAAAATAACTAAAAATATATGGACTCTCCCTCACCCTTTTCATGGATCCAGTTGATTTATCAAAGAGAAAGCTCACAATGGGCAACTTGATGATCTTTAAGTTTGGCTTCTTAGAAGCTAGCACTCCTAATTTCTTGGCCCAATATGGAAGAGTCAACTTTGATGGATCTAATGGTTTTTCCTCTATTTTAGTGTCTTATGTAGGCTTAGTCTCAAAGGATAGCTTAGGCATTGAAGGCCATCTTATTTTGGACCAGTCTACATTCCCTAAATGTGTCATGGGATGAACAATGTAAATTGGTCTCTTCTTACAACCTCTTTTGGTGACCACCATTATTTTGGTAGGAACCACTCCTGATGAGGAAATTGGTGAGCTCAATTTATTGGAAGAATCTAACACTTGATTTATATGTTGACTAGTGATGGTGGAAGTAAAGGTGGAGATTAATGGAGTAGTTGTTGACATAATGAAAACAAGCCTAGAAGGGAATGATGACATAAGAGGAAAAGTATATAAAATTGGAAATGGAAAAGAAGAGATAATTGGTAATGAAATAATAGGATAATGGCCTAAGGGAGTAGTAAATAGATCACCCTTACCTAATTGGTCACCACTAAGGGGTACCTTTTCTTTCAAGCTTAGAACCTTAGCTTGTTGTATTTTCTCTTTTTCCACCTCATGGCTTGTCTTACCTTCAATTAAAGGTTGTTCCTACCCACTTGGTACCTCTATAGATATTATCTATGGTCGTTTTTCCCTAGATTTTCATTTATAACAAATTTTTTTCCTCTCAATTTGAGGATCCATCACTTGTTGGGTAGGAAAGGGAAGATTCATACTATATGTTTTGGTTGTTGAATCTATCACAATAGGTGATATATATTCCTCATCAAAGGACTTCAAAAAAATGATTTCCTCCTCTCCCCTACTAGTGTTTTATTTCACCTAAATTGATTCTTTTTCTATCTCTTCTTTCACCTTCCTCAATTTAATAGTAGACATTTGAACTTGAGGAGTATGTTCTTCCTCTTCCTCACCACCAAATGATATTCCCCTACACCTAGTTATTTCTCTTGTTCTTGATCTATCATCATAGTAGGTGGGTTTTAGGGGTCCTAGATTTTATCTTGTGGTTGTTGGAAGGGTCTGCCACTCCATAAATCTGATGAATTCCATGCCCTTAGTGGTGGGATTCTAAATTTTACTTACCCAAGTGTGAGGTAAGGATATATTTGGATTACTCTAAGAAAGACCTCACTCACTCTATTAGTCACATCCTTTTATTTTACTTTTACATCATCTTTTGCATTGAGGAAAAAAAATTCATGATCAAAAAGCTCATGTTTATAGGGGATGCCTAGATTATGAATTTTTTGTTGCACTTTCCCATGGGGGGGGCCAATCCCTATGGGGTAGAGTAGCTAAGTCATAAACCTTTATTTTACCACCATCCTCTTTGAAATTTATTTGGTTTGTGTATTACATCCTCCCAATTTTGAGATGGGAACCATGGAAGGTTATTTTTTTGCTCTTAGTTAGGTCTTCATCTATCGTATTTCATAATTGATATGCAATATCCTACTTGATAAATTTTTATTAGATGAATGTAGGGAGATGAAGAGGTTAAAAATTATGTCCAAAAACCATGATAATAGTATAGTTTGGTTACAACCAATAATCACCCAAAGTCATGAGTGTGTTGGTGATGCTTTTGGATATCCTGGCTAAAGGTTGGCCATGAATTGTCATCCAAACTTGAGGATACAAATCTTTTGAAATTTTATAAATGTTCCTCACATACACATAAATGTGGATTAATGAGTAGAAGTCATAAATTCTATTCTATATATACTCAAGGTTTGAATCCCACAGAACCCCATTATGTATAAAAATTATCCCCATGACTACATCCAAAAGATATGACATCATATAAAATTTGATACCTTGGGGCCTCCTATCTTTTTATAGTATCTATTCATGTAGGTTAATGTTTATAATTTCCCCTAATGCATAAGTGTGTTCAAAGGTGATCAGGAGGTTGAGCAGTGAAACCCACTCCAAATGTAGGAAGTGGATGCTCAGATGGCTCAATATATGGTTTTGTAGTGCCATACTAATTTATATTCCCATCCAAAATATAGTAATGGGCACAGGGTTCTTATTGGTTTATTTGAGTGTGAAGGTCTCTCTTACAAAAATCCATTTCTTTACTTCTTATTCCACATTATTATTCTTCTTCCAACCAACCAAACTATGAAATTCAAAGGTGGCATTTGGAATGGGTAAACATAAATACCTCATGAATGCATCACCTAATATGTATGTGATGATAGTGTTGTTGTTGAAATAATGGGGGAAGTAACCATCTATAATCCTCCCTTTGAATAATAGCTCTCATAATAACTCAATGTGGTATGACTTTTGACTTCGCAGATGCATAGTGGAGTTCTTGGAGTTTGAAGGGTAGTAAGTCAATTGTAACTTGTTTTTATTCTATGGAGATGTCTCTTTCACAAGTGAGTGGGTCAATTTTCTCTATGACCTCCCATATATTTTATTAACTGGCATAGAGACCCCCAAACACTATTGCATCAAAAACTATATCTAGGTATCATATTGAATCTTTGATGGAAAACTTGAATGGCACTTAGGCTCCCCTATATGCTCTAAATGAATAAATCATAATTAGTTCTAAGTGCTGGTAGGATTTAAGCTCTTGGTGATGGTGGCTTGGCACTTTATTACATAAATTATAGTTTTTTTTAATGTATTTAGGGCTTCAAAATTGTAGAAAAAAATATGCACTTGAGTTTAATGGCAATCAATGGATGTGAGCTTGTTTAGTGGCTTGATGTTATAGTTTTTTTGCATTCATGTTCAGTTCATGTGCCATTAATTACTAACATCTATGACATTTTCACTTTATTCAATTTAAAATTAACCACCTAAGCGTAGTGAGCATGCCATGTATGATGCTTACTCATTCAAGGGGTGACATGATGTTATTCTTTTTAACACTTGTCATTATGTAGTTTAGTCAGGAGTCAACATTCATATATGATTTGAATCATTTGAATTTGTGAGCCTAGAGTTTTGAAATAAAGTCTTCAAATACCTAAATGTTCTTCTAGAAGATTTATGAAACTTATATTAAAAGCCAAGATGACAAACACTTTCCATGAAGACCAAATTGTCATTCGGGAGGATTTATCAAAGAAATTTCCAAAAATTTAGATTTTTGACTGAAAATATCTTGAATTAAAGTTAAAAAAGTGAAAGTTCATAAAGACCAAAACTTTTCTATAAAAAATAAATTTTCCACATAATAAGTGTTGAACAAAATGTCTCAAAGTAAATTTCCTAACCAAAAAGTGTCGACCAAAAGTCCCTGAAGACCAAAATGTTCCCAAAGATTGAAAGTTATCAAAGATTAAAAATGTTTATAATGATGAGTAATGACAAATAAATGAATATGAATAAGTAAATATTAATAAAATAACCTAAATAAACAAATCTAAATACTTGTTATACATAGCAAACTTCCAAATTTTCCATTAATAGATTAGTTTCAATAAGTCCTTCTAATGTAAATGGGTTTTAGAAAAAAATAGGTGCACCTAATAGTAATTTAATGTTATAAGTATCCAATTTCCATAGATAATAAAACTATATAAAAACACATGCATAGCCCAAATAATAAACAAGCCTTATAAAAACAAAGGGGGTCCCCACTTTTCCATAGAAAATCCAATGTGAGTGTGTTGAATAAAACAAATGGAAAATCACAGGGGTGAATACTATTGAGTTTCAAGAACCCAAAATCCATGATTTTAAAATCCCAATATCAATCATTAACCACACTATAAAATATATGATTAGATCATAAATATGAAAGATACTCTAAATAAATTAATACAACATACTTAATTTACCCATATCTTGGACCAGTGTGTGTCTAAGTGATATCTTTTCTCCTTGTCTATGGATTTTAAAAAAGATATGGGATGAATTGTAGGTTTTATTCTAATTAGGCATTAATCTAACATAAATTTAGAGAGCTCAAGCATTTCTCTACTACTAGCTAGGCATTTATAGTTCCAATAAAGATACCTTTGATCACCTTTTCTTCCTTTCATCATATATTTCCATGATGTGTGATTCATTGATCTTATTTCAACATGTAGGCTTTTAATTCATTTTTATTTTTTTTAACTTTTAGATTATACTTAATTTTTTTTTGTCTTTGAATGGAATAAATAAGGTGACCACCTTGATTTGGTGTTGGTATAATTGGGTTCATCATAATGTCCCTGTTAACTTTAATCAAATCAATGGTTATTAACACAAACAAGTGTTAGCATTTAATTTGCATTTGATACAAGGAGATAAGAAAAACTTTATAAATTTTCATGGAGCTATGGGAGCATATTTCATATACTTGGTGAAAACATTTGTTTTATAACATCATCATGATTAACTCTCTTATTGCTTACTTGGACTAGGAATTTTGATGTACAAGGTGTAACACCCACCAATTCAAGTTGGATTCAAAATACCTAGGATTTTTCTTGATTACATCATGAGTGATCAATTAGATTTCCATGAAATCAAAAGGAAATTTATTCTAGAAAGTAGGAAACTACCTAAAATAAACCACTAGACTAGGTAAAGCAAACTCCAGAAAGGAAAAATAGTTAATCTAGAAATAAAATATAACCTACCCATACCTCTACCATAGCATCCATTATTACTCAGAGACATCTCTAGATGGATAAGCCATGAAGTAGTTCTTCAAAAACTATCCATTGACCAAATATGTTAATTCATTACCTTGAAGGTCCTTTAAATAGAAAGAACTATTACCCAAGATATCATAGATTTGATAAGATCCTATCCATAGCAAGGTGAACTTGTCATCTTATCTTTTATTTTCATGGTATTTGTCCCATAGAAGCACCAGGTTAGAAATCATGAATAGTTTAGATTTTTCTCTCTTATCGAACCATATTTTGACTATGTTTTGATGATTGATAAATTTTTATAGAGATTTAGTCCTTGAGTCTTCCATCTTTATGATATCCATTAATATGGAATCAATCCCCTCATTGGGTTCCATGTATTCCTATATGAACAAATATGTTGGCAATTTAAGCATGATTGGGAATACTGGTTGTCTCACATAGACCAACAAATATGAAAAGGTTTTAAGGGCCTACTTGTATCGATGTCAATCTACCTAGAGTGTGTATTTAATAAAGAGATGCCACTCTCTATGATTATCCATAGTAGATTTATTAATATCATCAATGAGTTTCTTTTTGGTCAATTTAGCTAGTCCATTCCCTTGTGGGTAGTGATTGGAGGATGATCTAATTATGATCTGATTATCATGGGCCCATTCTATAAACTCAATTGATTGAAATGTTAGCCTGTTATCACAAACCAAGGAAATTGGGGAACCAAAATTGGTTGTGATATGTTCTTCAAATAAATTGATCACATCTTGTGCTCTTGAATTCTCGGTGGTTGTTGCTTTAGTCTATCTGGTGTAATAATCTGTAGCACTAAGCATAAATTTGTGTCTAGCTAAAGAGTTTGGGTTGATGATACCAATGAAATCTAATCCTCATAGGTAAAATGGATTACCCTCAATCACATGTTGTAGGGGCATTATTGTGTGCACCTCTCTTTTAACCAAGACCTAGAATTCATGGCACATCCTTATGTGGAAGTGAGTGTCCTTGAAGACTATTGGCCAATAATAGCCCATTATAAGTATTTTATGCATTGTGTTATTTCTATATGGATGGCCATTGCCAATATTTTGATGAAAATTTTCTAGAATCTCCTTGGCTTGTTCACGTGACACACATATTAAATAGATGCCTTCATTGTTCTTCCTATAGATATTTCCCTTCATGATCATATAATGAGCAGCTTTAAGCCTCAAGGCTATCTTTTTCTCTCTCTTGATTTCTTGGGGACATATTCTAGTGATTAAGAACTAATAATACTTAATTACCAATCCTCTTGAGAAACTTATGTTTGACAGACTTCTTTGACAGTGATGTGTGTGTCTAATTCTATCATTAACTTAATAATACCTTATCCTTTGACAATATTAGTAGGTTTAATCTCAATATAAAACTCTTAAAATTCTCCATCCATTTACCCCTAAACTCTCCTAATTCATTCTATCCTAATGTAATCTTGACAATAGGATCTGGTATAATAACAATGGTCTTATTCCTGAGGATGTACTATCTAAAAATTTTAACTAATTTAACAAGGGAAAATATTTATTTTTCAATTAGGGAGTATTTGAGTTATGTACCTTTTAGGTTGGTTCTTATAAAAGTGATATTATGTTTATTTTAATCCTTTATTTGTATTAGTACATCAATGATGGTATGCTCTGAAGTAAACAAGTATAGGAAGAAGTCCTTAGTAAAATTTGGGCTTACCAGCATTAAGGCTTATGATATATCATTTTTAATGTCTTGGAAGGACTTATTAGCTTTAGGTGTCCATTCCACTTTGGAATCCTATTTGAGAAATGCATTTAGGGGTTTGACAATCGTTGTAAATCCTGATATGAATTTTCTCATGAAATTAATCTTCCTAAAGGACTTTAGCTCCATTTTTCCATTTGGGAACGTTATTTTGAAATTCCTTGAATTTTATCTAGGTTAATGGTGATCCCATCTTTGGTGATAATGTGTCCTAGAAAATTACCTTTAGTATTGCAAAATATGTTCTTCTTTAGGTTCAGTGAGATACCAAACTTCCTACATATTTCAAAAATGGATTTTAGATGATCAATACGATTAGTCTTGTTTTTAGAGAAAATAGTGAGGTCATCCATATATATAATTATGAAATTGCCTATCAGTCTTTAGAATGTGTGATCCATCACTCTTTAAAAATTATCTCTAGTTTTGATCATCCCAAATGGCATTCACTTATATGCATAAGTTCCCCATTTTGTAGTAAATGTAGTTTTCATCTTATCCTATGATTCCACCAATACTTGATTATATCCTAAAAATCTATTAAAAAACACATCATTATAAAACCACTCATAGTTTGTATTACCTCATCTAATGAGGGTAGAAGATAGTTATCTTTCTTAGAAGTTTTATTAAGGTTATTGAAGTTGACACATGGTCTAATTTTGTTGCTCTTTTTCCTTATCAGAATTGGATTAGACACCCAAGTGTATTACTTAACTAGGAAATACTATCTAGGCACTCAACAACTTCTCTACTTCCTTCTAAATCAATGGTTTTAGAATAAGATTAACTAGTCTTTGATTCTACCTAAATGGCTTATGATCTAGCTTAAGTGGAATTGCATGGGTGATGACTCTAGGATTGAATATCCTCAATTCATCATGAATCCATGCAATTACATATTTGTATCTGATAATCAATTCCTTGACTTTTCCTTTTGTTTGGAGTGTATCTTAATCCAATATTAACAAGGTGTGCATTCCTCTCATTACCCACATTTTTTGATCTGAACTCAAATTCATTAACCTTGAGCTATCTTTGTTACTATGCTTGAGATTCCATATTAAAGGCTCTTTCAAAGATGACCATTCCTAGTGGGAGATGATTTTCATTCAGTTGGATGACATCCTCTTCATCTAATTCTTCATGGAACCTATGGATTTTTTCCTCATCATCAATTATCTGGGACTTGAACTATCTTGAATTGGTAAGAAACTAGATGATTTATTGGTCATCATCAAACACTTGAAATTTTTTAATATTATCTATCAATAATGGAAAAGGTACTTACTCGATGGAGAATTTTTGTACTTTGACTCTTTTAGGGGTGCAAAATTTATTTTTGAAGTGGCCAATGAATCAATAGTTAGGTTTTGTTCCCTTATAATGGCTATTATATTAAAAGCCTCAAATGACTTGATTAAATCCCAAGATTTATGTTTGTACTTATTTAGATATGATAATTTACATTAATACTTATTCCTAACTTGGTAAATCATGAGTTCTAAGTCTCTATATACTAGTATTTCTTTGACACTATTTTTGAGGATAAACTACAATTCCAAAATCAAGGCCTCATACTCTGCTCTATTATTGGTGCATGGAAACTAGAACCTATACATTGATAAGTATTTATTTCATTATAAATTGACTAATTTGATACCAACACCTGATCCTTGCTTTGATCTCTCTCTATCAAAATATAGGATCCATTGGGAAGGGCACTGCACTTCTTCATACATTTCATGCTTCATATTAAATTTATAAATTCAAGATTAGGATACTTGTATCTTAATTCTTATTTAGTAGTGTGTAATATATAATATGGCGCTTCATCCTTGGATCCTAATGGATCCTAATATGGTTTTAAATACCCTTTCATGGTATCCAAATGTGAGAGAAGTCTATGGAAATATATCCATTAAGCATATTCAACCAATCTCTGCTCAATATTAGTGCATACCCCTTGGGAATATCGACTACTAATATGTCAATAGTTATTTGTACTTGAGGTTCTAATGCAACATGGATCCTTATATCATTAAGTTATCCTAAAATAGGAATTACTATTTTATTCATTTGTGAAATAGTCCTCTTGGATGGACTTGGGTTCAAACCAAGTTATAACAAATAGAAGTTGGCATCACCATTGCTAAATCTTTGGAATATACCAAATAATTGTGTATATTCTTACCAAATATCTGAATAGTTAGAAAGAAAGGGGGGACCTCAGGTTTGCTTTTGTATATAACATTTTTATTAGCTATTTTGGACTTTTCTATAATATAATTGCCTATGATAGACTTCCATAAGAGCTCCTTCTACTCTATGATTTGTGTCGGTTCATGAAGAGTGATATTGGACTTGATCTTCTTCATATCTTCAATAATGTTATATCCTCCCTTGTTCTAATTTTATCTATGTTGAGTTTGATAATTCCCTTTTGGGGGAGGAGGATTATTATTAGATTTAGTTTTCATGGAGGAGTAGAAGTGGTGAGAGGATATTTATTCTTTAGATTGTAATTTTTACTATTGAAGTTTTGAAACACTTTCACTTCATCAAAATTATCTGATGGAACATTATCGTTTTCACTAATGAATTGAAACTCGTAAGGTTCAAAGACCATAGATGAACTTGAGGGGCCATATTCATGAGGGATATCTGGAAGAATCATCATTTAATCTTGTTTGATCATTTCTCCTTGAAATATTTCAAAGGATACATAGAACTCTACATATCCCAATTCCCCAAGATATGATGTGTTATGAACTCCACCAATTAGATAAAGTTGTCTCCATGAAATTGATTTATGAAAGCTTAGTGAGCTATTATTGTTATACAGTATTGGTGGGTTTATTGAAAGGCATGTTTTACCTTGGGAAGCTAAAATTTTAGTTATAATTATAATTGGTGGTATTACCCATCCTTTTTTGCATATTCAAGAAGTCATTACTCAACTTTTAGACCATTCTTTGTATCGAATCCAATTCAACTTTGGTGGAATCAGAAATCTGAGTGACTGTTGTATTAGTGTGAGGCAAATGTTGATTTTATTGGGTTCTATTGATGGCCATTCCTTTGTGCTTGATTGTTTAAGAAACTATAATTATATTTTATTACTTGTTGCATCATGGGAGGTAGAGTGTATAACTAATTTTGGTTGAATACAGGGACACTATAATTAACATACAGTATTGGATTCAAATATGGGAAGCCATTATTAAACATTTGGCCCCTTAAATTCTAAAGATTGAGTTGTGGATTGAGTTTATTATCAATATTAATAGCTTATTTATATGCCAATGCTAAAGTATTTTTTGTGGTAGATGTTATCAAAAACATTGTAGTGATGGGTTCTAGATGGTTCTTATATATCTCAAGTGCTAGATATACATCTAGCTTATACATGGAATTCAACCAAATGTACATATTTTGAAATATTCCATTAAAGTCTTGAATTAACTCATTGGGCTCCCTCTTCATACTGGTGAAATGTTGATACACCAGACTTGGATTAGTAACCTACCTAAATTATGCAAGAAAAGTATTTTGGCATTAATTCCATATTTTGATGGAACTTTCCTACGAGTTAAGATACCAATCATAAATATAATCTTTCATAGTAAATGGGAAAAAATTGCATGAAACATCCTCATGGATGATATTCATTAATCTTAGCGCAACCTTGAAATACTTGATGTGTTCTTGTATCACCCTCCCACTTGAGGGGGAAAAGGGGGGTAAGTATTTATTCAAGATCATTGGTAGATCATGTTGGTCTCCAGTGATGGAAATAGCATATCTGACTAACCAAGGTTGAGCCATATGAGGATTAATAAGTGTGATGCCTCTTACTAGAGAAGGTGTCCTAGTTTGGTGTACCTCAGGGATGATAGGTATTGGTCTAGGCCTCTTATGATTTGATAAAGGTGAAACCAAATGGCTATCTTGGGACCTAGACCTTCTTACTCACCTAGGTTTATCTAGTGAAACTCTTCAAAGTCGTTAACCTCTACTATTGATAAAAACACACAAGTGTGCCCTCTTTCTAACACTAACTTTTTTATTTTTATTGATGTGAGTTTTATGCACACTATAGAAGAATGAATGAGGTAGCCTCAATGTTTTAGGATATATATGGAAGTGATGTTCCACTACAAGGAACAAGTTGTAGGTATGCGATTTAAATAATTAGGTGGTGGAATAGCAGGTTGGAATTGTGGGTTTTTTAACTAGGTTTGTGGATAGATGTGTGAAATATAATGGAAAGTAATCACTAAATGAGTTGGATAGATGGAGAGTTATTATATGGTGGGTATATCTTAAAGAAACTCAAAAGGGGGGAAAAGTAAGGTATAAAATAAGGCTTTGTGTTCTTGAAAGGTCACTTCTAAGATTGTTTCTTTGATTTAAAAGTATCTCCAAGACTAATGTTTTCTACTTGTAGTTAGTGTACACTCATGAATAAGCATGATTATCATTCTAATAAAATAAGTATAAGAAGCTTAATGATCTCAATTGAATATTTCTCTCTTTAAGACTTCTTTTTTCACACCCTTATTGGAGAGATTATAGCTCAAACCAAAAACTTATATGGGGTAGCTACAGCACATGCCTAAAAGACTATACCAAAGGAAATACTCCTACACAACTCAGATTATCAACTCAATCTATAATAATTTCTTAAACTGATGAAATTTACCAATCCTCAATAGTTTTTGCATATCTAAGATCAACATTCATCAATTAAAACAATCAAATTCATCTATAGCATTAGCACACTTTAAAATTATAGAATTGATATATAAAAATAAGCTAGAACTTTAATAACATAGATAAACAAGAAGAGAGAAAAAACATAGTTGCATGATAATCAATGAATTGATTTCTTTCTATATATTAATAAAAAAACTCCAACCCTTTGAAATAGGGTTTTACATGTATTTAAACAACTTGGGGAAGTAGTTGTATTATCCTCTAAGTGTATAAAAAATTTAATTTACATCAAAATAACTAGAAGCTAAGTTTTAGTTTGATATAAAACCATATTTTATAAATTATAGATTACATCAGTCATATATGTATGCATGTTGCACAAAATAATTCATTTAATTATAACATGGATGTAACCAAACTTAACTAGATATGAATAACCATTACATGCAAAATTATACAAAATTATCCTTCAACTAAGCTAACTTGACTCCTACTTGGTGCTACTCATTATTATGGCTAGAATTGATGTTATAACTAGATTTGAACTCGTAGCTTGAGTTCAAGAACTTGTAGAGCTGGTAGGTAGTGCTAAAGTAGAGGTCACAATTGGAGTTAAACTAGTTGAACTAGAAGGAACTAAAGTTGTATGTGAAACTAAAGGTATAGCTAGAGCTAAAGTGGTGGGTAGCATTGAGACTAGGACAGTAGTTGGAGTCTGAGTTGAAGTAGTAGATGGTGTGGAAGAAGACTTCTTCTTGGCCTTCAACTCTCGGTAATGTTTGTATCCACTAGCATGTTGTGCCCATAATATTCTCATATCTAAGAAAGAATATTTTTTCACCTTGTCCACTTGTGCCATCAACCTTGTGTGCTCATTTTTTGTATTTTAGAAGCCTACCCAAAAAACTTCCACTTTAGTGTCCTTCTTTTCTAAACTCAGCCTTGCTTTAATATCTTCTAAAGTTAAACCTTATAAACTCTACTTGAAATTATTTAAAGCTTTTTATATCATTTGGTAAAAAATATACCTGGCCACCAACTTCTTAGTTTTATCCCATGGTCATGTCAATTATAGTTCATTCAAAATGTGCACTGCATGATTTTCTTGTTTTGTGATCTTAGTAACTAAAGCATCACCAACATTTACCCATTCCTAGGCTTCTTGGGTCTTAATGACTACTATATTTAATTCACTTATTTCCTCTATGGGATTCATCAAATTAAAATGGTTTAATTCTTTATTAGTAGTATACAAAACCAAGAAATTCAATATTTTCTCATCTTCCTTGAGAACCTTAAACAATTTTGTTGTTGTGGTTGCATGGGGAGCCAATTTTGCTTTCAAAGAATGAATGGTATAGAAAACTTCATATATCCTTAATGTTGAACTTTGAACATCTTATTCTATCCAAGAGGGAATGTGGATTGCCTATTTTAATTCCCTAACAATCTCTATCTATTATTCCAATTCTTTTCTTACTTGTTATGTTCCCTTGTGAATGGATAACATTTCTCCAGTGTGGGTATCCATGTAAGACTTAAAGTCCTCAATGTAAGGGGATTGACCCTTATTTCTATTGTGTCTCATTTATATTTATTCTCTTTCTTCTAAAATTAGACCTTACGCAATGCTATCTTTTATCTTCCTCTTCCTCACCCTTTGCACAGAGCCAGTTGATTTATCAAAGATCAAGCTCACAGTGGGCAGCTCGGTGATCTTCAAGTTTGGCCTCTTATAAGCTGACACTTGTAATTCCTTATCCCAATTTATAAGAGTAAAATTTTATGGATCTAATGGTTGTGCCTCTATTTTAGTGTATTTTATAGGCTCAATCTCAGGGGTTAGTTTAGGCATTAAGGCCATATTATTTTGGACTAATTTACATTCCATAGATGTGGCATGGGATTAAAAATGTATATCGGTCTCTTCTTGAAAGCTCTTTTGGTGGCCACAACTATTATGGTCTTCACTACTCCTAATGAGGGAATTGGTGAGATCAATTGAGTGGAAGAATCTAACACTGGAGTGATAGGCCTAGAAGAGAATGATGACATAGGAGGAAAAGTAGAGAAAATTGGTAATGGCAAAGAAGAGACAATGAGTAATGAAACAATATAATAATGGCCTAAGGTAGAAGTAAATAGATCAATTTACATGATTGGTCACCACTAAGGGATGTCTTTTCTTTTAATGCTTACAAACATAGAACCTTATCTTGTTATAGCTCCTCTTCATCCACCTTATGGCTTGGATCACCTTCAATTGAAATTTGTGCCTCCCCACTTTGTACCTCTGTAGATGGTGTTTATGGCCTTTCTACCCCATATTTTCTTTTATAACAATTTTTTTCCTCTCAGCCTGAGGAGAAGTCACTTTTTTATTAGGAAAGGGAAGCTTCATATTAGATGGCATGGTTGTTGAGGTTACCATAGTAGGTACAATATCCTCTTCATCATAGGGTTCTAGACAAATGATTTCCTCCTCTCCACCAATAGTGTTGTCCTTTACTTGAAATAATTCTTTTGTTAGCTCTTATTTCACCTTCCTCAGTTCAAAAGTAGACATTTGAAATTGAAGATTCTATTCTTTTTCTTGCTCACCAATAGCTAATGTTTCCCTTACACCTATATCTTGCTCTTGCTCTTGAGCTATCATCATAGTAGGTGAGTTTTGGTAGTACACCCCTAAGCTATCAAGATAGAAATAGCCAACTTATGGCTTACTTATCCCTCTTTGATGTTATATCACATTTCTCTATGCTTTAATTAGGTTATTAGGTCAGCCTATAGAGTAACCATGGCCTATGTAGACTATATAGGAGGTTATGGGTAGTTGTTTATCATCATATTGGATTATTCATTTCTTGTTGTAAGCATTTCAAAGGTTGCCCCCTCGAAATGGTTTATATATTATTCATATTTTATAATATGGTTCTATATAATTGTGATATATTTCTTTTTTTTGCTTATTTGATGAAGTAATATCATTACAAGTGGTATCAAAGTGTCGATTTAGGCCATAATTAGGTAAGACACTCTAAATCTTGTAATTTGGCTATATGTCACAATTGGTTGTGAATTTATCTACAATTTTTTTAATAGAGTGGAATAATAATTAAAGGAATATTCCATTAAAATTTCATTTCAATTGGATCTATTTTGAAAAACTTATATCCATTTTAGGTTTTTTCATAAATTTACTCTATAGTATGAAATTTAAGGATTTTTTTTACAGTTGTTTACATTTTTGGAAATCTTATAAAAACATAGTCATGGTATGTTCTTTGTATTTTCTTATTGAGGCCTACATAAGTATAAAATATATTTGTTAAATTTAGGTCAAAAGTGCCAATTAGGGTTGACATTGTAAATCCCTTTTATGGTAGGACCACAAACTAGAGGCCAAGGAAAGGGTGTCAAAACCCTAGGTAAAAATCCTCAAAAAGAAGATATGGAGTCAGAAGGGGGAGTTACTAGATCCTTTATACCAGGGTTATTTGAGATAGATCACAAATTAATCCATATTGACTACAATGTGCAAGGCATTCAAAGTGAGATATAAGACATACAATCTGATATAAAATCCATAAAATCTAGTTTGGAAAATATCACGATGGGTTTATAAAACAATTAGTCAAATTAGTTAACTATCACTATTACACAACCCCACCAAGGTGGATCTCCCAATCATCCTAATCCAAATCCAATTACCTTTCCATAATAGAACCTATTACCAAAGGTAGATATCCATAATTTTGATGGAAAGGATCAACTTGATTGGATCAACCAAAATGGAAATTTTTTTTGATTGGTATGAAATCCCATGTGGATAAGAGGTTACCATGGTATCCTTGTATCTATAACCTAAATAATCCATTTGGTATCGATGGTTTTGTGCTCAAAATAAAAATATGACTCGCAGTCTCACCTGGTCAATATTTACAAAGGAGTTGTAATTTATTATAGCAATAGTGTGATAGAGAATTACTTTAGCTAACTAGAAAAATTATGACAAACTAGTTTAGTCAAGGATTATAATCATAATTTCTAGAACCTATCTTTATGTGTGGAGATAATTTTTGATGAGAAACTAAATGACCTATTTTGGGGAGGCCTCAAGGACCATATTCAATATGAGGTATGCATGTGTAATCCACTTAAGGTTTATGATTCTATTATCATGGCACGTAGGGCTGAGGAAAAATTAATAAACAATAAGAATAAGCCATTCACTTTAGATATCATAGCATATTGATAGCATCATTTCCTCCACCTACCAAATTAACACCTCAACAAATTGAAGAAAAGCATACAAAAGGATTATGTTTCTAATATGATAGCAAGTGGATTAAAGGACATAGATGTGCTGAGAAGAAGTTACTCTACATTGATGTATCTAACAAAGATGATGAAGAGGATGATACCTCCAATGATGATAAGGAAGAGATAGAAGAGGTACCTAAAGATTCCAAACCTACAATATCTTTTCATGCACTTTCAAGTATTAACACTCCTCAAACACCTAAGGTGGTGGGTTTCCTCAAGAAATCGAAGGTGACAGTGTTGATTGACTCGAGGAGCACACATAATTTCATCAACTATAAGTTGGCCACTCGATTTAATTATATCATTTACCTAGCACCATAATTTTAGGTCATGATTAAAGATGGTGGCATAGTCAATTATTCAAGGAAATGTCATAGTATTAAGCTTGTTATGGGTGAGTAAAATCTATATTATCCTATGTTTTTTTATTCTTATAGGTGGTTTAGATATTTTTTTGTGACTCTAAAGGCTCACAACCTTGGGTAAAATTGAGATGAACTTTTAAAAACTATTCATGCACTTTCATCATGAATATAGAAAAATCACACTACAATGATTACAGACAAAATCTCTATAATTGGTTAGTTCACATCAAATGATGAAAATGCTAAAAAGGGGGTAGAAGGATTTATATCATGATTATGTTCCATATAATTTCAACCCATAACATCATCTCTAAATCCTAATATATAGATAATTCTTAATGACCACCCACCTATTTTTTAGGCCATGCGAAAAAGACTACCACCAAAAAGAGAACATGATCATGCCATTTAACTACTTCCAAGGAGTCAAACACCAAATATCAGACCATATAGATATCCATATGCACAAAAGAGTAAATTTGAAAAGATAGTCCATCAGATACTAGAGGCAGGATCATCAGGCACAGTTAGAGTGCATAATCATCACCAATGGTCATGGTGCGTAATCAGGATGACACATGGCATATGTGCCCAGATTATAAGGAAATCAATAAGTACACCATTAAAGATAAGTTTCATATTCTAGTAATTGATTATTTACATGATGAGTTGCATGGTGTTGTTTATTTCATGAAATTAGATCTTCACTCGGGGCACCATCAAATTAGAATTAGGTATGAATATGTTCATAAAATTGATTTTAAAACTCATGCGGGCCATCATGAGTTTTTTTAAATTCCCTTTGGTCTTACAGATGCACCATCTACTTTTCAAAGCTTTATTAATGATATTTTAAGGATTTTTTAAAAGAATTTTATGTTGGTTTTCTTTGATGACGTATTAATTTATAGTAAGACATGGGAAGAACACTTACAACATGTGAAATAGGTGTTGATAGTTTTAGATCAACATTATCCTTATGAAAAGACATCTAAATGTTATTTGGGATTACATGAGGTTTAGTACTTGGGTCATATTGTATTGGATGAAGGTGTCAAATTTGATCCTCATAAGATCAAATCTAATGGATTAGCAAATGCCCAAAACTCTCAAAAAATTTTGAGGGTTCCTAGAACTAACAGGTTACTACCAAAGATTTATGAAAGGTTATGATAGCACAGTAGCTCCATTCACTACATTACTAAATAAGGATGCCTTCCAATAGAATGATGCAACCACTAAATTATTTGAGTAACTGAAAGTAGCTATGTGCACCACCCTAGTTTTGGCTACTCTAAACTTCTCAAAGATGTTCATTTTTGAATGTGATGTTTTTGTAATAATGTTGGAAGTAGAACTAATGCAAGAAGGAATACCCCTTAAATTTTATAGTCACTAATTCAAAGGTAAGAATCTCCAAAAACTTGTTTATGAGAAATAAATTATGGTTATTCTTCGTGTAATAAAATAATGGAGGCCCTACCTGATGGGTAAACATTTTAAGGTGAAAATAGATCATGATAGTCTCAAATGCTTTTTGGAACAAAGATTATCATCTGAGGAAAAATAAAAGTGGGTAACAAAAATGTTGGGTTATGATTTTGAAATCATATACAAGAAGGGTAAATATAATTTAGTAGTAAATGGACTATCAAGATGGGATACATCCACAAAAGTATTACCTTGTGCAATGTCCATGTTGTAGGTAGATTGGGTAGTTGTAGCTAGGTCAGAGTGGGGACAAGAAAAAAATACATAGGTATTGATTTAGAATATCTATCAAGGTTATATATCTTTTGACAAATTTGAATGGAAAGGTAATTCCCTATGGTTTAAGGATAGGTTATACTTGTGCAAAGATTTAGAGTTGAAGCATAAGATGCTTACAAATTTGCATGCTTCTCCAATTGGGGTAGACTATGGGTTCTTGAAAACTTATCATAGAATTAAGTGAGAATTATTTTGGGAAGGACTCAAGGGAGATGTTCAAAATTTTCTAGTAGAATGTTTGGTATGCCAACAAAACAAAGGTGAGATAGTTAAGACCCCAAGTATGTTACAACCTTTATATATTCTTGGTCAAAGATGGGATGATGTTTCCATGGATTTCATCATGGGGTTGCCTTGTTCTAAAGGTAAGAACATTATATTGGTAATTATGGATAGGATTACAAAATATGCCTATTTTTTTCCCTCTCACACCCATTTATAGCAAGTACAATAGCAGCTATTTTTATGGAGGTAGTTATAAAATCTAAATAAACCCAAAAAGAATTGTAAGTGATCATTATCCTATTTTCACTAGTAATTTTTGGACTGAACTATTATCTCATTTGGGTCCTATTAAAAACCCAAGTTTCACCCTATTGAAGAAGACTAATCAAATATACCTCAAACTTGGACTAACATAAGATTGACCTAAAGGTTATGTGTAGCTTATGGGTCTAGATCCCATAATTTATCAACTTTAATTCCCCTTCTAAGACCTATTTATATTGGGATGAAAAGGATAAATATGAAAACATAGAAATAAAATCTATACTAAGAGTGGTGATGCACCAATACTTAATTATCCTCTCTTAGTTATCCCTTAAACACACTTATGAACTCAATGAAGGTAAGAAAATGATCATACATCTTAACATAATCCTAGGCATGAATATTTCGCATAAATTTCAATTATAAAATTTTCAACTTGAAGGCTAAGGATATAGGTCTGCACAAGACACTACTAGCCCATCAACACTTCAAGGTCGCTACTACCTATCAACACTTCATACAGCTTGCATAGATTGATAGTATGATATTAGGTTAACTAAAGGACCTAAAAAATAAAGTGAACCTCATACATTCTTCAAATTAACCATCATAGTACACATTAACTCTCATATAGAAGTTTACAATTGATCTTTTCTCTATTAACTCAAGGTACAAGGTATAATTTTGGTAGAGCTTTGTTATACCTAGCTGAGGGATGAGAACAAAGATATGAGAGATAGATAAGAATCTATGCATAAGAGAGGCCATGAAGAGGCCAAGGTGGACTTGGAGTAGTTGTAGCAGTCTCCATTACTCTCATCGTGCATTGCTTGAGTGGATAGGTGTCTTAAGTGGGAAATTTGAGGTGTTGATGCCTAATTTTGGAAATGTTTAAACTATAGAGATCACATGTACGCCACCTTCAACCAACTCTCTCTCTATCCATTAGTTACAAATATTGAATGTGGCATAATGAAGCCCTTTTCCATGAGTATTAAGTGATTATCCACACCTATAGATTAACCTAAATGAGTAAACTACCCAAAACCTACATTATGCTTTTAAAAATGTGGTTTTTTCACCTAAATGGATAGTTACACATTCCCCAAGGTGGTTCCTTAAGCTCATGATACCATTATATTCCCATTAGCACCTTCTTATTACTGATTAAGTAGGCCTCAAAAGTTAGTAATATTACTTTCTATCCATCCAATACTTGGATGATTAAGGTAGTTAAACCATACCCTCAAACCATTTGAGTAGACTTGGATTAATCTTGGATTAACCCTATTTATTAGTAATTAGACCCTTTAAACATCCTTCATATGCAAATTTATCCCCCTTGCATGACTAGGCCATTTAGATTAGCTTCATAGAATAGATGATTAGAATAAGTTACTAGAGGAACTTTCATGCAAATTATTTTATACTTCCATCTTTGGAGGGGTAAAATTAGTCTCAAGACAACACTTCCCATGACTTAGACTTATGACTAGGTCTTGTACCCCATTTTTTGCTCAAAACCCTAAAAACTTATAATTTTTGGAGGTGTCCATGCAATATCCATAGAGCCAAATATCATGGACATGGCCTCTTCTAATTTCAAAACATGTTTCAAGTGTTTTAAAAATGTTTCCTACTTTTTTGGATGCACTTTGTATTAAATACCTCCTATTGGGTCCTTATTAGGGTTTATTTATATTTCTTCTTGTTTTAGCCACTTCTTGAGGGGGAGGACTTGTTAGAAAAGTTTAAGACATATCTAAATCATTTTGGGATCTTGACAATAGGTCTAGTGATGTATCTAAGGTTGTCTTATATGGTCTATTTATCAAGCATATTTCAATCTCCAATTAGCCCTCCAAAAAATCAAATTCCCTCAAACATGTCATATAAGGTTAAATTCCAAATTATAAGTCTTTGAATAATATGTGTTTTGATGTTACATTAAAATTAGGAGTTTTCAAGGGTCCCATATCTATTTCAAGTCATAACAAGGTGGTTTTATTTGTAAAAAGAGATATTTTTAGGGATTAAATATCATTTATTTATCATAAAAGGGCCCCATAACCTTGAAAAGTGAAATTTCAACTTCCCTTCATCCATACTATTTGATTTAAAGATGTATTCTACCCCTCATTTTACTCCCCAATGTCCTCTCAAGATCTAAAACATGAAAAATTATAGAAAAATGAGGTTTTAGCAAGTGTTTCCAAGGTTTGTACAGACTTGTATAGTTAGGGAAAAGTCATATAAGGTTAGGAATCTAATTTAGGATCCCTTATAGGAATAATATAATAAAATCCATGATTAACAAGCCAAAAGAAGTCAAAAAACTATGTCTCTTCTACATCAGCCTCTTGGTATCCCTAGAATGGTCAACGATTTTGCATCAGTCCATACAAGAGGAAGATATTTGGAGGCTAAGATCATAGGTAGAGGAAGGGACCATAATTTAATTTAATTTAATTTTGTGTAATTATTTATTTGGTTAAGCTCCTTATCTTTTTGAACAATCACTAAGGAGTAAAGGTATAGAATGAAGACCTCAAATCCCATGGCCTTGGTTTTTAACAATTTTAGAGAATTGTGAATCTTATTGGGAAAAAAAATGAGTATGAGATATGTTTTATGACCCTATTATCCTTATCACATCATTTACCATCTATGGTTTAGCATGTACAAGTAGAGGAATTTAAAAATCTCTACATAGTGGCAGGTTACAGACCTATACAAGGTGATCGTTAAGGTTTTGGATGGTTTTAGACTAATCCTTACATCAATTGGTCTCTAAGATAATAATATAGATCCTAATATTTCCCCAAGGTTTTATTTAAATTAGTGATCATGAATCAGACTTAAACAATGCCTTAAATGTTAGCTAAGAGAGGTCTTATTGACCTATAGGTCTGCATACTTCTAGGTCTACTTTTGACCAAAGAAACTTGTAATGAGTTTTTATCTAGGTTACTGTAAGATATTTTCCATACCTCACCTATATTTTAAACATATCCTAATCTTTGAGGTTATATTCTCTAGGTTATAAGCATATAGATAGATAAGGAGGTCAAAGTACTGATGAGTTGTCAAAGTTGCAGGCAGGGCCATTAGAGGAAAAGGTGTTTTCAAGTTGAAGATGATTGTTTTCATAAATAAGGCATTACCTTGAACATCCTATAGATTCTTTATGTATTCTAAATTTATTTTATAAGCCTAAATAGATTATAAATTGGGAGAATATGAAGTTGAAGGTTTTGAAGAGATTGATAAGGTGAATGCTCTCTATCAGACATATCATAATTGAGAGATTTCTTATCACTCCAATGTATTATCTAGTTGAAAAGGGGTCTTTGTACAATGTCATATATTCCATATTTCCCTCAAGGTACTTCTAAATTCATAAGAAAAGGATTTTCATTATGTGACAAACGAAGCATGCATTGGACCTAAAATAAACATCTACAAACCTACACTTGTGTACCCCCATGTTTGTAACTATCTTAGATATTGGAGAGAGATAAAGTTAGGAAAAGAATGGAATTTCCATTACACTTTACCAACTTATGTAAACCTACATGTTGTTGAGGAGGTTAACAACCAAAGGGGCTTAATTTTTTCAAAGTCCTCGTTTCAAGTATGACTTTTATGCATAGTGTGATCTCCTTTGAAAGTGTGAGTAGGGTGTGATTGTGATAGATATAGAGAACCATAAGGTTATACTAAATCATGCATGAGATTAATATGATATCCATACTTTTTAATATTTGCTTCATTCTCCTCACTACCTCACAATCACAAACCATTCTTAGCCTAGAGAGACATGCTCCTAATTGAGCATCTATAGGACTATTTAGGAAAACTATCAAGCAAAGTATTCATTGTTTAAAGTAGGAAAATAGCTATTCAATCTCAAAAGAATAAAAAATATCATGATAATTATTAGTTATTGTATGAGTAGGGGTCATGAGGATCATACCACTTAAGGTAATAGGTAGTTAAGACATCAAATTTACCACCTATAGACCAGGTATGAAATGACAAAGCTATTACTAGTTTGTGTGGAAGACCAGATGGTTATGTGAAAATAAAAATACCTTATACATCATGTTTTAATTTCTCATTTAAACCTAAAGGTGGTAATAAGAAGATAAGTGCACATTTTCATCCCTAGGTAGAACCTAAGCTAATACCTATAATTATGTCATGCAAACATGAGTATAGAGAGTTGTATGTGAAGTGAATAAGGGCCTGAAAGGTTTTAAGACACTATGAATACCCTATATATCATGTTATAGTCATTTAAAATACATCACGTGACAATAAAATGGATGATGTTCACACTTTTTGTATACATTCCCATTAAGCTTTTATAGGTAGAGTCTTGGAAAAGCTAAACTATATATGTGTTGGGCCATGCATGAGGTGAGAAAGTGTAAAATAGGTTCATTGACTTGAATCCTAAATATTATGATGTTTTCCATTGAAATATTTTGGTCCTTGGAGACAAGAAGAGCCTAGATAGGATAGTTAGTCCTAGTAGGCCTAAATAGGCATGAACAAGGTTGTACATAAAAATTGAAGATAATTACATGTTTTGGGGAGTGTTATGAGGATTGGAAATTTAGTAAAGTAATTTAAAATGTTCCCAAGTTAATTTCATGAGTTTTAAATCAAAAATGTTATAATATTTTCCAATAATTAGACCTCTAGGATCAAACTAGTCTAGTGACCCAAGAACCCTAAATAAGAACTAATGGGGTTATAGGAGATCTATAGAGGAGGAAGGGAAAAGAGGATCATTATAATAAGTTTTTTAGGGTATCATAGACCCCTAATAGGTGTTTAAAACCAAAAAATAAACTCTTTCACACCTCCTCAAACAAGTACACTTCTCTCAAGTTTTCAAATTGGCCTAACAAGTCAAAATTGGTCTCCTTATGCTTAGATATATACAGAGAGGTTGCATGGGACTCTAATATCATTAAGAAAGGTATAGGGGTTTTTATAAATGAGACTCCAGGTATTGATTCCCAAGATGAGGTTCTAACCTTTATGAATCATTGCTAAGAGCATCAACACCCCTAAACACTACATAAACCTCACAAAAGAACCCAATAGAGGTATTTAGATTCTTAAAGGCTCAAAAGCATTGGATTGGCCTATAAAAAACCTATATTGCATTATTCACTTTATTCAGACCCTCACCATGGAGTTTATAGGTACATTCACCTATACATATTCACTAAAAAATATACTTTTATAGGGTTTTAGGTATAAAACAAGGTTCTAAGCATGATCAGCTGATGAAAAGCATTGGGTAGGTTAATGTGAAGGTTCTTACACCTTAGAGTCCAAGATCCACTTAATTTATTTTGAAATATATTTTTTTAGTCAAATTCATAAATATAGTTTAGATATGCTTGGGACAAAGTGATGTAGTCACTAAGAAAGTTGGACCTATTGAAGGCCATGGTTTATGCACTAACATTATTTTATGATTCTAAAATAGGTCTCTCAACCTCTGTTATAGGTTCTCATGAATCTCTTAGTGCCATTATAATGAATACTATCAAATAGTTAGGAATAATTGCCTAATAGGCCTATATGATCAACCAAGAAGAGTTCTCATGAGGAATGAGCCCAGCAAGTGAGGTTTCAAATGGATCATTCAAAGATTAGGCAAGGTATCAAAAAGATCAAATGATGATGAGAATTAGTTGGATCAAATTTACACTTGTCATTCCATAGTTTAATAAGTAATGGTAGTTTCAAAGGAGTTGAATGACGTGTCCATTTTTTACACCTTACTCTCATGAATACCACCAACCAATCATGCCTCTTTTCATAGAGGGTTGCTAAGAAGGTGAATAGAGAAGCATAAATGTCCTTGTAACTATGATATTGAAGCAAACATACACATTTCATGGCTATCAAGTAAGATGAGGTATTTTTAGGCCTAGTCAACATGCAAATAAAAGAGGTAGGCTATTTAATGCTTCATGGATTCCAATTAGACCACAATTCTAATAGTGTAACTAACAATAAAATAAGTGGTCAATAATATGGCATGTTCATACCTTGAATAAGGTAAAAACAAAACTGAAGGAATTCCCACTAGAGCATTTTCTATGCTTTACTCTCATGAAGACCATCAACTAAGCATACCTCATGCATTAGAGAGGGATAAAAGGTGGTGTCTCATGGATTGTTATGCATAATTGATGAGTTTTATTGATCTTTTCTCCTTCCCTCTCTCTCTCTTTTCCTATAAATTAAGGCTAAAATGCTATTATATGGATCCCTCAGCTAGGTATGAATAAACTCTACCCAATTGTACCTTGTAACCTTTGAACTAATATAAGGACTGGTTTAGCTTCTCCATGATAGTTTATTGAGTTTTATACTTGTTGATTTTCATAAGTGGTTGATTCATGTACCCCTATGTAGGTACTTGTTTCTCACCTAGTTGTTAGGTGATTATTTTATGCAAGTCATGTGGTATATGAAAGTGTTAGCAATTGTGCTTAGAGTGGAATCTAATTGGTAGTGTCTTGAATCATATCTTCCATTCATTGCCCTCAAGTTGTAATCATCTAGTGTATCCTCCATGTGAAACATTGATTCTTGGGAGTCTTTTGGAGAGAGTGGTTTAGTCACTAGTCATTGTCTTATTCATAAGTGTGGTTAAAAGGGTCAAATAGAGAGGACACAACATGTTGGTGCATCACCTCCCATAGCTTAGGTTTATTTCATTCATCCTTTTATCCCTTTTCATTAACAAGAAAGTAGGTTTAGGAATTGATCCTAGATGATTAATTGGGGGAGATAGCCCCCAAGACCAAAAGTTCATCTCACTTAATAGGCTACCCACACCTAAAGGTGATCCCATTATATCATATAGATGAGGCAAGTTTGAAACACCTTTACCTCAAGGATGAAATCCATATTGATAAAAATTTATGGCACACTCAATGGGACCAAAATTTAAGGAGGTTGGAGAACTCACTCTCATCATTCGATGACCTCAAAGATATCCAAACATTCTAGTGGTAGATTAGAATCTACATTTCATGCATAAGCACATCATAAAGTCTTCATTTAGGGGTAATAATAACTTATGCTTATGGTTATCTTGATATTTATTTCATTCATGATGTCTAATGGTTATATATGGAAGAGATCTATGTTCTACACTTCCTTACCATCCCTATATCGACCCATACCAACCTCACCATGAGCCTTATCAATCTTATATTGAGCCCTATCAGTAGTCTAATGAACCATATTAGTCTTATATTGATCTACCTCAGAATTGTGATAAGTTTTATCTTCTACATGACTTTAGTTATCCATAAGTCCAGCCTCCTTGTTAGCATTTTTATCAATAATACTATCCCTCATTCCCTCCCTAATCACCCTTTCAAGATACACCTATTTCTTCCAATGAGTGGAATGAGATAAAAAGAATGAGTCAAATTATTAAGAATGAGTTATTAACATTGAAATAACAACAAGATCAATGAAACTAGTCTTATAAGCCTCTTAATTCCCCATTTCAACCTTCTTGTATCACTACTCCCATGCCAAACCCAAACCAAGAAGACAGAAAGGTTGCAAAGATTAAAACAAGGAGATTCCCAAACTTTTAAAGCTCCCCACCTATTCCTCAAGCTCAAATTTTTCATGGATTTCAAGGTAAGAAAAAAGGGGAAGAGGTCATGAGTACTAGGCTTAGGAATTTCCCCATATTTTATAGTGCCACTTCACCCCCTTATCTCACTTAAGAATAGCACACAATGCCTTGTGTTCCTACTCCACCAGTTGGACATTCTTGCCATCCCACCATCTCCCTATTTAAAGGAGGGCCTATGGTTTGGAGAGAAAATGAGGAGAATCTAAATGAAGAGAAGTATTTTTTATTAAAGGGTGATGATAGCATGAACACATGACAACCTTCTTAGACCAGGTACCAGGATATAAAATGCATGATCTTTATGTCATTCAGGAATCAAATTTGCAAGAACAGAAACTCGATGTAGTGGTAGTCCATATTTATATAATATATAGTATCACCTACAAGTGTGCCTTAAGATATTTCCAAGTGATGTTTGTAGTAAATATACAATTGGATAGTCTTCAAAATACTTCTATTAGCCAATATAAGATAAGCATCCTAGGTGAACCCCCTTCTTTAATTTCAAGTGATGATCAAAATCAAGAAATTCAATCTCATAGAAATAGTCTTAAAGAAGAGGTGGATACTTAGAAAAACCATGATTTTATTGAACATATCCATATGGTTTTAGACCTTATGGATCTTTCATGTTTCATAGAGGAAAATATTGATCACCTTATATCAGAATTTCATCCAATTAAGGGCATTCAAGAGATCAAGATGGTTGATTTAGAACTTGAAGGAGGACTTATTGAGCCTAGAGGGAAGCTTGAGAATGGGGTTAAAATTGGTATAGAGATTAAAGTCCCTTTAAGAAAATAATTTGATATTTTAAATTATTTTTATATGGTTCAAAATGAGTTAGCATTTGCACTTCAATAATTTGACATACAAACACATCTTAACAGACCTATAACTCTTGAGTAGAAAAAAGAAGATGCTCATCTAATTGGTTTTGCTCTCATTGATCAAACAGAAGAGTTAAAGGATGATTAGTAGTAGTATTTTGACCTCCTTTAAGATATTGAATGCCTTTGTAAAGGCACATTGTATTTTAGAGAGAATTATTATAAAGAGTTTAGTTCAGACACACTCATTGAGGACCATGATCAAACTTGAGTTGAGTATGCAAGGCTCCTTGAAGAGCTTGAGGAACTTGTAGCAACTGATAATAATTATGATCACTCAATATTATATGAAGTTAAAATAATCATGCTCAGATGAATTACTATTTATTGAGTTTGCAATTGATAAGTAGTGTGAGAGGGGTCTTGAAGTACAAGAAGAATATATCTTCATATGAGATTGGTTTGCAACTATCACCTCACTTGAGATCATGATAAGAGGAGTGGCACTCAAGGATAATATGAAGACAACAATACCAAGGTATAAAATGTATCTTAACTCATGCCATTATTCACCTCATGGAGTGAAGGACCCAATAAACTTCCCCTTTGACCTAGGAGTGAGAAGAAGAGTTTAGGTTAGTTGTATATAGTTGGTTATTTTCTTGATTGTCTTGTTAAGTGTTTGTCAATACAAGTGTGGTGTATTTGATTTTTGATTTGTTTGGGTTGTTATCCTTATTTGAGTGTGAGTTTTTTGTAGTCATAGAAGCTTATAAGGTATTGAGCTTGTGTGGTAGTCCAAGTAGAGTGGCCATCTTAAGTAATGATAGCATTGTGTGAATCCCTTGCCCAAAGGATGAGATAGTTGGTTATCTTGACCAGAAGGAAGGTTAACCCCTATGATTTTCCAAGAATGTTGATAATTTGGCCTCCTAAGCCAAATTTAAGCCCCTATAATTTAAAATTTTTTCATGATACCCCTCCAATCTTGTATATGGTGGTCTAAAGCTTGGCATGGTCTTCTAAATGCTTCTTAAAAGCTTTATTGGCATTGTTTAAGGTCTCATTATATGTACTAGAGATTTTTTGAAGGATCCTCATGTGGTATCATCTTTGAGTCATTGGATCATGTGTTAGGCCTTCATAAGTTGTCCTTGGTTGAATGGAAGGGTGTCAAGTGTCTTTGAAGCAAAAATGATGGTATCTACCTTGTTAGATAAGGTTAAGGTACTTTAGTAGAAATTAAGGTATTTAGAGAGATTAATGTTTCCTATTATTATTATATTTTTACTTTTTTTAGCCACTTATTGAGGGGGAGGCCTTTCTATAAAAATGTAAGAAATGTCTAAATCATTTATGGATCTTAACAAGAGGTCTAGTGATGTATCCAAGGTTGTCTTCTATGGTCTATTTGTCAAACATGTTTCAAGCTCCAATTATCCCTCTAAGTCATAAAATGCCTTTAAACATGTAATATAAGGTTAACCTACATATTATAATTCTTTTAAGAATATTCATTTTGATGTCACATTGAAATTAGGAGTTTTAAAGGGTCTCAGAACCATTACAAGTCATAACAAGGTGGTTTTATTTATAAAAAGAGGTCTTTTTAGGGATCAAATATCATTTCTTCATCATAAAAGGGCCCCACACACTTGAAAAATGACATTTAAACTTACCTCCAACCATATTATTTGATTTAAAGATGTATTTTACCCCTTATTTCCCTATTTTTCTCCCTAATATCTTCTCAAGATCTAAACATGAAATAATGAAAGAAAATGAGGTTTTGTCAGGTGTTGCCAAGGTTTATACAGACTTGTACAATTAGGGAAGATTAAAATAAGGTTATTCATATAATTTTAGATCCTTTTTATGCTTAAAATAATAAAATCCATGATTCAAAAGATAAAGGAAGTCAGAAACTTATGTCTCTTCTATATAAGCCTCTTAGCAGCCCTAAAATGGTCAATAATTTTGCATCAGTCCATACACGAGGAAGAGAGTTAGATATTAATATCTTATAAAGAGGATGGTAGCATAATTCAATTTCATTTTTTTTCATTATTCATTTTTTTAAGATCATTATCTTTTTGAATGGTTGCTAAGGAATTAAGGTGCAGAATGAAGACCTCAAATCCCATGGTCTTAGTTTTCAATGGGTATAGAGAATTTTATAGCCTATTGGGAAAAAAATGAGTATGAGAGATGTTTTATGACAATATTATCCTTTTCACATCATTTAAAATCCTTTATTTATCATTTTTAAGCGAAGGGAGGAAAAAATATCTACATAGTGGTCGGTTGCAAACCTATACAAGGTGACAGTTAAGGTTTTGGTTGGTTTTAGACTATATCTTACATAAATTGGTCTCTAAGAGAATAATTATGATCCTCATTCATCCCCAAGGTTTTATTTAAATTTTTGATCATGAAAAATCCTTAAAAAATTCCTTTAAGGTTGGCTAAGAGAGATCTTATTGACCTATAAGTCTGCAGACCTATAAGTCTACTTTTGACCAAATAAACTTATAATAAGCTTGTATCTATGATAATGTAAGCATTTTTACATACCTAACCTATATTTTAAACATATAATAATATTTTAGGTTAGATTCTCTATTTTATAAGCATAGAGATAGCCAAGAAGGTCAAAGTACTGATGAGTTGTCAAAGTTGCAAGTAGGGTCATTAAAGGAAAAGGTATTTTCAAGTTCAAAGATGATTATTTTAATAAAGAAGGAATTATCATGAACCTCATATAGCTTCCTTAGTTCTTAACAAGGTATTTTATAACCCTAAATATACTATAAATAGGTAGAATATGAAGTTGTAGGGTTTGAAGAGATTAACAAGGTGAATGTTCTCTATCAGACACTACATGATTAAGATATTTATTATCACTCTAGTATATTATTCAGTTGAAAAGGGGTATTTGTATAGTTTCATAGCTTACATATTTCCCTTAATGACCTTTAAAAGTCATAAGAAAAGGATTTCATTATGTGATAAAATAAGCAGGTATTGGACCTAAAATGAACATCTACAAACATATATTTGTGTACTAGGGTGTTTGAAAGTCTCTTGGATATTGGAGAGAGAGAAAGCTAGGATAAAAATATATTTTAAATTACACTTCATTAACTTATGTGAACCTAAATTTTCTTTAGGATTTTTATAAGGAAATGGGCTCAATTCCTTCAAAGTCTTGGTTTCAAGTGTGACTACAATGCAGAGTGTGATCTCCTTTACAAGTGTGAGTAGGGTGTCATTGTGATAGATGTAGAGAACCATAAATTTATACTAAATCATTCATGATCTTAATCTGATAGTAATACTCTATAATATTTGCTTCATTTTCCTCACTACCTCATAATCACACACCATTCTCAGCCTAGAGAGATATGCTCCCAATTGAGCATCTAAAGGCCTATTTAGGCAAACTAAACAAGTGAAGTATTCATTGTTGGATGTAGAAAATAGTTATTTAAGTTTTAAAAAATCAAAAATATCATGATAATTATTGGATATTAGAGGATAATATGTCATTATTATTAGACCACTTAAGGTAATAAGTAGTTAAGACATCCAAATTACCACCTACAGACCAGTTATGAAAAGGTAGAGTTATAACTACAAGGCTAAGTAGAAGATGGTTTGGGTGGAATAATAGATGGTTATATTCAAATAAAATTACCCTAGACATCATTTTTTCATTTCTTAGTGAGATCTCAAGGTGCTAATAATAAGAAAAATGCACATTTACAGTCCCAGGAAGACCCTAAGCTTACAACTGTAGTTATGTCATGCAAACATGAGAATAGAGAGGTTTATGTGAAGTGAAAAAGGGCATAAAAGGTATTAAAACACTTTTAAGATCATATATATCATGTTATAGTCATTTATAATACATCAAGTGCCAATAAAATGGATGATGTTCACACTTCCTATGGACAAGCCTATTAAGCCCTTATAGTTAGATTCTTGGAGAAGCAAAGATATAGATGTGTTGGGCCATGCATGAGGTGAGAAAATGTAAAATATTTACATTAATTTTAATCCTAAAGTTCCTAGGTTTTCCATTAAAAAATGTTTGTCCTTGGAGATAAGAAGAGCCTTGATAGGCTAGTTAGGCCTACTAGGCCTAAATAGGCATGAATAGGCTTGTACCTAAAAATTGAAGACAATACATGATTTGGGGAGTGTTTTTTTAATTTTAAAATAAATTAATTAAGTTAAAATTTTCCCAATATAGGTTAATGAGGTTAAACTCATAAAGGTTAGACTATTTTCCAATAATTAGACCTCTAGGGTCAAACTAGCCTAGTGACCCAAGAACCATAAGCAGGAACTAATGAGGTTGAAGGAGATCTATGAAGGAGTAAGGGTAAAGATGAAAATTAGAATAGGTCATGTGGGGTGGCACAGACCCATAGGATGTATTTATAACTAAAACCCAAATTCTTTCACACCTCCTCAAATAAGTACACTTCTTTCAAGTTTCCAAATTGGCCTAACAAGTCAAAATTGGTCTCCTTCACCTAGATCTATATGAAGAGGTTGCATGGGACTTTGATCTCATTAGAGAAGGTGTATAGGTTTATATACATTATAATATAATGATTGGTTCCCAATTTTAGGCTCCAACCCTTATGAATCATTGTTAAGAGCATAAACACCCCTAAACCCTACATAAACCTCATAAAAGAACTTGACGGAGGTTTTTAGCTTCTTAAAGTCTCAAAATAATTGGATTGGTATATAAAAACCTATATGACATTATTAGCTTCAATAATACCCTCACCATGGATTCTATAGGTACATTCACCTATATTATTCACTAAAAATTGTACTTTTTCAAGGTTTTAGGTAGAAAAATAAGGTTTTGAGCATAATGAGCTAATGGAAAACATTGGGTAGGTTGATGTGAAGGTTCCTAAACCTTATAATATTCCAAGATTAACTTAATTTATTATTAAATATATTATACAATCCCATTTTCTAAAGATAGTGTAGATATGCTTTGGAAAAAGTGATGTAGCCATCTAGGAAAGTTGGGGTAACAGAGTTAGACCAATTGAACGCCATAGATTATGTGTTAACATGGTTTCATGATTATAAAATAGGTATCTCAACCTATGATATAGGTTATCATGAATTCCCTAGTGCCATTCTAATAACTACTATCAAATAATTATGCCTAATTACCTAATAGGGCTATATGATCAACCAAGAAGAGTTCTAATGAGGAAAGATCCAAGAAAGTATGGTGTCAAATGGAGAATTTAGATACTAATTAAGGTTTGAACAAGATAAAATGATTATGGGGATCATTTGGGTCAAATTTCAACTTATCATTCCCTATTTCAATAAATAATGGCAGTTTCAAAGGAGTTGAATGAGGTGTCCAATTTCTATGCCTTACTCTCCTGAAGACCATCAACTAAGCATGCCTCTTGGCATCGAGGGTTTATAAGAAGGTAAATGGAGAACCATAAATGTCCTTATAACTACTATATTGAATCAATAATACACATTTCATGGCCATCAAACAAGATGAGGTAGGTTTAGGCCTATTCAATATGCAAAGGAGAGAGGTAGCCTATTTAATGCTTCATAGAGGCCAATTAGACCATAATTATTAGGGATCAACCAACAATATATTACACTTATGAAAGCAATAAACACAGAATTAAATCAGATAGATAAGTAACTAGAATCAAATAATAGCAATGAACAAGAGATACAAGAAACCACCCTGAAAACTTGTATTAAAACTCTTTACAAAAGGAATACAATTGAAGAAACTTCTTTCTTCCACACCTCTCTCAGATGCACGAGATCTCTCTCTAGATCTCTAACCCTTAAGAGCTCTCTCTCTCAAGTAAAATCAATTCCAATAACCTAGATTGATACAACTCTATACTGTTCTTCAACATTCACATACAATGAACTACTACAATAATCCACACTAAGCTAAGAAGATCTAATTCTACATATAGAATTAGGAAACTTGCGCATGCACTTACAACCAATAGTTAAGCCTCTTAAACAAGGGCTCTAAAAATAATATTGCTAATAATAGAAATTTGAACTTAAGACTAAGACTTAAACTCATCATGCAAACACTCACTTCTGTCCTTGGAAATTGCATTCTGGACGCACAGGTAACCGACGCCAGTTCCTGCATGCTTGCCTGTGACTGACGTCAGCTGATCCTCTGCCAACGCCGGTGTCTCTTCAACTGCACTAAACCGATGGTGGTCTCTCCTAATTGATGCCAGTGACTATGTAGACTCAAAACTATTAAATGTACTCATATGTGAAGCTTTTAGGCTCCACACCTTAACAATCTCCCACTTGGAGATAAACAGCTGCACCAGTACCTATACAGCAACATCTTCTAGCTCCTCCATCTTCAACTCAATCATGAAGACCAATAGAAGTTGAATGAAGAGTCAACTTCTCCTTTGTAACTAGCTTAGTTAACATATCAGTAGGATTCTTATCTGTATGGATCTTCTCCAGCTTCAAATCACCATCTTCCAATACCTGTCGTATGAAATGGTACCTTAGCTGTATGTGCTTTGTTCTTGAATGAAAGGCTGAATTCTTAGCCAAATGGATTGCACTTTGACTATCATTGTATAATCTATAACTCTCATGCTCCCTACCAAGCTCATCCATGAACCGTGTCATCCATATCATCTCTTTGCTAGCTTCTGTGGCTGCAATATACTCTGCTTCTGTAGTTGACAAGGCAACAACCTTCTGCAACTTAGATATCCAGCTAACTGTCGTTCCACCTACAGTGAAAGCATAACCTGTAGAGCTCCTCCTACCATCCAAATCACCTACCATATCTGAATCTACATAACCATGTAGAGAAGTATCTGAACCTCCATAGCACAAGTGCCTACTACTAGTTCCTCTCAGATATCTAAGGATCCACTAAACTACTTTCCAATGTTCCTTACCTGGATTGGCCATATACTTACTTACAACTCCCACTGCTTGGGCAATATCCAGTCTAGTACACACCATTGCATACATCAAACTCCCTACTACGGAAGAATATGGAACCTTACTCATGTACTCTACCTCATCATGTGAATTAGGACATTGTTCTTTACTCAACTTAAAATGTCCAGCCAAAGGTGTGCTTACCGGTTTAGCATCCTGCATATTGAACCGTTTCAACACCTTGTCCACATAATCTTCTTGAGACAATATCAACCTGTGATTTTTTTTGTCTCTCTTAATGCTCATGCTAAGGATTTTCTTTGTTGCTCCCAAATCCTTCATAGCAAACGTTTGAGCTAATTTCACCTTAAGCTCAGAGATATCCTGCATGTGTGATCCTGCAACCAGCATATCATCTACATACAACAATAGAATAATATATCTACCATTATCAAATCTCTTGAAATACACACAATGGTCAGATTGACACCTACTGTAGCCATGCTCAGTCATAAACCTGTCAAATTTCAAATACCATTGCCTAGGAGCTTGCTTGAGGTCATACAAGCTTTTCTTCAATCTACACACTAACTTCTCCTTACCCTTGACCTCAAATCCTTTCGACTGTTCCATATAAATTTCTTCATCCAAATCTCCATGAAGAAATGTTGTCTTAACATCTAGCTGCTCAAGATGCAAATCCTCAAAAGCAACCAAAGACAATACAACCCTTATAGAAGTCATTTTAACAATAGAAGAAAAAATCTCACCAAAATCAATGCCTAGATTTTGTGCAAATCCTTTCACTACCAATCTGGCCTTATATCTCATTTGTCCATTCTCACCTTCTTTCAACCTGTAGGTCCATCTATTCTTCAGTGTCCTCTTACCAACTGGCAATTCAACCAAATCCCATGTTTGGTTCTCTCTTAAGGACTCCAACTCCTCAACCATGCCACGCTCCCACTGACTCTTGGACTCCACCTGTATTGCTTCTTCAAAACTCTCTGGTTCTCCACCATCAGTTAGCAATAAATAAAATAAAGGAGAATATCTAATTGGAGGCTTACTCACCCTTTCAGACCTCTTGATGGGTGTGTGAGACTCATTCACAATAAGCTGTCCACCCAAATTCTCTGACAGTGATCGACCTCAGTCACCTCTAGACCTGTTACTGGCTGACACCGGTTCTGCCTGACCGATGTCGATTCCTGTCCTATTAACATCAGTCTCTGTATGACCGACCTCGGTTTCTGTTCTGCCGATGTCGGTTCCTAACCTGCCGAAATCGGTCTCTGTGTTTTCCTGCAAGTGATTATTTCTTTTTCCCGCGAGCTCATTTTGGACCATCACCTCATTCAATTCACTATTTCTCTACCCAGATTGATTCAGCTTCTTCAGCTGATCACTATACATCACTTTTTCATTGAAAATAATGTCACGGCTCCTAATTACCTTGTTATTTCCTAGATTCAAAAATTTGAAACCAAAATCATCTGAGCCATAGCCAATAAATGTGCACCTCATAGACTTAGCATCAAGCTTCTTTCTATTTTCCTTATCTACGTGCACAAAGGCTTCACAACTGAAAACTTTGAGAAAAGAGAGATCTACCTTTTTACCTATCCAAGCCTCTTCTGGAATTCCACCATCCAGAGCTATAGAGGGTCCTCTATTAATCAGGTACACTGCAGTGTCAACAACTTCTGCCCAAAACTCTAAAGGCAAACCAGCATGCAATCTCATACATCTTACACACTCCATGATTGTTCTGTTCATCCTTTCAGCAATTCCATTCTGCTGAGGTGTCCTTGGAACCATCCTTTGCCTACGGATCCCATGCATGTAACAATACCAGTTGAACTTATAACTGCAAAACTCTCCACCATTGTCAGATCTCAGGCACTTTAATCTTTTCCCTATTTCATTCTCAACCATAGCTTTCCAAATCTTAAAAGTCTCAAATACATCAAATTTCTTCTTAATACAGTAGATCCATACCTTTCTTGTAGCATCATCTATGAACGAAACATAGTACTGTGATCCTCCAATAGAAGCTACCTGAGCCAGTGCCCACATGTCTTTTTGAACAAGCTGCAACTTATGCTTCTTCTTTGTAGACCCAGTCTTGAGAAAACTAACCCTTTTCTATTTTCCAAATACACAGTGCTCACAAAATTTTAGATCCATGCTTTTCAAATCTGAAAGCTTACCTTTAGACTTAAGAATTGACATCCCCTTCTCACTCATGTGGCCAAGACTTGAGTGCCACAATTTTGCATCCACATCTGAAGTAGATAATACAGAAGGAGAATTGTTAGTAACACAATTACACAAATAGAGAGTACCTACTCTCTTACCTCTGGCCATAACAAGTGCACCCTTGGTCACCTTCCAAGATTCTACTGTGAAAGTTACTATACAACCCTCATCCCCTAACTTTCCTGTAGAAATCAAATTTCTCTTCAAGCTAGGAACATGCATAACTTCTCTCAACACCCATGTGTTGCCATTCTGCATTTTCAGCTGCACTTTACCTTTGCCAATAATTTTATAGGGTTCATCATCCCCTAGATATATTATTCCAAAATCTCCATGGATATAGTCACAGAAGTATTCCCTATTAGGGGTAGCATGAAAAGATGCACCAGAATCTAACACCCAAGATTCTATATTATTATGCAAAGAGAATATTAAAGCATCTTGTGCAATACCTACAACCTTTGCTTCTTCTTTTCCTTCGTGCTGATTGTCCTCCTTAGTTTTTGACCAGCAATCTCTACTTATGTGCCCCATCTTTCCACAATTCTAGCATTATGGCCTTCTGCCATTTCTAGATTTGGATGTGCCTTTCCCCTTAGACTTGGATCTTGATCTCCCTTTCTTGCTCTTCTCTTTTTTCCTTCCCTTGCTCTCAAAACTTAAAGCATTTCCAGATGTCTCTTCTGTGCTTTTCATGCGAATTTTCTCATTCAAAATAACACTAACAACATCCTCTACTTTTAAAATATTTGATGCAGATGCAGTATTGCTAACTGCCATTACTAAGCTATGTCAGCTTTCAGGCAAAGAACATAATAGTAAAAGAGCTTTTATTTCATCATCAAATACAATTTTGACTGAACTTAATTGGTTTACAATACCATGGAAATCATTCAGGTGATTAGATATAGATCCACCTTCCTGCATATGCAAATTGAATAGTTGCTTCATAAGATATACCTTATTAGAAGCTGAGGGTTTTTGGTATAAATTTGCTAGAGTAGTCATCAACTCTACCATTGTTTTTTCCTGTGATAAATTAGATATCACAGTGGATGCTAGACTCAGTCTTATAGACCCCAGAGCCTTTCTGTCAAGAACTTCCCATTCTTCATCCTCCATGTCTGTGGGCTTCTTTGCAATCCCACCTAATGGTAAGTATAAATCCTTCTGATACAGATAGTCCTCTATCTGCATTCTCCAATGTTGATAGTTTTTGCCATTGAACTTCTCCATTCTCAGTTTACTTTCATCTGCCATTGCTTCTCCCACTCAAACAGAAATCCCTACAGAAACTCCTGTGAGCAACCTGTAATCAATACACACTATACAGATCTAAACCACCTGTTAGTGAACCTGAGCTTTGATACCAATTATTGGATATCAAACTCTAAACCTACAACCAAGGCTCTGATATCACTTGTTGGGGATCAACCAACAATAGATTACACTTATGAAAGCAATAAACATGGAATTAAATCAGATAGATAAGTAACTAGAATCAAATAATAGCAACGAACAAGAGATACAAGAAACCACCCTGAAAACTTGTATTAAAACTCTTTACAAAATGAATATAATTGAAGAAACTTCTTTCTTCCACACCTCTCTCAGATGCACGAGATCTCTCTCTAGATCTCTATCCCTTAAGAGCTCTCTCTCTCAAGTACAATCAATTTTAACAACCTGGATTGATACAACTCTGTACTGTTCTTCAACATTCACATATAATGAACTACTACAATAATCCACACTAAGCTAAGAATATCTAATTCTACATATAGAATTAGGAAACTTGCGCATGCACTTACAACCAATAGTTAAGCCTCTTGAACAAGGGCTCTAAAAACAATTTTGCTAATAATAGAAACGCGAACTTAAGACTAAGACTTAAACTCATCATGCAAACACTCGCTTCTGTCCTCAGAAATTGAATTCTAGACTCACAGGTAACCGACACCGGTTCCTGCATGCTTGCCTGTGACCGACGTCAGTCGATCCTCTGTCGACGCCAGCGTCTCTTCAACTGCACTGGACCGACGGCGGTCTCTCCTGACTGACATCGGTGACTGTGTAGACTCAAAATTGTTAAATGCGCTCATATGTGAAGCTTTTAGGCTCCACACCTTAACAATAATACTACCATTTTAACTAATAATAAAATAATTGGTTAACCAAGATGGCATGTTCATACCTTGAATAAGGTCAAAACAAAACTGAAGGAGTTCCCACTAGAGCATTTTCTATGCCTTACTCTCATGAAAACCATCAACTAAGCATGCCTCATATGTTGTTGAGGGATATAAGGTGGTGTCTCATGGATTGTTATGCAGCATTCATGTGTTTTAGTGTTTTATTCTCCCTCTATCTCTTTCTTGTCTTATAAATTGAGGATAAAATGCTATTGTATGGATCCCTCAATTGGGTATGAAGAAACTTTGCCTAATGGTACCTTATAACCTTTAAAATAATATAAGGATTGGTTTAGCTTCTCCATGCTAGTTTAGTGTGTTTTATACTTGTTGATTTGCACAAGTCATTGAGTCTCATCTCCCTTTGTAATTCCTTATTTCTCACCTAGTTTATAGGATATTTTTATATGTCATATGGTGTATGAAAGTGTTGGTGATTGTGATTGAAATGGAATCTAATTAGTAGTGTATTGAATTAGACCTTCCATTCATTACCCTCAAGTTGTATTCATTTATTATAGCCTCCATGTTAAGCATTTATGCTTAGGAGTATTTTGGAGAGAGTGGTTTAGTCACTAGTCCTTGTATTATTCATAAGTATGGTTGAAGGGTCAAATAGAGGGGACACAACATGTTGGTGTATAACCTCTCATAGCTTAAGTTTGTTTAATGCATACTTATATCCCTTTTCATTAATAAGAAATTAGGTTTAGGAATTGATCGTAGATGATGCATCAATGGAGATAGCCCTAAAACTAGAGGTTTATCTCACTCAATAGGCTACCCACACCTAGAGGTGATCCCATTATATCAGTTGGATGAAGTAGGTCTGAAATACCTTTGCCTTAGGGGTGCAATCCATACTGATAATAGTAATGAAAACCAATAAAGTTTAATCAAGATGATTGTAACATACCCCAAATTTTCTTTCCAATCATATCATAGGGAAATAAATAATTTTTTGTCTATGTAAATACAAAATATCCATTAGAATTCAAATATGAAACCTTCCCAAAAATGGCTAAGGTAAAAACCAAAGAAAGACAACATGGAATAAGTCTATGAATAAAATCAATTTTTTTCTAAATTAAAGCTAAATCTAGTCCAATAATTAGAAAATAGCCAATTAAAGACATGAAATTAGAAAAACCAAAGTCACCTTTATCTAAAATAAATCAAAAATTGACCTAATTTATGAATTTAAAACCAATTTATTTTGAAGCTCTTAAAATGACTAACTCTAAAGATAACTTAATATAAATCCTAAGACATTCTTATTTGAAAAGGAGAAGATATGGACCAAATTTCTAAAGAAAAGAGTGAAAATGTTCTAAGATATTCAAACCATTTGTATAAACCTAAGGCAAAATGGTTATAAAATGAAAACTTCAATGTACTTCGAAACACAATCTAGAATAGACCAAGACTTATCAAGTTTAGGTAATTTTAGACATTTGTATTAATGAAAAATTTGGTGCAATCATACTTATACCAAGTACATAAGATATAAATATATGTTCCATGTTTGGTAATAACAATCGATAAATTTTAATCAAGATGATTGCAACATACCCCAAAGTCTCTTTCTAATTAAATCAACAATTATTGTAAGCCTAAGGCACAAACTAGATTAATCCATAAAACCAAACTCCATAACAAAAAGAGGTTCCATGATTTTAGTGATGAAATTAGAGAATGTTTTGAAAGCAAAAACAAAAAAATTGTGTTAAATTTAAGGGTATCTCATCTATCTTTTAGTCAAATCATTGTTAAACTTGATTATATAAAGAGCAGGGGATGGAGTGATGAATGAGGGAAATTAAAATGGGTGGTATCCTAGGTTTCCATTATAGGTATCATAGATATGATATGTGAATGTGATAGGAATTTAATAATTTATGGAGAAGATGGTGTAAATTTCAAGGAGTTTAATGAGTCTAGTTGATAAGAACTAAGAAATGGCCCATAGTAATTGAACACATATTATGAAGAGATGTTATAACACTAGGAAGGGGAAGAATTTACATTATATAAAACAAATGGAGTTTCTAGAACTAGAAACATTGAAAATTAGATAAAACTAAATGATTAAATAAAGAGGAAAAATAGGAGGGGTAGAACATTAATATGTATGAAAATAGACATAAAAGAAGAAGATGGATTTTCAATATGAATGGTACTAGAACTTAAGTTTGAAATCCTATTAGGATTTATAGGAAGGTTTTAGATAGTATAATATTGATCCTTATCTTCTTGCTTATTAACTTTATTTTTTCCTCTTATAACATGTCTCCTAAGGACCTCCTAATTTCATCTTATTATTATCCTCATTATCTTGTTCATAGTCTTCCCAAGAACTTGGCATAGATTTCCCACCAACTATGAAACCTGTCTAAAATATCACCTTAGGATCCTATTTTTTTTCTTGATGTTTTTTATCTGGCACTTATTGGATCTTTTATTTCACTTAAGTTTTGGGAAAATTTAGTGGCATTGGATGGTATTATGGGTATATTATAAATTTTTTTTGTGAATCAATAATGAAACATTAAATTTATGTTTAACCAAACTTGGGGAGCATGAAACCATGTATAGTTATAACCCTAATTGTATCATTATCCCATGGCTTAGTGGGTGTTATTTATATGATTGGTTATTTAATACCTTTCCATTAAACACCTATGCATGTGTTAGAATAATATTTATTTGGTGAAATAAACTTATCCTATACCATATGATGGATTCCTAGGTTTATAAGCCCGCTCCTTTTTGAAAAAGTCATAATCATCCATATCATCATAACTATATCATGATATTTATGTTATTTCATCATATAATTTCTCAAAATTATTATCTTTAGATAATTTTGTGTGATATAGAATTTTTACTATATATATCCATGAATTTCCACCATGCATTGATTTAATAGTTTTTTTTAATGATTTCAACTTGAGCATTCTTTATTTAGATGATTGTTTTTAAGGATTAATCAATATCAATATTTTTTATTTAAAATTTATTCTATGGTTTAGGATTGATAATCTTATCCTTCACTATATTTTCAAGCTATTGTCTTGAAATATGAGGCTTATGATATTCATTAGAATTCATAAAGGCCTAAATTATAGGTACATATTGATGTAAAAGTTCTCAGAGATCCTAATTTTATTAAAATATGTAGAAAATAATCTTGGTGGATCATAAATAAACTTCTCTTTACTAAGCTTGAACTATAACTCTTATAGTTTTCTAATCAATAAATGAGATGATTATGTATTTATTATAGTGAGGTGATTATAAGAAAGAGATTTAATTTTTTTCCTTCTTCCATTTAAATATCCATGATCAAAACATTGATCTTCATTTTAAATTATATTATAAAAACCATATCATATACATATTTTGGAAAACTAAAAGCAAGTTTTCTGAAGCTATATTCTAGAAATTGTAGTGCATTCTAGGAAATACCAACTAGATTTATATATCTCATGTAATAATGTTTTCATGAATGTGATAACCTATACAAATTTTATTCCTTAATGTATACCATAAAACTAATAAATTATAACAAAACTACAATATGGTGATTTTTAAAAAGAAGAAAGGTCCTAATCATAATGTGGTTTTTTAATTATTTAGATTGGAAATTCATAAATTGAGATGCAAGTACTTTTTTGGTTTTGATATAGAATTATATTGTCATATCCTACCTTAACATGTAACTTTTATGTTATGTTAGACTGATTTGTGAAACACTTGTAACTATTGAGACATTTGGAATTGGGATTATTATTGTAACTATTGAGACATTTGGAATTGGGATTATTATTGATTGATATATTTGACATCACTTTATGAGTTATATTATGATGATACAAATTTATTTACTGATTATATATATTTATTTATGTACTTAAATTGGTTTATATTTTATCATAACAGTACTTCTAATGTCCTTTAACTAATGAAGGTAACAACCATGTGAGATGAGCTAATATTAGTCCTACAATATGTTGCAAGATAGTAACTGTAACTTCATATAGTTATATGTGTAAAAGAGGTGAATGAAAGAATAGTTTATTCTATCTTATGTTTCATATTGACTAATTATGTGCCTAATTATTTTATTGTTTGTAAAGGACATCATTGGATTATATCCAATTGTGCATTATTATCATTATTGAATTTATTAACATTGGAAATTCACATTAATATTTAATTCAAACTAGCCAAAGAACTTTATAATATTTTGGATGGATAGCTTTAATGAATTGTTATAATAAGTTATGACAAACTAACTGAGGCATATGTAACATCTTTGCTTCATTTTACTTGTTTAATGTGTTAGACTAGATTAAGATTTGTTCTTGATTTCTTACTTAGATTAATGATTTATATTAATTGTGTTAGTTAACTTTGAAGCATGGAAAAAACATGAAGCTAGGTGATGATAATGTAGAATAATTGCTTGAAATGTTCTAATTTATCATCACCTTCATTAGGGTCATCATGGTTTGAAATTTGTTTATTATTAAAAAAAGAGGCATTTGTTTCCTAGACCTTGGTAGTATGGCATCGACATTAGACTTCATTTAATTATTCGATTAGGGTTTTCATAGTGCTTAATTTTTTTAATTAATTTAAAATTATTTTGGTTTTTTTTGGGATTTTTTTTGTAAGTTCTATATAATGGTGGAGTTTTGGGGTTTTTTAAAACATCCATGGGAAACGTGAAGGAAAAATAAATACCAACAATCAAGTTCCATTATGAGGATGTAGTGGATGGAGTCAAAAAATGTCATGGTGTAGTATGAGAAACACAATTATATGGGAAGGAATGGAAAAAAGTGGAAAATGAGAATAAATGAAAGATCGAATAAAGATGTGAACATTTTATTACTTGTGCTAGTAAGTTATTTGTTTTCTTTGTTTTTGTTATGTTTCCTATATATTATAAAATGTTGATTTTTTTTAAGGAATCTCATGGAGGATGGGTAAGTTTAAATAAGTATTTAACCCTATTGTGAACATTTCCATCACCTTATAAGTGGTTTCAGTACATAATTGGCATATTACATTATCTAAAATGTAATACTAATTGGAGGGGTAATGTGGTCATTTAACTAGGTGTATTGCTTGAATGCACCTTTATTTGGCTATGTTGCTTGAAATGAATATTATATGGTTGTTTTGAGAATTTATTTTTTGGAATAACATTATATCTAAGAACGTTGCATTTGATTTATCATATTTTTCACATTATGGGTTTTTTATGAAACTTTATTGAAAGGTCATTTTGATTTTTGGGTGTCTAGTTGACTTTATACTCTTTTGAAAATCATGTATGGTGGAATAGATATATATAAAACATTATTTTAATCAATTTAATTTAATGGGATTGGGCCTATAATAAATGACCTAATACATCCCCATACTGATGTTTTGGGTGGGTAGGGTTACTACCAAATAGATGGAATCATGTTTCACATTATTTTTGCATGTGCAGAACTTCATTGTGGAAAACTCATTTGAACTATAAATACCTTGTGTGTGATAATGAAATTTGCAGGCACTATGGGGATACTATGTATAAAAATGGAAATGTGTTTTTTTTTTTGTATATGAGACATTATATGAGAACTTACTCAACTATTTTCAATATTAACCTTGTTATAGCTACCATTCATGATGGAAGTTATTTTAATATTAAAATAATTATTTAAATGATACTTTTTTGACTTATGTTCAAATGTATTCTTTCATGCATTAATTTCATTTATTATATTTATAAATCATTATAAATGAGTTCAAAGTACCAATATAATTTTGATATAAAATATTACTCGAATACTTGTGTTAGTTGATTAATTTTTGTACATTAATTTATTATATGTATTATGGTGTATTTGGTTGGAATTTTAATAATGATATGTGATACTTGTTTATAAACTAAAATGATATATATTTAGTCATTTAAATGAGTATGTTGTGTATAATAGTCTTAAATTTTCATCTTATGCTTCAAATTCTTGATCTATGGATGGCCATGACATACATTTGAATATGTTATCATCACTCAAACTAGTGTGAAGAGGTAGGTTATGGATCCTAAAATGGATCTTATTTGTACTTAGTCCTTTGTAAAAACTAAATCCACTATGCCCAATTATGTGTAAAATTGATTTAAATTACTTATGTAAGACACATGATGTTAGATACTTCAGGTCAAGTATATAAAATAATGTAGGGATGATCCAAACACCTTCACATTGATTATATAGGGATTTCCTAGTTCCCAAACTTCATGGTTTTCTCCAGAGGACAAAGCCTCCCCTATTTGTAGGGTGGTGATTATGAAACCACCATGATGGTTATGTAACTTCCCCTATATATAGTGATGAATTTTTAACCACCAATATTTTTATGTGGTGGTTGTGTAACTATCCTAATGTTTTTGTAACCTCCCATCTATAAACTATGACAACTTGGTCATCTTTGGTAATGCAAGGAAGGGTAATAATTGAAAACTCTTTCTGACCTTGAGTAAAAAAATTCTAACTCTTAACGAGTTATATGGTTAAGAGGGCCTATAAATGAATATTTAAAATAACACATTAGAGAGGTATTAAGCTGTTTATAAATTAGATTCACATCAATAGTTTCAATTTTGGGTCTTGGTTTCAACTTACTATTTACTATTAGTTATTATAGTTGGTTCATGTGTATGCAATTTTTTAGAGGATTATTGTAAGTGCAAAAAATTATTTATGTATGATTTTGGATATAATTTTATGGTATATTATATCCATATAGGCCATTGGTAGTACCTTGTATATATATTTTTATAACATAGTGGAAAGGGGAGTTTGTTTGCTCACCCACTAGAGTTTTTACCAAAATGGGTTTCTCTAGGATAATCATTGTGTCATATGTTTTTTTTATTATATCCACTTATCTTTGTTTATTTTATGTAGTATACTCATTTAATTCCCAAGAGTGCATTCAATTATGTTTGCATATCATTGTCTTAAAATAAATTATTTATCAAGCTAAGTTTGTAGTATTTATGTTGATGAAGTTGAGAGTGTCATATCCACCTAACTTATAGATAATATTTGTATTATATCCTATTTCATTTATAATTAATTTGTGTTTTAATTTGAGTATATTACAATTTTATGCTCATCAATAGAGTTAGTAGTGCTCGTGGTCAAGGTGTCCTAATTCTATTTGAACTGGGTATTTCCACAAGAAAGTGGAATAAATGAATCAAAAGTATATCTCATGCTAATGATGAAGATTCCTAAATAACATAAGAGTGATTTATTAATATGGAAGGATTAAAAATCACATCTCATTCTAAGAGTAAGTTTGACTAGTTAGAGTTCATCATGGGACTTCTTATGGAGAACCTTAGTTTTTCCATTGAGACATTGAATGAAATCAAGGAAGATGCTCCCAAGAGCCATGAGAACCATGAATAACATCTTGATGGAATCCTATCTCCACCTCCATTCAAGGTTGAGGTAAATACTCAAATTTAGTTATATGATGGATATGTGATTGTATAAAAGCTAGACCATTGGCTAGCCTAACTTGAGGTTATTTTAGTTTGCGTTAGATTAATGAAATCCAACATATTTATTTTGTAAAGTTAAATTTATCTAATCATTCTTTAACATGGTTTGGGAGCTATATTCATTATTTAGTTGTTTATATTTTTCCTCTTATTTTTTAGTGGGATGATTTTAAGATGTTAATGAAGAAGTGATGATATCTTATCTTCTATGAGGAATAGAGGTACATGTATTAGAAATATCTTAGGAAAAATCAATGCCAAACTATGTGGGATTACACCAATGAGTTTCGTAATAAGGTTTTCCAAATGAGCAAAGATATAGAAGACTATGATATATTAATGAATTATGTGGGTAGACTGATGAGTCTACACTATGACTCATTATAGCCATAATATATCATTTTTCACAACCATTAATATGTCATTTAGGTTGAACATTGAATGTAATATTAGGGATTTTAACTAGTCTAAGGTAGAAGATGAATTCTTTTGTCTCCTTAAGCTTATGCGAGTTTGAGTTAGCATTCTTTGCATAATGTTCTAACTATTTAAATGTTTAGTCCTCCATTATATATATATATATATATATATATATATATATATATATATATATATATATATATATATATATTATAGAATCTAAATAAGACTCTTGATATGATACCATAAAGACAAGGAAGGGCCTTAGTCACAATCCTATCATTCTAGTGAAGCTACAGACTTTCACATTCAAGCTATGGATTTTGATAGTCAAGCTACTGATTTTGACAGTTAAGCTACAGACTTCTACAACACACTATGGACACATCTAAAACATGTCTCCAAGGCATTCCAAAGGTTCCTTCAACCATTCCATGATGATCTAGACTCCTCTATCTATCTTTTAGATACTTTCTATTTTTATAATATCTATATATAGACTTATATCTATATGTAACTTTTCATTTATAGAAGCTAGTAGATATAGGTTGCAACTTTGGACAAGATGGTATAAATATGTTGTACATGAGATTTGATAACCAAATATAGTTGGAATAAGAAATTTTAAATCCCATGAGGATATCCCCAACCACATGTGGATATTTATTGTAACACTCCTCCCTATTTTGTCCATATAAACCAATATTTATGAATATTCTCTTGTTTAGATAGTTAAGTTGTTACCTAGTATCTAGGGATAGATAGTTTCCTTTATTTCTAATAAAATTTAGATCCCTTCTTGATCTATGAGGGTGTGAAACATTTTAATAATTGTCATTTTGAATATAAAATACAAGAAGATTATGTGGTAAAAATACTCTTTCATTTCTATGTGTTAGTCAAGATTGCTTCCTAAGGACTAAATTGTTTTGATCTTGAATCTAAGGGTGAGCAAGGGCCCACTCCCCAAGGAGATAGGATGTGTGTACTTTGGGTATTTATAATTTGTTTCTTATTTTTTTTAATTTAAATTAATACAAATACTTTGTTTTGTTAGATTGATAATCTGTAGGTCAAATAGACTATTAATGTGTGTGTGCACTTTATGATTCAAATAAACATTTATCATTTCCTTAATTTAAGTAATCTTAATTGTGAAACTTAGTTTAAGTTTGGATTTGATATTCAATTTTAGTGTGTTTACTTTTCAAAAGCAATGTGTGATTTATTTCAAGAATTTCATTCAGTTTGGTGTGTTTACCTTTTAAGCAAGTGTGTTTCTTTCAGCACTTAGTTAAAACTTTAGGAAGCAAAAACTTAAGATAGATCAACTCCGAAAACCCCCCAACCAATACTATTAGTTGAACCTAATAAACACCTTACTATAGAAAACCTTGGACATTGGCCCTGGTGAGTAATGACACCAACATAGATTGGTTAAATTAATGGATGATAACAACACCCATCATTTTTGGCACTATTGTTTGGGACTTCTTATAAAGTGTTAGTAAGGTAAAATCTTAAGCAAATAGTTAAAAATCCAAAAATGTAATAAAAACTACTCTCTTGTTAAATATAGGTTTATGAGTAGACAAAGGGATTCACAAAGAAGGTTTGTTCCAAAAGATCATCATCCTTTAGGGGAGAGAATAAAGGTACTTATAGAAAAGATATAAAGATTGAAGAAATAAATAAGAGAGTATTTTGGAAGTACATCCCAGGATCTTGAGGAATCTTCTTCTAAGAAAATACAACTTTCAAATAGTAAACAATTAGAAGACCTTGAAAGACCCCCTCCACTCAATATAACTTTATTTACAGTGTGAGAAAATGTAGGTCATGTAGAAAACACTTGTAGGAATATTCTTGAACAATTAAAAGACCTTGAAAGATCCCCTCCTCTCAATAGAAGTTTATTTACAGTGTGATAAAATGTAGGTCATGTAGAACTGTAGGAATATTCCTCAGAGGAATTTTTCTTACCCCAACACCCTTGACAATGATGATATAACAATAATGAAAAACATTTCCTCATCCAATCTACCTATTGTTGACCAAATTTGACCCTATAGGTCAAATTGGGGCACCTATAAGTAAAAACTTGAGTTTTAGGTTTTTTTAGGGTATAATATTATAAAATAGGATGTATTATATGTATTTTGATGTTATTCCATATCATATTAGCCTTGGTAAATATTTATTTTAGTCCATTTATCATTTTGAGTCATTTTGGGGTCATAAATAAAGCATTTAATAGGTTGTACAACCTCCTTGGTAAATGTGAAGATTCCAAAAGATTATGTCACATCCCATGTGTCTTAAAATGTCTTAATCAATTTTCATAACTAAAAAGTGGTAGGTTTTTCAAAAGAAAGGGTAGTTTTCTTAAGAAAAAAGGAGAGTTTGGCACTTGTATGGCCCATGGGAAAGTGTGCCACATGGGAGAAGATATAAAATGTATCTTCAACTTCCTAAATCTCAATTACACAATTTAAATGCTATTTAAGTTCCATTTTAGTCCCAAAACCATTCTACTCCTTTTTCACCCTTTTAAACATACAAAACCAGTCTTCAAGTTTGTACTTGGTGCAACTAGTAAGGGAGGTTCCAGATCATATGCCTTGAGGAGCTGAAATTAAACTCAGGGAGATTAATTTACATAAAAATAGTTTGAATAATTTTATCTTGTGCTTTATTAACCACCTCATGAATTTAACAATGTTTTTTTTCTTGTTATTTCATGCACCCTATAGGTTTTACACCATTCTTGGCAAGTCTGTACAAACCAATTGGTTATGTTGACTCCAAAATATTTTGTATATATTCTTAGATTAAATCCATATATTTTTTTTTTTCATGGTTTTTTGGTGAGCAAATCATCTTAGCTTGGTAGATTGGTCTCATTTGGGATGATAGGTAGTTTTTCACCAATTTTAGGAACTTCATGCTAGATCATGGTTTTAGAGGGTTGTGATAAGTATTTTTTAATGTTATCAATGTCATATTTGACTCATTTATACTTTAAATATCATCTCTAAATCATCATTTCATGAGTTGCAGTCATGAACACTATGCAATCAACTCTTTGGTCACTTTTCACTTGTTGTCATAGTTGTAATCACGTGTATGAAACTATCTAGTGTTCTCATGGAGGTATATTGAGGGTATAAAAATGTTGAATATGTATTTATAAATGGTAATGATCATATTTAACTCTCCAAAGTGTGTAAAAAGAGGATTTTTATAGTCATGTCCAACATCTGCTCTTAGTCTACCATTGAACATCACCTACAGGTGCCATGAAGTGTTCATGTTGAAAAGAAGGTGTTTACACATTCTTCAAGTGTTTTAGAATATTAAATATGTATTTTGGAATTATGGAGATAATTTTACAACTCATAAAATGTCAAGGGAAATTCTCACAACCTAAATCCACATTTTGTTGCATATATACATTGAAATAGCCACCTATAAGTGGTCCTTGATAGTAAGCGAAGGTGTCACATGGGGAATTAAAGAATTATGAACCTTTTATTGGAATCCTATGGTGTTAAGGAGATAATGGAACACATTTTTTAAGTGATAATTAGATATACAAGAGGTTATTTTATCTCCAAAGGTGAAATAAATATGTCCAGGCCTCTTGTCCCTAAGGAAAATAGAGGTTCAAACCATTTTGTGAATATCTTATAAAGGTGTTGTAAATAGTTTTGAAGATTATAAATGTCATTTAATTATTTACCTATAATAGTATCACATATTTAAAAAATAATTAGGTGGTTTATCCCTATGTATTTCTTGTTAGGAAATCCTAAAGATGCTCTTTGATCCATTGTTCTTAGGTAGTGATTACCTACAGGGTTGAGCTATAAAGAGATCTTTTTCACCAAGGTTGAAAAATATACCTTGTTTCTATGGTTATATGGTTCATAATAGTTTAAATTAACATTTTTTACCTAATATATCATCATAATTAATGATACTTTGTGTTTTGGTTCCCCAAACACACCTTCAGTCCGTACACAGGCCTAGTGAGCACCTGCAGCCAACCAAGGGTAAGGTTTTAGAAGATGTTTCATTATTATGGACTTGAGAATAATTTGAACTTGGTTTAAGATGAAGACAAAAATTATAATTTATAATATTGATTTTCTAATCCTATAAACACCTTTAAATTCCCCTCTATTTGACAATGAGCACCTACAGGCAACTACGTATGACTATGTTGGTAGTGAGCAATGAAGGTGATGTTTCTAAGTGTTGTTATGGTTAAAACATCAAATAATGAGTCAAATAGTTTTTTAATTAATATTTATGATTTAATAATTGTATTATATCATTTTCTCAATCCTAACAGAGCAAGTAGGAACCTACAGGCCCTCTCATAATCAATTATAGTTGACTGTGAGGAGTAGAAGAGTAAAAAATTTAGGATCTTTGGTGTAACCTTGACCTAAGTATGTAATGAATGAATTAAAATTACTTATTTATTACCATGGAATCATTTAATGGTTGATTTTTAAGTTTAATTAAGTAATAAACATGTAGGAACACCTACAGGAGTCATACTTGAAGGAGGAAAATAGCAAAACACAGTCAAGGTTATGCTTAGTCTAAGCTAGGCAGGAGTATGAGGAGTATATGTGGAAGTTTTGAGGGATTATTGAACACTATAATTAATTAAATATAACATATTATCCTAATTATGCTATTATAATATTTTATTCAATAAATAAACGGTTCTAAACATATCATACACAGTCCATAACAAGAAATATTGCACACAATCATTCTTCTAGCAGTCTACCTTAGTTTTAATGCTTTTAGAGGGTCATAGGAGATTACCAAGGGATGAATTTTTTTAGGGAGGATAATAAAAACCTATAAATTATCATAAAATAATAAATAATTTCAAATTAAATAGGGGAGTGCCCTTTGTTTTATCTCATATAGAGAGCACTCCCCTTAGGTGCAAACCCTGGCAGTTTTGGAAATGGAGATGAAAGAGTGAAAAAAAAATTATTGAACACCATATGTAGGTATATAAGGTTTTAAAACACATATTTAAATAATTTAAACATGTCACAAGTTTGATAATCCAAAGAAAGTACTCTAAATTCTCAAATTTATAAATAGGTATATTAGGCATGGTTAGGCCTAGAAGTCCAAATGATAAGGCATTTCCATGTGAAAATTATAACCTGATAAATAATTTTTATAGGATTAATTTTTATTTTTAAATTCTTTATTATGTATATTAGTTCATAGGAGGTCATATTTTGGCTTAGGACCAACATTAGGCATGTTGGAATGGGCGAAAGAGCTCGATAAGAGAGGTTCAAATGCTCACATCTTCTTATAAGATTTTCATGGAGGAAAGATGAGTTTAATGAGGTTATTATATTCCTTTAAGATCACATTATTTATATTTTTTTTCAATTTTAATGTGAAACCTGTATAAACAAAGCTTAAGAGGTTAAAATAGACTAAAACTCTCCTAAACCCTTGCTAGTAGACCTAATTGGATAAATGAAGTTGGATAGATACTATAATGGAATATTTGGACCAGGATTATTATTTTACCTTTTATAATACTCTCTAATTATCCTCCTCACCCTTTTTAGTTGTACAAAATTATACAGACAAGGTACAAAATAGGGTACTTTTAACTATTTTGTGTGTTTTGTAGGTTCCAAAAGGTTTCAAGAGGTGAAAATAACATGGAGGGAAATATTAAGACTTAAGATAACTATCCATATAAATTTAATTCCTTTAAATAAATTATAAGTTCCTCAACCACCTACTTCATCTTAGCCAGTCAAACCTAGCATAGTGACCAAGCTAGTGAAGAGGGTGGAAAACTTCAAGTGAGCTGATTTTAAGGTGTGACAGATGCTTCTAATTCCATGGAGAGTCATGAAAAATTTAATTAACTCCCTATAATGTATTTTCATGGAAAAATAATTCCTTTTTGTAATCCAAGTGTGTAGGTTACCTGAAAGAAGAGTTTTTGGGACTGCAGATGATGATAGCTCATTTTGGGATGATTCAAAATGACCAAGCCTATAACCAATGCATGGAGAGGCATGTATGAAAGAATTAAAATTAATTACAATCATAATAATTTTATCTAATTATTTTTTTTATGTTTTATTAGGTCCAAATCATGAAGGCAGTGTTCAGAGCTAGAATGAGGAATTTCATGCCACTTTTCATGAGTTTTATGACTTGGATGGACACTTATGCTTACTAACCTTGCATGGTTCATCCCACATCCTATTTTCACACACAAGTAACTAATTTTATAAAATTTACAAGTGTCCTTGTTCCCCTTTTATTTCTCTCTTCTCCTCTCTCTCTCAAGTTCTATAAGAACTAGCCATTTTAGCCTTTGTAACTTATGTTCCACCTGAGTATGGTGAGGCCCTACTCATTTGCATACTATTTTATCAATAATAATACTAATTTTTACCTCTTAATTACTTTCATATTTTGTTTTACTTAGATTGTGGATCTTTCTTAGTGAATACTATGGATTCCTTAGCAAGTTGTCTCATTCTTTCACCCTATATACAGTTGGGAAGCTTCTTCTTGCAAGGAATATGAAGCATTTTAGGAAGTGTCAAGGTTGAGTGAGTTAGTATATTCACTATTGTAATTAAATTCCTCTTTTATAGTCCTCATATATTAAACATTTATCCATAAACTCATAATGTAATATTGATGTGAGAAGATGCAGATTGGAGAAGTGTATGTTTGTTTAGTCTCTTGGTTTCATGTGTAGCATATAAGTGGTTAGAAGTCATCAATCTATTTGGCTTACCACCTCCCTTAGGATAGTTTTTTTTATTTATTTCTCTCCCTTCCCGCTCACCAAATTTTAGGTGTATTTTTTATCTAAATTGGTACATCAAGGGAGTTAGCCCTATCTAAAGATTCACCTCATCCTTAGGCTACCCACAAGCTTAGAGGTGTTTCAATTAGGACACTTGGATGAGGGGAGCTAGAAAAATATCCTCAAAGGGTGAAAATCCAAGTGATAACACCTACCTTTATATTTTTTTCCACTGTATACCCAAACCAATTCCTTTTTGATTTCAAAGTTCTTTGCCAAACCTATGATTACACTTCAGACAATCAAAAGCTGAAACTATTTCCCTCTACCTTGAAGGAAGGAGAAATGAGGTGGTTTATGGGCCGAGTAGGAAAATCTATGATCACTTGAAGATAAATTTAAATAGTAGCAATATATAGATACCAATATTACTATAGGGTCAAGGATATAAATTCTTTGAGATAAAATAGAATGAAGATGAGAACCTTGAAGATTATCTAGACTATTTTGATTTTTCCCATAATAGGTGTGGATATGAGCTACCTAAGGAAGTAATCAAAAATTCTTTCCTTAAAATATTGGATGATTCCTCTATGTATTCTTTTAATATCATAATAAATGGAGATATTACCAAACTATACCTCCAAGAGATTACATGATTATGTACCAACAACTCTAGGACAAACCTAAAAGTAGGAGAGGTAAACTAGGGAAATCTAGTGATGTGATCCAACTCATGGAAGAGCTAGAAAACTTAAAAATAGATGTACTATTTTAACTAAACACAATGTTAGATGGATTAAAATATAAATATAAATCTAACACTGAACCACTAGAAATATATTACCCAAAGTGTAAATTAAAACATGCACACAAAGATTATCCTCCAGATAAAATAGAAATATGTGGAATATGTGATGCTTAGGATCATGATACATGAAATTGTAATCAACTTCTTACTCCTAAGAACTAGCTTAAATATAATATACAGACCATAGAATAAGTAAACTACCTAGAATATAAAGAATAGGTAGGTTTATGTTAATGAGCAAGGTGAAACTATAGGGGTAGGTGTTATTGAATGTGTAGACATACATCTTAGGTCAGGAATAACATTAAAATAACCTCAAATTATAATCATAAAATACCTCATGAAAAAATGATTTGACAAACTCAACCAATTAAAGAAGAAGAGTTAGGATAGAAACCTGAAAACATGAAGGAAGTTACCACAATTCCTCCACTTGTTCCCTTTCCAAAATGATTGAAGTAAGTGTAAAACAAAATGGAATTTGAATTGATTAAAGAGATCAAACATCTCAATATATAAATCCCATTATTTCAATCCATTACGGACATTCCAAAACTCAATAGAGTAATAAAAAAATTAAGCATTAAGACACCTGGTAGGAAAAGACAATATCCCAAGACTATAAAGGTAGATTTCAAGCTTCTTGATTTATTAGCAAGTAAGTTACTTCTACCCAAGTATGGGGACCTAGGGAGTCATTTTATTTTTACAATGATTGGAAATAAAGAGATACTAAATGTATTAGTGGACTTAGGAGCTATTATTCATGTAATGACTATTAACACCATGAAAAATATCTCTTTGACATGTATGTAACCCACCACCATAATCTTACAAATGGAAGATCATTTCACTACCAAACTAGAGCGTGTCATAGAGGATATAATAGTAACTATAGATTTATGGGAGCACTTAATTTATTTTATTATTATCTAGCCTAAAAACAAACAAATTAGATACCCATTAATCCTTGGAAGGACTTGGTTATAGATAGTGGTAGCTTTGATTGATTGTAGATCAGGAGATATGACCATCTAAAATGTTCTTAAAGTAAAATGCATTTATCTATATCCACCTACATAATTGTCAATTAATATTGTAAAATAATTATGGGTAGATAAACCTAAAGAAAAATGTGATAGTATCTCCTCTATAGATCTAGTCACAATCACTGATCATGTAGAAGAAATAGAGGATGATTTAATAAGAAGTATTAAGAATGATACAAACTTTGATAGTCCAACTATAGACTTTGACAATCCAACTATGGACCTTGTCAGTCTAGCTACAGACTTTGTCTGACTAGCTATGAACTATAGAAGAACCTATAAAGAGATATCTTCACATCTTTCTAAACATCCATCCTTTTCTACCTCTTCCAACACTATATATAACTATGGGGACATCCAATGCAACATTATGTAATGGGCATATGAAGGTCAAAATACTTTTTTGGCAGCCTTCTATTATCTTTTAGCTAGAGTGATTCATCTAGAAAAATCTTTTTCAAATATGTTATCACATTCCATTTGTTTTTACTATATCCTTGTCCTCAAAACTCTTTAATGAGTCAATTCAAATAAATATATTCTCTTCATCTAGGTGTTAAATAAATAATAGTAGTGCTAGGGAAGTTACTCAACATAAATAGTTGGTTTATAGATGAACAAGAAGTAAAATTCTTTGATGTACTTCAAGAATACCCTAAAGCTTTTGCTTGGGAATATTAATATATGAAGGGAATTCATACTAGTGTATGCACCCATCATATCTCCATAGAAAACATTAAACCATTCAGGTAACCTCAAAAAATAATTAATCATGCCTTAAGAGACATTATAAAAACTAAAATATAAAATTTGTTAGAAGTAGGATTCATATATCCTATCTCTGACAACCAGTGGGTCTCTCCCTTAGTTATTGTTTCTAATAAAAATGGTAAATGGAGAGTATGCATAGATTATAAGGAATTGAAAAAATAAATAATGAAAGATTATTTTCCTTTACCCTTTATTGACCAAGTACTTGACAACTTGGTAGGGAAAAGATACTTCTCTTTCTTGGATGGTTTTAGTGGGTACAATTAGATACAAGTGGCACCTAAAGATCAAGATAAAACAACCTTCACTTATCCATTGGGGACATTTTCATATATAGTATTGCATTTTGGTTTATGCAATGCATCTACTACCTTCTAATGAGTAATCTTAGCCATATTTTTAGATTTAACCAATGATTATGTTTAAGTATACATGGATGATTTCATCATTCATGGAGAATCCTTTGATGAAAGTCTAAATAATCTAAGAAAAGTATTGAAAAGATGTGAAGAACACCATTTATCCTTGAGCCATGAAAAATGTTTGATCATGGTAGAGGAAAGGATAGTTTTAGGACATCAAATTTATACAAAAGGAATCCACGTGGATCCAAATAAAATTTAAGTCATCTAAAACTTACCTAATCTTTAAAACTAGACTAATATCAAAAGATTATTAGGCTATTCAGGATATTACCGAAGGTTTATAGAATATTTCATCAAAATTATTACTCATATGTTTGCCTTGCTGACAAAAGAGAGTGAGTTTATTTGAAGTCTAGATTTCTAACAAGCCTTTTAGACTATTAAGTAAAAACTATGTTTTGCCCCAGTCTTAAGAGACCTAATTGGTCATATCCCTTCCATATTTACACATATCATGCTATGGGGTTAGTTCTAGGATAGAAAGATGAAGAAGGATAAATATACGCCATATATTACATTAGAAAAAACTTGAATCCTATTGAAGTAAATTATACAACCACTAAGAAGGAATTCCTTATTGTAATTTATGCCATAAACAAGTTTAGACACTATATCACTGGTTACAAAATATTTATATATAATGACCATGCAGCTATCAGATACTTGATAAGCATACCAGTGGTAGGAGGAAGAATCATAAGATGGATAATATTGTTGTAAGAATTTGACATAAAAATCATTGATAAACTTTGTAAGTTCAATGTGGTTTATGACTTTATTTATAGATTAAACAATGCAAATGAAGAGGGACCTATAGAAGATAACTTCCTAGATGAACAACTATTTTTTTTGGCAACATAGTCACCTTGGTTTTCTGATATAGCAAACTTTTTGGCTACAAAGAAGTTTCCTTTTCAATTCATAAGGAAAGAAAAGAACTATTTGATTAAATAAATTTCTTATTTTAAATGGATTAATGGTATATTATTTAAATATATACCTGATCATGTCTTTTATAGGTGTGTGAAAGATAATGAAATGTATGACATCATTCATACTTTCCATGATGAAAGTGGTGGAGAACACTAATCTATTAAAAGGAAAGTGCACAAGATCCTTAGAGCTAGTTACTACTAGCCAACTCTTCATAAGCATGTAAAGAAGTACATCTAGAAATGTGGTTTATGCCATAGAATAGGTAAACCTACACTATCTTCTAAAATGCTCATCTAACCTCAAGTAGTAATAGAACCCTTTAAAAAGTAGGGCATAGACTTTGTTGGGCCCATTGATCTACCTTGTCAATGGAAAGAGTATTTGCTGGTATATACAGGTTATGTGACCAAATGGTTTGAAGTATAAGCTCTTTTATTTACAAGAGAAGAGGTAGTATCAGATTTTATATACTCCAAGATCATGTAGAGATTTGGATCACCTAGAGAGATATTGTCTGATTACCTCAATTCATGTCTAATACAATTCAAGCATTCATAGAGCTCTACCAAGTGAACCATAGGAATTATTCTCCATACCACCCATAAGAAAATGGATAGATAGAAGTTAACAATAGAGAGTTAGATAATATTCTTACCAAGATAGTTAGTAGTAGTAGGAAAAATTGGGAAGCCAAGCTTCCATAGGTTGTATGGGCATACAACACAATGTGGAAGACCACTACTAGTTTTTTCCCATATGAATTGGTATTTGGTAAGAAACCTCTTCTTTTAATTGAATTTGAAATGCAAACTCTAAGGAAATACTACATTATAAGTAGGTATTGACTCTGATGAATTATAGAGAGAGAATTTTACAACTAAATGAGCTAGATGATATGAGGATAGAAGCTTTGCAGCAAACATAGATGATGCAGTACCAAAGGAAATAATGGAATGATTTTCACATCAAATAAATAAAGTTCAAAGAAGGAGACTGGGCACTCTTATATTATTATAATTACTATCACTTCAAAGGTAATTTGAGAACTAGATGGTTAGGACCATTTCAGATAGAAAAGGATTTTTTGTAATGGTCTAGTACAATGCTTGCCTATAGATGGTAATCACAAGACACTCCTAATCAATGGACATAGGTTTAAGTTATACCAAAAACATTCTATCAAATAAGAATTCATACAATGGAATAAAATAAGTTTTGTCTCATGGAAGAACTTAAAACTTCCATGACAACTAATTTTTGAAGTCAAGATGATCTCAATAAAGGGGATTCACCTATTCTCTAAAATGGTAAAAAAGATTAAAAGTAAAAAAAAAAAAAAGAATAAAAATAACTAATGAAAATTCTTAGGGATATTGTTGACAGTCATGATCAGAAACCCAACTTGCTATCTAATCATGTATTGTAAAATGAGTCTTGACTAGAAAACTAGTAAATGGATGGTTAAGGGCAAAAGTCAAAAAAATAGAAAAAGTGAGTTCAGAAATTCAGGATTAATCATCATCCATGATTAAGCTTATTTATCCCAAAATCAATAAACTTGATGTTATCTTATTTCATACTATTCTTCAAACTAATCCATTTAATTTCCTTTTGTTATAATAGGTAAAGAAGGACAAGCAAGGACAACATCATGAACTTTGGAGGTATAGTGTTTACTCTTTTGCTAATGGCAAGTTTTTAAGTTTCTAAGTCTGCAAGTATATGCTCATTCTTTTGGTAGGCCCTCCATAGTATTTTATGTGAAGGATGTGGACTTATTACTAAGGTATCCCCACATCAATAGGGAATATTAAAAAAGGTCACCTTTTGGTACTTGACTAAAAGCTATGAATTTAGTCCCGTCAAGTAAGTCTACTTCCATGATAACCTTATCCTTATCATTAAATAATGACTATGTGGACAATAATTGATATAAGGATTAGAAGTGTGATGATTAAAAATGGATTAAAAGTTAATAATTATTAATTATTAACCATTTCATGACATGATAAGATTTAAATTATCATCATTACAACACATGCTTGGAGAGCTTCAGACTTCATCCATAGAATTAAGATAAAAATGGGTACCATTTATTCCATAATCAATTGATAGAACCTAGTAAAGTGTTATTTTCATCCCTGAGCAGAGCTATAAATTGGATATATTTTGTTGTGATCTATGGAGAATTGTAAAATTTAGTATGGGATAGAAAAAGAAGTCTGAGCTAGAGTCCATAGAATATATCATAGGGGATGAGCAAGCAAAACTCATGTTTGAAGCTGCAGGGTGGCTTGAATTTTTGAATAAAGGTTTGATGAAAGCCTTGTCACAAACTTTATTCTCCATTTAAAGATAGATTTATCCACTATCAAAGGTGTGAAAATATAATTTTCTATCCAAGTCATTAGTGAATTATCTATAATTCTAAATGAACCAAGATTACAGGAAGATCTTCTCTCAATGACCTCATATGCATTTTGTATGGACAAGGAGAACTAATAATATAATATGTTTAAGGTAGTAATGGAAAGATCAAAGGTGTTAGTAGAGACACCTTACTAGAGCCATGGAGGTATATATATTTTTGGATCATTAAATATCTCAATTGTGATGGGTAATGTAGTGTATTGAGTTGTGTTATAATGAGGATGTTGATTCATTTAAAGTATGGCCTTAAAACCCTCAACATAAAATCAAATTACCTTTATTTATGTTAGGTTATATATATGTAATGGCCATGAGGTATCTTAGTATTCCATCCTTTTCCCACCATCATAGACTTATTTAGCTAATAATCCAACACCATTTTCTTAAGAAAGAAAAAGGCACAAAAGAATGGATAGCTTTTCTTAAGGGAAAGAAAATGAAACACATATGGATTGCCAAGAGCATACAATGAGAACCTTCTAGATCTAGGGTTCCACAAAAAGCCTCTTCCTCTAAAGTATCTACTCCATAATTAGTCTAGAGTATAAGGTCAACCTTCATAACTACTGCACCTAGTCTTATAATTCCCCTCAATGTGGTTGTACCAACATAATCTAGAAGAAGATTAAGACATATACCTTCAACAAGAATACATAAACCATATTCTCAGCCTACTACTAAAAAATAACCAATTAAAATTATAGAGGATGAGCCTACTATAAACCCTATTCAATATTCACTACATAGGTATCCTATAAGAAATAAGGAGGCCTCACATGAAGAAATTATTTCTCCCACCCAGTCTAAGAAGAGAAGAAGGAAGTTGGTATTGATTGTTGATGATGATGAAGTAATTACTAAAAAAACCCTTAACAACTTATGGTAGGAACCCACTTATAATGTGGCACAAGATAAAGAATAAGTGGAGACTCCTTTCCCATATGATGTTTCTAAATACATTGTTCCTTCCATCACCTTAACACAACCATCCACTGATAAGGGTAAAGCTCTCATGGTTGCTAAAGAAGCCCAACCATCAAAAGTAATAGAAGATATAGAAATGCATAATGATTTGGCATTATCCCAACTAGAGGCTATAGTCAAATATAAATCATAAGACATTACTCATATATTATCTTCAATTCAATGTAAGGATTTTTTATTTCCCTTTTGTTTCAAAATATAGAGAACATTCAAGCTCAGTGTTTTGAAAAACATGAATAAATAGCATCATTTTATAAGAAAGTGCATGAATCTGAAAATGAATTTATTAATATATGGATTTATACCAAGGAACTTGAAGAGGATAATGTGTATTTTATAATGAATATCCTTAGATCTGAATAATAGATAAAACATTTAAAGCATAATTAGCCTCTAGATCTCACACTGTGCTCCCTAGACCTATGGTAGAGAAAGGTTGTTAAACCATTATATCCTAATTTAATGTCAAAAGTCATTTGGAATTAACTTGTTTTGGGCTTGGAAAATTAAAGGAATAAAATAAACTACTTAAGAAATAAAAATAAGTTGCAATAAGATCTTACACAAACATAACAACAAGAAGAATAGGCCAAACAAACTATATAGTTTACTTGTCAACTAGGTGAGAATCTCTTAGCTTGTACGAGTCCATATCCATCCTATATTTTATTCTTGTATGAACAATTTTTTAGATGGAAGTTACTTCAAATCTCTTTTGTATTTCCACATGAGATCAACACAAGTGAAGAGTTCTTAGTAGTTGATCATAAAAGCACTCTTGACAGACAAGATTTATTGTGTGAATTCTACTTATGTGATATTATCTTTGGAAACACTAATGATTTATTGATCAACCTATTTATTGGTGATTTAAAACTAAAATCCCTTCTCTCCACCTATAGAAACCAAATGGCTTACGGAGATAGATATAATTATCATGTGAATACAGCATGAGAAGTTGGACTATGCATTAGACCTCAATTTGGTAATGCATGTCAAGTGTTGGAAGATTTAAAACACCTTTAATTTCAATATTATGAAGTTCATGACCACTATATTCATGCTTTACATGATGGTATTACCAATTTTGAGTTGTTTATTCAACATGTCTTTGATCAATTTGTAACCGCCTATAGTCAACTATGGAATCTATTGACAGTTCCTTTGAGAATAAGAGAATTTATCTCTCACACTAAGGTAAGATGGACCCTTAGGAGAGATAAGGCCATCATTCAATTTTTTTTACAATGTACTTCAAGAAGGTAGATATAAATTGTGGATAGGAATGAGATTCAGACCACCCCTATTGCTTTCTCCCATGTCTCCATGGTAAAACATGGAGCCACAGTCTAAGGAGCAATTTGCACTTTGGATTCAATTTGTTAATAGGGATATGGGATTCACTCCTTCTCATGAGAAAATAGGACAAGAATTATAATTCATATATGATCTTAGCCTTAGATTGGATCTTATAATCCACACCTATGAATACTAGAGAAGATAGATTACAATGGGACTTGTAAAAGGTAAAATGTGGGGGAAATGATGAGTCCACACTATGACTCATTATAACCATAATATATCATCTTCACATCCATTGATATTCCATTTAGGTTGAGCATTTCATGTAATCTTATGGCTTATAACTATTCTAAGGTAGAAGATGAATGTTTTTGTCACTTTAAAGTTATGTGAGTCTGAGTTATGATTCTTTACATGATGTTCTAACTATTTTCATTTTTAGTTCTCCATTTTTTATATGTGCAAGTATTATAGCATCTAAAGAAGAGTCTTGATATGAACCCATGAAGACAAGGAACTACCTTAGTCACAAACCTATCATTCTAGCAAAGCTATAGACTTTCATAGTCAAGTTATGGATTTCAATAATTGAGTTATGGATTTTGATAGCTGAGATATAGATTTTGACAGTTGAGCTATAGACTTCCACAACATGCTATGGACTCATCTAAAATATGTTTCCAATTGATTCTAAAGGTTCTTTCAACCATTCCATGATGATCCAGACTCCTCCAGCTACCCTTTAGATGCTTTTTATTTTTGTCTATATACATATATATAAATAGACTTATATCTATGTGTGGCTTTTCATTTATAGAAGCTAATATATATAAGTTGCAACTTTAGACAAGATTATATGAATACATTATATATGATATTTGGTAAACAAATATGGTTTGAAAAAATAGTTGCAAATCCCATAAGTATCTCCCAAAATGTGTGTGGATCTTTGTTGTAATGTTCCTCCTTATTTTAGCCATATAAACCAATATTTATGAATATTCTCTTGTATATCTAGTTAAGTTGTTACCTAATATCTAGGTATAATTAGTTTCCTTTATATCTAATAAAAGGCATATCCCTACTTGATCTGTGAAGGTGTGAAACATTATAAGAATTATTATTTTTAATACAGAATACAAGAATATTATGTGGCAAAGAATACTCTTTCATTTCTATATGTTAGTCAAGATTGCTTCATAAGGACTAAATTGTTTTGATCTTGAATCTATGGGTGAGCAAGGTCCCACTCCCCAAGGAGATAGGATGTGTGTACTTTGGTTATTTATAATTTGATTTTTATTTGTTTTTAATTTGAATTAATACAAATACTTTGTTTGGTTGGATTGACAATCTATAGGTCAAATAGACTATTAATGTGTGTGTGCTTTTTGAGTCAAACAAACATTTATCATTTCCTTAATTTAAGTAGTCTTAATTATACAACTTATCGTAAGTGTGGATTTGATGTTCAATTTTACTATGTTTACTTTTCAAAAGCATTATGTGATTTATTTCAAGTATTTCCTTTAGTTTGGTGTGTTTAAATTTTGATCAAGTGTTTTTCTTTCAACACTTAGTTAAAAATTTAAGAAGTAGAAACTTAAGATAGATCAACTCCAAAAAAAACCCAACCAACACTATTATCTGAACCTAATAAACACCTTACTACAGATAGTCTTGGACACCAGGCTTGGTAGGTAATGACACCAACCTAGATTGTTTAAATGAAGGGATAATAATGACATCCATCATGGACTCCATAGTATTTTGAGGAAACTAGTCCTTTTGGCCAAACCTATGAATGTAGATGATGTTTTTTCTGAATCTCACTACTTAGATATGGATAATAATAAGTCTCCATCTGCCTCTCAAAATAACTTCAAATAAAAGGGAAAATATAAATGGAAAGGCATAAAATGCTTCTTTTATTTCTAAAAATTATACTAAAGTAGATTGTGGTGATTGTAATGTGAATACTCATTCTGAGGATAAGTATTAGAAGCTTCATCCAAAATTTCATCCATTCAAGAACAATAATAATAAAAAGGTTATGCCAATGAGGTAGGGGTGAGTTACTTAGGTCACTTAGATGTATCCAAGTCTAGTAAGGTTTAATTCCTATTGAGGCATGTGAGGCCAGATGTGGCCATTAGTAGTATTGGTGTCCACAGAGTGTATGGGTATATCCATGGTATTTGTGGCATAATCAATATAAATTGGTATTGTCAGATGATTAGAGTGGCTTGTTGGTGAGCTATAGCATCTCATCTTGTGGCAGATCTAATAATGTCATAAGTTGGTATGATTCAATGGTTGGAGTGGCTTGAATTTTATGGGATATATCATCTCATAAAATTATTAGTTTTTTTGGGGATCTAGGCCCCCAGTTGTGTCCCAAACTAATTGGATCTCTGATAAAAAAAGCATACAGGGTAAGGATCCCACCAAAACTAGTAACAATATATAAATAATAATACAAAGGTTATGTATTCACTTCAAAGTGATAATGTTTGTTATATCTATATGGTGGATGATACTTTATTTTGTAACTCCATCAATATAGAGGTATGTTTGGGTAGTAGTAGTGATCAAGAGAGTGAACTTTCAATTGCTAACCAAATTTGACTTTTAGGTCAAATTGGGACCCCTATAGGTAAAAACATGATTTTTAGATGTTATAAGGGGTATAATATATTTTAATTAGATGTATTATCTATTATTTTAAGTTATTTAATGTCATATTAGCCTTGTTCTTAGCCATATTAGTCAATTTATCATTTTGGGTCATTTAATGGCTTTTATGGGTCATAAATGCAAGTGGCATGGTTCCCAAGGTTCCCAAGTGTCCTAATTTATTTTAAATCATCCATAAGGTCAGTTTACCTATCATTTATTTTATTTACATCATAATTTTTTAGGTTGTTTAACTAAAATTCAAGAAACCAACTAAAAAAGGGAGCATTTGACACTTGTACAGCTCATGGGGAAGTATGCCACAAGGGAGAAGATCATGGATGGAATATTAATCTTACTCACACTAATATAAGATATTTAAATTCTCTTTAAGATCCATTTTTTATCCAAAACCATTCTATTCCTTCTTTGTTTTCTTAGACATACAGAAGTGACCTTCAAGTTTATGCTTAGTATAGACAGCTCAATAGGTTTCAGAGTAAATAATTTTGGGAGATGATATTACACTTATATTCCTTCATTTAAATATAAATATTTCAATTATTTATCAATTATGCTTCATGAACGATCCTCATGAAGTTGACTATACTTTTTTGGTAGCTATTTCATGTACCCTATAGGTTTTTCTCCATTATGGTCAAATTTATATGATCTAGTTGGTGATGTTGACTCCATATGATGTTTTATACCTTATAATATGGTATCCATACTTTTTTTCATGTTTCATGGTGTTTTGATGGGCAAGTTAGTCCATGCTGAAAGGAAGGTGCCACTATGTGTAGTCTCAGTCAAAGTTCCTCTTATTTACAGAATTTTGGTTTCTTTTAAGGTATAATGTAGATGGGATATGGTTTTACATAGGTATAAAATCCATATATTCACCTCCTTCCATGTTTTGGTTTCACTATATCATGCCTTGAACATCTTTCATCCTTACCTCTTCTCACAATCAACACTTTGCTCAATTTCACTTACAGTCACATGTATGAGCTTGTCCATCTTATTCATGGAGTTTTAATCATGGTAAATTAGTTGGTTTAAGTCATTAATAGATAAATGTATTTCATTTGATTTTTTAGGAAGAGATAAGTGTGGTTACAAGTTCACTCATCACATGAATCAGTCTACTTTATTCCAGATTTGTACAAGTGGTCTTCACACTAGATAATATGTTTTAGAACTTATTTCAAGGTTTTCTTTGTGTAAATAATGTAATTGAAGGTTATAAATTAGTTTTAGTTTTATTGAGGACATTACCAACATGTTATTTCTCCATTTTATGCCTTGTCTCTATAACAACCTAATGCACACCTACAAGGCCTTTGTTGATGTCATACTGAGGGGTGGAAAGGTTGATGTGTGTTCTTACCTCTTAGGATTATTAAATGTGCATTAGTATTCTTGATGAAGTTACATAAATGTTATAAACCTTTCCATTCATACATACTACCCATAACTCTACACTTGCTACCTGTGCATGTTCATGACCACCTACAGGGGGTACCTTTGAATTGTAAATGTCTTTGAATGGATAGTTTAGAGAAGGATAAGGTCCCTCTTCAAACCCAAACCTATTTAACATCCTAAGTTAGAACTATTTGAAATATAAATTATAAAAAAGGAGGTGTAATCATGTTGAAGGGATAAGATACTGCATTTAGGGAAACTTTCCATAAAATGTGAAAACAAAGCTCCAAAGAGTTTTTTGGATATATTACAACATGCTTACAAATTGTTTCAAAATATATAGATTATTAAACCTTATTTAATATAGTATGGACAAGAGATATACCAAGTATGGGATTCAAGAAGTAAGTATAAGTTATAAGTTTTGAATGTCAAATATGCTCTTAAAAACACTGTAATTCTACATTGATATCTATAGGTTTGTAATTGTGAGTGGCTTTTGATATCCTAACTTACCAATAATTCACTTCCTTATGGATAGAATTGTCTCATGGACTAAATATAATTAAAATTTGAATTAATACCATTATCATGATATTGACATGTGGTTTTCAAGTTTCATTGGTGTCTACACGTGTCCCTTCTCAAGGAAACTACACACCTCTAGTAGGACAAATAGGCAGTGAACTAAACTTGATGTCTTGGAAGTGTTGTATCTCATCCAAGGTAAATGTAGGCATGATTAGATGTTTCATAACCCCAAATATGTAATAATATTCTATATATTCCATTTCCAAGGTAATTTCACCTCATGTACAGCTACAAGTATTAGAAGGCAGGGGTTCACAGTCATAATAAGTAGAACTCAGTTTATGAACTAAAGGTGCACATGAAGGGGTGTAAGTAGAGTTAATGGGATGAAATATAAAATTAAAATATTCCATTAATACATGATGACCTCATAAATCTCAAAAAAATGTAAATAATATTACCTAGACTCCTTTAAGTCCTATGAACACCTATAGCTAAGCAAACAAATAGTGAGTAGGTTTAAAATCCTAAGTGATGGAAAAAGACTAAGAAAGAGTGTAATAAACATGAGGTAAATAAAATTCACATGAAACAATTCAATATTAATTTAATTGGTATAATATTATGTTTTTTAAACTATCCTTAAGGTCAAACCACACATAATCACCTATAAGTGCCACATTTTGGAGTAGGACATAGTCAATGTTAAAACTCAATCTTGAGAAGTTCAATGTATAGAAAGGTATATGGAAGATTAGAGTGGTAAAAGATAATTATAAAAATTACATCATGATCAAATTTGTCTCATACAACCTTCATTACTATGGAAACAAATAGAGAAAAGGGCTCAAGGTAATCCCACACAACCCATTCTTTAAATCTTGCACACAGTCCTTGCCTAGCAGGTCTATTTTGGTCCCATGTGTTTTTGGTGGATCTATCCATAGGATCAAGAGATAATTTTTTATTTATTACATATTCATAAATTTAATAATCCTCTTAAACATTAATTTTTTTTATAACACAAAGGGAGTGCCCTATGTTTTGTCTCAGACAGAGGGCACTCACTTGTGAACAAAACTAGCAAATTTAGAGATTAAGGCAGAAAGATGAGAATAAAAGCACATGATACCCTTTAAATAAGGTGTAGAGTTTTGAATTACATCTAAGAAAATAATAATATACCATGTATAGAAGATAAAAACCTTATAGGTTACCCTATACTCTTAAGGTTGTAGACAGGCTTATGAGGCAAGGGTATGCCTAGAGTCCAAAAAAGAGTTCATTATCACTTATATATCTAAGTGAAATTTAAAATGCATATAAACATGTTCATAGGGTAAAAATAGAGGTAATAGAGCTTTTTTAATTCATAGGAAGCATAAGGAGGATATATTTGGGCTTTGAAGTGCAGATAAGCCTACTAGGCATGGCTAGGCCTAGAAGCCAGATGGGGAGTCACTTCCATTTTTCACTTAAGGTGAGTATTATAACCTATTTCAGAATGAATATAGGGGTAAAATAGGGGTTATAAATCTTTTATAAGGTGGAGAAACCACAAGGAAGCCATTTTTATCTCAAAATCAACATCAGACTTGTGTAAAGGGTGAAAACAAGCTCCATAGGAGAGGTTCAAATGTTCACATATTTCAAGAGGCTTTACATGGAAGCCAAAGGAGTTTATAGATGTTATATAGGGTCCTAAACACCATTATTTTGGATTTTTTTTGCAAGTTGAATGACAGGTTTTTATGAACAAACCTTAAGAGGTTAAAATAAGCCTAAACCCTCTAAAACCCTTACTAGTGACCACTTTATGGAAATAGAGTTAAAAAACTGCTCCATTGGACCAATTTCACTAGGATGATGATTGGACCTTGAAAAGGACTCCATAAAGATACTCAAAATGTTTTTTGGTTGTATGAACTTGTATAGATAGGGTGCAAAATAGACTTTTCTTGATAGTTTTATGCATTATGTAGGTTATAGGAGTCTAAAGATGAAACCAACTTTGTGAGAAATATTAATACTTTTTATAACCTACCATGTTCATTTCATACCTCATAACAACTCCTAAGTTCCTTAATAATAGTTGTCATCTTAGCCATTCAAAACTAGCATAGTGGACATGGTGGTGAGAAGGGTGAAAAACTTCAAGTAGACTGATTTCAAGGTGTTCTTGATGCCTCTAAGCCTATGGAGGGTCTATAAAATTTTCATCTTTTCCTCCCACATATTTTAATGCGAAACTAAAGCCAAATTTGAAGCCAAATGTGTAGGGTGCATGAAGGAAGAGTTTTTTAAGATTTTAGATGATGATGGCTCCTTTCTAGATGATTCTTGATGACCAAACCTAAAACCAATGCATGGAAAGGCATGTCTAAAATCCATCCCATTTATTTCAATCATCATACCTATCCCTAATCATTTTTTGTATGTTCAAATGGGTCCAAATCATGAAGGTAATTTTTTGAGCCAGAATGAGGAGTTTTATGCCACTTTACAAGAGTTTGATGACTTGGACAGACACTTGTACTTCCTAACCTTGAATAGTTCATCCCATATCATATTATCATGTATAAGTAACTAATTTTCTTAGCTTGACAAGTTTACTTCTAGCCCTTGTACTTCTTCTCTTTCTCTCAATTTCTATAAGAACTAGCCATTTTGGCCATTGTAACTTATGCTCCACCTGAGTATGGTAAAGCCTTGCTCTTTTGCATACCATTTGATCAATAGTACTACTTATTTTTACCTCTTCATGACTATTCTTATTATGTTTTACTTAAATTTTGGATCTTTTTTAGTGAATACTATGGATTCCTTAGCATGTTGTCTCATTCTTGCATCCTATTTACAGTTGGAAAGCTTCTTCTTATAGGGCATGTGAAGTGTTCTAGGAAATGCCAATGATTGATTGAGTTAGTCCATTCATGAGTGTCATTCAAGGCCTCTTTTCTAGTCCTCCTAGCTTTGCACATTCATCCATAACCTCATAATGTAACATTGATGTGAGAAGATGCAGATTGAAGGAGTGTATGTTTGGTTAGTCCTTTTTTATCATGTGTAACATGCTTCTGGTCAGAATTCATCATCTTATTTTGTGTATCACCTATTTTATAATAGTTTTATTTCAGTTATCTCTCCCTTTTCCTCCTAAATTTTAGGTGTAGTTGCAATCCAAAGTGGTACATTAAGGGAGTTATCCCTATCTAGAGATTCACCTCATTCTTAGGCTACCCACAAGCCTAGAGGTGTTTCTATTTTGCGACATGGATGAGGAGAGATTTTCCATCTCCTTAAAGGGTGAAAATCCAAGTGATAATGGTTTTTGTCATTTCTTGGTTGGACTCTTGGTCTAAGAGGTTGAAAGATTTTTGGTGCTATCTTTCAACAATTAACCTTTGGAGGCAATTATCCAAGCACCAATGGAAAATTTGAAGTTACATCAACTCATCAAGTAACCTAGGTTTCCTTTTGAAGATTATTGGTAATATATTTCTTTTTTTTCTTACTTTCAATGAGGTTTCATGGCTAACTTTGATGTTGAGTACTATTTTACACAAGTTGGTGAGACATACCAAGCTTATGGCACTCCCTATCAACCTTAGTGTGATTCTTACCAGTCTTATAGCTAGCCTTATCATGATCCTTATCAATCCTATAATTATCCTTCTTCATATCTTGCTCCTAGTTAACCTATCCACTTCTCCAATCAATCCATCACAAATTTTAAGAAGACACACTTGGGATATGAAAATTACATGTTGAATCTAGATAAACTAAGGGGATATGGTCAAGATGTTCGTAGACATTAATTTACAAGGTGAGAGATGCCTTAGAGTTGGTCAAAAGAGAGTGGGCACCTATTGAGAGAGCCAATTGGCAAAGGCTTAAAAATGAGATGCTAGATGTGAGTGGCTTTATTTCATCCTTAGAGGATAAGCTAAGCATTCATGAGAGGCATCCTCACCAAACCTATCAGCCTTCATATCCACTTCCCTAAGATTGTTATGCAATTATATTTGACCCCTATTCATGAACCCAATCAAGTTTCTTTACCAAACTCATCCTTTTCCCCATCAGTTGGAAGAACTTGAAGAGAGAATTGAAAAGAGAAACCTTATTTTTGACGTTGCTAAGCTAATATTGATAGGCTAAAAATTGGGTTGGCCAAGGTCTACCTCCCCTTCCTTAATAGCTTCTAAAAGAGGCCCCTACATTTCACTCTCAATCTCTTTTGATTTTTATGTGCTACCCCCACCAATTAGTTAATTTTGTCCTCACCCCATCACCATTTGTCTTAATGGACCTATGATATGTGAACCTAAAGAGGATTATTTGGTTGATAAAAGTTTATAACTCCTACTTGAAGAAGACATACCTCTTTGGTAGCCTCATTGGATTAGGTCACATGATTTCAAGATGCCTAGTCTTAGCATCACCATGAAGGAGAAAGATATGGAAGATCATGAATCCCTTGAAGAAAACTCTACATCTAATAAAAAATTCATGGATAATCATCTCAAGTATGAAGATGAATGTGTTATTATGTATGGAGAATAATTCCAAGTCTTTCCCAAAGAGGTTACAACCCTAGAAAACTCTATTGATACCAATGTGTAAGATGTTGTTCGTTAATATGAACCAATACCTTAGCCTAAGATTGAATCACCATTAGATGAATTAGATCTTAAATAACACTAGATTGATGACATCATACATCAAGAAGAGAATATTGAAGAGGTAGTGGCTCTAGATGATAAAGAGGACAAGGATGATTAGTAGCTACAAATGAATCTCTTTCAAGAGCTTGAAGAGTTTTTCCAAGTTAAGGGACAAGTACATGACAAGGTGAATAAAGATCCTTCCATGGAGGATAATTAACAAGATTGGCTAGAGTATGTAAAGCTCCTTGATGAGCTAGAAGAGTTTGTAGCTAAGAAGAAACTTGATTTTATTGAGAGCCCTATGGAAATCAAGAATAAGGTTGTAATGAAGGATCCACATGAGAAAGTTGAGGATATTTGGATTCAATAAGAGTTAATTTCTTTACCAACCTATTTGAATCTGCCTAGTTTTCAATGAACATCATGCCAATGAAGTTGGCAAACATCATGAAAAAGTTGGAGGCATCAATGCTAAAAGATAAAAGACTATATGTCTCATTCATTCCTTCATGTCATGAAGTAAAAAGAATTTCAAGATTCCAATTTGATCCAAGAGGAAGTTATAATCTCATTTTAGTTAGTGTTTGAGCTATTTTGTTTATTTTATTGTGTGTGTTCCATAAGTGATCATGAAGCACATGTGTGTTTGCTATTATTTTGTGTGTGTCTTTTACTTTGTGTGTTTGATGTAGTAATTGGTTTTGTCTTGATCAAAGATTATAGTTAATGATCAAAGACTTATTGTTTTTCCCATACTTATTTGACTCCTAAACCCAATGGACTGATAAGGCTATTGGTTTAGTTAGTATAGCAAGCATATTACCCCTATGAGTCACTAATTTATTGACCAAATTTGACTTTTAGGTCAAATTGAGATGCCTATAGGTAAAAAAATGAGTTTTAGATGTTTTATGGGGTGTAATATATTTTAATTAGGTGTATTATATGTTATTTTATGTCATTTAATCGCATCTTAGCCTTGATCTTAGTCATATTAGTCAATCTATCATTTTGGGTCATTTAGTGGGCTTTTAGGGTTCATAAATGCAAGTGGCATGGTTCCTAAGGTGACCAAGTGTCCTATTTTCCTTTAAATAATACAATATGTCAGTTTACCTATAAAATATGTTAGTTACATTAGAATATTGTAGGTTTTTTAACTAAAATTCAAGAAACTAACTTTTAAAAAGGAGCATTTGCTACTTATACAGCTCATGGGGAAGTGTGCCATGTGGGAGAATATCATGAAGGGCCTATTAATATTCAACACACTCATATAAATTATTTACATTCTTTTAAATATCCATTTTTAATCCAAAACTATTTTTCTCATTTTTTACTTTCCTAGACATACATAAGTGACCTTCAAGTTTGTGCTTAGTACAGACAGCTCAAGAGGTTTCTAAGAAAATGCTTTTGGGAAGGGATATTACACTAAAATACATTCATTTTAATATAAATAATTCAATTATTTATCAAATTTTCTTCATGAACCATCCTCTTAAATTTGAATATACTTTTCTACTAGTTATTTCATGTACCCTATAGGTTTTGCTCCATTTTGGTCAAATCCATATGAACAAGTTGGTGATGTTGACTCCAAAGGCTGTTTTCTAACTTCCTATATGTTATTAATAATTAGTTTCATGTTTCATGGTGTTTTAATTGGAAATTTATTCCATGTTAAAAGGAATATTCCACCATATGTAGTCTCAATCAAAGTTCCTCTTGTTTTCAAAATGTTGGTTTCCTATAGAGGTCTCATGTAGATGGGATATGGTTTTCTATAGGTCTCAAAGACATATATTCACCTCCTTCCATATTTTGGTTTCACTATATCATGTCTTGGGCATCTTATACCCTTACCACTTCTCATATTCAACCTTTTACTCAATTTCACATACATACTACCCATAACTCTACACTTGTTGCATGTGCATACTCATGACCACCTACAAGTGGTACCTCAAAATTGTAAAGGTCTTTGAATGGATGGTTTAGAGTAGGTTAAGGTCCCTATTTAAACCCTAACCTATTTAATAGTCTAAGGTAGACCTATTTGAAATATAAAGTAGACAAAAGGAGGTGTAATCATGTTGAAGGGGATAAGCGACTGAGTTTAGGTAAACTTTCCCTAAAATGTGAAAATAGAGGTCTAGGGAGTTTTTTGGATATATTAAAACATGTTTAAAAATTGTTCCAAAGCATCTAGATTGGTAAATCTTATTGCCTCTAGTATGGATAAGAGATATGCCATGGATGGGAGTTATGAAGTAAGTGGAAGTTAAAAATTTGTAACCTCAAATATGCTCTTAGAAACACTAAAATTTTACATTAATATCTACAAGGTTATAGTTATGAATGGCTTTTGATATCCTAACTTGCCAACAATACACTTCCTTATGGATAGAATGGTTTCATGGATTTAATAAAATTCAAAGTGGAATTAATACCATTATAAATATATTTATACATGGTTCTCAAGTTTCATGGGTGTCTACAGGTGTCCCTTCTTAAGGAAACTGCACACCTATAATAGGACAAATAGGCAGTGAACTAAACTTGATGTCTTGGAAGTGTTGTAGCTCATCCAAGATAAATGTAGGCATGAGTAGATGTTTCATAACCCAAAGTATGTAAGGAGACTATCTATATACCATGTACAATATAATTTCACCTCATTTACACCTAAAAGAGTCAGAAGGTAGGGGTTCATAGTCATAATAGGCATAACTCAATTTGTGAACTAAAGGTGCACATGAAGGGGTGTAAGTAGAGTTAACAGGATGAAATAGCAAATGAAAACATTTAATTAATACATGATGAACTCCATAAGATCTAAATAATGTGAATAATCTTACTCAAACTCCTTTAAGTCCTAAGAACACCTACAATTGAGTAAATAAATAGTGAGCAGGTTTAAAATCTTAAGTGATCGAGAAAGACTAGGCAAGAGTGTAAGAAGCATGAGGTAAAGCAAATGGACCTGAAATAATGAAATATTACTCTAAGGGGGAGTATAATATGTTTTTTACATTTTCCTTAAGTTCAAACCACACATAATCACCTACAAGTGTAGCATTTTGGAGCAGGACATAGTCAATGTTAAAACTCAATCTTGAGAAGTTCAATGTATAGAAAGGTATATGGAAGATTAGAGTGGTAAAAGAGAATGAGATAAATTATATCATGATAAAATTAGTCTCATATAACCTTCATGACAATGTAAACACATAGATAAAATGGCTCAAGGCAATCCCACACAACCCATTCTTTAAACCCTGCACACAATCCTTGCCTAGCAGGGTTGTTTTGGTCCCATGTGATTTTGGAGGATCTAGTTGTGGGATCAAGAGATAATTTTTTGTGTATGAAATATTTGTAGGCTAAATAATCCTCTTAAATATTTATTTGTTCTAATAACACAAAAGGAGTTCGCATGTATTTTGTCTCAGACAGAGGGCACTCCCTGGTGAACAAAACTGGTAGGTTTGGAGATTAAGGTCGAAAGATGAGACCAGAAGCACATGGGACCCTTTCAAGAAGGTTTAGAGAGATGAATTACATAAAATAAAATAATAAGATACCATGTATATAATATATAATCCTTATAGGTTACCCTATACTCTTAAGGTTACAGACAAGCTCATAAGGAAAGGGTATGCCTAGAGTCCAACCAAGAGCTCACTATCACTTATAGATCTATGTTAGATTTAAAATGCATATAAAAATGTTAATAAGATCAAAATATAAGTTATATATCTTTTTTAATTCATATTAAGCATAAGGAGGTTATATTTGGGGTGTGAAGTGCAAACATGCCTCCTAGGCATGGCTAGGCCTAGAAGCCAAATGTGGAATCACTTCCATTTTTCACATAAGGTGGGTATTATAACCTATTGGAGCATGTATATATGGGTAAAAAAATAGGTGATAAAGCTTTTGGAAGGTAGATAAACCATAAGGAATCCATTTTTGGCTTAAAATCAATATCAAGCTTGTGTAAAAGGTGAAAATAAGCTTGATAGGAGAGTTTCAAATGCTCACATATTTCATAAGGCCTTGAATGGAATATATATGAGTTTATATATGTTATATAGGGTCATAAATACCATTCTTATGGATTTTTTTTCAAGTTGAATGTCAAGTTTTTATGAGCAAACCTTAAGAGGTCAAAATAGGCCTAAACCCTCAAAAACCCTTGGTAGTGACCAGTTTGTGGAAATGAAGTTGAAAATCTACTCTAATGGAAAAATTTGACTAGTATTATTATTTTACCTTGAAAATTAATCCCTCAATATACTCCCAATGCTTTTTGGATATATGGTCTTGTATGAACAGGGTAAAAAATGGGATTTTCTTGATAGTTTTGTGCATTATGCAAGTTTTAGGAGGATTGTAAAGATGAAACCAAATTTGGGATAAATATTAATACTTTTGATAACTCTACATGTTAATTTCATGCCTCAAAAAAAGTCCTAAATTCCTCAAAAAGAGATCCCATCTCAACCATTTAAAACTATCATAGTGGACATGGTGGTGAGAAGGGTGGAAAACTTAAAGTAGACTAATTTTAAGGTATTCCTAATGCCTCTAATCCCATATATATTATTTAATATTTTCATTCACTCCTTACCATAGATTTTCATTGGAATTTGAAGCCAAGTGTGTAGGGTGCATGAAGGAAGAGTCTTTTTGGACTGCAAATGATGATTGTTCCTTTCCAGATGATTCCAAATGACCAAGCCTAAAACCAATGCATTTAAATTAATGTCTAAAATTAATCCTATTCATTCAAATAATTATACCTATCCATAATTATTTTTAGGATGTTCAAATAGGTCTAAATCATGAAGGCAGTTTTTTGAGCCAGAACGAGGAGTTTTATGCCACTTTACAAGAGTTTTATGACTTGGATGGACACTTGTACTTGTTGACCTTGCATATTTTTTCTTGTATCCTCTTCTCATTAAAAAATAACTTATTTTATCAGCTTTAAAAGTTTCCTTGTGACCCTTTTACTTCTCTCTTATTCTCTCTCTCTCAAGTTCTATAAAAACTAACCATGTTAGCCATTATAACTGATGCTCCACCTAAGTATGGAAAAGCCCTGCTCATTTACATACCATTTGATCAATAATAATACTAATTTTTACCTCTTAATTATTATTCTTAGTGTGTTTTACATGAATTTTGGATCTTGCTTAGTGAAGACTATGGATTCCTTAGCATGTTGTCTCATTCTTGCATCCTAGTTATAGTTGGAAAGCTTCTTTTTGTAGGGCATGTGAAGTATTCTAGGAAATTTCAATTATTATATTAATTAATTCCATTAAATTCCTCTTTTCTAGTCTTCTTGGCTTTTCACATTCATCTATAACCTCATAATGTAACATTGATGTGAGAAGATGCAGATTGAAGGACTGTATGTTTGGTTAGTCCTTTGTTCTCATATATAACATACTTCTAGTTATAATTCATTATCTTATTTGGTGTATCACCTCCCTTAGAATAGTTTTATTTTAGTTATCTCTCCCTTTACTTCCCAAATTTTAGGTGTAGTTTCAATCCAAAGTGATACATCAAGGGAGTTATCCCTATCTAGAGATTCAAGTCATCCTTGGGCTACCCACAAGCCTAGAGGTGTTTCCATTGTGCCACTTGGATGAGGAGAGATTTTTCATCTCCTCAAAAGGTGAAAATCCAAGTGAAAACACTAAAATTTTCAATATAAAAATTCAAATTAATAAAAAAAATTGGATGCTCTTTTTTATACTTTTTCATAGACAAATTTCATCAGCTGGTATAAAAATTAGGGTTTGAAACTTACAAAAATCCAAGCCCATATTCATTGGGTTGGGTAAATAAAGGTGTAGACATCAAGGTGAATTACAAATTCAAGGTTAATTTTTTATTAATTTTAATTTCATTTATGATGTTTTGTTGGATGTTTTTCCTCTTAATGTTTGTGGTGTAGTGTTTGACAACCCATACTTGTATATCTGGGATGTCGTATTCATGAGGAGAGATAATTGATTCCTTTTGGTAAATAATTGTAAAATTTACATCATTTGAGCCTATGAAGTAAATTCAAAATTCATTTTAAGTTCCTCTGAAGCTAAGAAGTTTATTAATGCTAGCATGAAATTTGATTTGCTTATTTTGAGAGATATTAAAGATAAAGAGGTTGTGGTAAATAAAAATTATTCTAGCATGTTTATTAATAAAGAATAGAAGCATATGAGAGATATATTAAAATAATTAAAAGAATTTATTTTATAAGCCTATGGAGTTATGTCCAACTAGGTCCATTGAGCATGAAATTCATTTGTGGTCCAATACTCTGCTTCTGAATCTTAGGTTATATAAGCATTCCTTGAAGGACCCAATGAGGTAAAACATTAGTTATAATATTTAATTAATCAATCTATAATTCATTATAGTACTTACCCATGTGGTTATCCTATTTTTTTACTAATAATAAATATGGCACATGGAGAATGTGTGTTGGTTATAGAGCACTTAAAAAGATAACCATCAAGAATATGTACCATATTCCAAAAATTGATGATATTATTGATCAACTTTAACATGTTAAATATTTTACTAGGATTTATTTGAAATCCAAGTATCACCTAGTATAAATTATAGAGGAGGAAATTTAGAAAATAAAATTCAAAACAAGTCAAAGGTTGTATAAGTGGCTATTTCTACCTTTTGGGCTACTAAATACCTTCATGTGGTTGATGAATGAGGTAATGAGTCCATTTATTGATTCCTTTATCATTTTATATTTGGATGATATTCTTATTTTGAGTAGAGAATTTTATGATCATGTTGATCATATTAAATAAGTTTTACAAGTGTTGAAGGAGTAAAATTTAGTGTTGAATGAGAATAAATGTGATTTTTCCCAACAATCACTAGTCTTCTTGGGGCATGTGGTTGGATATGGTGATTTGAGGATTTATTCAAAGAAGGAAGAGGCCATCATGAATTAGATAAGTCCATCCAATTTGAATGAGACAACAAGCTTTATAGGTGCAGTCAAATATTTGAAGAAGTTTATAAAGAATCTCTCTTTCATAGATTTACCTTTACATGCCATTACAGTAGTAGAAATAAATGCTAGTCACTATGTTATGGGGGTTGTTTTTATTTAAGGAGTTAAGCTATTATGCTACCATTATTAGTTATTACATGGTGCAATATTAAATTATTTTATATGACAAAGAATTGTATTCTCTTGTTCAAGTGGTTATAAAATGTAAGCACTATATAATGGGTAAGGATCCTATTATCCATATAGATCACCAACCACTTCAATATTTAAAATATAAAACTAAACTTTAACAAGCTAAGAACTATAAATGGATGGGTTTCTTGAAAAAAAATCATTTGATTATCTAATATAATAAAGGTGTGACTAATAAACTAGTTGACATATTTTCAATACCTCCTTTACTTACATCCATGGGCACCATAACTCTTCTTGAGCCTTTTATGTATGAATATTATTTAGAGGGATATGATCATGATGCAGATTTTGGGAACCTATTTCTTCAATAAAATAATTCCCAAGTTGCAAGGTTTGAACCTAAAGAGGATTATCTTCTTCAAGATGGATCATTTTGAAATTTGGGTAAGCTTTGTGTGCCTAAGGAGAAAATATTCAAACTATTCATAGAGGCACATACTTCAAAATTTGCATGTCATTTTGGTGTTATAAATATTTTTTCTTATTTTTATAGGTATGTTTATTGGCCTAATATACAAGCTAATGTTTTCAATTTCATAATAGGTTGTGTTTTATGTAGTAAGTAATCCTAGTAACATAAATTTTGTTTTATACATGCCATTATTAGTTACTTATATGACATGGGAAAGAATTTCCATGGATTTTTTAGGTGGCATGCCTATGTCAAGGAAGGGGCATGACTATCTCTTTGTGGTTATGGGTTGGTTTAATAAGATGTGTATTCTTGTTCTTTGTAAGAAGATCCTCAAAAGAAGTGATGCAGTTGATTTATTTTTTATAATGTGTTGGTTTACTTTGGTTTGCCTATGTTTTATATTAGGACTCAACATTTCTTAGAAGTTTTTGTCTACATTGTGGGATAATATGGATATTAAGGTAACAGTCTACCTTTTTTCATCCATAGACCAATGGGTAAACTGAGGCTGTGAATATAACACCAGTAAAATATTGAGAGGGTACAAAAGGAATAATCCTAAGACATGGGATGAAATTTTTTTGGATATTCAACATTATTATAATATGATTGTACATTCTTCTACTAGTAAATCTCATTTTGAAAATTATTTCTGATACTTTCCTCCATTTACCTTTGATGTTGTTTTGAGACATTCATATAAAGGCAATGGGAAAGTGGATATTTAGGTCCATAAGGCTAAGAATAACATTGATAAAATTAATCTTATTCACCTCTAAGTTTAAGATAGGTTGAAGGAGTCTTAAGCTAAGTACAAAGTGAGACATGATCAACAAGAGACTAATCATAGTTTCCTTGTTGGTGACAAGGTATGGTTGTAATTAAGTAGATAAAGGCTCCAAGGTACATCAAAGAAGATTAAGCCACTAAGTTATGGCCCATTTTGAATTATGGAAAAAATGGGCAAGAATGCTTTTAGACTTTAATTTCCTCTTTATATGAATATTTATTCAGCTATCAATGTTTAGAACTTATGTATTTTTTAGCCTTCTATAGTATAAAATGAAGATGAAGGGTTTTTGTTAACTTCCATTTAAGACCTCACCCTTGATAGTTAGTTGAAACTAGAGTAAGATGTTTTACATAAGAATGAGAGAGTAATGTGAAGAGGAGTGCAATAATATTGGCTAGTTGGGTTAAAATGAAAACTACGTAGAAAGGCCAAATGGTACTCCAAATAAAATGTAGGGAATAAATTTTCTCACTTATAGAGGTCCTAAAGCTTTTAGGGACTTAAAATCCTCAAATTAGGGAAGTATGATCAAAAATGGATCTTTTTAGTACTTATTCCTTTGTGAAAACTAATTCCACTATGCCCAATTATATGTAAACATTCTTTTAATCACTTATGTAAGACACTTCATGTTCAAAAATTCATTTCAAGTACATAAGACAATTGTGGATGATCCATATGTCTTCACAATGATCAAGAAACTATTTATTTATTCTCAAAATTCATGGTTTTATTTAGAGGATAGAATTTCCCATATTTTTAGTGTGGTTATTATGTAACCACCAATCCATAGAGTTATGAAGCCTTAATAATTTGAGTTTATAGTTGGATATTACGTAACTACCCGTCTGCAAACCATGATAGTTATATCACCTTTGATAATGAAGGGAAGGGGAATGGTTGAAAATAATTTCTCTCCTCATAGTAGTTCATTATAACTTATTAGAGAGTTATAATTTTGAGAGGGACCATAAAGGAGTCTTGAAAAATCAAATAAAACATTAAATATCTAGTGAGTTATTTGTAATTTAGATTCACATCGACAATTTTAAGTTTGAGTCTTGGTTTGAGTTTACTCATTTTTAGTTGTTATATTAGGTTTAGGTGTATGGGAATTATGAGAAGAGTCTTGTAATTTTAAATCATGATTTTTATATGAGTTTGGATATAATTATATTGTGCATTTTTTCCATATAGGCAATTGGTAGTACCTTGTATAAAATTTGTAGAACATAGTGGAAAGGGGATTGTGTTTGCTCACCTACTAGATTTTTTATTATAATGGGTTTCTTCATAGTGATCCTTGTTTCATATGTGTTTTTATCATCTATCTTCCTCTTTTTATGTTATTTAGGATACTCATTTAATTCCCAATCATGTATTCAATTCTATTTTCACATCACAATATTGAAAGCAATTGTTTAACAAGCTAAGTTTGTAGTATATGTGTTCATGAAGCTAAGAGTGGAATATCCACCTAGCTTACATATCATTTGTATGTTTGTTTATTTTGATTCTATGAAAGGAATTGGATCATTTTTGTATTACAGTCAATATAGTTAGGTTGGTAATAATAAATCATGATTGTATGTAGACATTCTTTGTGAATGATTTAATCAAAATTATTTCATGGAATCTTATATATTTTCTTATCTTGTGTAATGAATATTTTTAAATATTTTTTATGAGACATGGATGTTGGTATCCACTGTTGGAAAGGTTTAAGTTTTGAATGAAACGAATGTAAATTCTAGTGGCTAATATATAATGAAACTTGGGTAACTATTGTATGATTTTCTGTAGTGTAAAACAACATGGAAAAACATAAAACCTTGTGTTTACCCTAAAATTGAATAATATTAACTATCTTAGATAAGAAATTGTTGGGGTGTTTGGGTTTAAAACTCAAAATTTTGTATCCATGAGCTTATATTTTTTTGAGGTTTTCCAAAATAGGTTCTATGCTTAGGAATTTTACTAATTAGTGTAAATCTAGAATGAATTTTGTTGCATGGTATGAGTGTTAGAAGCCATATCATAATTTAAAAATATTCATTATTTATTTTGAAAAAATGTTCTGACATAAATAAAATACAATTATTTGTTTAAGTGATGAATTTGTATTGTAAATTATTCCCTATTAGTAATAAAATTACTATAACACACATTAAATACGAATATGCCCTATGGTATATGGTTTACAATCATGTTTATTTTGGAAGGTTAATTGACACAGAAAGTAGAAACATTGTCTTTACATCCATGAAATTATGTGTAATTTTAGTTAAAAGGTTTGTGTAACATGACTATGAAGGCACGTAAATATTTGATTGAAATATAAATAAAGTTTTCTATTTAGATTAATATGTCATGTGGAGATAATTAATATATTACACTTAACATATTTTCTCATGAAACCATAAAATATTATGTGATTTATTTTAAGAGTTTATATGATCAAATTATTATAATTAGAGAACTTCAATTCACTTACTCTTAAATGGATACTTAACAAAAGTAAGTGACAATGTAAAATTATACTGAATACATGTTTGAATTTATAAAGGTTATTAAAAATAATTAAGTAGACCTCAATCTTATTTTATTCAAGTTGAAAAATAAAGATGTATGATTAATTTCTTGGTAAAATTTTAAGTAATAGGTTCTTTTAAAGAAAAAGGAAAAGTGATGAATTCTTTAATAAAATTATTTTCCATTAAATATTAACTAAAATATGATTAGTGATATAAAATGAAATGTTTAACATGGGATTGATTCCTAATGCATTCTATGATTAGTTAAAAAAAAATTGTGGACCATTTTTGTATCTTAAAAGGTATTGAGAGGTAAAGGGTATAAAAGTAACAAATAAAAGTTCATTTCAAAAATAATAAACTATGTAAGGAGTGATTACACATTTAATTTGTTTGTGCATTATCGAAAAGAATGAATATAAAATTACATCAAGGGTAGAATCATGTATTTTATAGATTTAAAAATGTATTAAATAATTTTGTAGTATAATAAACTACTTGATACATAAACTTGTCAGAAGTTAAAATAAAATTGATGACAAGATAATAAACATCAAATAATTTATTAAGATGAATTTACCAAAGCACTATAATATAAAATAATATGTAATCTTTTAATCTCTTAAATATGACTAAGTCTTGAGTAAGACAACCTATGACTAATTGGGTTGATGGATTAGGCCTATGTGTTGGTGTAATAAACTAATATTGTAGTCTTGATAAACATTGTGCTAAGAATTAAGAGAAATAATATAGTGTCTTGGGTTGATTTAATGTGTGTATAAGACATGTTAGAATTTGAATTAGTGATAATATTAGATAATCAATGAACATAGTGAGAAGTATGGCTTATGAATGTTTTTTTCTATATTTAGATTGTTGATTTGAATTAAACTAGACATTAGATTTGTAGTTATTACTATGAAATAGAGAATGATCTAAAATGGATAATAAAATTATATTTTAGTATTTGTGTACATTAAATATAATAGTGTTGTGGATAACTCCTGTCGGGATTGCAAAACCATAAAGTTTTGGTTACAACTAAAGGTTAAGGCACTATGTGTGTAAACTTTCATATAATTACCATGTAAAGGTTGTGACAATATTTCACATGTTTCTATGTTAGTTTATGGTATTGAATTAACACATGCAAATATTATTTCTATAATTAATATCATGAGTCTAAATATGCCAAAATTGTGTAGGCTATTTTTTTGGTTGTGACATGTGATATTAGAGACTAATTCTTTTGTAGGGAACTCTAGGTAACTACTAGGCTAAAAGTGTTTTGGTGTTTCTAAAGATGGTGAGAACCTAAGCCAACTGAGGCAATAGAAATGATGGTAGTGATGTTGTTTATAACCATGGTTTGGATGGTTATGATTGTATTAATTATATAAATGGCCATAGAATTAGTAATATTCAAGGAAAACACAATGTTAATAATGACCAAGTTGGTCATAATTTTATCCTAGATTAAATTTTGGGTGTATTTTATAATATCCAAGTATATATGGAAAAAACAATGTTAAAATTAATGTTAATAATGACCAAGTTGGTCTTAATTTTATCCTAGATTAAATTTTGGGTGTATTTCATAATATCCAAGTATATATGGAATCATATGGGTGAAATTTTGGTCCATTTGGAATACCTTCAAAAAGGAGGTGAACAAGAAGAGGAACAAAGGGATTATCTAAGGGGTGATAAACCTAAGATGTAGTGATGTCATGAGTACTATTAAGGACCTTGAAAAAGACCCACCTCTTACCTATTATGGTGGGGAGTCTGGGGAAGCTACATAGGCATGGTTATTAAACCTATAGAAATACTTTACATAATGTAAGATCTAATATTAAGGCTTGAATATGGATTCACTAGTTGGTAGGCAAAGCTTCATTATCATAGAACCACTCAAGATATCTCGATGGTTATGACCCAATGGATATTTTTTGGGATAATTGGAGAGACAGTTCAGGAAGATATATCTAAATGGAAACTTTAAGGAACAAAATATTACATATTTAAATTTACTTAAGCAAGGAACTATGACTATCCAAGAGTATGAAAACAAGTTTCTTAGCCTCTTGCATTATTTTAATTACATCCATAATGAAGAAACCAAGGTAAAAAAGTTCAAATTAGGCTTGAAATAGGTGTTGATTCATGATGTTAACATGAAAAAACCATGCACCTTAGTTTTTTCCATTAAATCTACACATCGTGCAAAAGAAAAAGAGATTTTTTGCCAAAAGGAAAGATAAGAATATCAGAACAAAAAATTGAAGCCTAAGGTTAATTATTAAATCCCACCTATGGAATTTTTTTTCAATAAAATAGATCAAATGAATAGATTTTTGAAAAACAACACCACCACCTAAAAGTTTTAGAATGTAAACAAAATCTCCAAAACTCATAATTTTCCAAAATAAAATAATGAGAACCATAACCAATGATAAACTAGCTTGTTGTGGCCCTACCCCAAGATCCAATATTGTGTCTTTACTACCATGCACTATTATGTAATGTTTGGTATGTTGTGATAATCATTATTAGAATAATTATCCTTAGTTGAGAATAAATGAGTCAACAAATCACTAAGTGTATGTTATTGTGAATTATATAAATGTAGACATGTAGTCTACACAAATTGATATTAGAGGAATAATATATGGATTTTAGTAATGTATTTTATTTTATTTGGTTTCTCAAATTATGTTATCACACCTCAAATGGCCTATAAATTCAAAAACTAAACCTTCTAGGCTTAGAGAAGGATGGGAGGTAGAGTTTGGTACTAAAAAAAGGGTGGGTGTTTTGGAATGCTTAGAATAAATTGAACTTGATATTAGAAAATTTAAGACCCATGTAAACCTATTTATATCACCCTTAGTATCATATTATCTAATTCTAGTCATGGAATATCTGTAACAACATCAAGCAAAGATTGATTGATTCAGTAAAAGGGTACAATTCCTACATGATGTCAACAACCTAATATGAATCCAAGGTTTATTAAACCCTCAAAAAAAAGGAATCTTTAATACTTATAGTTTAAAAGAGTAGCTCATAAGGGTTGTAAAATTTATTCAATACAATTGAATGAACTTTCTAAATAAAATAAAACTAGTCCAATATTATCCATCCTTAAGAGAATTCAAGGATGTCTTTCCAAAAGAACTTCTAGGTATACCTCATAAGAGGTAGTTTGATTTTTACATTAGTAGTGTACTTAGATATAAACTTTCATCTAAGGCCCTATGTATGATAAATTTGGTATATTTATAGTAAGTTAAGATACATCTACAAGAGATGATGGAAAAATGGTTGATTAAGCCTAGTGTGTCACCTTGGGAAGCCAGATTATCTTTATAAATAATAAGGATGGTACCTTGATACTTTGCATTGACTATCATAAGTTGAATAAAGTCATCTATCAATAATAAATACCCCATTCCCATAATTTATGATGTATTTGATCAAATGAATGGTGAAACTATGTGTTCTAAGATAGATCTTTGATCGAGGTACCACTAACTCCACATAAAATAATAATACATACATAACACAACTTTTATGACAAGGTATGGACATTATGAGTTCATTTCTAAGTGTTCCTTTTTTTGAAATAAAATCACTATTTAGGTAATGTGATTTATAAAGAAGTTTTTGTATTGGATCCTTAAAAAATCACAACCATTAGTGAGTGGCCTACTCCTAAAAATGTGCATGAAGTGCAGAGCTTCATGGGGTTGAATATTATTATCGAAGGTTTATAGTTAAATTCTTAAGGATTTTTATTCCAATCACTTATTTTTAAAAGAATGGAATTATTACTAGGAGTCAGTTTTATATAGGCTAAGAGGGTTGTTATCTTTAGATCCTATTTTTTTAGTTCTAGATCCATAGAAATTTCAATATTTAGACTGATGATTTTAAAGTGGTATTGTTATTGTTTTGACTCAAGATGTAAAATTAGTTGTCTTTTATAAAACTTAAATCACATGAGAAAAATTATCCCAATCATGATATTAAACTTATAGTTATGGTTCACACACTCAATAAATGGAAACATTTCTTGATTGGGAAGTATTTCAAAGGGAAGTTTGACCACTATAAACTAATATATTTTTTCACTTAAGAGGAGTTGAATGTAATGTACCAAAGTTGGTTAGATTTTATTAGTCATTTTTTTGATATTGCTTACATGAAAGGTAAGGAAAATAGAGTAGATGATGTTCTTAGCAGAAGGAATTACCTTGTTGTAATTTATATTTTAAGGTTAAATTTTATAATTTTTGTTTAGATCAGTAGCTAACTAACCTTGAATGTAGAAAACAATGTGTTGATTTGACTACTAAAATAACAGTGAAATTTGTTGATTTCTCCTTGGAATTATATGTACTTATAAACTACCAAGGTATAATATATGTTCCTGATTCTAGGAATCTAAGGGAAAAAGTGTTGAAAGGCATGCATACTGCACCTCTTTTTGCTCATCTAGATATCATGAAGATGAATTGAGCTAAAAAAAAAATTATTTTTGTCTTGGGATGAAGAAATATGTGGCTACTCTCATAGAAAATGTTTAAAATGTTAGTGAGTTAAGGATGAACATTGTCATCTTGGTGGTTTTTTGTACCTACATGCCATTATTGAAAGGAATTTGGTAGTAACATACATGTATTTTATATATGGATTCCCTAAGTCACAAGGTAGGCATGATTAAAATATGATTATAATTGATAAGCTAATGAAGGTGCCTGACTTCCTTTTTGGTAATCTTACTAATGATGCCCCTGGTCTTGCCAAAACTATTGTGAAGGATGTTATTTACCTTCATGGTATTCTTAAAGTGATTATTTTGGATAGAGATAAGTTTTTCAATTCTACATTTTAGCATACTTTGAAGGTTGTTTTTGGAAAAAAGATAAAATTTAGTTCAGATTATCATCCAAAAATAGATGGACAAACTAAAAGGCTAAAGTAATTATTGTAGGACATGATAATAATGTATGTAATAAATCAACAATATAAATGGGATCATTATCTCCATTTAGTATATTTTACATACAATAACACACTCTATTTTGCTATTAAAATGGAACCTTTCAAAGCCTTGTATTGGCAAAAGTGCATAACTCCCCTTGGTTGGGATAGTTTAAAATATCATGTATTTATAGGTCTTGAGAATTTGAAAGAGTATGATCAACAAATGGATTAATTCACCAATGGATAAAAGATACCTTTGATTGGTAGGAAAGCTATGTTGATCTTAATAGATCACCAAGAGATTTTGAAGTGTCAGACAAGGTATTTTTGAGAGTAAGACTACCAAAAAATTACATTAATTTTGGAAATCAATCCAAACTAGCACCACATTTTGTCAATCCATTCAAAAAGCTTAGTCATGTTTCTTAGTGCTAAGATATTCCACTTTATTTATCTATAATTCATGACATATTTTTATTTGGCTCTTTTAATAAAATACATTGCTGATATATACATGTTTTTTATTATAATAACCTCCAAGTGGTGGATGAAGAGATGATTCAGATGGACCCCATCAGATCCTAGCCCATTATATTATTAAATGTAAAACAATAAGTACAACAAGTATTAGTCCAATGGGATTAGTTAAGTGATAAAACTACCACCTATGAAGATGAGAATATTTTTAGGTAAAACCATCATCACCTATTTGTATAAGCCCTTAGATTGTGTTTATTATGCCCTTAACTTATGGCATGTCTACGGATATGTGTGGTTGACTTTTGGATTACATACCTATTATATTATCTGATTACATCTCTATATGTATTAGTAAGGTTATCCTATAGAATAACCATGGATAATTAGAGTATATATAGGAGATAGTGGTTAATATTTGATCATCATATTATGAAGTATGCTCTTTTCTAATTATTGTGGGGGTTTCCCCCATGAATTAGCTCAACTATATTTATCAAACATTTTTTTATTCTATCAATATTATTTTGGATATACATTATTTTCTCTTAATTTTTAATATAATATTATATTATTCAAACATCTAAGTAATGTTATTACAAGTGCTATCAGAGCTTCAATTTGGGAAAGTTTATACAACATTTGTTTTCATATCTGCTATTGTGGGTCTACTACGTGTAGAAGGATTGAAAAAACATAGCTTGTGATTGGGGAAGAATTTAATTTTTATATCACTATTGTATTGTTTGAAGTGCCTTTAAAAAATAAAAAAATTGAAAATTTTTTTAAACCTTTTACAAATTAACATTAATTGAATTCATCTTAGTTATATGATCACAATGATATAATCTATTAGTACACTTTTTCAGCAAAAAAAATCACCCTTGTGCACATTATTAGTCTTTGGATTCATGTCAGTGAGATGATAATAATTGTATAATCTACTAATATACTTTTGTTGTGTGGCTAAAACCCTCCATCCTAAGGTTTGTGCATGGTTGGTCCTAACACTTGTGAATGTAGTAAAGGGAAAAAAATCCAAAAACCCCTCTAAAGGATGACATAGAGTCTAACACTTCTAATTCATTTTTTTTTTTGAGGTGGTTCACCAAATTTATTCAAATTTACAAAGCATGATACAGAAATATGATCTCAATATGGTCAAAGGGGACATCATTGGGGTAAGAAGGGACCTAAATGTTTTGAAGGATCAATTGAAACTTATAACTAGTTAATTATCTAATATTATAGCTCACCCTTCACAAAATAATCTTCCCCAACTGTAGTTTAGTTCTCCCTATTTAAACAATCACACCTCCAATCATGGACCAAAGTAGTTGTTGCCAAAAGTTATCTTGCACAAGTTTGATGGTAAGGATCCACTCACTTAAATAAATCAAACTAAAAATTTATGTTTTCTACATTAGACTCCCTATGTGAAAAAGGTGGTCATGGTCTCATTGTATTTGTAACTTTATTAATTCATTTAGTATAGATGGTTGTGTGCTAAAAAAAAAAAAAGGTCCTTCAGGTTTATTGGTTTGTATTATTTGACAAGTTGTAGATCCATCTCAAAATAATGCCTTAGAAAACTAATTAGTCATCTAGCCAAACTATGTCAAAAATGACTATGAAGGATCATATTCATCAATTCTATATTCTTTCTTTATGTGTGGATGACATTAATGACAAAATATTGATTAACCTATTATTCGGTGGCCTTAAAGATAACATCTAAATGGAGGTTCCAATGTTTATTCCTAGTTCAATATCTAAATTCATACCAATGTTACACATGGTAGAAGAGAAAGATCTATTCCAATTCAAATCTTTTGTTAATGTCTAGAAATGCAATTTCCCAACGCCATAATTACCTCAATCTACAAGATTGAGCCCTCATTAAATTGAAGAGAAGCATGAAAAAGGGTTATGTTTTGGATATGATGAAAAAATGGAACAAAGGACATAGATGTGATAAAAATTAATTTTTTTTACATTGAAGTCACCAATGAAGATAAATAAGATGATAAGGCCTTAGATGCAAGTCTATAATAACCCAAGAATGAATCTAAATATTCTCAGCCTATCATTTCCTATCATGTACTTTTAGGTATTAATACTCTTTAAAATATTATGGTGGTAGGTTTCCTCAAGAAATAGAAAGTGGCTATGTTGATTGACTTTGTTTGTAAACACAACTTCATCAATAGTAAGTTGGCTACTTGTTTGAACTATTTCATTTACCCAAATCTAGAATTTAAGGTCATGATTATAAATGGTGGTATAATCAACTATTATGTAAAATGTCATAGTATTAAGTTTATTATGGGAGACCACATATTATATTATCTTATGTTTTGTATTCCTATGGGTAGAGCTAATATTATTTTTGGAGTGTAATGGCTCGCCACTTTAGGCATGATTGAGATTCATTTCTAGGAACTATTCATGTAATTTCATTCATAAGGCATGACATTTGAACTACATGGTTTATGGGATAAATCTTCACAATTGGTTAGTTCTTTTTTTAACCCTAGATTGGGTTACCTAAAATATAAAATGGGTATATATAAATGATAATGAACAAGGGTGATAATCAGATCTACAATAGGATAATTAGGTGTTAAACTCAAATATAAACATACACTAAAATTATTATGCTGAAAATAGGCCAAATATAGAAGTTACAACTAAGATATATATAGAAATGATAAAAAAGTAATATACTTATATAGTTCTAATGCTAACATAGTGTTAGATCTAGAATAAGCAAAAAGTAGACTAGAAGATGATTCTGGAATAGTCATCAAATTCTAGATTTGATAATTTTGGAGCTTTGGACACTAACTTTAGCTTGGGATGGTTATGTCAAAGCTACAATCTAGGTTTGAGGTAAATGTCCAATACAGAATACCTACTAGAAAAATATGTGACCACCTAGATGTTTTTGGGTTTGTCTTCACCTTCACTCTGGTTGTCATGCCCATTTTTTCTCAAAAAGATAAGTATAACACACAATTAAAATAAATAAATTATCATCAAATAAGGATGGATACCATAATCCATTCAAGCCAAAAAATATATCAAGGTGAATCTTGTATCTACCATGGTACATTTCATATATGTACACCATATATCATTTTTCCTTAAACTCTGAACTCCTTTCAAGCTCATGTTAAATGTTTATTGCATAGAAAACATTGAGAAGGCTATCAAATATGACATATACCATTGCTAATTCATTATGTCACCACGTGATATCTTCAAACCTTCACCAATCTAGGATATAAAGGGCTATGGATGCACCACACATCACAAATATAAGTCCTTGAATCTATTGCCAAATGCAATCCTCCCTGGTCTATAAGTTTTAGGATGTTTCCACTTAATAGCATTTTAGCCTCTCAGGCCCTCAAAGTCATTAAGCCTTAGCTCTAAGGGTTGACCCTCCTAAGGTTTTGGGATCTAAGAGATGGCCACATGGTGATAATTTTATATCTCTTTTCCCTATCACTCTATAGGGATAGCATGGTTTCCATGGGGATACAAAGTAGTAGGAGTATGCCACATGGCAACATCCTACTAGCCCACTATCCTAAAATATTCACTCTAGATATAGATACCTCTAAAATTATGAAGCTTTATACACTACATCATCTCACTCACCTACTACCCTCAGTCTTTAATCCTAGTACATAAATCTCTAGGATAGTGGGTCATTGGGATGATTCCATGTGGTAGCATCTTGTGAGCCTACTTTCTTGAAGGCTTTACAAACTACATGATCCTCCCTGGAATCGTAGGTCATCAGGATGATGCCACATGGAAACATCCCACTATCCTACTATATTATAGGCCTTGTAAATTGTATGGTCCTCCCTAGGATCTTAGGTCACTGGGATGACTCCACGTGGTAACATCCCACTCACCCATTTGTTTAGAGGTAAAACTCTTAGTATGGTCATCTCTGGGGTTGCGAGATGCCAAGATAGTGTCATGATCCTAGTTTTAACCCCATTTTAGATGTGCTCAAGATAGTTAGTCAACAAGTTATTTGAAAATACCCCTGTAATAAACATGAGGTATTAATTGACAAGTCATTTTATTTTTAGATGAAATTTATTTTAGGTAAAGGCTTTATTTAGATAAGTCTTCCTCAGATTGATGTTATGGGATGTTATTAGATTGGATTAAGTCCTATAACATTGTTTTCTAAGGAATTAAAATTTAATGTGTAATTAGCTTGTCACATTATAGAAATTACTTTTGGCTTATGGCTTAATATTTTAATTTTTGAGATAGTGATTTTGGCGTAATGCCAATATGGATTTTGATTTAATCAACAAAATGATTAAATGGGCTTAATTTCTATTAATTATGTAAAACTTGGGGGACTTTTGATTGGGTAAAAATAATTTAAATCATTATTTATTTTATGAAATGAAATATAATTTGATTGGGAACAACTTAGAACATTGGAGAATGCTTCTAGAAGGCATTCAAAGTAAACCCTAATAATACCCAAAATGTTAATTCTCTTTCTATGCACAAATTTTGGCTTTATGGCTACATGAAGAGTGTTTTGTGGAAATATTATAAGCTTTTCATGGGAATTTTCCTCCTCACAAGAGATATTTGTTCCTTTGGGGCATGGCCACCACCAAGCAAGAGGTAAATGGCTATTTTTGGAGGCCAAATAAGTAGATTTACAACTGATAACAGATATAAAATTTTGGTTCCTTTTCCATGGAAATATTCATGGGATTTGTTAAGGTGATATAGGTGATTGTAAAAAATGTTTTTTTTTTGGTGAAAAAGATATAGTGGGTTCTTCAAAAATTCCATGGGAATCCTTATCATCAATTTGAACAAGATCCCAGGCAAGCTATCTTTCTTTTATAATTGGTATTTTTACATTTTAATTTGAATAGCATTATGGTCATGAAATAGGGTATTTACAATAAGATATGAGTTTATACATACATATTTATGTATGAATATACAAACCCCTATCTTATATAAGTTGAGAATAGTTGAAAAATATTTATTAACAAGATTTAATGGCCATTTTTTCTACCTAGAAATGGTAATTGAAGCGTGCAATTGTTGGCCATGTTTAACTCTCATTTTTTATTCCTAAATGCATATATGAGACCTATTTTGTTCCATCTAATTTCATAAGGTTACCTTTATAAATTATTTATTTTTGTGTTCCTTATGGTTTCTCTCCAATTGTTTGATAAAATGACTTAGTGTAGTTAGTACCTAATTTAATATTATTTGAATTAATTTTTTTAACCCAAAATAAAGTTAATTATTGCTTTTAAATGATAGAGGGATAAAAAAATGATTTATGGGTTTTATTATTCTCTATTTAACCTTTAAAACCATATTGGAAGTAATTTTTTTATTAATTATTTAGAAATAAAATCAAATTTTAATCTAATTATGTTTTGTTTTTTAAAAAAATGAAATATGTTGAATTGTGGGAAAGGCAAGCATGTGAGTTTGTTACCTTACACTCTCAATAATTATAAATCATTATGTTTTGGAGTTTTTAGGTGAGAAAAAGGATGCATGATTATTATTTTGGCCTTCTTTGTAGAGTCATTTAAATCTATTTTGGATATTTATTTCATGGATATCTTTTACTTGGTAGTGGTGTTTTGGGTCGAATGGCATTTAGGGTTTTTTACCCTGGTAGAACTCTTTTGTCATTTTGGTGATGTTTTGGGATGATTGATGTCCTTTTATTTGTGCATATTTGACCTAATGGCAAGGTTTTTTTACCTTAATTAATTTTTTATTTACACTGAGTGTTTTGGGAACTTTAGCCAAGTCATTTAGTTATTTGGTGTTACCATATTTCCTAATCTAAAATTTTGAGAAATTTGACCCACCCGTCTTGGGGTAAACTATAATAAATTTATCACTTTTAAATGATTGACACATGGTTTAATCAGTTCTTCATACTTATATGGTATAAGGATAAGAATATTAATTCCTTTGTGATATTATTGTTACCTTATTAAGTTGGTTTTGAGCATAGTAATACCTGACTGTAGATTATTTGGTGTAATTCTAATTTTTGGTTTTGAAGTATTATTCATGACTTCATTCCTTAAAACTATAGGATGTTTGTATGCTCGAGTTGACCTTATATGTCGATCAGGGGCATTAAAATAAACAACTTGCTTCTATTTGTTTAGTCTCTTGACTAACTTGGCTTATCATGTATTTATGAAATTTTTTTGTCAACTTGATGTTTTTACTTAATGCATAAAATATGTACATCTAGTTACAATAATTGGAAATCAGTGGTACATAAGATTATTCTGCTAATTATTGTATTTTGTTTTAGTGTTTTTTGGGATGCATATTCCTTGGTGAATTGGTAGTGCTCACTTATCACCATTTTAAAAATAAATACATTTAGGGAATTACTGGAATAAAAATGAAACCTTGTCAAAATTAATTCTCTTATTTCACCTGTTAGGGTAATATTGGATGTTTAATTTATTGCTAAACTTATTTTGGACTATTTTATCATGGTTAGATGTTTGAATTCTCATATAAACTAAAAAAGTTGATTCAAGAATGTTATACACATCATATTGCAACATGTGTGTGGTTATTTTAAATAATAAAACTTTATTCACCTTATCAAGGATGTCATTTTTAAATCATGATGATTCACTCTACAACTACAAATTCTTTGAAAGGTAATTATTAAGTGTTATTGGGTTATTGGGTTATTCAAATTAACCTTGTCTAGTTATAACCCTTGAGCAAGAATATGAACAATGCTAGTCATTTTTGTATTATTTAAGGGTTATAGTTAATTGATATTGGGTTGAGCTACAGGGTAAGTGAGTAAATTACATATGTTATGTTTGGATCATATTGGAAATGTTTTATAATTTATGGTATCAATATATGGTAAACAGTGTAAGATACTAAGTTGTATATTTATGAGTATGGATTTTGAGTAATCTTTTTTAGAATTGAGTTCTTGCATGTTCTTGTATTGTTATTCTAATTTTGGTGTAAGAATACTTAGATGTAAGGAAAGTAGTTTAGCAAGCTATAAGTTGAATTATTCTTGACTCAATTTTTAGTGTAGGAGAAGACACCCAATTTACTCTCCTTATTGTAATATTATCCCATCTAAATGATTAACTTTGCACTAGCTTGTTTGAAGTGCTACAGTGTCTAGTGTAGGATTTATATAGCAATAGAAACTCTATGATTTAAGGGTTAATATTATTGTTTATAGTGGTGATGTAAGGACCTTATGTATTAATTGTTGTCTTCTAAACTTCTAATGTACTATATAGAGAACTATGTGAAATATGCCAAGAGTATGTAATTCATAATCTATTGGATGATCTTGTGAATTCATAATACATGAAGGTTGGGATGAAAAACAAATAAATGAAATTTTTAATTATGAGAATGTTTTTTTCCAATGGTTTTGTTTGTGGTGATCATAAGTTGTCTTTTTCTTGAAATCTTGGTTGTGATATTTAATATACCTATATTTTCTAAATAGATTAAGAGTATATTCAGGTATGTAAAAATTATAGCTTCTTGAACTAGTATGAAAATATTTTAGCCATAATAAGAGGCTTTATTATTGGTTAACACAACTTATTTTTAGATCTAAAAGTGGGCATGGTGTAAAATAATGTTTTTATTACTCTTCAGAGTAAGATAGAGTCTTATTAAGATAATCATTTCATACTTGTTGTTTTATAGATGAACTTTCTATTTAGAAAGTGAGTTTAGAATATTATGGCAGTACCTTTTTCATGATGAGCCATAGTGACTTAAAATCATTAAGTAAATACTATTCCTTAATTTAAGTTTATATTTGAGGATTATGGTTCATTCACCCAATGCTACAATTTAAAGGATTTTTTTAAGGAAAATGAATTTTTAAGTCTCAATGGTTTTCTATACTCCATTATAATTGAGGATTAAAATTTTATAATATGTTTATTCTTTATTTTAAACTTAATTATTAACTTGATAGATTTGGTATGGATAACCACTCCAATAAGGTCTTTGATTCTAATATGATAACCTTCCTTGCAACAAATAAAATAATGTTCTATGAAAATTAGGGTTGATCTATATTGGCATTTTTAAAATAAAATTTAATCCTTGAATTTAATAAAGAAATTGTATTATATTAACAATGAAATATGAGACATTTTCAAAGACTAGTCTAATTGATCATATGGTAAAATATGCATGTAGCACAGGAGGTGAAGAGAACTCTAAGATTGAGTCTTAGGAATCAAAAAATCTTAGGAGGTTTGTTTGGATCATCCTATATTAGATTAGATATTATCCTATAACATGTTTATATCATCCTATAGTAGGGCTGGATCATCATAAGAAACCATACCAAAGGCAAGTCTTCCTAAAGAAAGGGAGGGAAATTGTTTGGTTGGAAGAATATAAAAAAAATTAGTAAAAATATATTTTATTAAACATGATAATCATATTACTCTTTAATGAACCTTTAAGGTTGTTCTAGATTCTAATTTGGGATGTCTCCTTCAAAATAAAATGTGGGTTTTTTGGGTTTATTTCAACATGGTAGCATCCCACTCCTAAATTGTCTGAGTACCATCCGTACCATAGACTGAGCTAATGTTACTCTCAAGTTAGTAGGAGGATGAAATATGGCTTCCTCCAAACCACTTACAAAAAAAATTTAAAATGAATAAGGAAAAATTGAATATAAAATGGCTCAAATTAATTAATTTTCTAAGGAAAACATTAAGAAATAGTCTAGACTTAACCTTTCTAATTGACTAAACTCACTGTACAACAAGTGACTACCTAGAATGTGCATCTTATAACTAACTAGATGCACAACATATAAATGTACTGAATGTACAACTTTGGACTATCCCCAATCAAAGGATGTGAAGGGTAAGGCCCTTACAAATTTCACACTAAGTCTTTTATCAATACTTAGTGCTATTTTTTATTAAACTAGGAAAGCACAAGGTTTTTACAAAACACATGATGCAAGGTCAATATTAAATATTCTAAGGAAATTAAGGCCTAATAAGCCATTAATATATGCATAATCAGCGCGATGAGGCTTTAAATTTGAACAATGTGATGAAGTACAAGAAACATCCAAAACAAACTATGAATCTGAAGGAGTTATCAAAGTAAGGCTAAGTTGAAATCGATAAGTGAATGCTTATAATTTACCTTCAACACTAAACCAATATTTTCATTGGTCTAGTTGATTGTCTAATAACATAAGGTGATTCATTATAAAATTTAATTAGTCTACTCATCCTAAAATAAAATTACAAGGATTATTATAGAGACTCATTCCAATATGTCATGACTAAGAAATCGATCAAAAGATATAACCGTATAATTCAAAGTTGAGGAATGGTATTTAAAATCCTCCTCTTTCATTAATTAATTCTTGTAAGATATTCTATATTCAACCCATCTCGTTTCCTTACACTAATATATTAACCTAAGAGCCCATATTTATTATAATTTCTTCTTTTTAGAAGTTGGTCTTGATACAAGAAAGGCCTAAGACAGAAATATTACATAATTATTTAATCTAGAATCCTTTTATAGGCATTTTCTTATCAAAGTATAATTGATACTCAAACTATAAAGTCCTATTTTATTGTTAATCTCAATACAATCCCTTATCTATTTATTTGAGTTCCACTCATTTATAGATAAGCTTAGTCTAAAATATAATTTCCAATACAGTGTATGAGGAGGCACAAGGCTTATTTTATAGGATTATTATGATTAAGTATAAGCCAAGTATGATATACTTATCATTTTATTAAAAGAGCCATGCAGGCTTAAGAGTTTCTCCCTATTATAAATGAATTATTATAACTAGGTTTAGAAAAAAAAAACATTGTATTATCTTATTATCAAAAACTTAGGTAGTCTAACCCACTACCTTTAAATCTAATAAATCCTTCATAAAAATACCATATAACATTAACACCCTTACAATCAAATCAAGATGAAATGAACAAACATTCATAGGATATTCAATGGAATATTTATATATAATAATGCCCCTAACTTGGACAAATCTCAGTCTTGAATATACAATCCTCCATAAGGATTCCAATTTCAACAAGGATCCATCCCAAGGAGGCTTATTAATATAATATAACAAGCAATTATAAAATAGTTCCTTATAGTAATACCTAGGACATTCAAATAGTAAACGGCATAACAATAGTGTCTCACAACTCAACCCATAATAAGTCATTAACATATAAATATAATATATTTAACTTAGAGTAAATAATCCTTAGCATAAATTCTAATTGTAGAAGTAGCAAAACATGAGTGGATTGTAGCTGAAGACAAGCTCCTCTTCACTTCAAGTGTAACTTTGGCTAAGAGAAGATGGGATCACCTCTTAACCTTTTTCCCATCATCAAGTGACTACTCTAGGCATGCCCGATCAAAACTCCTAGCTCTAGGCATGTTCACATCATGGTGTAAGTAAAGTAAAGGCAAACAAAAATCAAGATGTCTTGGGGTCAAGGAGACAACTACTCATAAGGTGATAATCCAATAATCTCTAAGTCATGAGGTTACCAACCTCATATCTATTTTCATCAATAAAAATACATAAGAGATAATAACATAAAGATAGAAACATTCAAGCTTACAACTAATAAAATATGTTCTAAAAGTGATCATGATAGGGCTTAGTCAATCTACCATCATGTTCAACATGAGAGGCCTAACCCTTCTTCCATCATGAAGAATGTGGCCTTTTAAAACATTAAAAGTCATTCATGGTAAAACCTTTCTCTCAAGGCAAGCATAAGTCTTAATAGCTAGGACTATCATGGATTAATATCTAAACTCCAAACTCCCACACAAGGGTAATAACACTATGGGGCAACTCAAGCATAGCCATTAAGAAATAAACAAAGAGAAGTAATCTAAGTAGCCTTACTCCACTCAAACACAATAATAATTCAAAAATAAAACAAACTTCATTTAGTCAGATAGTAAGATAGCCAAGTCATAAGACACCTAACAAATGATCTAAGCCCTTCCATGGATCTTTACTGAAGGTTTATACTAGTCGAGGCTCTCCCTCTCCTAACCCTATTCTTGTTTTTCCTTCCTCTTTTAGGTTAATCTTAAAAACTCATAAAATTCAAAGTTCATAGAACATAACCCTTTTCCAAGAGATCCACCTTCCTTAAATAGGTGTTCTCTCCTTCTTATAACCCAAGCAGAATATGACATGTCTATTCTTCCCTTAGATTGGCCAATCACTTATGATCACCAACCTATGTCTTCTTAATGGTAATCTCTTTTCTAGTCCATAATGGTGCATTGGTAGTTCTTATAGAGATATGAAGTTTATTCTAATATCAACCCAATGATTCTGCTTCATTTAAGGTAGCATCTAATTAAAGACTGGCCTACAAACCAACCACTAGACAATGTACAAGTTGATCTACTTCATTTCACGCATTAAATTTTCACAAGCCCCAAGGTGGTTCAACCAACTTAATATATATTATAATTAAATACTACAAAGAAGGCTGAAAGGTGAATAATGCATCCCACTAGGATTATACAAGGTCACACATGATGTCACAATGCCCAACATAGTCCTTTTTACATTCATTGGCAATGACTTATTCCTACACACTTATTACACCCATGATATCCTAATAGTTGAAGCTTGAAATCATAGTATGCTATATCATTTAATTTAAACCAACATAATTATCTTACCAAGTAATTCACAAGGTCATGAAGTGATATTCATGTAGAAACTAATTCATGTATGATTTTAATTGTAACATAAGGCAATAATTCAAGCATTTCTTAGTTAACTCTTACCATATGCATGATCCACTCACCTTGTAATAATTATCACCATATAAGTATCATAATTTATTTACATAATCACCTTATTTTATTATTAGGGGTCTTACACTGGTACATATATATCTGGGTCATGGATTGTCATTACTTATGAAATGTCAAAAACCTAGTTCTTCATCTTCATGGTGATTTTAGGGGGAAATGGGTTAGTGGACACATGGTTTTGATCTAAACCCAAAAAATCCTCTATTAGTGATCATTGTCTACATATCCAATACTCCTTGGTAGGGTCTCACAATTATGTAGTTCTTCCCTATGTGTTGTCTTGTATGTGAATCATGTAGTATGTGCAAAGGAAGTACAATAATGACCTAGCTTGTAACTTGTCAAATTAGGCTCTTGGTCTACTCCTTTACTAATTTAGACCTATATATGTTTCTTTCTTATGAATAGTATGGAAATATGTAAGATTTATTGAATTGAATGCTTGATAGAGTGATTTTGGTAGTTTGCTTTGGTCTCTTTAGCCTTTTCTACTTATTGTTCTCGTGTATGTTAGGTGAGAAATAGATGAGGGTTGATCTTATGTTTAAATTAATCCCTTTGGAGAATTAAATCACATTAAATCACTTAGGCTGATCATTAGGATATATTTCATTTTCAAAATATATGATTTTAGGGCAGTAAACACTTACATTGGGTTAGGACACTAGCAGTGATGCTAGTGTTTATCTTGAATGTTAGTGTGTAGGGAGTAGGAAAGTAGGTATACACTAAAAACTTGTAAGGGTGGAAGATAAGTACATTTTAAACATTCTAGAAAATATCAAATTCATGGGTCATCAACATAAGACTAATTAGACTAAGAAATAGGCCAAATGTCATAAGATAGAGCAGATACAAGACTTATAGAAGGTGGGAGAGGTCCAAAACTAATAGAACAGCCAAGTTTGGAGTTTTCCAAGTGTACAAGACCAAGGTGATATATAATCCATAAATATCATCTACATTTTCATCCCATTTAATCTAGTAATTAAATTATTATTTTAAAGGAAAGGAATGCATACCTGAGTGTGTATAACACACCTTGTCTTTATATATAACCAACTTTAGTGCTTTGCTAGTGCCTAACCTACAACCAAGATCATGTTATAGTATATAATTAGTGCATATAATATATAATTTAAATTAAGTGAAATAGTTTTAAATTGAAAGAGCAAGGTTTAGGAGTACACATGTGTGTCTATGTAACCTCCTTACCTATTGGAAACTTGATTTGAAAAAATGTATCATTATAAGGCTCTAAAACTTATTATAATAAAAATACAGATAAATATTGAAATTGAACATATCTAAATAGATATAGATGGAGAGATAGAGATATATTTTAAGTCACATGCCCCCAATCTTGGATCAAAGGTGAGTTTCCACTGGTAGTTGAGATTGTCTCAACCATGCAACACAATCATACTTATAATCTAGTGAGGTTGGATGATACAATCAAGTCCAACCTAAAAATTTGGAAAGATTGAGTGACTTAATCACCTCAACCATACCAAAAATTAAACCAACCATTACAATATATTGGCTCGATAAATTCCATAAAATTCTGACCAAGGTATCAGTAAGTAAAATTATGTGATGTGGTAACAGTCCATAAAAGAGTTTTAGAATCTAAAATAGATTTAGAATCTGTAATATTAGGCACAAATTACATAGAATATGCACCTTAGATAAATCTCATGCTGAAATTTTATATAACAATGGTACCAATTTATATAAATCTCCCAAAACTATGAATTTGTATCATATAATTATGTGTTTTGGCCAATTCATAAATTGTGATTGTTGAGACATGCTTCCAAATCATACCCCCACTATATATGGAGAAACCTAAAAAAAAATATAAGTACCAATGTGGAGAACATGTTTCTAAAACATTCACCATTATAATCTAGAGATGTTAAATACTAAATAGGTGTGGATAACATGCTTCTAAAGCATGCCCCCCTAAATCTAAAAACTATGAATGTGTGGAAGCCATGCCCATATGACATGCCCCCACTGAACCTAAAAATTATGAATGTGTGGAATCCATGACCATATTACATGCCCCCACTGAATCTAAATATTTTGAATGTGTGGAATCCATGCCCATATGACATGCCCTGACTGAATCTAAAATTATGGTAAGTGCAGAGAACATGCCTCTATGACATGCCTTCAATAATATGGCCCCCATTTGAGATGAGGAAAAGATAGGAATTGTTATTCACCTCAACTCAAAAGGATAATATAACTATATAATATGTGAATGTAACCATGTATTATATATAAAGAACATGTGTAGGTAGATATAGCATTGAAGTGCATAAAACCAATGTGATTACATGTAGTCCTAAGATGCATGATAAGGATCATGGAAATGTCTAGATATTAATAGTACAACCTTAATATTAAAATAAGCACACATACAATATCACTAAAAATTTTCAACAGGCAATGGTCCAAGAAGACCACAAATAATGGGCATATTCAAATGTTACACAATAAAAGGGAAATGACCAAGTCAAATGTCTAAAAAAGTAAGAATTACAATCAAATTTCCATACAACAAATAATGACATATGCAAATTTCAATGAAATCATACATATGCATAGGGGATGCAATCAAAAGATCATATTCAAATGTTTAAATAGGGAATAAAATAGCAAGGCAAGACACTCAAGGAAGTGCATGAAGGAAAGCATAAGAAACTAGAATAAACATGTCAAAGTAGCCCATAGATCAAATGTGTTAGGAAAAATCTCAAGGAAGTGCATGAAGGAAAGCATAAGAAACCAGAATAAACATGTCAAAGTAGCCCATAGATCAAATGTGTTAGGAAAAATCTCAAGTGTATAACATATGAATTACCTTGTGTAATATATAATCATGGATAAAGGCATGTGTAAGTACATATGTAATCTCAAACATGAGAATTAAATGTGATCATCGAACCATATAACTTGTGTGTATCAAGATCAAAGAAGGTGGATGTCACCAATGTTTGTATGGAATGAGTAGAGGGAAGGCCCAACATACAAAATAGAAATAGATCATGTATTTATGTATTCTTATATCATACTCAATTAAAATTTGTGACATAAATGTTATATGTAGAATTAACTGAGTATGGCATCCATCATTATGGAACTAACATACTAATGCCAAGGAGCTAATAGAACATGTAGGTGCCTAAAACCTTTATGAGTTTTTGAATGTTTTTTTTATTTTTTGGGTATTTTTTAATGTTTGAAAATTAAATATCATCCTATGATTCCATATAATGGATGGTCATAGATATCTCCCCACTGTAAACCTAGTGTAATAATATTGTGATGTTGTCAAGGAATATGTATAGGTTTAATATTTATCACTATAGTATCAGTGATGCTTTGTTTATGTAAAATATGAATCTATGGTCATTGAATGTTGTGTGTTTTATTTGGACTAAAAATAGTAGAAACATGTTTATATGCTCTCAAAAACTGAAAATGGTGCATAGTATATATGGATTCCATGGAATCTAGTGTATGTCTTTGATGTAATGATCTCTCAAGTATTGGTTTCCTAGTAAATGGAATTACCTATTGCTTAACCCTTTGTGATGAATGAGACTTAGTAAGATTGGTAATTAATTATTTGGTATTAAGTTTCTCTTGTTCAATAATATGCTCATATGTAATTATGGCAATTATAACTACCCAATTAGCATGAATGTATTTAACACATCTATGTATTATAGAGGGTACTACTCAAAGTGTATGGACCCAAGGTCTTCCCAATAACCTATAAAATATGCATGTGGAAGTTATAATTAAAAATTTAGTAACCACAAGTGTGGTTCCAACTTATAAAGGTAGATCATTCTCTCCAAGAACCTTTTGATAGGTCCCATCGAATGCTCTAAATGATATAGTAGAAGAATGTAAATCATGATGAGTATAACCTAAGTGTGTAAGTAATGTCATAGTAAAAAAAAAATTATCTTTCACCATTATCAATCATAACACTACATATAGGGTGTTTATCAAGGTATTCTTGAATGAATAAAGATTAAATATTAGATTCATCATAATTAATCTAACTTTCATTAAAAGTAATAGAAGGTTTATGAACCATATGACATATATGTCATGTGTAAGTACAAATAATACCATATAGTGGGTGCCCTTAATGTGATGGAGGAGGGTTTGCATTATATGCCATTTTCACTTTTGGTTCCTTCTTAGAATGGTGGTGTAAAATTTTGTTAAATATTTTATACTTTTGGTGATCACCAAGTTGTGAACCTGATTCCTTTGGAGGATCCTAAAATGCATGCTTTTAATAATTGATAAGATCTTAGATCTTGTGTTTTAAGGTAAAAAATTTGTTTGTATAATTTCCTAGTCTTTGATGATAATCAAATAAGCATTCATAGCATATCTTTTGGGTAGAGATCTTTTCATATCAACCTTGATAGGATGGGGATAGATATAAGTTGACACTCTAGTAACTGTGATAGTAATGAAGCTGAGGAATCAAGTAAATGGGATAATTATCTCCTTGGTGTATTGGATAAAACAAGATGATTAGGATATTATAAAAATATGTTAACCATAGTGGTTATTTCCTTTTAGGCTCAAGAGGTTCTACCTTATAACTTGGTTTGATTTTAAAGTCATTACTATATGTATATGTAGTTGGTGTGTTTATTACATATTTGAGTTTATTTAATGAAATAAGCTTCATTTCACAGTCTTATATATCATGGCATAACTAATATAAAGATTTTAACTTCTTAAATATAATGGACTCATGTAAAGGAGCAAGAAAATTTTGCTTGAATATGTCTTGAAAATTCTTATATGTCATAGGATTGGTCATTATAGCTAACATTGTCTTATATCTCAAGACATATTCATTTATATTTTCATTGGTTCTTTATTTGATTTTGGAAATTTGAGCATAGAAAAAATTTCACAAATATTAATGTAAAAGTGTGCCAAAAACTAGTCTACAAGAGGTTTGAATGCTTTCACGGATTGGAGAGGTAAATCATAGAACCACCTCAAAGCATGGTCCTTGAGTATTCTTAGAAATAATTTAGTCAAAATTTTATCACTAAAGGCATAGTCAAGGCATGTCACATAACAGGATCAAATATGTTGTTTAGGATCGCCTTTTCCATAATAAAATGGAAACTTAGGTGCAATAAATCCAGTTGGAAAAGGGTGCAAATATATCTCAAGTGAAAGAGAGTTATATAACACATCTTGTGAATCAATAGCTTGAGTATATTTTAACACATTTTATTCAATGTTTTTAACCTTGTCCTCTAAGGTCTTTATAAATTGGAGTGTTTGAACTATGGAACCATTGGGGTTTAGATAAGTAAGTTGAGTAACCACCAAGGGGGATGTAAACATGTTTAGAGTAGTAATTGGCATTGAAACCGATATTTATGTTGAAGTAATTAGTAATTCCATGGTATATGTAGCAATATTAGTTTTAGGAAACAAATGTTTAAACATATAACATGTGTCCCCACTAGATGTATTATGTTTTAATTTTTTCAAGGGGAGGGATTTTTCAACTAAACCTTTTGAACTTTTTATTTCCAGTATATTTTTTAATATTTCATCAAGAGCTTTAGGGTTTTTACGAATATGCTCAGAAACAATGTAGTTGCTTGCACTTTATCATGGTTTATGTGCTCATTTTAATTTGTTTCATGGTTTTCATTATTAGAATATTCTTCTATGATAATTTTATTAGTATGTTTTTCATTATCAACATGGGTATCATCATGGTATATGGTATGAGATCCCTCATTGGTATAAGACATCTTAGATGGTGGGAGGGGAATCTTAATGGGTTAAATAGGCACACTTGCTAATATAGGGATATGTCTAGGTTACATACAAAATAATATAATTAGGAATTAAAAAAGGTACAAAAATATAAAACCCTAATTGGCTTAAAACCCTAGGAATAAAAAATATATATATTCATACGAATCAGGTTTGACAAATGTTTAACTCTAAAATGGATTCTAGGTTAGATTTATCTAAAATATAAAAGTGGTATATAGAAATGATAATGCAAAAGGGTGATAATCAGATCTAAAGTAGGCCAATTGGGTGTTAAACTCAGATATAAACATACACTAATTTTTTAATGTTGAGAATAGGCTAAATATAAAAATTACAAATAAGATATGTATGGAAATGATAAAGAAGTAATATATTTAGCTAGTTATAATGCTAACATAGTGTTGGATCTAGAATAGATAGAAATTAGATTGGAATATGGTTTTGGAATGATCATTATATTATATATCTGATGCTTCTAGAGCTTTGGACACTAACATTAGCTTGGGATGGTTGTGTCGATGTTACTCTCTAGGTTCAATGCAAGTTTCCTATACAAAATACTTGTTGGAAAAGGATGCAACCAATTGGATCCTTTAGAGTTTTTTTAAATTCATCTTCACTCTATTTTATTTAGATCTTGTTCATAGACTGTCACTCCTTATGAAATATCAAAACCCTAGTTCTTCATCTTCATGATGACCTTGGGGTAAAATGGGTTAATGAGCACATGGTGTCAAGCTAACCCCAAATATCCCTCTACTAGTGAGCATTGCCTACAGAGACAATACTCTAAATAGGGACTTAGACTGATGTAGTTCTCCCTTATGTGTTGGCCTATGTGTGAATCATGTAATATGTACAAAGTAAGTACAACAGTGACCTAGATTTTAACTTGGAAAATTAGGCTCTTGGGATGTTCTTTTAGTACTTTAAACATGTATATGTGTGGTTCTTATGAATGGTATGGAAATATCAATGGTTTTTTCAATTGAATTCTTGATAGAGTGCTTTCGATAAAAAAAATTTCTCTTTAGTCTTTTCTAGGAATTAGTCTCGTGTATACTAGGTAAGGAATGAATGGGGGTTGATCTTATATTTATATCAATCCATTTGAAGAAGTAAATAAAATTAAATCACTTAGAATAACTATTAAGATATGTTTTATTTAAAAAATAGATGAATTTAGGGCACTAAACACTTGTGTCAGATCAAGATACTAGCATTGATGCTAGTGTATGTCCCTAACATTAGTTCCAAGGAGCAATAAAGTAGGTATAGGCTCATAAGTTGTAGAGGTGGAACATAATTTTATTTTAAGCATTTTGGGAAAGATAAAAGCCTAAGTCATCAACATAAGACTGTTCAAACTAATAAATATGCAAAGGATCATAAGATAGAGTAGATGTAAGACTTTTAGAAGGCAGGAGAGGTCTAGAACTAAGAGGAACAACCAAAGTTTGAGTTTTCCAACTTTACAAGTCTGAGGTGCTATTTAATCCATAAATATCATCTCCATTATCAATATTGATGAATATGTTTAGAAAAAGTACTATAGGATTTCTTATGTTATTATTTTCCATATAAATTTAACCAACCAAAGAGTCTACCCATATTGATTTACAAATGGTGATAGATGACCATTGTATTATTTTTGGTGCCATGTTAAAAGTAATTCCACCAAGCAGAGTGTATGGTCATGTCATTAGAATACTTCCAAGTAGTACACCACCCAACATCAGACCTATAGGCATTCTTAGTCCCATAAGAGTTAAATCTAAAAGATGGTATAGGATATGCTAATATTAGGAATTATTATACATATTGAAAGTGAATATGCCTATCTAATATTCATGGTGTTTAAGAAGTATGACACTTTGATGATGTACCCAAACTATAGATAACTCAACAAGTACACCATCAAAGATAAGTTTCCTATGCTATTAATTGATGATTTTATATATGAATTGCATGGCACTAATTATTTACCAAATTAGATATGCACTTTAGATATCATCAAATTTAAATCCATGAAGAAGGTAATTATAGAAAGTTGTAAGACAAAAAGGGGCCTATATGTGGACTTTTTTTCCCTAAAATTTGAGAAATATCAACTTTTGTAGATAATTTGAGATGGCTGCATTCAAAATTAAAGATGGTATAATAACATGAATTTTAGTTTCCAAAATATTATTTTTAAAAAAAATGCTTAAATATAACTAGGTAAAACATCTAAAATTTAAAGAGTAACTCCTATTTTTTCTGGAAAATAGAGTAGATAACCTATCGTATGACCCCTCATTTTTTTAGCATTGTTTAATATTGTTTGAAACCCTTTGGTGAAAATATATATAAGCTCATATAGTTTTTGACTTATATTTTTTATAATTTTTAAATTAATGTATTTTTAAATTAATTTTACAAGTAAATAGATCATAAAATATAATAAAAATTTGATAGTTGGCCATGCACCCCCCTAACAAACTCAAAAAAATTGAATGCATGTGTAATTAGGCCTTGTTTTTGACATATAATATTTTTTTGCATTTGGATCAACCAAAAAAATACCTAAACATATATAGGCATGTATATATGTGACATGTAGTGGCTTGAAAAATCTATAGTTTTAAATCATCATAGATGGAAACATTAAAATAGTCTAAAAAAATAAAGAATCATATATACGAAAAGAGGAGAGCATGTTCGTTATCATAATAATAATTTTATCAATTTTCACATTGAAATTTATTGTGTTTTTGAAGATGAAAGTTGAACTTTATTATTTTTGTCAAAGATCTTAGATTTGTCTATGTGTTGATAGGTCTAAGCATTTGGCTTGAGAATTCAAGCCATTTTCAAGTCAAAAGGCTTGGTTTTTGAATTTAAACATATCATAGTGTGTGCACACTATAGTGTGCACATGTTTTATCCTAGTACAATCATGAAGGGATAAAATGCAAAATGTGGATGATAATGCCCAATAACCTTTATACCTTAATTCTATAATTACCCCTCTTTTTTATACTTTGATCTGATAATGCCATGTCTACTAATTTTAAAACATGATAATGCCCCCTCCTTTAAAGACATGGCTTGGGTATTTAATCAGGTAGTCAATTAGGTATCAGGTATTAAAGATGTATTTAAGTGAGATAGATACAATCAATATTATATATAAGTACTCAAGATCAAGATATGGCTCGGGTATTTAATCAAGTAGGAAATACTCAAGTAGGTAGGGAAAAAATTATAGGTAGGTAAGGCACACTCGAGTAGGCAAAGTAGGTAAATCATAGAACCACATCAAAGCATAGTCCTTAAGGATTTTTGGAAATAATTTGGTCAAAATTTTATTGATGGGTGTGGGCTTAGAGTACCTTCTAAAGATTCCCCATTACTAGGTGAGGTAACCTTAGTTTTATCTTGTTTACTTATTTCATCTCTTGTAACATATAAAAATTCATCCATTAAGCCCTTGTTATTATTGAGATGAGTAATCAATACTTCTTTATCTTCCATTTGGAGTCAATTTTTTTCACTAATATTTTCCATTGATTCAAAAAAAATATTAAAATTTGCAACAAAGTACTGTAATCAAGATAAAATCAAAAAACATTAATTTGTCCCAGGGTTTGATGTTTAAAGATCAGGGTCCCCAAATATTTAACCTAAAATGTTAATCTAAGGTGATCTTATCATTAAACTTGTATTTTTCATTAAATGGGTATATAGAAATGAACTAGCACAAGGGTGATAATTAGATATATAATAGTCCAATTAGATTCTAAACTCATATATAAGCATTCACTAATTTTATTATGCTAAGATAGTATAAATATAGAAATTAAAACTATGATAGATATATAAATGATAAAGAAGTAATGTAGTTAGATTATTTTGATGCTAATTTAGTTATACATCTATAATAGATATAAATTAGGTTGGGAGGATATTTTGGAATAGTCATCAAATTTTGTATCTAACACTTCTATTTTTTTGGACACTAACTTCAACCCAAGATGGTTGTATCAATGCTACTATATGAGTTCTATGTAAGTGCCCTATATCAAATACCTATTAGAAAATGATGTGACCACCTAAATGTTTCTAGGTTTTAATTAACCTGCACTTTGGTTCATTTAGATCTGGGTTATGGACTGTCATTCCTTATGAAATGGAAAAACCCTAGTTCTCCATCTTCATAGAAACCTTAGGTAAAATGGGTTAGTGGGAACATGGTGTTGATATGACCCCAAAGGCCCTACTTTCATAAGGTGATGCCTATATAAAAAATAGTTTAGAATAGGGCCTCAGACTCATATAGTTATCCCCTATGTATTAGCTTATGTGTGAACCATGCAATATGTGGAAAGCAAGTACAATAGTGACCTAGTTTGTAACTTTCCAAATCAGACTCTTAGGTTACTCCTTTAGTAATTTAGATATATATGGATTTGTTGTACCAATTATTGGTGTGGAAATAAGGAAAATTTATTCAATTGAATGATTTTTAAATGTTCTTTGTAAGAATACTTGATATTTTTCATGTGTTGATATGTGAAATGAATAAGGGTTGATCTTGTATTTATATCAATCCCTTTGGAGTAATAACTCACATTAAAGTACTTAGGATGACAATTAGGATAAATTTCAATTGAAAATTATATGAATTTAGGGAAATTGACACTTGCATTAGGACATGATAGTAGTGTTGACATTATCGTTTGTCTTATACCTTAGTGTCTGGCGAGAAGGACAGTAGGTACAAGTTCAAAACTTGAAAATATGGAAGATACGTACATTTTAAGCATTTTTGTCAAGATATAAGACTTGGTTCATCAACATAATACTATTCAAACTAATATATATAAGTAAAGGGGAAAAAATATAGAGTAGATTCAAGACTTGTGGAAGTGGGAAAGGTATAGAAGTGAGAGGAACAGCCAAGGTAATGAATGGAACATGTGACATATATAAGGGAACATGTCTCAGTAAATGTATCATTAAAGCACATAGAATTAATGTGATCACATGTAGGCCTAAGATACATGATAAATATCATGGAAATGTCTATATAGTAAGAGTATAAACTCAATAATTAAATCAAACATACACACACATAAAGTTAAAAGGCAATGGTCCAAGGAGACTGCAAATAAGGGGCATGTTTAAATTTCACATAATCAAAAAGACATGACTTAGTCAAATGTCCAAAAAAGTAAGAATGACATATTACAATGTCCATACAATAAACAATGACATATGTAAATGTCAATGAAAGTCTACATAAGCATGGGGGTTAAAATCAATGGTGCATATTTAAATGCCTGAACAAGGAATACAATATCAAGGGAAAACACTAATCAAAGTGCATAAAGTAAAGCTTAAGTAACCAACATAAAAATGTCATAGTAGCCCTAGCTCAAATGTATTAGGAAAAAATGTCAAGTTTTTATCAAGATATGCTCAAATTAATAGAGAATGAAAATCATATTCATCATCCTTAATTTCACTATCATTAAAGGAAATAGAAGGTTTCTAAGCCATCGGAGGTATATATCATGTGTAAGTACCAATAATCCCATATAGTGGGTGCCCATAATGTGATCGAGGAGGATGTGCATTATACACAATTTGCAGTTCTAGTTCCTTCTTTAAATGGTCTTGTAAAGTATTGTTAAATATTTTCTATTTATGGTGATCACCAAGTTGTGAGCCTAATTCCTCTGGAGGATCCTCAAATGTAATATTTTGTTCATCGATAAGATCATGGATCTTATGCTTCAAGGTAAATCATCTACTTTTAGAATGCCCTAGTCCTTGATGATAGTCATAATAAGTATTCACATCATATACTTTGCATAGAGGTTGACTCATATCAACCTCAATATGATGAGGAAGAGATATAAGTTGACACTCTAGTAACCATGGGAGTAGTGAAGATGGGGACTTAGGTAAACATGTAAATTATCTATTTGGTGCATTAGATTAAACAATATGATTAGGCTGCTATGAAACTATGTTAACTATGGTTATTACATATTTTTTAGGCTCGGGAGGTTTTACCTTATAACTTAGTTTAATCATGAATTATGTACTAGATGTAGATGTAACTAGTGTGTTTGCTACATACTTGAGATTATTTAATGGCATAAGATTAATTTCATAGTCCCATAAAACATGGAATAAGTCATCAAAATATTTGAACTTTTTAAAAATAATGGACTCATGTAAATGAGCAAGCAAAATGTGTTTGAATATATCTTAAAACTATTTGACTATGATAAGATTGGTCATTTTGGCTAGGTCTTATATATGAAGATGTATTCATTGATAGGTTTGTTGGTTCCTTGTTTGATTTTTTTAATCTAAGAATAGGAAATATTTTCATAAATAAATGAAAAAATATGCTAAAAATTGGTTTGTAAGAGGTTTAAATTCTTTTATAGATTGTAGAGGTAAATCATAGAACCATGTCAAAGCATAGTCCTTAAGAATTTTGCTAATAATTTGGTAAAAAGTGTATCATTGGATACATAATCAAGGAATGCCACATAAAAGGTTTAAATATGCTGTTCAAGATCACCTTTTCCATTATAAAATGTGAATTTAGGTGCAAAAAATCCTATTGGCAAAGGGTACAAAGAAATATCAAGTGTGAGGGGGTTATTTAATACATCTTGTGAGTCTATAGCATGAGGGGATTTAAAATTATTGTGTTCAATGTTTGTAACCTTATCCTCCATGGTATTTATAACCTAAAGGAATGATTGAACTATAGGCCCAATGGGATTTAGATTAGCAATTTGAGTAGTTTCCAAAGGGGATGAAAACATGTTTTGAGTAGTAATAGGCATTGAAACTAGTATTTATGTTGAAACAACTAGTAATTTCAAGGAATAAATGTTTAAACACATAACCTATGGCCCCACTATATGTAGGTGGATTGATGGGTGTGGTCTTAGTTAGAGTACCTTAATTTTATCTTGTTTACTTATTTCATCTCATGTAACATATAAAAATGCATCCATTAAGCCCTTGTTATTATTGAGATGAGTAATCAATGCTTCTTTATCTTCCACTTGAATTCATGTTCTGCACTAATATTTTCCATTGATTCACAAATGAAAGTTTTAACATTTACAAAGTATAATAATCAGAAGAAAATAAACAAGCCCTAATTTATCCTATGGTTTGATATTCAAAGATCATGTTCACCAAATATTTAACCCAAAAATGTTGATCTAAGGTGATATTATCATTAACCCTAGATTTTGCATTAAAAAAGTATATAGAAATGAAATGTCATAAGGGTGATAATTAGATCTATAGTAGGTCAATTAAATTTTAAACTTAGATATACGAATACACTAAATTTATTATTTTGAGATAGTCTAAATATGGAAATTAAAACTATGCTAGATATATAAATGATAAATAAGTAGTGTACCTAGCTTGTTATGATGTTAATGCAGTTATAAATCTAAAATAAGTAGAAATCAAGCTAGGAAGATTTTTTGGAAGAGTCATCATATTTTGGATCTAACACTTTTGGCATTTTGGACACTAACATCAACCTAGGAGGATTATACGACAATGATATTTGGGCTCAACATAATGTCATATACAAAATACCTGCTAGAAAAAGATGTGAGCACCTAGATGCTTATGGGTTTTCATTCACCTTCACTTTGGTGCATTCAAATCTAGGTCATGGATTATCTCTCCTTATGAAATAGCAAAACCCTAGTTCTCCATCTTTATATTGACCTTGGGGGGAATGGGTTAATTGACACATGGTGTCAAACTGAGCCCAAAGACCCTATTAGCATAAGGTGCTTCCTATATATCCAATACTCTAGAAGAGGGCTTCAAACTCATGTATTTATCCCCTACATGTTGGCTTGCATGTGAATCATATAATATGTGGAAAGTAAGTACAATAGTGATTTAGCTTGTAACTTATAAAATCAAACTCTTGGGTTGCTCCTTTAGTACTTTATACCTAGAGATGTGTTGTACCTATGACTGGTGTGGAAATAGGGAAGTTTTGTGTAATTGAATTCTCTTTGGTAAGAATACTTAGTATTGTTCCCATGTTTCTAGGTTAGGAATGAATGAGAGTTGATCTTGTATTTATATCAATTCCTTTGGAATTAAAGTACTTAGGCTGACCATTAGGATACATTTCATTTGCAAATTGGATAACTTTAAATCACTAAAAACTTGTGTTGGGATAAGATAGTAGCATTAATGTTATTTTCTATCCTAGACATTAGTGTCTATGGAATAGGAAAGTATGTATAGGTTCAAAACTTGTATATATGGAATAAAAGTAAATTTAAAGCATTCTAGGCAAGATATAAGACTTGGGTCATTAACATAAAATTGGTCAGACTAATAGATATAGGTAAATGAGTATAAATATAGAGTATATGGGAGACTTGTGGAAGTGAAAAAGGTATAGAACTTAGAGGAATAGCCAAGGAATAATTTTTTCAACTATACAAGATTGAGGTGCAATATAATCATAGAATATCATCTACATTTTCCCCCCTTTAATCTAGTAATTAAATTTCTAGTTTAGAGGAAATGAATGTGTACTTGGGTGTGTATACACACCTTATCTTTGTGTGTTCCCAACTTGAGTGCTTTACTGGTGACTAACTTATAACCAAGATCATGTTATAGTAAAAAATTAGTGCATATAATTTGGGTTGAAAGTACTTGAAATGTATTTAATATGAAAGAGTAATCTTTAGGATTACACATATGTGTCGATGTAACATCTTAATTATTGGCAAGTTTTTTTTAAAATGTGTATCATTTTAAGGCTTTAAAACTAAGGTTATGACAAATATAGATAAATATTTAAAGTGAATATATCCAAGGAGAGAGAGAGAGAGAGAGAGAGAGAGAGAGATTGGAAGGCACATGACCCCAACTTTGGAGAAAACGTGAGTTGCCACTTGGTAGTTGAGATTAGTTTAACTATGAAACTCAATGATACTTATAATCTAGTAAGGCTAGATGATACAATCAATTCCTTCTCAAAAACTTGGCAAGATTGAGTGATTTGATCACCTCAACCATACCAAAAGGTTAACTAACTCCTGTATTACATTGGTCCAATAACATCTATAAAAGTCCATCGGGTATCGATATGAAAAAGTTTGTGATATGGTAATAATCCATAAAAGAATTTTGGAATATTTAGATTTTACTAAATTAGGCACATATTGCATAGCATATTCACTTTAGATATGTCTCACATTAAAACTATGTATAAAAATAATACCAATGTATAGAATTCTACCACAAGTATGAATCTAAATCATATAAATGTGTGTTTTAGCCAATTCAAATACTATGTAAGTGTGAATAATATGCTTCCAAAGCATGCCCCCACTATGTAGATAGAAATATGAAAATTAATATAAGTACCAATGTGGATGACATGTTTCAAAAACATGCCCCAAGTGTAAACTAGACATGATGAAAAATTAATAGGTGTTGAGAAATGTTTCCTAATCATGTCCCCACTAAATTTGAGCATTCTGAATGTGTGGAAGTAAATCCCATATGACATGCCCGCACTGAATTTGAAAATTGATATAAGTACCACATATTTAATGAGTGTGAAGAACATGGTTCCAAATCATGCCCACATTAAATGTAAAACTATGCCAAGTGTGGAGAACATGCCTCTATGACATGCCCACACTAATATGCCCCCCATGAGGTGAGGAAAAGATAAAAACTAGTAGTTACCTCACCTCAAAAGGATAATACAACTATATAATCTATGAATGAAACCATGTGACATATATAAGGGAATATGTCTAGGTAAATGTGTCATTGAAGCACATAAAACCAATGTGATAACATGTAAGCCTAAGATACATGATAAAGATCATGAAAACATCTAGATAGTAAGAGTACAAGCTCAACAATAAAATCAAGCACACATATAAGATCACTCAAAACCAAGTCAAAATATAAATGATCCAAGGAGACTACAAACAAGGGGAATGTTCAAATGCCACACAATCAAAGGGACATGACTTAGTCAAATGTCCATAGAAGTAAGAATGACATATTCAAATGTCCATACAACAAACAATGACCTATGTAAATTTCAATGAAAGTGTAAATAGGCACATGGCCTACAAAAAAAGTAGCATATTCAAATACTCAAAAAAGGAATGCAATATCAAGTTAAGATACTCAAGAAAGTGCATAAATATTCAACATAAACATGTCATAAAATCCCATGGATCAAATGTACTAAGAAAAAATGTCTAGTGTATTGTATATCAAGTATCCTGTGTAAGATATAATCATGGATAAAGGCATGTGTAAGTACATATGTAAGATCAAACATGATAATGTACAGTGATAATCAAATATAATAAACTATGTGTATCAAGATCAAATAAGTGGATGCCCCCAATGTCCATGTGACATGAATAGAGGGAAAGTCCAACATATGAAATAGGAATGTAATGTATCATGTATCTATGTATGCATGTATCACACTTCAATTAGAAGTATGACACACATGTGTATGTAGGATTAACTAAGTATGGCATCCATCAACATGAAACTAATACATAGATGTCAAATAACTAATAGAACATGTAGGTGCCAAAATAAAATTGGAGTTTTGAATGTTTTTTTTATTTTTTTGGTATTTTTAGAATATTTGAAGAGGAAAGATCATTATATGATGCCATCTAATAGATGGTCATAGATATCTCCCCAATGTGCATCTAGTGTAATACTCCATTTACATTATTGATGAGCATGTATAGGTGCAATATCTATAATTGTGGTATCAAATGTGCTCTGCTTATGTATAATAGGACTTATTGGTCATGTAGCATTAATAAGAGTAACAAGAGTAGGGGTTCTTGAAACCCATTTTTAAGTGATCTATGGTTTCTTTGGCATAGTAATAATATATACATTTTGAGGTGCTGTAGATATCCAAACATGATGTGCAGTATAATATGATGATTTCATAGAATCCACTATATGTATCTAATGTAACAGATCTCTCAAGTACTAGATGCCTATTAAAATGGATTACCTATTGCTTACCCTTTTGTGATGAATTAGCCTTAGTAGACTTGATAGCTAATTATCTGGGTATAATTTTATTTTGTTCAAGAGAATGATCATATAGAATTTTAGAGATTATAATTACTTGATTAGCATGAATGTATTCGACACACCCATGCACTATAGATAGTACTACTTGAAGAGTGTCTATCGAAGGTCTTCCCAATATATTTTTGGCTTGTATATGAATGATGCAATATGTGGAAATAAAGTAAAATAGTGACCTATATTATAACTTAGAAAATTAAAATCTTAAGTTGTTCCTTTAATACTTTAGACCTGTAGATGTGTTTTACCTATGACTGGTGTGGAAATAGGGAAGTTTTGTTTAATTTAATGCTCTTTCATAAGAATACTTAGTATTGTTCTTGTGTTTCTATATGAGTAATGAATGAGGGTTTATCTTATATTTATATCGATACCTTTGGAGTAATAACTCAAGTTAAATCACTTAAGTTGACCATTATTTTTATTTGTAAATTATATGACTTTAGGTCACTAGACACTTATGTCAAGACAAGACAATAGCATTGACACTAATGTCAATCCTGGATGTTAGTGTCTAAGGAGTAGGAAATTAGCATTATAGGCCCACTCACATGGTTGTTAAAGAAAGACTCATTCTAGTGGACAAAAATAGCTACCAAGGTGTTCAAACAACTAAAAAAGGCTATGTGCAACACTCTAATTTTACTACCCTTGACCTTTTTTAAATTTTGTTGTTTATTTTGATGCATCAAGATATGACATCAGGGTTATCACTCATGTAATAAAGTATATAAAATTCATTCTAAATTTGTCAACTGAAGGGAAAAAATATGTACAAGCCAATATATGAGAAATAGATTATGGTTATTATTGACCAAATTTTGACACCAAGTCAAAATAGGTCAAACCTTCTAAATTTAAACATTAATAAGGTGGTGATATGGATTTTTCATCATCTAAAATGGTCCTAAATAATCCCATATGTCCATGTTTTCTCTTCCTTAGCCTTGTCCAAGTTCTGGTCTTATGAACACTTGTCTAATCCAAGAGGTCAATTACAAGGTATTGATATGTAAAACTTGGTCAAAGGTTTAATATATTTCCAAGTTATTAAAAAAAATGATTTTTTTTATGTCATCCTATCATGATCTAACCTTTATTTGACTCTAAAATGCAAAAAATGTCAATTTGTCCACCTTTTGGCCCATATAGAGCAATGGGGCATCCCACTTCAAGAATGGAACATTTAAAGAAGATTCTAAATGACCATAGTGTTAGATAAAGGTCATATAATGTTCAATGTCAATCAAGTACTGACAAATTGTAGTTTCAACCTCCCAAATATGAAAAATGACACTTTTAAGCACTTTTGGGCACTCATACAACTTTAAAAAATTAGTTGTCAATTGGAAATAGTTTGGAAGTGTCTATTTGGATCCCTCATGTCATTTCCTATCCTTTTACCATGTTTTAAGTTGAACTAATACTTTAGACACCTTTTCTCCTCCATCAATGCCTTCACAAGCATTAAAAGTGAAAATTGAAGAGGATGGTATGGCCAGGAGAGAGAGAATTAGGAGATTAAATATTTTAAATTTTTATGGTTTCTAACTAACTTAAAATTAGTGGAATTTTTTTCATAATAATGTCCTATTATTTATGAACAATCACTAAGAGTAACAGGAGGTCAGTATGGCTTAGGCATTTGAGAGGGGTATGTTCTTGTACCTATTTATCTAGATCAAAAATTGATGGAGAGTAATGTTTTTTAGGGTGTTTTTTATAGGTCTTGTAGCTCATTTTCATGGTGGTTTTATCATTTTAATCATCTCCATGAAGTACTTTCATTTGAAATAAAAAGGTCTTAGTATACAAGTTGTTTCAGATAATCCTACTAAAATTCCCTATTTCCTCTTCATGGTGATCATTTGCATAGGTATATAATGCTTAATTTTTTATGGTAAACCCATCATTTTCATGGTGTTCATGTTCTACTTGTCTAAAATGTGTTTCTTGTTCATATCTTCAAGTATTTGCTCTTTGGGAGACATAGTTGTGTTTGAAGTCTATTGAAGGTTTGATTGTAAATTTTGGCTCTATTACCAGTGATATATAATGGTTTTAGGTTATTAGCTAAAATTTCACCATTGGAAGTGAATAAAAGTAAAAAAGAGAACCCAAATGCACACTTTCAAATGAAGAGTCATAATTATTTCAGTTGTATGGACTGTAGCAAAGTTTGAGGGTGTTCAGATTTCTAAAAGGAACATTGATACACTTATCCATGAATTTTATAATCTTAATGGCCCTACTTCCTTCACCAAATATTATTCAAATTTACTAGAGGCTATAACTTCAACTCACATACTTCGTGTACAAAATGACTATACCTACAATCCATACAAGACTGTAAGGTGAGGTTGAGTTGATGTAAGGCAATGTCATAATCCTTTGTAGGCCATTAAAACATTGACAAGAGATGTGAATTATTTTAAAAATTTTGATATGTTTAATAAATCCTTGAATAATGGTGATGGAGAACTAAATACTCAAAGATGACCTGTAGGCCCTAGGCCTGTAGGTCCACATTTTGAACTAAAATCAACACTAGAATAAGATTCAAAAAATGGAACTTTCTTCAAGTACCCTCAAGATATATTAAAATAGAGTCAATCCATTTAATAGATTACTAAGTTACTTGAATATTCAATATGATAATGGATTGAGTTGACAGTCTAAAAGAGCACCTACATTAGGTTGTACAGAGTCTGTATTTAATGGCAAGTGACAAATGAGGTTGAGAGTGTCATGGGATAGCAAGCAGATTATGTAGACAATGAATTAAATTCCCTTGCTTTGAACATATTTAAACATAATAATATATGGAAAACTCAATTTTAAACCCAAAGCACATAGTCAATTCCCTCAAGGACACCTACAGGTTTGTATAATGCTATGTAAAAATGAGCAAGGAAAAGTGTGATATAAGAGATGACAAAAGGTGTATGGAGGAGGTTTAAATCCATTCAAAACTTCAACTAACTCTTATCTACCATTAAAAGGTTTACATTATTTGGGATCAAGGCTAAAAAGTATCCAACATAGTCAAATCTCTCAAAAGGACCACCTACATCCATACATTGATGAGAAATGTGCTTTAGATAGTGATGTGAGTAGGGTGTGAGGTTCCAATAAAATGAGAGGGTCTTAAGATAGTAGTCAACAACATGACATAGTATTTGAAAATGATTGAATGGTTTTGGGGATTGGTCTTAGAGATGTAATAATTTATGAAACTATATGCACTTAGACAGTCAATTGTCTACCTATAGTCAATTAATATGGTCTTGAGAGAATGACAGTGAGATACATAGAGTTTCAAGGGTCTCAAGGAAAGTCTCAGTTAGTCAACCACATTATTGAGCTATGGATAAGGTTTATATATTGTTTTAAATACCTATAAAACCCTACACATAGTTAATTTATTTTAATAGTAACCTACAACTAGCCACCTACTGAAGATCTTATCTTGAGTGGCAATGTTAGTTAGAGGTATAGAATTTTAAGGTTTCAAAAAAATAACTTAGTGATCAAAAGACTTGACCAGGTTTGATAGGTTTAAATGTTGAATATAGATCTCTAAAGAACCATTTTTTATAACATTCTCAAATACACACACACAAGCAGTGGAAAACACATAGTCTTACCTAAGCTCTTGGAGTGTGGTTTGTTTGAAAGGTCTACAAGCCTGATCAAGATAGGAGAGATTAAGGCACTTTAATAGTCCCATGGTTATAACATATTATCATAAAAACCCTTTGAATCATTTTTATAATGTTAATATGTGAATGGTGAGCTCCAAACACACCAAGAGCATAGTTATGAGCCCTAAATAACACTTATAAGTTACATGAAGAGAGATTAGTCTAAAGTTTGAACAAGACCTAATGACATGTTTGAGATACTCTAAGGTCCACCTCATATAAGATACACAATCCATAAATGTCAGAAATTAGTTTTTAAATGAAAATTAACTAAGGGAGTCATTGGTTTTAAGGTAAACTCTCCACGCATAGCCAACACTCTAAACAATCCTACTTGCTTTTTAAGATGAGAGTTTGATTGGATTAGAGAATAAGGACTATGAATAGGTCTGATATGGAGAAATGGAATTTCAAAAAAAATTATAGTACCATGTAAATCCTTTCTAATCCATAGACCTAAGGGTAATATGAAGAAAAGGATCAAAACTTAGTCTAAGTTTAAAACCCTGTAGTCACTACCAGACCCAGTCCAGCTAGTTTTGAGAAATTATTATTTTGAGGCATCTATAAGCATGATCAAGGTTTTAAATTTTGTATAGGGGGTAATAATAAATTTTAAAATACTTACATGTTATCCTTTAGGTCAAACAAATATATGAAGTGTTCATTGTTTTGTCTTAGACCTTGCCCATTCCTTAGACAAGGGACAGTTAAGAGACTTAGGCATCTACTTGGTCTAAAAGAGAAAATCAAACATTCCATACACCATGAATGGATAATAATGGTAATAAATATTCATAAAATATGTATATATTCATTCTCATGTGGATACAAACTTTATTTTCCACTCCAATGCCCTTAAGGGCTATCAAAGAGAAGATAGGTTCTTAACCCCAAGTACCTAGATCAATGTACCAATTGCATATGCAAGGGTAATGAAGACTTATAAATCATGTGAAATCATGTATATGGTTATTATAGAGGTGTTTAATCCTCTCATATTAGTGAGAATGAGTTTCAAGACCCATAACTCAAAGTAGAGCTCTCTCTAAGCCCAAGAATGTTAAACAAGCCATTTAAAGAGCAACTTCATATGCTCATACCATTTCTCACACTTTTCATGGGATTCTAAGCCTTTTTTTAAATTTGAATGGGTCTACTAATAATATTTTCCAAGTGGAAGGAAGTAATATAATGATATGTTCTTTATGAACAATCATTAAGACCCCAAATAGGTCTTAAACCCTGATAGTGACCAGTCATGGGAAAAAGAGATCAAATGCAAATCAAATTCCACCATTCAATCTCTAAACCTCTTTTATTTTGTTGAGGAATCCAAGGAGGTTATGAACATGTATTTCACTTGTATGGACTACCCTAAATACCCTATTTTTTCCTATTTTTTGTGTTTTGTAGGTGTTATGAGAAAGGTAGAGCTTCCAATTATGGTATGAGGTCATTTTGGACCTATCCTAGGTTTTAAAATACAAAAACTAGAATAGGAGATTATGGAGATGATCAAATCAGGCCCATTTTTCAAGGTAGTCTCAAACAGGATCAAAATGAGACTAGGTGGTAAGGCTATTTCTTGGTTTGCATACCTCTATAAGGTCTCAGGACCCTAAAATTGACATGGATGTTGGTGATTTCCTAGGAAAATTTAATCACACACTTTTGGGTTATTTCAAATGTGTGGAAAAGTTTGGATCAAGAAAATAGGGTCCAAAGCAAGGAGGCCTAATTCAATAGAGAGAAAGGAAGAAAAATGGGTTTCTAATCAGAGTCTAAAGATGAAATTTGGCATGGAATTATAAGGAAATAGAGGTTCCTATAATATTCCATTATTTTTTCAAGATAATTTATACAACTCCCACACAAGGAGATTTATAGAAAAAAAACCTATAAGGAAACTAGGGCTTTTAAATGCTTAAGGAGAAAAATGAGTTATTAGGAATTGGTCCAAGAACCAAAAAGATTTGTTTTAGACCTGATAACATATTTTAAGACCATTCATCTAGTTTAGAAGAGTTTAATAACATTGACTTGAGTTTTAGGCCACTTAGATCATTTTAGGCATGGGAAATAGAGAGTTGCAAGACACCTATGCATATAAATGATGGAATGGTAGGTCAAAGGAGTTTCATAAGGAATCAAAGATGTTCAATGAGTTTTTTTAGATTAGTTTAAGGTGAATTTATGGTTTTAAGTTCTATTTTTCACTCCTTTCATGTAAATAAAGGTAGTTTCTAAGATGCTAGTAAAGTTGTTAAGCTAAATTGTAACTCTTACGCCATTTGGAAGGATGAAGCATCTTCAGAGGGTCAAAACATGGCATGGTATACTTGATAGACTATTTCATAACTCATTAGTTATTTTTAACTAGTTCTCTCATGTTTGACACTTTTTACTCCTTCTCTACTACATCCCACTCTCCCTCTCTTCACATTATTCTATTTAAATAACCATTTTTGGCTTTGAAAAGGATCCACACATTTTATTGTGGTGAATCCCTACCAAAATTGAGACTTGTACTTTCCTATAAAATTTATTTCAATATAGATGTTTTAACTCTATCTTGAAAAGAATGATATTGAGGATGTTATATTGATGAGTGTTTAGTGATAGTCACATCATTTGCATTTTTCCTTCATGTTTCATGCCTTATGCAAGTTTGTTGCCTTTCACAGGTCATATGAAGTGTTATAATTTTTTGTATTTTTTATAGAATTTATAGGGAATTAGTGTTTTCATTATCACCTCTTTTTTAATCATCCTATTACTCTTGTAATCATCTAAACCTTGATATTTTACACTAAGTGTGATAGGGGTTTTTTAATGTAGCAAAATCAAATAGTAAGTTAATATTTCATAGTGCATATTTAACAAAATGTGGAATTTATGTTTGGTGCATCACCTCCAAGTTGTTTAGTTAGATTAGTACTCTTCTTTCCCTTTTTCATGTGAAAGTAAGTGGTGTAGTATTAGTCTAGGTGTTGTATTTTGGGATCTAGCCTAAAATCTAGAGGTTTGACTCACTTAGAGGTCAGCCACAACCTAGAGTCAATCCCATTGCATAGATCAAGTTGAGAGGGATTTAGTAACCCTCTCATAGGGTGTAATTTTATGTTATAATAGTTATTTTTCATGTAGGAAAGCAATGGAGCCCTTATTTTATGGGTCAACACTTTCAGGTAAAGATTGATCATAATATCCTCAAGTATTTTTTTAAATGATTATCATCAGAATAATAATAGAAATGGGTGAATAATATTTTAGGATATGATTTTGAAATCATATATAATATAAGATAATATAATGTGTTGGTATATACACTATCTGGGAAGAATAAATTAGTTGAGATAATATTATGCACAATGACAATTTGATAGGCAAATTGGATAGAGAAAGCAAGATCAAAATGGAAGAATGACACAAATACCCAATATTTTTTTTATAATCTTTAGTTTTCTTCTAGTGCATCTAAAAATTGCATGTAATGGGAACACATTATGGTATAAAGATATAATATACCTCTACAAACATTCTCTCCTAAAACATAAAATCCTTTAGGAACTTCATGCATCTCTAATAAGAGATCATTTAGGGTTTTTAAAAACATGTCATAGAATCAAGAATAATTTATTTTTGGAAGGACTTAATAGGATGTCCAAAAATATGTGGTTAAATTCATGGTATGTCAATAAAACAAAGGTGTAACCATCAATACCCTAGGTCTTTTTTATCTTTTATCCATCCCTAGCTAGAGGTGGGAGGAGGTTTCCATGGATTTCGTTACTGGGTTACCGTAATCTAAGGGGAAAATTATTATCATGGTAATTGTGGATCAACTTACCAAGTATTCTTATTTTTATTCCTTATCACAATTATTTGTCACCAATATAGTAGATTTTTCTTTTCTCAATTTAATTCATAAATTGCATGGTACTCCAAAGATCATTGTAAGTGATCTAGATCCCATATTTACTAGTAATTATTTGATTAAATTATTTGCATGTTTAGGAACCCAATTGGCTCATAACTCATCCTATCATCCTTAATTTGATGTACAAACAAATTTCATCAAAAAATGTCTATAAGGGTATCTTCATTATTTTGTTTTTGACAAATAGGACAAATGGGTTTATTAGTTGTCACTTGATGAATGATGGTATAACACTTATTTTCACACTTATTCTAAAATGTCTCCCTTTATGAAATTGTATGGGTATCACCCCCATACATTAATTCATAATTTGAGGTTCATCCCAAGTTTTGAGCTATTGAGGAACACATTCACAATCAAAAGGAGGAACTCATTAGTTTATGAGAGAATTTAACAATTGAACAAAATAGAATGAAGCGCCAAATGGATCAACATTGTAGTGAGAAGCATTTTGACATAAGTGATTGGGCCTTTGTGAATTTTCATACATATAAATAGATGTATCTAAAGAAAAACATATGATAATGAGTTGTCTCCTAAGTATTATGGTCCTTATCATATCTTGATTAAAATTGGTAGTGTGGCCTACAAGCTGAAATTTCCATTGTCCATTGGAATACGAATAATATTCCATGTCTCTTATCTAAATAAGCTAATTATACATAAATTTTCTACTCAAATTTAATTATATGAATAATTTCAAGTTGTTACAGATCTTGAAGAGATATTTCACATGTACACTAAGCAACTATAGACCAAAGTGATTAAAGAGTAGTTGATCAAATGGAAAAATATGTATTCTGAAGACGTAGCATGGGAGGATGAAGCATTATTATAGAAACATCTAGTTTGTTTCAACATTGTTTTAAATTGGAGTAACATGCTACACCCATAACCTATGGGGTGTCTATGGATATGTGTGGCTGACATGTGGCTTTAATACCTCTTATATTATCTTGTTGCATCTCTCTATGTTCTTAGTAAGGTCGACCTATGGAATAACCATGGCTAAGTTGAGTATATATAAGAGGTATTGGTTAGTATTTTATCATCATATTATGAAATATGCTCTTATTTCATAGGTTACACCTTCAAACTGGCTCATTTATATTTATCAAGCATTCTGCTCTTCTGTCAATTATTGTTATAGATATACATATTCTCCTCTTATTTTTATTATATAATATTATATTATGCAAACATCTAATTAATTTAATTAAAATTTATTATTTAATGGTGGGTGGATGTCATATGGCACTTTAACATGCAACATTTTTTTTAATGTTAGACTGATTTATGAGACAGTATTATTCAGACATTTGACACTAAGATTATCATTGTTTGATCCATTTGACATTACTTTATGAGTTATATTATGATGATAGGATTTTATTTATCAATTATATATATTTAGTTATGTACTTTAATTGAATTAGATTTTATCTTAAGGGTAATGTTGATGTCCTTTGATGATTATAGGTAACAACCTTGTTAGATGAGTTAGGTCTGGGCCTAGAATACACTGCCAAATATCTATCGTAACTTCATAAAAGTATATGGATAAAAGAGGTAAATGATAGATCAATTTAGTCTACCTTATGTTTTATATTAACTGGTTCTGTTTGTAATTATTTTTTAATTTATAAAGGCTTTCATTGGATTATAATGAATTATGTTTTATCATCATTGTTAAATTTATTGTTGTTGGAAATTCATGTTAATTGCTAATCTAGATAGTTGAAGCACTTTATAAGATTTTTTTGAATGGATATAAGAAACTATTATAAGTAATTACCAGATGTTAATCCATGCGTACATAATATTTTTTCTCCATTTTGCTTTTGGAATGTATTAGACCAAATTTAGGTGTGTTGTACTCAAAATACACCCATTCTCTATTTTTTCTTTCAAATAGGGACCCATTGTATTATCAAAGGCCTAGGTTTGTTTTCAAAATATTCTCTCATATATCTTTATATGTGCACCTAAATTCATTATTTGATATAAACACAAGGGTAAATTTTCACATGTTAAGTTTATTCAAACTAACCTATTAATACTTTTTAGAAGTTTTGTATTTACATAGGTTTGAGGAGCATGTTTAATGATTATAAAGTTTTGGACTTCACATATTTTTCCTTTTGCCAATTATATTCTTCATATATTTTAAGTCTTCAAATATTTTGTTTGGAAGTCAGCTTTCAACATTTTTCTTCTCTCCAAGTGTCGTATGAAACCCTAAGTAATGGCTCCTCAAGTAGAATGGTGGATAAGTAGATGTGTAAATAAATGATTATCTATATCTCTCTCTCATGAAAATGGTGAAAAAGATGTGTTTATATAAATGTATCTAACCCTAAACCTTAATGAAGTTTTAGCCAACATAGTCGGCCCAGTTGACCCTGTTAAAAAGAAAAGTAGTTAGGTTCAGACTAAGTTAGCCTAGGCTGAATTAATCCTATAATGTGCTCAACTCTCAAAATAGAGTCATCCCAACTGACTATGTATGTGTATGGTAAAAGAAGGTTTTGGCTTAGGTATGGGCTAAAAATAGGTAGTATAAATATAAAATAAGTATAATTTGGCATTTAGACATGGACATATAGTTTATTATACTTTAATTTATATTTTATATTTATACATTTAGGATGTTTGAGAGTGGTTTCAGACCTCTAGGAGCTATAATGCAAATTATAGATTTTGTAGGGTTCTACTAGATTTTAGACTTAGCCATATTTTAGGATTCTAAGATCTCAGACTTAGACATAGTTCAATATTTTAGGGAGGCATCATAATAGGTAAATGGATAGACACTTTAAGTAAGATAAATTTTAGAAATGAGACAAATCCACAACAATATTTTGAAGCATCAATGGTCCACCCACCCCTTTCCCAATGCACCCTTTAAGGCATGCATTTAGAGAGATTAAAACTTGATAAATTCATGTAAGAGAGAAAGTGGTAGTAAGTGGTAAAGTTAATAAAGATATTATGTGTATATAGATATCATATATGTTGTAGCTAACATAGTTTTTAGAGATTTTTATTTTAAGGACAATTTTTACACATGTACAACAACTCCCCTCAAAAGAGGGGGCATTCACAGGGGTTTGTCATAGATATCAAGCTATTTGAATGCACTCAAAGTATAATTTTGAGCACATAATCAAATAATATAAAAATCAATTTTAGGAAAACATAATGGGAACCAATGACACATCTAGATCAATTTTAGTTGTATATAAATCAAAATAATTAGACATTAGCACCCAAATTAATACACTAGCACTACATGATGCTATTGTCCAAGATATGGCACTACTGTCTAGTAGCCTCACTTTTAGGAAATTCTAGATTGGCCAAAAAAATATAGTATGTACAGTCTAGGTTTACACAAGTTCAATTATAGATTACCATTTTTGGCTTAGTTTAGCTCAGATTCATACTAGTTTGCTTAGGTTAGGGGCATCATACATGGAAAGATCATCCCCATTTTAGTTTAGATGCTTAGATATAAATTATTACAACTCAATCCAAAATCTATATACTCAAATATTTGATTTAGGGTCATGTGTATGGCACATTATTTCCATATGCTCACTTAAATGCCAATTAATCAGATGGAATGACAAACTCCATGTCATTATCTACATTGTACACATCAAGAACCATGGTCTAGATTACACACCATATTCATGCCTTACTCTATCTACATTGGTTAGCATTCTTGAGTGGCTCAAAGCCACCTAATATTATTGAGTGGCCACAGAGCTAACATACATAGTTTCAATTATAGTTACACATCTCTAGTTACATTATGTAGTTTTAATTTCATATGCATCTAGGACACATGTGTAAGCAATGATGGAATCATAATATACTTGAGTTCTTGAACCACCTATGTAATAGAGTTAGACACACCATTAGTCCAATCCATGTTATTCACATATCATGATGTACCAAACAAGGGTGGGTAATGATGGATTCAAAACTAGATTGAGTTATTGAACCACCCACACATGTAGATTGAGTAAGCCATTAGTTTAGTCCAAGTTATTTACCAATTTATCACTATATACATGCACACACACATAAGTTGTTACTAGGTTTATGCATTGGTTCATGTACCTAGTAAGGTTTATTCATTACTTTCCTCTCTCTTATCTATTTACTCAGCTTTGTCTTTTGCTTTTGATATCTCTTAAGTAAGGATTGATCTATGCATGTTTAATTTATAAGACATGTAATGTAACATGCTTCACATACTCATATCCAGATTCATGGGTTTCACCTCTTAGGTAACTCTAGGTACACTTATTTTTCCTTTATCCTAGTCATTTTCCTTCGCTAAATTTATAGAATAAAGGGGGAGAAAATTTAATCACCTAAAAATATCACTTGAGTGCTAAGAGTGTTACTTGAGACCACACATCCATAGATTAACCCTAGGCCTATCTTAGGGCCTATTTAGACACTTATCCAACCTTCATATGGGCCACACAAAGTAGTTGTATATCCTCACTTTAGCATCATGGCCCCTAGTGCCTTAGGTTCTGCCACCTAAACTCTAGCACCATAATTTGTATAGTAGCACCCCATGGTGCTAGTGTCCCAATTTTGGGATTATTATCAATTTCCCTCATTTTGTTACCAATGGATATCTTTTCAATAGAGCAACCCCTTAAGGTTAGCCTAGACCTCTTTTAAGACCCACATAAACACTAAAATAGTATATATACATGAATTTTAGCCCTCTAACCACTAGATGAAAATTAGATTAAAATTACATAAATAAACTCAGAAGTTGTGCATAACTAAGGTTATCAATCCATATTTTTCCTTACTTCTACATACAACCATCTATAACACTCTTAAGATCATATTACTCAGGTTTCTAGTCTCAATCATATTCAAAGCATTCAAGACACCATTCATACTAGTTCCACTTGCACTTATACCAACACTTAGGTGGGGATAACTACATCAAAATTGATCCCTTTTCATGGATTGGTATGTAGATAACTCTCATCACAATGGGATGTTGAGGATGTCTAGACTACCCCACTAAAAAACATAATTTACTAATTGTGTCAACCAGATGCCATAAAAACATGGAGGTTTAGGGTTTGCATATAAAATTAGTCATAATAAGTCATCTACATAAATTCATAACTCATGCACACAAGAACAATATTGGTAGACCCAAACACATGTGCACATAAAAGCTTGAAATAGTTCTACACAAAGGACACTAGTGCCAAAATAAAGACAGTAGCACCACATGATGCTACTATCCAATTAGGGCACTACTATCTAAGAAGGTTTTTTACATCTGAATCTTATCTGTGATATTCAGATCAGCCTCTATTTAGTTTGTAGCCTTTAGATCTCTTTTTTTAGTGAATTTCTAATAAGTATTTTTTTACATTATTTATGTATATTTTTATAAATTTCAAACTAAGTCAATTATGTTACATACTAGTGGCTATATTTAGTATACATTTCTACCCTTATTTACTATACTCAGCCTTTTAACAATCTAGGGTTTACAACTACTAAGTCATAAAAAGCTAAAATCCCAGGTTAGAGAATTATGGGATGGCAATTTTATGTGAGGGAAAGCACCCTAGGGCATTGCATTCAAATCATCCCAAATAAATGGATCATTTAGAATCAAAGTGAAGGGAAAACTTAGTGATGTAGCTAAAGCCTCATATAAACATACTAAAGGTCCTTTATGCTCTAAAGGGTCTACATCTGTATACAATCCATACATATGGTGGATTTTTATCTAACTGATTATTTATACCTCAAACATTATTCTTACCTGAACTATGCAAACCTCAGCTCCAACCTAACATCTTCTCTTAAAATTGAAATAGAAACAAATTAAAAAGGATTTAATTAATTAAATCATAATATAATGTCAACTCATTGTGATTGTCCTTAAATTCTTTAGGCAATGATTTCCACAAATTAATTAGACTACAATGTTCTCATATATATATCATGTATTCACAATATAATAAAACTTTACCACCATTGTAAATCAATTGAAACATTTCCAAGTGAATGAAAAAATCAACACACTACCTTTCAAACTTCTAAATATTCCTTTAAAAGCTAAAGTTTAAATTCAAATAAATATATCTTTGACCATATAATTTTATCATAACATATTCATATTTCAAAAAGAGTTTAGAATCAAAAATAAAATATAACCCTCTCAATATTTCAAAATGCACTCAGAATATCATATCCAAAAAAAGATGAAACTAAAAATTCTTCATTGTCTTGTAAAAACATAATTAATATTTTGATGATTTCTTGCTATTAACTATATATTATCAATCAGTTGTTTCTTTGTTTATAAAGGTTTTAGAGTTTAATATTGTGTATATTCATGGACAAAGTCAAGAAATATTCCATTGCTTTTTGATTACCTAAAATTAAAATAGCTAGAATATATAATTGACAAAGGTTTATAGAAGGAACAATTAAATAAAATCCAAACTAAACATTATACCTTCCTTTACTGATTTAATTGTCATCTATTATATCAATGACAAAATTGAATCTTCTAAAAATGCAGTTGAGAATGGAACTTTTGTCATTACATGAAGGGATTTTATTCTATTTATGAAAATTGAGTCCATGAAAGAAATGTTTCTTTCAAATAACACAAATTGGCATTCATTAATGCTTGGATAAAAAAATAGAACACTCATTATTTTCCATACTCTACACAACAAACCCAAAAATGTTGCTTTTGAAAGATAAAATCACTTATAGAAAGAAACTAATTTCATTTAAGAAACTTATGCCATTTCTAATAATCAAACCCTTTTAATTATTCATAGAATTTTAAATGAAAGAATATTTCAACCAAATTAAAAGTAATACTATCAATTATGCCACCTTAAGGTTTCAAAAGACAAATGAAGAAATCATTTCAAAATGAAAGAGGCTTGCAAAAAAAGGTTATCAACCTTTTTTCCAAGTTGAAAAATATTTCAAAAATCATTTATATAAATTTAAAAATTATTGTATATTTATTTTATGTAAAAATAATAAAATAACTAGAACTCATCTCATCATATAATTCTATTAATTATTTATAACTCCAAAAAAAAATTACACATTAAAAAATGTTCATGTTGAGTCATCATAGGGCTAGAAAAAAATTTACGTACACTTCTCAAAATTAAACAAGATAAATAACCCATTATTGAGCTAAATCAAACAAGACCTCCATAAATCTAATATTTCTCATAAAGCATAAATAAAAGAATGAATTTTGAAATTTTGAAAAAAAAATGTGAAGTATAAGCACGTATGGTGGAGGTAGTTAGGTAGTTAGTATTAAATTATGGCATGTCCTTTATAATTAGCTTATCTACATTTCAAACATGTTTTAAAATACCAAGCTCCAAAATAATTTAATTAATTAATTGAAAAGTCTTTGAATATTCATGATAAAACCTCATTAAAAATACACACCAATGTTTTGTTTTGTTTTGTTACTTAGAAAAAGACCATTGAAGTCACATGTAGTTAGTATTAAATTATGGCATGTCCTTTATAATTATCTTATCAACATTTCAAACATGTTTTAAAATACCAAGATCCAAAATAAATTCATTGAAAAGTCTTTGAATATTCATGATAAAACCTCATTAAAAATACACACCAATGTTTTGTTTTGTTTTGTTACTTAGAAAAAGACCATTGAAGTCACATGACAATGCAAACCACAAACTTGACACCTCATTTTATGATATTAAAAGAGAAACATATCCATATTCATTTTAATATTAGTAAAATATCTCATTGTATCGCTATGTAGTTAATATAATAAATATAATCTATGCACTAATTATCATTATCAATCTTGAGGAAAGCAAATGTGATTGTATATTTGAGAACATTTCCAATGTTATTCAAATGAGAATAATTGTGTTAGATTTAGATTTTGAAGTTTATAATAGATTTAATTCAAATTTAAAAATATCAACAATATTAAATATATTATTACATATATTCTTTTATTTACTGGCAATACAAAATCATATCTAAGAAAGAATCATAGTCAACAAGTGTTAACAACTTTAATTATTTTTCAATCAACTATGTCAAAATCAAATTGATATATTTTATCCTTTTGTGAATTTACAAATAGTTAAACATCTACAATTATAATAATAATTCATCAAGTGCTCAAGTACAAAAATAACAATAAAATCTAACTTGGATCCTAACAAGCAAAATTTTAGACTTCTAAATAATAGTTTTAATTCACCAGGTATAGTAAAGTTCATTAGAATAATTTCTTAAAGATATTTTTTTTAAGAGGGGTATATAATTTTTTGCTAATAGATCCTAAGTAAGTTATATAAGTGTATTGGAGATTCTCTCAATTACCTAAAGAAAAGAGATAAATCATCAAATACGAGGGGAGAGAATAGTCTAGTTCTAGAGCAAAGAAGAGAAGAGAGAGAGCCTAAAAAATCTTAGAGAGTGTGAGATTAGAGATATGAGATTTCAGGTGATATATGTTCATTGTAACCTATTTTGTTACATCTCGATTTCTCACCAAGCAAACTTTCTAGATTATCTATGGATATCTCTGGTTGACAAATTTAGATTTGGCTATTTTTAACTAAGCTGTGAGATATATGTTATTATGGGGGAATAGGATATTATTTAGGTTACATGATCACCCTTCTATGAATTAGCTATAGGTAAATGTTTGCTTTATGATCATGTTGATTTGTCATTTTATCTATATTTTATGATGAATATATATCATGATTATTATGGTCGAACTACCTATTTTGTTATGAGGTTGATGTAAGAGAAATCAGCTCTCAAAATGTGATGGAGGGAGAGCATCATCAAAGACAGTCACGTAGATGGAGACATCAAAAGATGATAGATAACTGGTGAGAACCTAGCACACACCATAGTATTAGCACATGTTACAATATACAATAAAATGGTTAGCATAGCATATGTTTGGATATTTTTTGCATTTAGATAGTCATTTACACATGATTTGATAGCTTAACTAATGACGATATAGAATTAACATTGTGTGGTTGTGTTTATGTCATGTGATTATGACTATAAATGTTTTGGAAAGGTTAATTTGTGTAAACCAGTGTGTAGACTAACTTAATAACTAAATCTAGATGCTATTTGAAATGTTTGGTTGTTTTCTTTAAAAAAAAGATAAAGAGAAAAAATAAATAAAAGGAATAAAACAAATAAGAGAGAAACTCAAACTTTAAATAAAATCATAACCCTCATATGGAAATAAAAACAAAAAAATAAAGATATTCATAAAAAAAACTAAAAAAAATAAAGGAGAATAAAATAAATAAAGAAATAAAATAATGGAAAAAGCAATGCCCTTTTCTTTAACGGAAGAGAAGCTACACCATGCTGGAGAGGGGGAAAAGTTTTTAAAAACGGGGAAAATATTAAAATCTACACCATGTATCTTATTAAGGGGAATTAAAAAGGAGATCATGACATGAGTATTGAAATTTTGAAGAAAGGTTGAGCAGAAGGTGTGCAAAAGGCATAGCGTATCCAGAAGGAAAAATAAGAATCATGACAGAAGTTTTTCAGTGCCAATTGCTAAGTAGGTAATGTCTCTCATTTTAGTAAAGGATCACAGAAAATTTTGGAGTGATAATGTTTGTAATATATATATATATATATATATATATATATATATATATATATATATATATATATAAAACACCTCCCCCTATTATGTAGATTAAAATATTAAGTTGTTGAATATTCTTCTATATATACAATCTTTTCCTGACCTATGTCATATTAGTTGTTGTGTGTATATTTTAATCAATTGATTGGGTATTTTTTTGGATCACTAGAAAAAAATAATGGATAACATAGAGCTACATATTTATTAGTAGTTGAACCAGCATTATAGGGAGTCGCTATAACTGTATGTAAAATAGTTTATGAATCGTTAAAGTTTATAACTTAAGTGTTATGTGTTTATGTTTCTAGATCTGTTAGTGATAGTAAGATTTGATATAATATTCAGCCAGTGGTAAATTATTCTAGCACTATATAACATAAACATTGAACCTACTTAATGTATTTTAGTTTCTTGTATAGCAGTGAACTCTTTATTACAATAGTGATTTTATAGTATGAACTTGGACTCATAGGTCTGAACTAAAAGTGTATCATCCAAATACTAGTTTAAAATGCTAATGGTATTTTATAAACTCAAATGATAATATTATACTCTACCGACTTAGCACATTAACGTTATGTGGTCAACTATAGGTTGTGATGTCGTTATAACCATCTAAAATAAGATCATATTTTTACAATGCAAAAAATATATATTTTATCTACAATGACTTACTTATGACCAGATAGTGACTTAATATCTAGTGCAGTTATGTGGCATACAGGAATCAATTTGTTTAATGCTTAATTTGTAGTTATATTTAAAATCATTGTATTTTATATGTACAGCCTGAAGGGGATATTAAAATAGAAGTCCATATATTAAAATGAGGCATAAACCTTTTTTACAGACTTTAATCTATGTGTTTGAGTCACTATATATTATATTGAAGCCACTTTACTAATTTTCCCAGCCTATTTAATATTATGGCACACTGTGAATTTTGGGGAGTATATTTGATGTGCAATAAATTGCTATGTTCAACTATAGAGCTAGTCCTTTCAAAAAATATTTTAACCTTAATTTAACTTGTATTATGGAGTTAATTAGGGGTTAAATATGTTTTGAAATCTGGGTAAGAGAATTTATGTCACTACCTTTGTAAGGCATCACTGTATTTATTTAAATCTATTGATTAGTATAAACTTTGTGCATAATTATTGTTAAAGATGTCAATTCCTAAATCTAAGCAACTACTAAAATTAAATTAAGTCATTAATTAAATCATTGAGACATAGACTATGATGTCAGTCTAATAGGGTCACTTTATATATGCAGTTCTCAGCTTATTATTAATAATTATTGAAGTTTCCCTATGTTTTATTTATAGCATATGATATAGTAGAATTCACTTCAGTCTTCTTTAGTAATTGTTGTTATATTGCACTAAGTTATCCAATTATTATGTAGGAATAAATGTGAAATTAACGTCACCATACTCTTATGAGTTTTATGAAATGAGTTCTAAATAACATGTGAGTCTTTTTAAATATTTTGAGTAAAGATGAAACACATAAAAGTGTTAGAAAGTTTGAGAATATGTAATATAGTTAATTGTATTATTTTGGATTTATATATGAACCAGAGTAATAAGTCAAAATTATATACAAAGTAAATAGTCGATATTTATGATACATACAAACCTATGTTCGGAAGCTCTTAACTTTATTGTATATGGACTTATTTTGAAACTTATCCAATATTTTCAATAATAAACAATTATTTGATCTCACTAAAATGTCATTTAAGATTATGCATAACCATATCCATTATATGAGATTAATATATTGAGACCCTTTCAATAAGTTTAACAAGGTACGAAAAAGATAGAAAATTCAACAAATCTTAATTATTATAGGTACAAGTTACTTATTATCTGTGAGTTAAAACCCAAAATGTGAATGTAATATTAAAATAAGTTATGGCTTGCTTAAACACAAATACATAGGTATTAATGTACCTATTAGTGTGTATATGAACATAGGGGTGTACTCTCATGGATTTAGCTCCACGAGTAGATTATAGACTATATTAAATAATTATGAAAAATGAAGATTAACGAATGCATGCATTCAAACCCCTAAATGAATAAAAAATGTTGGATTAGATTATCCTATATAATTCATGTGTGTTGAGTTTTATTTTACTATTTATACGCATGGATTTAAGTATGCAACTTAAGTACATAATGGAAATGGATGTGTCAGGACATATGCCTAATCTTGTAGCTAAAAGTATGATCTTATCTAGTCATCAAGTGTTCGAGAGACTCAAATCATAAACATTTCAAAATAGTCTTCTAGAAAAATAAATGAGATGTGAAATGAATGTTATAATAAGTTTATGAGTTTTCTATTTCTCTACAAATGATTGATTGACTATTAGTTATATGTGTATTCCATATTGAATACTTGTGTGTAATACATATTATGATAATGTTAATATATAAAAATATTTGGTTATATTTAGCATATATTGGTACATCATGATGTGTGCTTATATATTATATTTCTCTAGAATGCTAGTATATAGTTTAATCTTAGGGTATACCTAAGTGGTATAATCATGTACTTGCTTGCTTATTTTCATCTATATAGATCATTTGATTCTTAAAATCGTAAGTAGAGTTATGTGTTTATATGTAATTTTTAACTATGATAGTATGGGATATCATAGAGTATTGTAGTATAAATGTATGTTGTACTTAGATGGTACATACTATAATTATTATGTCTAGACTTACATTTACATTTTATTGGATTAATGTATGCATGTTTGTTATTATTATAAATAACATGTTTTGTAACAGTTGGTAAGACTTTGTGTATGCATGCATGCAATCTTTAAAAGTATAGCATATACTAAGATGGAATATTATGTTTTTCATGGGAACTATGACTTGTTTCATTATATCTAGTTGTTTGAAACAAGTTTGTGTTTCCATGTAGTTTTGACTACTTTATTATGATTGATTGTAAAAAATTAGCAGTTATATATTAGAATACTATACTATGGTAATATGGGTTATCATAGGATATAGAATGTTTGAATATTAATTGTGGTAGTGAAAATTTGTAGTTAAATATGTATTTGCCTAGGTGGTATAAACTTTAGTCCTTATTTTTAGTATGGGATAGAAAATAGTGTGAGATTTATTCATATGTTTGATGGAATAAATGTATGCTTTGATAAATTATATTTTTATCATGTTATATGATGTGTTTGGTAGTAGGATTTAAATTAAATAAACCTTGTGGTTGAATTATATTTGATCAATCTGCATTGTCGATACAGAGTAAGGAGTGAGATGGACTTCACTAGCTTATTAGTATCACAATGATAGATGAAGGCAGTCTGATCAAGCGGTGTGTATAAATTTGATTGATCTATAAATCTTTATTATTTATTATTCATAAAACTTTAGGTCAAACTATGTTTAGTGAGACATTATCATTTCATGGGTATGATTTACATCTTAGTATGATATCTTGAAATATAATGGTTTTCTATGATACACTAAATGTTTAGTTTATAAATCATACATCATGCTCGTACTTGTTTGTCTCTTTGGATTCTCAAGACATCACTATATACTCATCTTGAAGTGAGGGTCATTTCCTAACGGTATTAGTGTGGGGGATCATTGGTTTGTGGTTGTTATGAAAAATCACTTGAATGATGTTCTCCCTCCCCACAATAGTACTACTTATCGAGATGACACTTGAGATTGCCATAGATACTTGAGTTTGAGAATTATACTCTAGTGGAGCTATGTATCTTATATGTACATTGTATTAATTTGTAATTATTATTGAATATTATCATGAAGATTTTTAATTACTTATTATTATACTTTGATAGTGGTGGTTATAGACTTGTATCAGTCATGGTTGAGTTAACATAATTACCTTCTATATTTGAATTATGATGTGATCTCATGATATTAGAGATCAGTGATGTATGATGTAATATTCTTGTTGTTATTATCATGCTTTGAGTATTTCATATGGTCTCTATATATTCTTTTGGTGTAATCTATTTTTGGTATATGTGTTTAATTAAAAAAAATCTTGTATTTCCAGTTGACCCCAGTGGGGTTGTTACATATTCATTAGACTAAGGAAGACTTCTTAAAATTATGTTATAAGGGAGAGTGTGAGGTGTGTGTGAATTATTTTTAACATAGCTAAACTTAAATAAATAGATCCTTATTTCCATTTTGAGTCTTGTGTCCTTGAAAAAGTGAGACTAGTAGATCATTAATGGGGAGTAAGGAAGATATTCACATGGCCCCCTCATTCCCATATAAACCATAACACATCATGTTAAAAAACATTTTTTCTCTTTCTCTTGCTCATGGAAGCAATCATATGGTAGTACACAACTTATTCTTCCTTAGTCCCATGCATGGAAGTGATAACATGGTGGTACACAACATACTCTCCCTTAATCTAACTCATGGAATAAGTCACATGATGGTACACAATATACTCTCCCTTTCTCCTTCATAAATAAGTAATCACCTTTTGGTACATAACATACTTTATGTGGTATCATTGTTAGAAACATATATATTTAGGTACAACAAAAATTATAAGTTAAGATATCACAAAGGAAACTTCACATTTGGTAGTACAACAAACTGTATCCATTAATATCCTAATTTTATTTCCTTGGATTTATATAGACACTAGTTCACTTGCATATAATTCTTATGTGTTTTAGTGGATAAGGTTTCCATATCTTAGACATAGTAACATGGACATTTGTTCCAAGATCTCCATGACTTTTCATGGTGGAACCAAGGTAATCTCTCCTTTATTTTGAATTTAATTTCATTTTTATTCATTATTGACTTCAACAACTATTACATATTTTTAAAATCAACGCATATTACATGAACCCTCCTAGTAAGTTTGTTTACTTCATTATGTACTTTTGCACACACATCAAAGTGGGGCATTATGTAAACACCTAATTTTGGTTCGGGTGGTTTTAGATATCAAATTTCATTATTTTACAATAATTTTGTGTTTTTAAATTCACATTATACTCTTATTGACACATGTCTCCTAATTTTTGGGCCCTTTCATGAATATCTCTCTCCTCCCCATGTTTTCCTATTGTGTCATGATTTTTTTATGAGGCTTAAAACTTGGGTTTTGAAAATCCCCCAAAACATTTCATAAATATAAAATATAAAATGAAAAAACTCAAACAAATTAAAGTGAAAAACTACCTACAAATAGCATAAGCTACCAAATAACATGAGAAACATCAAAAGTCATTAATAGAATATCAACTTTCAATTACCAATATAACAAAAATGCCCACTTTATAGATTAGCCAAATCCTCAAGATACTTTGCATCTTTCAAATATTCTTGAAGGGCATGAATCTTATTGGAGATAGAATCCACCACAATGACCTTCTCATTATATTCTTTTTCTCTTAACCCCTTATGTGTCCGTTAGACCTAAATAGCTTTTATTCTTGTTTTCTTTTCTTAATATCCTCCCAGACCTCAAACATGTTTGTTATGTTGATGTTGTTTTTCTTGTTAGTCTCCCATAATTTACCCTTCAACATTTCCATCTCATCCACTAACCTTTTCATTTTGACCCCCAATCTAGTCATGTCTTATTTCAACTCATTAGTGTCCTAATACAAATCCTTGAATTCTTGATTATCTTTTTTGTGCTTGATTTCTACCTTATCCACTCTATTATACATCTTCACCAAATATTTAAGGAAACAAAGTTGAGTGTTGTTATCATGCTCCAATTTATCCATCCTTGACCTAATGTGATCCCCTTGAGACTTCATGTAATTTAGACCAGTCTTATAAACTGGTGAATTAACAAGTTCTAACTTCATTAGAGTCATCATTCCTTTCTTCTTATCCTTATATTCTCTGTAATTGGTCTACACATCCTTCTTTTTATAGGAGGGGATTTGGGTTGAGTTATTTTTGGACCTATTATCCCATTGTGCCAAAGCTTAATCATCTTCCTCTCTATAATACATACAAAGTGCTTCCTCGACCCCAATCACACCCACTTCCCTAAGAGAATCCAAATGATGATTAATGGTAGGGGACTCATAATGAACTAAGAGAAAAAAAATATTGATGGAGCAGCATGTCGACATCCCCCATTTTAAATTCATTCACTATATTTTCAAGAGACCTTAAGAAGTAAAAGGGGAAGATAATTACCTCTCCATACTTGAAATGATTGAGGAAGAAAAAGTGGTGTGAATACATATTTATGAACATCAAATCTATCATGACATACTTCATAACTTGTAAGAAAAATTTTGGCCATGAATAAAGTAAAGACATACATAGGATGTCATCTTCAGTATCATAATTTTTTTCCTTCTCAAAGTAAAAATTATGGATCACCTTATTTCATGTAAATTTTTTCTTTAAGTTTCAAGGAAGAGAGAAAATATACTTAATATGGGTGTGGTTGAAAAACTTGTTTGGTTGTGTGTGCATTGAATCGAAATGATTGTGAGAGCTCCTCTTTGGGAGGAAGACCTATAGCTAAGAAAGTACTAAAGTAAACTTGTTTATTAGACAGATAGTTGGGTATATTACCTATCAATAGATAGATATTGGAATTGAGAGCTTCCTTAGGGGTTGTCAATCTACATGTTTTAAATAGTCAAGTTCACAAAACTGGAAAGAAGGTACTTGCATCAATAATCAAAAGATACTAAAATTGAACACAAAAATGCTTGCTAAGAAAATAGACTATAAATGATAAAATTAGTGATAAACTAATTAATAATAGTGCTAAGGGGTTGGTTTTTTCTTCAAAAAATTTGAAAGGGGTCTATGAGTGGTCAGAAACATAGAAAATTAGGTTCGGTTGGGGGTAGGTGGGTGAAAATAGCTTACTAGTTTTTACTACCATAGGTGACCATTAGTGGTTTAGGTGACCGTCGATGATTAAGGTGACTGTTGGTGGTTAGGTTTATCATCAATGGTTGGGAAAACCATCGATGGTTAATTCAACCATCGATATTTACTATGAAATTTCTAGGTTTGATAAATTGCTAAATGATGGGATCTAAAAGATGGATTTTGAGAGTTGAGCAATGGTTGGATTGATTAAAAAATAGAAATAAAGAAAGTGAATATTGTCAAAGAAGTACATGTCTTACCAAAATTTGATTGGGTGAGTGGTTGAATTAGTTAGCCTATTGGTGGAATCTAGCTTGATTTTAGTAGAGTAATAGTACTTGAGAACTTGGTTGAGAGGCGATGATAAGTTGGCTCTCTATAAGATGGTTGATGATGCTTGATTATGCTAATGACATTGAATGACCTTCAAAAGAAAACTCTTGAACACCTAAGCTCTTGATAATTATTGTAGATAGATTTGACCTCCAAGTCTCTCTCTCTTATAGGCATAAGCAAGAAGTGGAAGTAAAGGTGTAACTAGGCCATCTAAATATAATTCATCCATGCAAAGGCTCACAACAAGATTTAAAACCGTTATATTTGGAAGAGTTTGGTAAAAAGCTTAAATGCTTTTATTGAAGAGGTGGATCCTAACCATTGATGGTTATGGGTTCCTAAGTGTGACCGTTGATGGTCACCCTGACTATCGATGGTCAAGATCTAGAGGAAAATCGTCCTGAAGGTTAGGTTGAGATAGTTTGTGAAACTGACTGCAGTTGAGCATGGTGAGGCCATATTATATAGGTTGGTCCTAATGGGGTCCTAAGTAGGTCTAGGGGGATTTTCAAAATTTATAAATGTAGGTGTGTAGATTTATGGTGTCTACATTTTTCCCCTTTTTACTGTACAATTTGTGTGAATGAGCTACAAAACAAAAATGAAGTATGGGTTAAGGGTCTAGTTACCTCAAGAGTAGGAGGAGGTGTTTCCCCTCAAACTAGGAGTTAGTGAGGTGAAACTAAAATTAGGTACAATTTTGATAATTGGTATATAGTTAGTCACAAGGTGGTGACACAAGGTTGGGAATTTGAAATGTAAACTTGCACACAAACTATGACCAAAAAGGTGTGATAGCCAAGATCATGCAAAGAATAAAATTGTCAATGTAGGTAAAAATTTAGGGTCAGTGATAAGAAGGATAAGTGATAAGTGAACTCCATGACTACCTATAAGCATCGAAGTTGGGAACACTCATAAATGCAAGTCTCCTTAGTGATTTCTATGTTTTTAGTGGGTATTTAAGGTAAGAAATGCTCCTAAGGAAAACATAAATGGGTGAAGTTTCATATTTATCTAAGGTAGCAAGTGCTCTCGGTGAGACACAAGTGGGTCAAGTATGCATGAGGTGGTGCAAGTTAAAAAAGAGTCAAAATGGAAATGTTGTCATTATGGTCAAAGGACCAGATAAAAAGTGTCACAAAATTACACACCAAAGGGGCCAAAATAGACCAACAACAAGGTGATGAGGTGAGTAGGTGGGTAGGATAATGTCATCTCCAAAAGTAGGTAAAACCTTGTATAGGTGTGCTAGGAATTAGAGTTTGAGGTTGAAAGTGGAAAATGGGGCTTCCTAATCATCGATGATTAGGGTCCCCAAAAGATGACCATCGATGGTCACCCTAACTATCTATGGTTAGAGAAAACCCTAAAATTTTAGATAGGGCAAAAGTAAAAAACAAAACTCACCTTTACCCATTATTACTTTTCTTTCTTGTTTGACTAAGCTCTAACAATTTTGATGTTGTGTAGAGAGGGTGACCACTGAGGTGGTGAGTGTTTATTAGGTGGTGGCATGTGGGTTGACTTTGTGGGCCTAAGATGTAAGGAACATGAGGGTGCATCGTAGAGGTCAAAGAATGAGGTAAGGGGTGCCTTGAATTTGGTAACTAGGTTTGATTTATGTAATTTCAATGTGGTTGGGTGGTATGGACTAGGTTGGGAATGTTTTATTTCGGTTTTATGCCCAAGGTGGGGTTGTAGGGTTTTTGGGAAAATTTGTAGGTAAAATGACAAATTGATAGGTGGGGGGGTGATTTGGGTTGGGTAAGTTAGAATATAGGTGTTTAGGTGTTTAGGTATGTGTTTTGGTTATTGTTTTTGCTAATGAGGGTTTACGTGTTCCAACCATAAAACACCCAAAGTGACCATCAATGGTCAGGTTTAACCATCGATGATCAATACCCTAGGACATAAGGTGCATGACCATCAATGGTTAGCATGACTTTCAGTGGTTGGGTAGGATAGGTTAGGGTTTTATAAGTTTTTAGGGATAAGTTAAGTGTTTTAGGGTTAGGTTAAATTATTAAGATGATGGTTTATGGTAAGGGTAATGGTCTAGTCAAGATAAGATTAGGGTTAGGGTTTGGTTGAGGCTTTAAAGTGTGTTAGGGAGCCATGGGCTAATAGGCCAATCTTGGTTGCTAGGGGATAATGTAGCTGAGAGGAGATAGGTAGGAGTGATATGGGAATAGGTTAGGTATCAATAAACTAGGGTAGATGAGACTAGTGTCAGTAACTAAGCCAAATGTTTGATATGTTTTAGGCTAGGGAGCAAATTTAGATGGATGATCACATGTCATGCATCTTCCTCAATCTACATGAGGGGATGGCCATAGAGGATTAGGTATATATGGAAGAGGTAGGGATAGGGGTGATGAGGAATTATCAACATGTGCCCATGGATGCATCCATGTTCATAGCACTCATTAAGAGATGGGATCTTGTTATGAACACCTTCTTACTATTTATTTGGGAGATTACTATTCTCCCTAAGGATGTAAATAGGATCACTTGATTCTCACTACATGGCAATGTGATATATCAAATTAAGTAGAATTAGGATGGATTTATTAAGTATCTATATAAGGATGATAGCAATTAAGTCTGATGTCTTGCTGGTGGATTTAGTTACTTAGTATTATATGAGTGAGTTCTAGAAGAGAGGAGACTTATGATGATATTCATGATTGTAGTGACATGCTTTGGGTTTCCATATTCAAGTAGTGAGATTTTTCTTTATGTGATATTATGTCTACTAGTGGAGTTACTACTTAGGAGGATAGTGTTTGGTTAGGTCCCAATTTTTCTTGTATATATCTACAGAGAGTTGTGGGGGTTTAGGCACCACTAGAGATATGACATCAACATTGGCCTAGTTCTTCATTATAAGGCTTATGAGCATATTTGGGTGTCGAGACCCTTGGGATTGTCATGGGTAGGATATAAATAGATTGAGTTCCCTATTAGGTTCATGAGATAGAGGGATGATGTGGCTACATTAGGTACAAGACGTGGCACCCATGATATTGAGTGGTTTAGGGGTACACTAGGTGCATTAGTGGCTGAAGACATCACCTAGAGTCCATATATTTAGTTTTTGATATGGCTAGGTTACAGGGTAGACCCTCACCCTTCAAAGTTATAGGTGGATAGAGGGTAGATAATAAGGTTAGGTTGATATAATTCCATTCGATAGGGTGTGTTATCAGTCTTGAGACTATTTCCCTAGTATAGGAGGTAGGATTCAGAGTTTTAGTAATCGATGCCCCAGCCTACTCTAATAATTTTGGAGGGTGGTTTTGAGTATCTTCCTAGTAGGGCCCATATGGATGACAATAGGTATGAAAATGGTTACATGGATTGGTACCAATCGATATATGCAACTGTATATGTTGGTGGGGATGATGGAGAGGCAATGTCAATGATGTAGTTCTAACTGGCCATGATGGACAGGTAGGGGTAGTATTAGATACAACCCAAGCATAGGTATAGGTGTTATAAGGATAGGTGGCTATACTATATGGTCAAATTGTCATATTTTAGGGTCATCTTTCCACTATTATAGGTGAGAGGGATCAGGCATAGGCATCCTTTAGGATAGTCATGCAGGAGAGGGACCTACTGAGATAAAGGGTAGGAGCAATCATAGTAGCAACAAGAGTGCCACCAGACATAGTTCCATGATCATGTTATCTAGTTACTATGGAGGAGATTTGATATTATGAGGTGATGGTGTTAGATCAATTACCCCAGGCTATGTTATATGCAAAGTATATAGCTAGTTTGGTTGGTGGGTCATCGATAGCCACTCCAAGCTAGTGGGCTGCTATAATTGGGTATGCCAAGGTCCCAAGGGGACCACCACTAGGTATATTTGTAGGTATAGGTATATATGGTTCTAATGGTATTGGTGCCTCATGACCATGTCCAGATATGCAATGATAGTTGTATATTATTTTGATACAAGCCTACGTGTTGATATAGCAAGATGTATATGTTTTTGAGAGAGAGTGGATACATTGTTATATATGTTAGTTATGATGACCCGATGTATATTATTTATGGATTATGATGTTATATATGATATATGCTTATGGTTCATGATGTTCATGTTTTATGTCTTATGATTTGTGATCTCTTGCATACGCTTTTTGAGATGTTTGACCTAGGAGCGTAGGCATATGATGCTAGAAAAATAATTATGATTTTTTGATTTGGTTCATGGCTATGATAAGTTGTGTTATTGATGGATTTATGTCATATGCTAATGTAATGGCTTTTTTTTATGGTTATATGATGTGTTTGGAGTGAATTGATGTTATAAGATGAGTTGTGCTTAATGTCATGGTAGATGGATAGACTGGTATATGCTATGGGTCATGATGGTTTGCTCATTGACTATATTTGTGTTTATGATGGTGACTAGTGTAATTAGTGTTGTATATGGCATGATATATGCTCATGTGATGTTATGATGGTTAATGGATAAGATGATGTTGATGATATGCTATTATATGTTTTCATTATGTTTTGATCATAGGTAGAGAGATGGTGTAATTTGTGGGACATGGTTCATGATGTTTATGATGTTAATGTGATGTTTTTTGTTTATGATCATGGGGATAAAAATATATGTATGGGAGCAGGTGTAATGAAAATACATAAAGTAAGTGGATAACAAACTAAATGTTTAGGAAAGTGATAAGAATCATGAGAGGTTATGTCTATATAGACTAACAAAATATTAAAAAAGGGAACATAATGCCTCTTCATGATAAGGACCAAAAAAAAACCCAAAATTGGATTGGCTTAGTGAAAATAATCCTTTCAAATGCTTTGCATTAGCATGCTTAGGTTGATAAACAAGTATCATGATCATATTATGTCAAGTAAGCTCATAGTCTCATGCATATGATATGTGGAGGGAGAATGGGTGAAACTAGAACCTTTTGTGAGACTAACATGCCTCTTTTATAGGCTTCCAAATAGGTAGTAAAAATAAGTCTATTCTCATATATAAAGTGTAGATTGTTTGATGCAAGATGTTTATTGAGGAGAGCTAATTGTAGCCTTCCAAGATTATTGATTTTATGAGATTTTATTGTGATTTTATCATTACATTTTCTTTTTCTTAGGGGTTTTTTCTATTTTTTAGTTTTCTTTAGGGTTGGGAAAGTTGATCAATGTGGGAAGTTTCCAAAAATTTACTAGCTTTGACAAATGCTTCACTTAGCCATTCTTCAAGGGAGTGGTCTGAGTTTATATGCTTAGTCCAAATGCTTTTGATAATTGCCCTTCAAGGGAGTAGTCCACCTTATGGTTTGCAATTTTAGTTGAGTTTTCAATAGCTATCCTTTAAGGGAGTAGCTAGTACATGTTAAGAATAACCCATGATGTGCTTTTGATTGTTTTGATATTGATTTTTGCTTTTGGTGTGATTTTAATTTGACATAGACTTGTTTATATATGCTCAAGGGATTACCTTTATGAAGGGAAGACTAAGTTGACATGAAGGTTCATTATGTGAAAAGAAGTTTAGGTGACAAAAACCATGGGAATCTATCTCGAAGAGGAATAAAAAGCACCATGAGAATCATGCCATGGGTAGAGTTATGGTACCTATAGTTCAAGATTAGGCTATGACTGTGATGGATAATCATGTGATTGAGTTATATTTTGTTACCCCTAAAAAGAATAATATGAATGTGGGTGTAAGGGATGACCTTAAGTTAGACAAATGAGGAGTGTGATCCCTATTTAACAATAGAAGGGATGTAAATGTGAAGCACTATGAGGATCAGGCTCTAGTTTGCCTTCAAGAGAGGATAAATGATATGCTCCTAATCCATACTTATGGGTTATGATATAGGGTCCAAGTTAATTGAAATAAAATTTTCCCCTTTTGTTTTTGCCAATATTAGTCACATATTGATTTTCCTTGAAAATAAGATCTCTAATACTGAATTTTCAAACTTTTAGGTGTTTGTTATAGGCACACGTAATTCATTCTTGATAGACACAAAGATGAGAAAGAGTGGCCAAATGATGCTCATCAAGTAGCTTGATTTGAGCTAAACATTTTGATGATAATCATCTTTTAAAATAAGGTCGTATAAAGATATGTGAAGAGAAGGTATTTATATTTTAAGAGGCAATAAAGCTTTGGCTCCAAACACAAAAGAAAAAGGTGTAGCACCCGTAGGGGTTCGAATGCTATTATGATATGCCCATAAGGTGAAAAGGATGTGCAAGTACTAATCCTGACTTGAGGTATAGATCATTTTGGTAAGCATGCTTTTAAGAGTTTTATTAGAGGCTTCTACTTGGCTATTTACTTATGGGAAATAAGGGGATGAAAAGCTAAGTTTAATACCAAATATGTCATAAAGGCCCTAAACTTGTTTTTTTAAAGGATTTACCAATATCAGTGATGATATTATGGAGAACATAAAAACTGTAGATGATTTTATGGGTGATAAATTTGATAATCTTTTCATCTTTTATCAAGATAAGAGGAATGGCCTTTACCCACTTGGTAAAATATTTGGTCACAGTGATGATAGAGTGATGTCACTATGAAGAGTGAGGGTTAATCTCAAAAATAAGGTTGAGACCCCATTGTGAGAAGGGCCAAAAGTTTACATAAATGCAAAGACCATTGTTGGGTGCATGATGTAAATTAGCATGTTATTGACACTTGACATACTTTTTCACATTATCACAATAGTCTTGGTTAAGTGTAGGCTAGTAATAGCCTAGGTGGAGGATACGCTTAGCCATAGTGAGTCCACTAAATTGACCCCCATATATACCATAGTGCATCTCCTTGATAGCATGAGAGGCTTATAAACCATAGAGGCAATGGAATAGGAGGCCATCAAGACTATGTTTACAGAGGATGCCTCCTTAAATGTTATAATAGGAGGTGATCTAAATAAACACTCGATGGGCACTCCTAGAGAGGCTAGATGGAACTATGCCAAGGTTAAGGTATTCGAAGGATTACTGATACCAAAGGTTAGTTTGGGTATCCTCCACACTAAAAATGGTTGGAATGTCTAACTTGATGTAGGAAGGTTTAGTGAGGCAATGGATAATGACTGAGAGTTTGGAGTCTAAAGGTGCTGATGGTATCTTGGAAGTGAGAGAAGTTATAGTGCCAGACAAACTTATTGGTAGATCATGGGGTGGTTTGAATATGGTAGCATTCAAATCATGTCAAGAGTTCTATGACTAATTATCTATATAATTACAAAATCTCATTCTTACACTGGTAAATACCATTGACCTGATTGACCACACATTGGGAGTCATCAAAGATGTTGATTATTCTGAATCCTAAGCCTAATGCGATTAAGAGATCTACTATGAGGGATTTATATTTAGCCACATTATTAGTACATTCAAAGTCAAGTTTGAAAGATAAAATAAATGGTTCATCAACAAGGGGGATAAGGATTATACAAGTTCCCCTACCATCCTGACATTTGGAACCATTAAAGAACATGGTTACGTGATTGGTGAAATATTCTTCGGATAGGTATGTGATGGACTCATCTAGAAATTTGAGAGGAGGAGGTTGGTTATTTGGAAGGGGTGTGTTAGCTAATTGGTCAGCAATGACTTTCCCCTTAATTGAATTTTACTATAGTAAGTCAAGGTCAAACTTATCTAAAAGCATGAGCCACTTGTCCATACACTAGTTTTGGTATGGTTTGGAGTGTATGTACTTGAGTGGGTTGGTATTGGTTATGACAAAAGTTTTGTGGTTAAGAAGGTAGTGGTGAATCTTGGTAGCCACAAAGATTAGAGCCAAGCATAGTTTCTTAATATGTTTATACCAAGTTTTGTAGTCTAGAAGGGTGAAGCTTATGTAATATATGGCTTGTTATTTATTTTGTTCATCTTGATTAGTAGGCATTACCCCTATGGAATGGTTAGTGATAGAGATATAAAGTTAGAAAGGTTGGTCATCCTTAGGAGGTGTGAGGATATGTGGAGATAGAAGGTGCTCTTTGAGTGCTTCAAAGGCCTTTTGATAACCATCATTCCACTTGAAAGAGATTTCCTTTTTCAAGAGGTGATGGAAGGGTTGACATCTATCTAAGAGATAAGAGATAAAGCAGTGAATGGATTGGAGCTTCCCCTATAAACTATGGAGTTGCTTAAAATTAGTTAGGGGAAGCATCTTGAGGATGGATTTGATTTTGGTTAGATCAACCTCAATTATTTGAATGGAAATAATGAAGCCAAAGATTTTGTTTAACAAGACCCCAAAAATACATTTCTTAGGATTGAGGTGGACATGGTAGCAGATAAGTCTCTCAAAGATAATCTTGAGAAGGGCTAAGTGGTCCTTATGAAGTTAAGATTTTTCAAGGAGGTCATACACGTAGTCCTCAATAATTGTGTGGATAAGATCATGGAAGATGTAGGTCATAGCATGTTGGTAGGTGGCACCAATATTATTAATACCAAAGGGCATGACCCTATAATATAAAGTCCCCCATGGGGTGAAAAAGGAAGTTTTGTATTGATCTTGAGGGGGAATCAAAATCTGATTATAACCTGAGAAACTATCCATGAGAGATAACATCTCGTGGCCTACTATGAGATCAATAAGTTGATCAATCCTAGGTAGAATAAAGTCATCCTTTGGTTAGGTGAGGTTGAGGTCATGAAATTCCACATAGATATGTAGTCCCCCTATGGCTTTAGAGATAGGCAAGATGTTTGAAACCCACTGAGTATAATCAATGGGTTGAATGAAGTTGACAAAAAAGAGGCATTGAAGCTCTTCTTTGACAAAGAGGGCTATGTGAGGATGCATTCAATAGAGTTTTTATCTAACAGGTTTAGCATCATAATTAATCATAATGTTATGGGTGGTAATGGCTGGGTCAATACCAAGCATGTTGACATATGACCAGGCAAATGTAATGATGCAGTCTTGGAAGAAGATAGAGAAGTCTTATAACTCCTCAGAAGTAAGAGAGTGGCCCAATTTGATGATATGAGAGTTGCCTAAAAGTGCATATGTCAATATCTTTAGTAGATTCATTTAACATGGTTGAGGTCTCTGAAGGGAAGTATTTGTGGATGGAGGAATCAAGTGCACCAAGGTAGGTGAGAATAGAATCATCATCCTAACACTGGACAATGTGAATGGTAGGAGATTCTTCTCCCATCAGTTTAGGCTAGACTAAAGGGATGGATATAGGTACCCCTTATATTTTATAAGTTATGTGTTTAAGGGTAATCATGTTGATGAAAAAAAATGTTAGGTGGGATGATGTCCTCATCCTCACACTTAGGGGGAGGGGGTGTTGGTGAGGATGGGGTCTCTTCTTCAGTAATGATAACGGTAGTCTATTTGGAGTTCTTCATATTGGGTAGAATGAAGCCAAGGCCATGCTTCTCATGAGGCTTTTAGGTCTCAATCAAGATCAATGTGTGTGGTATGTGCTCGTATTTCCCTAAGCCAAATCCTTTCTAGGCACACTTATGGAGGTATAGTTTGGTGAAGTCTAGGTTGTCCAAATAAGAGAAGGTGGAGGTGAATAGTTGAGGTGAAGAGGGGATGGTAGCAGCACTAATGGGATTGTCAATTCCCCCATAGATAAAGTGGAATTGATAGCTTCAAGGCCATAAGGGGGTAATGGCTCCAATGTTGGGATCATAACATGGTTGATGGTTGAGTTTCTCTTACTCTTGAGGAGTAGGGAAAGCATCAAGGGTAAGGAGATGGTATTCTATAAGGGTAAGGAATTAGAAGGTAGATTCCAAGGAATCCATGGTGGGTATTTTTTCCATGGGAAAGACAAATTGGTAGATGCCTCCATGGAAGGAGAAGTAATGGCTTCATTTTCTATAGTTGAAGGCTTGGTGATAGATGTTTAGGGTGGTGTGGTCAAAGGTAAGAGGACATAATTAGGTCATTAGGTCATGTTGAATGTTGCAAAAGGGATCAGGTTATCTTGTATGGTAACAACATGACCTTCATGTTTTAATTTGACACAATGGTGGAGGGTAGAAGGTATGGAACCCACAGCTTAGATCTAAGGTCTCCCTAATAGAATGTTGTACTAAAATTCAAATTTAACCACATAAAAAAGTTTGAGGAGCATGTGTGGTCCAAGTTGAATATGGGGGACAACAATTCCCAAGGTAGTGGTCATAGTGTCATTAAAGGAGCGAAGCACAACTAAATTTTGGGACATGACATTGTCTAGTAATTTGAGTTGGTCATAGGCATAGGAGGAGATGATGTTGATGTTAGCTTCCCCATCAATCATAACCCACTTGATGTGGGTTTGGTTGATGTGGGAAGTAATAAAAAGAGGAGGATCTAGATCCTCAGGGTGGATAGAGGGTATCTTTGAGTCTTTGAAGGTAACCAGGGTGGAGAGTTGGAGATCACCTATGAAGGCCTCTATAGGTGGGGAGTTGCCTGGGCCAACCTTGATTGCTTTTATAGCCTCGATCATGGCCTAGTGATGGTGGGGTGAGGTGGAAATGAGCTAATAGAGGCTCATCTTAGCTAGATTTTGATAAATTTGCTAAATAATGACCCTCTTAATAGATTTAGAGGGGTTTGCCTTAGAGGTGCCTAAGATAGTAACTTTAGGTTTAGCTGAGGATGTAGAGGTTTAGATCAGGTTTGGTTTAGGATGAGTTGGGGGTTATGTCTATGGAATGGACACTTTGGCCTTCCCTTTATCTTTTTTTGTTATCATGTGACCACATTAATGGTATCTATAGAGGGGGAAGGTATGATGGGAGGTTGGGTCAATCCTTTGTTACTCTGAGGTGAGAATGAAGGATTAGGAATGTGTTGGAAAATGACTGTTGGGTGCATTGGTAGAGAAGTCAATGGAAGTACATCTACTAAAATATCATCCTTGTCATAGAGTTGATGGATAATGTCTTGGAGAGCTTTACAATCCTCGGTGTCATGCTTAGGTCTCCTATCATAGGAATAGATTTGATGGTCATTGTACTAATCTAGCTTCAAACCAAGAGGATTGAAAGGTCTGATATGAGGTAATGTGAGGCAGGAGGTCTACAATAATCTTTGAAAGATGGTCATATAGGATTCCTCTAGAGGTGGGAAAGCTCTAAGGACTGTGGTTTTGCATGGAAACATGGGCATGTTGGTAATAATATCTTTAGTGAAATAAGGTTTGGGCAAGGTGGTGTTTCTAGTCAATGGTTTTAGTTTGGGTATGTCTGTTGTTGGGGTGTTTGATGTTGATAATATAGATATTGGTAATTGGGGAAGGATTGTCACATCAAACATTAGGTAGGCTGGTGTAACCAATGGTGGTGGATGACACATGTTGAAAGGAGCTTGCTTTTTAAGTGAAGTTGAAGGGTGAGGCCCTAAGATAAAGGGCAAGGTAGAGGGAGGTAGAATCCTAGTCAAGTAGCTCTTCAATGGTTTCATCCCCTTGGTTAGTTTGGGTCATGGTTTGGGTATGGGTTTGGATGGGGTTAATTCCACTTTCAAAGATGGTTGGACCAAGCTTCATGTAGGGAAGGCACTAAGATTTTTGGAAGTTTTGGTTGGTGGTGTGGTCAATAAAGAGGCGATTGTTTTGGTTGATTGAGAAGGTGAGGGGTTGGTAAAAGTTATGATTGGTTTAAGAGGTGGTGGAAAAATGATGGATTGATTGGTTAGAGGTGTGATAGAAGGTTCAAGTTTGTTGATGTAAATAAGCCCTAACTATCTCTAAAAAGTGGCTTGATCCATGTCAATTTTTGTGACCATACCTAGCTTTTGAACAAGTTTAGAAAAAGGTCTATATACTGGTCTAGCCCCCTGGGTAGTGGGTGTCAAGGATACACATATGGTTTGAGGAAGATGGTTGATATCCTCATCTATTTCCTCAAGTAAGGGAGGTAAGTTAGGTTGGGTGGCTTCTCTATGAGGGGTGCTTATGAAAGAGTTATTTCCCTAAGCATGATGTCCATAGTTATGGTTTGATCTATGGTTAGGAGAGATGGTGGGTTAGGATTGTTTGTTTGTTTAGGTAGGCTATCTAATGGGGTGTTTGATGATTCTAAATCCTCTATGAGTGAAGCTAAGGAAAAAGGAACCTCCTCATTTTGGGCCTTCAAAGGAAGGGAAAGTGACTTTACCACCTCGATAGGTGAAGTGGGGGAAAACTAGGTAGATTAGATGGTAGGTTCCTCATTGACAAGTGTATCAAGGATCATACTAACTTTTTGGGCATCCTGAGAACATCTAGCTTATGTTTCCTCAATTTTTATAAGGGCATGGTTGGGAAAAGGCTTCTTGAAGATATCAAGAGCTTAATTTTGAGGGGCATTGGGATTATCCAACATGAGTTCCCCCTTATTGATAAGGCTCTAAACAACATTATAGAAAGTATTACATTGATTGACATCATGTCTAATTACTTGATGAAAATCAAAAAGGTCATTCTCATTGTACCAAGTAGGTGTTGGATGAGAAGAATCAAATTGTTGAGGAGGTTTGATAGGGGGAAGTTGTATGAGGTTAAATTTTAGTAGTTTCTCCAAAACTGAGGCATAAGATTCTCCAAGTGGAGTGAAATATTTTAGGTTGGTTTGGTTTGGGTTCTTTGTGTTTTGGATGAAGGTAATGGGAGAATTTTGCTAATTGACATTAGGTGGAGGGGTGGTTTTAAGGATTATTGCATTCACAATTCCCTTGCTCTTGGTTCCAGTGTTGGCTTGGTTGCCTGGTTTGGAAGAACAGGTTCAATTGGTCTTGAAGGTAGATTTCTTATTTTGTAACTTTAATTTACCCTAATCTATGTCCTGGTTTTTTATATTTTGTGCCATGAAAAAAGATTCATCAAAAGTTATAAAACTTTAGACACTGTAGTGTAGAAGATATATGTTTAGTGTAGGCTCGAGCAAAAATATCTATAAGTTCAAGTTGAGGCAAGGAAAATGAAATATGATTAATCAAGCTTCTCTAATGAGTGATGAGTTTTTAAATGGACTCATCATCAAATGGCCTAATGGAATAGAGGTTGGTGATAGAGACATTTTTAGAAATGTTAATGGAAAAGTGATCTAAGAAGACATGTGTTAGTTAGGTGAAAGAAAAGATGGAATGCTTGGTGAGGGTACTATACTAGTCAAGTGTTGGGTTGGATAAAGACATTGGGAAGGTTTGAAGGAGAAGGGCATCATCATAATAAATCATGTAACATGCATGATTTAAATCCCTAAGGTGTTATTGGGGATCCTCTTTACTTTGAAATTTGGTAAATTTTGGAAGCTCCCATTGAGGAGGGTAAGGTCTGATGGGGACAGAAGGATGAATAGGTTCATTACAAATCTGATCGTAGGATAGAGTTTTATGAGCCCCTAAAATGGATGACTCAAGGTTTGTCATCTTGTCTATGAGCATATTCATTAAGTTGGTTTGAGGTGGTGCACCAAAATGATTATAAGGTGGATATTATGGTTGAGATTAGGTAACATACAAGTAATTTTTTGGTAGTTGAGAGGTTTCCACATATTGGAATGTGTATGTTATAGGTTGGGTAGCGTAGGTGGATGATGGTGGTTGGGTAGTGGGTACATAGCCTTGAGTATTAGGGATGTATCCCAGATTGGGTGTAATGGGTACCTATTGAGGGATTCCTATGGATTAGGCATGAATGGTAGTTGGGTTGGTAACATGGGAGGCAGTGACCTTCATGCTAATAGGTGGTGAATTAGAAGGGATATATACCCCTAATCCTAGTAAAGGGGTATTGACTAATGGGTTGGGTTTGATAAAGGGAAGGTTGGTAGTTTTGATGGTGGGTGCTCCAACAATAGGTGGAGCATGATGGGTTAATGGTAGGGTTTCTCCTAAGGTAGAGGAGTGATTGGTAGGGGTGAAAGGTGTAAGGTTAGTGGTTGGTTAGATAGGTTCATTTTAAGCTATGGCATCATAAGGGTTATAGATGAAGATGTTTGGGTAATCAAAATTTGGGTGGTGATTGTGGAAAAAGGTATACCCCTCATAAGATGAGATGGCATGCCATAAGGATGATCCTGAGGTGGATTTGGAACTTGGGCATGGTGAGGGGAGGTTTTATGGTAGTTTTAAAGGGCAACTAGATTGTTGTCCAAAAATTTGATAAAGTCCATGTCTCCTTGGGAAAATACTTGAGGAAAGGTAGGACTTCCTAGTGGATGGGGTGAGTCTTCTACCTCGGAGATGTACTCCATAAATGAGGAGGTAGAAGAGGTTGATTTGGGTGATGGGTTATGCTCTACTAGGTCTCTTTGTTGCTAGTAAGTGAGAACCATACAAGAAAGGGGGAGAGAAGACAAGAAAAAACTCACCAATCAAACAAGAAGAATACAAGAAAATGATCAAGGTAATCAAGACACACTAGAAATTTTGTTAATCCTAGAGGTTAGTTTTAATATCACTTATGGCTTATGCCTTAGTTTATGAGAATGTGTGATAGAATTTGGTTTGTAGATCAGGTACTATAGAAGTAGTCTATAATTGGTTTTGGGTTGTTTAAGTGATCAAAATAATTTATATTATAATAAATACATGGCTTGGTATTGGGGCCTACCCCCTCACTTCATGATCCCATAGCAATAAGAGTGTCAGGTGCTTAGCCAATATATATTGATATCCAGAGTTTATACTCAACTAGAGAATTGATTTGGTTCTCCCCTTGATAATGACCTCCAAGTAAGATTGTCAGGAAAGGGTAAGGTGACTGCTAAGTGATGAAATCCCAATTTGGCCTTGTCTCAAATTATTTTAATGTTTGATTGATGAAAGTGGTTTAGCTAGTGTGAGTAACAAAAATTAGTTCTACGATAAGATTATTGTGCTTTAATCCAAAGTGAACTAATGTTAAAATTAATAAATGGATGCAATTTATTTTAAACCCAAAAGAAATTTTAGTTTTAATTACGAGCATAGATAGAAAGAAGAGCATACAAATGCAAATAAAACATGAGTAAAGAATCTAGGTCCCATCGGGCATGCCAGAATGTTTCATGTAAATTTTCAATTTAAGTTATGAGGAAGAGAGAAAAAAACTTAATATCAATGTGGTTGAAAAACCTATTTGGTTGTGCACACATTGAGTCCAAACAATTATGAGAGCTCCTCTTTGGCTTGGGAGGAAGACCTATAGTAAGAAAGCACTAAAGCAAACTTGTTTTTTAGATAGATAGTTGGGTAGATTTCCTAATGATAGCTAGATCTCAAAAGTGAGAGCTTCCTTAGGGACTATCAATCCACATGTTTTAACCAGTCAAGTTCATAAAATTAGAAAGTTCATAAAATTAGAAAGAAGGTACTTGCTTCAATAATCAAAAGATACTAAAATTGAACAAAAGAATGCTTGCTAAGAAAATAGACTAGAAATGATCAAATTAGTGATAAACTAATTAATACTAGTGTTAAGAGGTTGGGGTCTACTTCAAAAAATCTAAAAAGGGTTTATGAGTGGTTGAAAACATAGAAAATTAGGTTTGGTTGGGGGCAGGTGGGTGAAAATAGCTTTCTATTTTTTACTACCATAGGTGACCATCGATGGTTGGGGTGACCATCGATAATTAAGGTGATTATTGGTGGTCAAGGTGATCAAACCATCGACAGTTAATTCAACCATCGATAGGTTACTATGTAAGTTTTGTGTTTGATAAATTATTGAATGATAGGATCCAAAAGATGGATTTTGGGAGTTGGGAAGGTTTGGATTGATTGAAAAATGGAAATAAAGCAAGTGAATATCAGCAAAAATGTAATTGTCTTACTAGAAGTTGATTGGGTGAGTGGTCAAACTAGTTAGCCTATCGGTAGAATCTGGTTTGATTCTGATAGAGTAACAGTACTTGAGAACTTGGTTGAGAGGTGATGATAAGTTGTCTCTCAATAAGATGGTTGATGATGCTTGATAACATTAATGACATTGATTGACCTACAAAAGAAAACTCCTAAACACCTAAGCTCTTGATAATTATTATAGATGGATTTGACCTCCCAAGTCTCTCTCTATTATAGGCACAAGAAAGAGGTGGAAGTGAAGGTGAAATTAGGCCATCTAAATATAATTCATCCAGGCAAAGGCTTGTAACAAGATTTAGACAAGTTATATTTAGAAGAGGTTGGTAGAAAGCTTGCATGCTTTTGGTGAAGAGGTGGATCCTGATCATCAATAGTCAAGGGTTCCCAGGTGTGACCATCGATGATCACCCTAATCATCGATGGTTAGGTTTTAGAGGAAAATGGTATTAAAGGTCAGGTTGAGATAGTTTGTAAAACTAACTGTGGATGCGCCTGGTGAGGCCAAATTGGTGTAGGTTGGTCCCAAGGGGGTCCTAAGTAGTTCTAGGGGGATTTTTCACATTTATAAATGTATGTGTGCATATTTTCAATGTCTACATGCCTCATTCTTCCCACATCAATCTCTATAAACCTTAGTGCCCTCAATTCCCATACCCATTACTTCAAAAATTGTTTCCTCTATAACTTCAACCAAGACTCCCTCAACTTCACTATCCTATTTTTCTAAGCTTCATAAAATTATATAGAGATACTTGGATCAACCCTAGAATTATTTCTATGTAGCTTGTTAGATCATATTTTCTTAGAATATTCCATACAGTCTTATTCCTTTTGAGTTTCTTATAGGACAATAGTTCCACCTACATTCTTTCACCACCTATGTCTTCTCTTTAAATATAAATCTCTATTTTATCTATCGAGGTGACCCTACTCTCACTCAAGATAGTGCAATTGCTACCCTCTATCCTCCCACACCTATTGATGATGAAAATGATGACATTAATAATGTATCAGGCCAAATTCTTCCTCATTTTTAGATTATGATTGTATATTTTATAATGGGTGCATTGCATTTCAAACCTTATTACCCCCTAAAAAATACCATAAGTAATATCTATTAAGATGAATTTGGAGATAGGTCTCTCCCAAACTTCAATTCGTAGACTAATCCTTGGCCACCTCATTCAAGATGTCAACAAAAGGATGTGGTAGGTCTGAACCATTAGTCTATTTGGTGAGATTCAAACTCTAAACACTCTTATTATCCATATAATCAACACATCCACTACCATATTTATAGGCATGATGAATACTTATCTCATCAAAATTCCTTGTTATAATCTGAGAATTATTAAGAATATTTTTAATCATCTAGCTTGACATAGTATAGTCCTTGAGAGTATTAATAATATTTAGTGAGTCTTTTTCTATAACTAGAGATTTTAATATTAATTGATTGACAAGTTCAATTACCTAAATCAAAACCATTAATTCTTTTATGTGGTTTAATTGGATTCCCAAAGGACCTATATAGGCAACTATAAAACCACCCTTGTTGTCTCTTATAACTCCCCCATCTCCCACTTGTCCTAGGCTCCCTTTTACTACACCATCAAAGTTAAATTTATACCAATATTTTGAAGGCTTTGACCTTTTAACCATTATTCTATATATATTTTCCCTAGACTCATCATTTACCTTAGGAACATCAATATTCCACATGCGATGGATACTCTCCTCAGCTATTGAAATAGTGTTTTTGTCTTTCTTTAAAATAGCCTATAGCTTTTCCTTGATATCTTTTATAATTTTTAGCCCTACCTTAGATTGGTTCCTTTTCCTATTATTTAATATCCTATTGATCCTTTCTTTACAAACTCCCCAAAGATAGTATGGCAAAGCCATATCTAAAGTTTTTTAAGAATAGGGGAACATCATGGAGGTTTCCATTACATTATGAGGTTTTTTATGGATTTGGGTCTAACACAAGCCTTATTATAAAGAGATATAATTCTACCCATCAACTTACCAACAAACATACATTCTAAGAATAGGTTTCTAATTGATTCTTCCACATTCTCACACATAACACACCAACTAGGAATAAGTGGGCCTTTTTTATCATATTATTGATCATAAGGATATTATTATGCACCAATAATCAGTAGAACATATTGAATTTAGGAATTAGATCTTTATCTCATAGTTATTTCCAAGGAAAAGCATTCTCCCCCAGTTCAAGGTCTATTAAGTAACCTGATGTCAATGAATATCCTTCATCTTCCTTAGCATACCACAAAATATTATCATCTTTAGGAACTGACTTATGTGGATAGTATCTAACTTTTGGTTGAGATATTGTAGGTTTAGATGACACTTTCATTATCTAAATCCAAATTCAAAAGTTTTCATGTTTTCCCCACCTTATTCTCTTCCTAGTAGTTATGCACTTTTTCTCTTATAGACCTCTTAAACTCTTCATTTATCCTATTCTATGGATATTTAGATATTAATGTCATCCCAGAGAGAGGCAATATTATCATCTCTTACATTCCATTTGTACCCCTTAAAGAATAGTTCCCTAATTTTAACCAAAGCATTATAAAAAGATGGCTTTCAAATCTGAGTCCAAGGTTAGTAAATGGTTTGCATCTCTTCTTTCCAAGTATTTAGCTTTGATAGTGTTAATATAAAGGAAATACTCATAGAAAATGTTCCAACCCATCTTATCGATAAGATATTTGTTCATTCTTTTATTTTTTATTAGTCATATACCCCATTGATCTTTGGTAAGTCAAACACTATACCACACTATTGTTTAACCCTAAATTTATATAAACAGGGTTATCTATGGTTAAGGGGTATTAGATTATCTTTTCACAAAGGTGGTGAACTAATATAATGAGAAATAAAATTATTAAAAAAAACTCAAACAAATAGTATTCTAAATTTATACAACTAATTTTATTAAAAATGGTAAAGAATAGTTATTGATAGATATTATAATGAATTGAAAACAATTGATACTTTTCTAGTTTATTTTGCATATGTAAGTCTAATCTGGAATAGGCAAGAAGTGGACTGGAAGATGTCTTGGAATAGTCATTATATTTTGGGAATATTCTTTATATTTTGAGAATATTCTTCCTATGGCCTCAAATGCTTGCATCATATTTGGATAGTTGCATCAACATAGGTGTCTAACTTTGATGCAGGTGCCCTTTTTATAACACTAACTAGATAGGGATGCAGCCAGCTAGATCCTTCTAGGTTTTTTATTACCTTTCTTCTAATGTCTTCAAATTATTGGAACATTATATCCTTCTTTATCAAATTATCACACCCTCTCTCTTCACCCTTAGAGTGGTTATGGGAAAATTGGGTTAGTGGACTCATGTCGAACTACCCTAAGCAACCCTCTATCAATGGGCACTGTCTACATAGTCAATACTCTAAATATAGCCTTAGAATTATGTATTTTTTCCTACATATTAGTTTGTGTGTGCATAAGGATGCAATTTGTGATAATCAAATACAAGAAGTGACCTAGATTTTAACATGGAAAATATGGCTCATGAAATGCTCTTCGAATGTTTTAGACCTATGGAAATATTACCCCTATGACTAATATATAAATAGGTATGAATAGGGTAGGTTTTCTTACTTGAATGCTTAATTACATGCTTCTTTTAGGTTTGTAGACTTAAAAATCCATATTTATTGCTTTAAATCCAATAGAGGTCTTTTGAAAATCTGGGGTAGTCTATTCATCAATTTCTTATGTGCTTTCAATGCAACCCTAATCTCCACATAAAGAGTCTCTATGTTAGGGACTTTACTTCTAGAAAAATTATCAACTAAAGAGAATCATCTTGGGTCTTATATACTATGCCCTCAACCTCTACTTTGAAATTATTTATTGTTATCTAAACAAGGTCTTCAAATATGACCCTGAGAACTAATTACTTGTTTGGGTTAATAACACCATTGATTCTTATTCCCCCTAAAATTTTAATGACCTACTCCTCATATTTGATGAGTTTTAGAACTAAATTTTGTAGCTCTTGATGTCACTTAATCAAGCTATCTCTCTTAGAAACTACATAGTTCAAAGCCTATGCTACATCTAGAGCGGTTATTAAATTCAAGCTATCTCTCTTAGAAACTACATAGTTCAAAGTCTATCCTACATTTTCTTCATCTTATCAACAAGGGGTATACATCTTCCCATTTGGGTTCTGATTCATTCTTTGCATTTCTTATTAACTGGATAATGTCATAAAGCTTTTGAGTTGATCCTTATATATTATCCACGATGTCCCTTGGAGGTTGTATGGTAATTCTTTCTTGTAGTGCCTCCACATCCTGATCAAAGCCTCTGAACATTTCTTTTATTACTCCCCCTACAAAGTCTACAAAAGTGTATGGGTCTTCTACATAATTATTAATATCAGAGGAGAGCATTCTTCTTCTCTTGGTTAAAGAGAACCCATCTTCTCATTGATCCATTTCTAACTTATGTCCTTCATCCATTATGGTTTTCCTTTTTACCTTCTTCATAGTCTTATTTTCTTCATCAAAATGAAACTTGACTATTAGATGCTTAAAAATAACTAGGTCTTGCCTGCCTTCTTTAGTTTATTGCATTTTTAGATCCATTCAAGAATATTAAGGCAACTGGTTTTTGTGAAGGTTTTACCTACTCTATAGGAGTGGTAGAAGGGTATTACCCTAAGGGAATCATAGAATTGGGATAATATGTTTCTAGTTGAGGAAAGGGGGAATATCTCTCCTCTAACTAGTGACCTTCTTAGGGACCATTATGTCGATTATCAATTTCCCTTTATCTAACCCCTTCTATGTTGTAATGGTCACAGACTATGTTTGGGATGCATGACCAATTAGTATTCCCAATTGAGTGGATGGTTGGGAGGGAGTAACTAGGGAATCCAAAATGGTAGTGGAGTCCAAATATTGAAAATGAACCTACTTAGTGAGACCAGAGGACTGAGGGCTTGAGGAAGCAAATAATGAATAAGTAGGAAGGTTATTTGTAAAATTTTGAAAATAATCCCTTAATAATGTAAAGGCAAACCTATTAATACCTTTAAAGGTTGGATGGGGGGAAAAACAATCTTGATAACATGGTTTAGGACTAGGGCTTGTAAAACTAGCCTTGTAGGAGCTATACTAACTAGAACAGTAGTAGTTGTGATAGTAAGTGATAAATAAGGGGCTTGTGATCTTATCATTTATATAGTAGAAATCAATGGAATTTTTATTGTAGATGTCATTAGTGTTCTAGGAGGTACCAATGCTAGAGGTAGATTCACTAATTTTCCATGTGTATAAGCTAGCGGTTACAACTTTATTTTATCTCTATATGGATCTTGAAGTGATTTAATTGAGACTAAATAAGTATTTAAAATCTCAATGTCACTTGATTAAGCCTCCTCTAGTATCCATTCATCCTTAAGATCACTTTTTATGGTCTCACTAATGGTCTTAGATAATGATGTCTCCATTTTATCCTCCCTTTCTTCTTCGATAGACCACTCCTTTTCATAGTTGGACACTACAAGGGGTTATGCTTCTTTAAAACCTTTTCTTTTATCCAATTCTTCCCCTAAATTTTATTTCTTTAGATTACCTTGAGGAGAAACTATAGGAGTTCCCCATTTCCTTTTGTATAAAATAGGGGGTCCATTAGGATTATAAATTAGTGTTGGAAGGGGTGAAATAGCAATAAGTGAATCTAATGGAGTAATAGGTGGTGATGAGGTGAGAATACTAGTGGTTATTATAGGTGAACCTGGGAAGTGGAAACTTATCTAGGGTAAGGAGATATTTATGGAGGGGATGGTACAATGGTTTATACTAGGGATATGAGTGGATCCAAACCAAAAATAAAAGGAAATAAAGATGGGATACTCACCTATTGCACTGTTGTGAGTGGAGGAAAGGGAAACATAGAGAACGGTCCACTAGGCTAAGTTACATTTGTGGGACCTTATGTAGAGGCATCCAGTTGAGAAGGGGTGGACATTATGGTAGTTATTATAATGGTAACCACTAAGATGGGATGTTGAGAAGGCCCATGGTTGATTCCCTATTCACTTCATATAGGTTCTTGTCTTGATGGACCAGTCTATTATTGTCCTTATGCTTTAGCCTATGGGAGGGTTCCTTGAGGAAGATTTGTAACCCAATGATCCTTTTTAATTATCCTAACCTCTTCTTTGTTGGTCTCTAGATGATATTGTATATGCTTAGCTACCACCATGGACATATTCACCATATTCATTCTTTTATGGACCTATATATTATTCAAAGCATTCATGAATACTTCATCATATGGATATGATATGTGGCCATCATATATTTTCACCTTTACTCTAACTTTTTTGAGGTGTTTCTTGACCCTTAATCTTAGATCCCATTTCCTATAAGGTGCCCAGTTGAAATCATAATGTGTTTTAGTCTTGACTACTAGCTCCCATTCGGTGTACTAAATTCTACTAATGTTGATGGGAGGTAGATGGATATCTCCATCTCTTGAATTTATTAGTGGAAAATCTATAGAGTCAGCTAGTTAAGATATGATTTCTTTTTGTGCCACCTTATCTAAGACCAACTGGGGTAGATATATAAGAGGAGCTCTAATACCCTTTATTTTTATGACTGTGCAATCTAGATAGAGCCAATAGTCACTAATATTTTAAATGGCTCTTGTATTTGATAAAATAATATAGGCATGTCTTTTCCATAAATGGCTTAGTATACCATTTGATAAAAGGCCTTAGTCAGTTTGGTCATATTCTTTCTAAATTTGTGTATATGAAAAACATTGAATTCATCACAAATTTAGTTATTGGCATACTTAGTTGATGGATCCTAGGGTTCCTCAAAAGCTAAGTGAATAGTCCTTATTATCGAATCTACTAGATAATATATTATATGGAAGTTTTTGTCTAGTCTATTTGATAAATTGAGAACTTGGACAATCAAATTGGCACTAATGATCTCACCAATATCTACAATCTTAGTGGAAGTGAGGATGGTATCCAATAAGAGAATCAAAACCTCATTGACATAGGTTATTTAGGGAAACCATAGATTAAGTTTAAAAAGTCCATCATAATCTTAATTTTATGCCTAAATATGGTAATGGGGATAGAAAAAATGAGGCATTTAACTATGAAGGTACTAGGGTCACCAACCCATTCATATAAATTATTGGTTGCACTATTTGCACAATCAATGAATTGACTAGAGTTTGATTGTAGGCCATTTTAGGGAGGGGGGATCTATAGTATTTTTCAAATGTATGAGCACTAATATACATTATTTGGGTGATAGATTGGCACAAATACATGATTTTTCCAAAAAAATTGCCATTTGTAAATAAATCAAATAATAGGTTAATGCAGGGCATTACCTCAGATTTTGTCATGGAATTATGTAGGCCCATTGATTTTTACTAGGTCTTTTATATATCTCTGTGTGAAAAAAGATATTTTATCCTCAAGACCATAGGGTTATGTTGCTTCAACTTTCTCCCATATAGCAGAATAATACTTGAATTCATGGTTGAGGTAACCTCATCGAACCTTATATATGTGTGCTTCTCACGTCCAAAAATGGAATATACAGAGGGGGGAGGTGGAAGACATCAAGTAGAAGCCATTGTTATACACCTAAGAGCTCTAGTTCTCTAAAACTATGAAATTACTTAGTTTTAATATATCTCAAATTTGTGTTTGCAATTATTAGTTAGATGACAATGTAATTATAATTGACCTTGTTGATTACATATATTGCCTTTGGATTTGTTAACTCTATTGAATTGAATGTATTTAGTTGGCCAATTCATGTAGATAAATGGTATCAATGGCCCTAACTTCCTTTGCTTTCTTCTATTTTCATATTTTTAATATACCTTGAAGTGACATTCTTTTTTTACGATCCCTAATACTAGGTGGCTTTTCTCTCTTTTGATTTGAGTGATTTATCATCTTTATTTGAAACTTGCCAGTTTTTTACTTCCTCTAAAAGAGTTACCTTGTTGTTACCTAGTATCTATGTCATTTCAAGTACATGTGATAGAATTTCATCATTCCACTACTTCTTTGGCCATTTCTTTGTTATCATTTGCTTCTTCATTACCTTGGGCTTATGTCATCATGGAATATGGATGACTATCACTACTTCATTGGTCCCTTAAGTTTTGTACCCTCTTTCCATAAAGTGAAGGCTCCAAGTGAGTGGGATGATGACACATGGTAGCATCTCACTATTATGCTTACCCAGGGGAATTAGAAACTTCTCAAAATTCTTTGATAGTAATAGGTCTATGATATCATGACATGTGGATGGTTGTCACCACTCTATTAGCCTAAAAATTTTATACACTTAAACTTCAATCTACCAGTCATAAGGTGAGTGGGATTATGACACTTGGCAATATCTCACTATTCTTCTATCCTATGAGTCCTTTTAGAAATTTATAAGTGTCAAAAAAAGTTTTCAGCTAGCATGTTATCATTGATTAGCATAAAAATCTTATAACATCAAAGTATAATGCATTCTTCATTTGCCTTTGGGGCTTCAATAGAGCAAGTGAACACTGCATGGCAAGCTTTTCTGATTTGGTAAGTGTTTAGGTGAAAAGTAATAAAAATTTATAAGTAAAGAATAACCTACATAAGGCAAAACATAAAGCAACAACACTTTGGCAAACATATAAGTTGATTAGTTTGAAAGAGGTCAAACTTGATATGCTTTTGGATAAACAACCAAACGTTATGAATCATTAGAATCTAAAAACATTGATAGACATGTGTGAAATAAATAAAAGGCTAGAGATATAACTTGAGACAAGCCTAAGCATAGCTCTAGTTTGTAATAATAAAAGTGTCATCATGCCAATTTAATCTTAAAAAAACATAGGTTACCCCACCAATCTTGAAAAATAAAGGCTACCTGACAAAGTGAGTCCTTGTTTAAGAAACATTAAATGTGGGTATATTGGGACATAACAAATGGTGATTCACATGGGGAATACTCCAGAGTATTTAAGAACCCAAAATCTTTGGTTAACAACTATAAAGATAACATAGATCACTCCATAAAAATATAATTAAATTGGAAACATGAAAGAGGCTCCTAAAACTATATTCAACATACTAGTCTTGCTCATACCTTGGATCTTTGTGATAGAGTGATTTTCTTCTATCCTTGTTTTAAAAAAATTAGCAAAGACTTGGAATAAACTGTAGGTTTCATAATGGCTTCTTTAAAGAACAAACAAAAAATTAATGAGCTTAGGCATTACTCTGCTTCCAGTTGGGTGTTTATAGCCTCGATAGAGATACCTTTGATTCTCCCCTTTTCTCCCTTCACAAACTTGCATGATGTGTGATACATTGAACTTATCTCATCATGTGAGTCTTTAATCACCTTTAGATTTTTTTTTTTTCTTTAGGTTTATTTGATCAATCTTTATGATGCATTGGTCCTCTTTTTTTAAAACATAAAAATGGAAAAGAGGGCTGAGAACCACTGTGAGCTGGTGTATGGGAGAAATAAAACTTAATTTACCATAATGTCCCTGCTAGTATCATCTATATAAATGGTTATTACCTCAAAACAAGTATTAGCATGGAAAGCATGTTTGACCCAAGGAATGAAAAAAAAAATCTTAATTTCCATATTACAATGAGAGAAACTTTTACATACCTGATAAAAGTATTCAATTGCAACATGACCATGGTCCATTTTTTATTGCGTACCTAAATTATGTAAGTCTCCAATACAAGGGTGTAAAAACTTGAAAAGTAACCAGTTTATGTATTTTGCTTAGGCTCTTATTTAACTTACTCTCCCTTTGTGACCTATCCTCATGTATTTGGTATATAAGATGAATCATGTATAGTAATCATAGTATATTGTATATCATTTCTATCATTCAGGAAGGAGTCAAATAGGTAGTTATAAAATAAAATACACCTAATTTAGACAACAGAAAAGCTAACCTAAGGAAACAAAATGCTGAAATCAAGAAAGGTTAATCTAGAAAGCATGAAAACTACCCTAAAAATAGTGAAAGATAGAAAATGGGAAAGCTAATTATGAAAACATTAAAACATATTCTACTTTTACTCTATCGCAACACATGGTGTTACTTAGAGACATCCTTAATAGGAATAGCCATCAATTAGTGCTTTAAGAACTACTCATTGACTGGGAAGTCTAGGTTATTACCTTCAAGGCCATTCAAATAAAAGGCATTATTGCCTAAGATCTCAAACACTTGATATGGTTTGATCCACAAGGGAGTGAACTTGTCATGTTGGCCCTTATTCTCATGAATTTTATCCCATACAAGAACTAGGTCTATAATCTAAAAGGCCTCGATCTTGGATCTTTTGTTGAACCACATTTTAATGATTTCCTAGTGTTTCTTGAAGCTTTGTAGTGATTCATTCCTTGCATCCTCAAGCTAGACAATTTCTAACAATCTAGACTGAATCCTTGGATCCTCTTCCATGTAGTCTTATATAAATTGATATGTTGGGAGCTTAAGAGATAGGGGGAAAATAGGATTTTGCCCATATACTAATAAGAAAGGTGACATCTTGAGGGCCTATTTATGTCTTGTTCTATCCACCCATAATTCATATTTCAACAACAAGTGTCATTCTCTTGGTTTTTCATGGGTTGATTTATTAATGGCATCCATCAAGTTCTTATTTATAGATTCAACTATTTTGTTCCCTTAGGGATAATAATTTGAAGAGGACTTGATTGTTATATAATTATTGTAGGCCCACTCATTTAATTTAGTAGATTAAAAAGTTGTGCCATTATCATTGACTAAATATATGGGAGTACCAAAATTAGTCAGTATATACTCCACTAGAAAGATATTGACATCTAGAGCTCTGGATTTCTTGGTGGCCATAGCTTATGTCCACCTAGTAAAATAATTAGTGGTTATAAGGATGAACGTATGCCCTACTGTGGGATTAAGATTGATTACTTTAATGAAGTCAAGACCCCATTGTGTAAAAGGATGACCCTCAATGATAGGTGTAGTGGCATGGAATCATTAACTTCTCTCTTCCCAAAGACTTATCATTGATGGTAGGTCCTAACTTGGTTGTGGGCATCTTTAAAAATAGCAGGCCAATAATACCCCATTCTTAAAGATCTTGTGGGCTATTGTGGTCCTAAAAGGGTGACCACTGCTTCATTTTTGGTGTAGGTCATCCAAGATATACACAACTTCTTCTCTTAAGATGCATATTAAGTAGATGCCCTCATAGTTATTGTAGTAAATGAATCCCCCTTTTATCTTGTAGTGGGTAGACTTGAGCCTCAAAGCTCAACTTTTTTCTTTATTTAACTCAGGGGAGCATGATCCCATGAGTAGACAATGAATTATCTGATCATACCACTCACCTCCTACCACTTGGAATTCATGTACTTGTTTGATCTGAATGCATGGATCTATTTCAATCATGAGTTAGACTATTCTTTGGCCTCACATAAAATTAGCTAGTTTGATCTCCAAATCAAACTCTTGTAGCTTTGACATCCATTTACCTCTTCTTTCACCTAGCTCATTTTGACTGAGGGTGAGATTAACTATTGAGTTCGGGACTATGGCATAAATTTTGTTCCTCAAGATATAATGCTTGAACTTATTTATGACCTTAACTAATACATATATTTTCTTATCTATCATTGAATAATTTAATTCTACATCTTTTAAATTAGTACTCATATAATAAATTTGGTGTTCATTATCATTTAACTTTTGGGTGAGTAATGTAACAAGGGTATGTTCTAAATTAAAGGATTACAGAAATAAATTATTGGTGAAGTTAGGACTAATCAATATTGGAGCCCAAGCAATAGTCATCTTGATGTCTTGAAAGGAACTATTAGTCTCAGCTACCCACTCTATCATGGCTTCTTTTTTTAGCATGACATTCAATGGCTTGACAATTTTTGCAAACCCAAAAATGAATTTATGCACAAAATTGATTTTATCAAAGAATGATTTAAACTCTTTTCTACTATTGGGAGGTGTTAGCTTTGAAATGGCCTAAATTTACTCTATATTGATGGAAATACCATCTTTGGTGATGATATGGCCAAGCAACTTGCCCTCTATGACCCTAAAGATATTCTTCTTTGGGTTCAGGGATACTCTATATCTTATATATCTATCAAACACTTTATGCAGGTGATTTACGTGATTTGCTCTATCTTTAGAAAATACAGTGAGGTCATCCATATAGATGATGATACACTTATTTATAAGTTCTTGGAATGTGTATTTCATGGCTTGCTAGAAGGTTGATCTAGTATTGATGAGGCCAAAATTCCCTATTAGAAGCATAAATTCCCTATTTGGTGGTGAAGGCCACCTTTATTAAATCTTATGTTTATACCAGTACTTGGTTATATCCTAAGAAACCATCCAAGAAATACATCATCCTACACCCACTGACAATCTGGATTACTTTATCTACGTAAGGTAGAGGATAATTATATTTTTTCAAGGATCTATCTAGGTAAGTTGACGTATAGCCTAATCTCACCATGATTCTTCCTGGTACCACATTTTCTACCCAAGAAATATGTCTGATAATAATATGATCTTGGCATCCCATAATTTCTGAACCTCAATCTAGATGAGAGGTTATAGGATTTACTACTAGTTGCCTAACGGGGATTCTCCCTTGATTCAGAGGTTGAGTAATTACCCTAATTGAAAGCCCAAATATTCATAGGTCAAAGTAATTAGATCTTTGATTCCATCAGTATATCTTTCAAATGCTTCTTACCATCAACATAAGCTAGGTTGATGTTGTCATACTAGGTTGATGTTGGCATACGGTATTCTTCGATCCCCAAAATTATATTTGACAAAATCAAATGGATTTGTCTTTAGTTGTTTTTACTTTTAAACTTGTTGGTTTATGTCAAATATTATTTTCAAGGGTACCATCCCTATGGGGTTTCTAGATTACTTCATCTAGGACATCCAAAATCCTTTTCATTTATAATTTGGTAGCCCCAAAATCAATTATGAATTAGATAATCCTCAAAGACCTATAAATATATTATTAGGGAACACAGGGCAAAGCACCAAGTCCATGGAAAATTTTTGCATCTTGGACTCTTGAAATGGTGTAAGTTGAGGTTTTCATTGAATATGACACTTGGTTTTCTTCTCTTAGAATATCTCTAATGTTTAAATCCTCAAAAAAATCAATCAAGTCCTATTATAGCATAGAATTACAGCCTTTTGGGAGAGTTTTTTAGGCTCTCTCACTCCAATCTACAATATTGGAGTAACCTCTGGCTATGGGTATCCTATAGTGAGGTTGAACCTTTAGAGAAGGTTGGATTCCTCTTAGTAGATCACCTAAATTAATAATTTTGCTGGGAAATATAGAAAGGGGGTATTCTTACCATATTATTGTAGGGTCACCTGTGATCTGAGAATAAGTACTTGAAAAACCTTATGATCCTTGAGATAATTCATCATGGAAAAATTTAATTATCTCCTTGATCCCATAACTTTTGAACCTCAATCTATGAAGACATTTATATAGAGACCTCTCACTATGCATGTTGAGATTGATGTTTTTTTATGGATTTCCATGACTTTCATTGATAGGTTTCCACTAGATGAAAACCAATTCCTTTATTGGTTTTCAAAATTATATGGATCTCTAAAGCTATTAAAACTATGGTGACGGTGTTTCCCACCTATTCAACCTTGCCACAAAAACATGTGCACCTTGATACTGAATATGAGTGTTGAGTTATTCTATGTTTCTCCTTATCAAAGAGGTGCATGTAGGTGTTGGTGTGGTCAAAAAATTGCAGCCTTTGTTGATGATTGTGTCCTCTCCACCCCTATAAGACCACTTTAACATAAATGTATACCTCTACACTATAACTCTATGGCTATTACATATAAAAATCAAGTAGTGAACAATTACATGCTTTGAGGCCTTCAAACATCACTTTCTTTTAGTCACAAGGCCATTCTGAAAGGTTATTCCCCTAAGATGAATGGTACATTAAAACTCACATAAGCTCCATGTCACACTATCATTTGGTAACACCAAAAGTGAGGGCCCTGTTTTGATGTTTTTAGGAGAACTTGTCCCATGGAGTGACCTCTCAATGTTAGTCTAAGGCTTCAATATGACTGATATGGTCTCATCCAACTCCAAAAACCTTATGAAGGTTTAAAACATGATTTGACTCCTCTATGGCTACCTTCAAGGCTTAGTGTAAGGCCACTTGTAGGTGGACATTTCTACATATAGGGCAGTGAGTGGAGACATGAGAAATGTTTATATAAAATGGCCTTCAAGGTAGTATTGGACTCTCTCAAGATTCTCAATGAATCCTCACAACCTTTATGGACCCAAAAAAAAAATTAAAAATATCCATGGATGTTCTCAAATCCTCCATACACCTCATTCACCTGACTACAAGTGAACATGTGCAAATAGTTGATTGTGTTGGTCTTTTCTTCATGCAACTCCATTGATGCTAGATTTTTAAGACTAAGATTTGGGATGATAGGTCATTTCCATGACATATTATATTTTCAAACATCATATACTCTTTATTTTTAAACCACTACAAGAAATGAAAACCTATGTAGTTGATAAACTTGCCTGCAACTCCATTAGAGCTCTAACTAGCAACTTGAGATGTTTGGCTCATCAAGGATCTGATAAAATACTAAGGAATGATGATAAAACATAAATTTTTTGAGTTTATTTTTCATATGTATGTGGAGTTCCATTATCCCTCATACTAAGGTTTTGCTCTAATTGATCAAATAAGCCATTCACAAGGACAAGAAAGAAAACATGCTTTATGCCATAAGTACCTTATTGGGAATAATTATTTGATGAAAAAAAATTTAATAGGTCATAATTTTCCTTTAAAAAACACCCCTAAAACCATTATTTATCATTGAATTCTAAAGTGAAGAAACGGGAGAAAACTTGGACCCTGTCTAGATGAGTAGGCGATGTAGACACCCCTGAACTATTAGCAATTTTTCATAAATATGGGGAGATGAACTAGACCACAAATTCCAAAAAGTGGAATTACATTATGTTCCATATCATTGACCAAAATATTTTGTCCCAACTCTCTCTCTCTAGAATGTACTGAGTGAAAACCTGAGGCTCTCCTAGAGCTATCCAAAACTGCCCAAAATGATGTTTCCTTAACATGAATAAATATAAGCCTATCTATGTAATAAAACACTTTTTAAATATTTTTTATGATTTAAATTACCTTTAATTCCTTTTTTAAACCTTCTAAAATTCATATACCTTCATTAATGGTAGAATATTTGCTTCATGTCTAGTTTGTAGCCAATAGGTTTTCCTTACCTCTATTGGTTCTTATACTAGAATCTAATTTTATGGGATTATAATGGTATATTAATGACACCATATATTCCTTAATATGACATATGATCCCTTTCATCAATAAAAATCTCCAAAAACATGTTTTGCCAAAGCTCCAAAAGGCTCCAAAATGCATCATTTTTCTCCCAAACTCCTTTCCTCCACTCCAAATGACTTACAATGACCTTAAACATGAATAAAAGGGTAAGACACACCATAAGGATGTGGGATGAAGTCAAAACCAATTTGTGTTCCTCAAAAAGTTACTTTTTCACTTGAAATTTATAATTTTAGGACCCTTAAGTCATCTAATGCACTTTTGGGGATATTTTAGGCATAATAGCTTCTCTAAGCCTCATTTTTATCTCATTAGGATATATAAGACTTTTTTAAAACCTCCTTCTTTCCCTTGAATTCTATAACACTATGGAAACCTACTAGATCTTTCACTTGCAATTCTAGACATGTTTCTAAGCTTTTTCCTCAAAATCACCAAATTAACCTTAAAGCTTGCTTATAGTGTTTCAAAAGCTTGAAAGTGACATGTGGTAGGGTATGAGGTTTTTCTAATCCTCTCACCATTTAATCTCTCACTCAACCAAAACTCTTCTCAACTTCTCACACCACATTAGGACCTCCTAAGATACTACATTACATCATCAAGTCAAGACCAAAAAGGGACTAATCATGGAGGTAGAAGGTTACTAAAAGGTCCAAGAGAGTGGTCTAATCCATCCAATTAAAATTTTATATGTAGGTAAAATTTATCCAATAGGTCTTAGGCTATGTGTTTTTATTTTTTAAGATATTCTATCTTACATTGATATTTTCTTTTGATCTAGTTGATAACTGGTTCTCAATCAACAAATACTTGTAGCAACTTGACATCATGCCTTAATTAAAAATGTAAGCCTAGGATCAGGGTTTCATATTTAGCTCAGTTATTGCTACAAGGGAACTAATATTTATATAAGTTAGGTATTGCTTCCCTTCTAGATTTATTAGAGCTACCCCAACACCATAACCTCATTTAGACTAGGCACCATCAAAATGGAGAGTCCATAGCTACGAAAGGCTATTGAATTATTGTTTATGAGGCTCATGCTCTGTGGTGAATGTATAGACACAATCATGTGAGGATACAAAGTTCACCCTCTCATTTTTGGCATTCTACTTTGTGATCAAGTACTTCATCTTCAGTTCTCTAACAACTTTGATTTTATTAGGCATTCCCTTCCATGGTATCCACATGTGTGAGAAATTAGTGGCCATGTATCCATTTAATGTATTTCACTAATATTGACTGAGCAATAAACCATAAGCTTTTGGAATTTCAACTACTAGGATGTTTATGTACTTTTTTACACATGGATTGGAGGCTAGTTATATTTATATGTTTGATAATTCTCTAACATAGGGTGTTGAGGACTTATCTAGTTGTAAGATAATTTTAGGCATCACATTAGTCAAATTTCATGATTCCATAGATAATTATGAACATTCTTACAAAACATTCTCACCATCAATAGGAAGGGTGGGACCCAGGCTTATCTTTGTGAATCATTACATTTGTATGCACATCCTTTAACTTCTTAGTTTTAGAGGATCTCTCAGTCAATGATTTGAGAAAAATTTCCCTTTGCTTAGTGATCTGGGATAACTCATGTAGATCTATATTATATTTGATCTTATTCATGTCCTCTATGATGTTGTATCCCCCTTTGCTTTGTGATTTAGTGGTCTGTAACTGATTCTTTTCCTTTGGAGGAGGTTTATTATTGTTGCCTTTTGGATTTGGAGTAGTGGCATTTTTGTCGATAGGCATAGTATTAGTGAAATTTTGGTTGTTCCTTATATTTTAGTTACTCTTTTGAGACTATTGGAATTCATGGATCTCATCTGTGTTATCTTATGGCTCATTCTCATTTTCCGTAGGGAATGGAAAGTTGTAGGTATCAAAGACCATTATTGTGTTGGGGTGACCTGAAGTGTCAAAAGGAGATGGCTTAGGTGGATTTTCTAATATCTCTTGTATATCCATTTATTTTTTAATGATCTTAAAGGTTGTGCATAATTATATGCAATCTAGTTCTCCATGCTTGGTTATGATATGAACCCAACACCAATTGGGCAATGTTGCCTCTAGAATGTTTATATCAAGCATATTGTTAAATGATTACTCAATATTATTCCTTAGTATGTTGAAGGATTGGTTTTACCTCTGGTAACCAAAAATATAATTGGTGTTATGGTTGTTATCATTTCCCATACTCTTCTACATAGTCAAGAATTCATTACTAAATTTTTGTACCATCCTCTGAATAGTGTTTATTTCATCTTTATTAGAATTAATATCAACATCTTGGGTGGTAGAATTATTGACTAGAACTAAAACTTTAATTCTATGGGGATAATATATTTAGATAAGACTAATCAAGAATCTTAGACCCTAGTTATGTGCAGTGTGAGATAGGGGTAATTGTAGATGGGTATGGGTTTGATTGTGAGCCATAGTATTTTGGTTAATGTTTGGGACTAGATTTAATATTGGGTAGGATTGAAAAAAATTTGGGACTATTAATCCTTAAAACTAAGGGTTCATTTTTTTTCAACCTTTATAGCCTTATCATATGCATGGGTCAAATCTACAACTCTGGCTGCCCTACATACAAACACTACAGTTGTAGGATCTAAAGAATTTTTGTACATCTCAAGAGCTAATATATAATTTGGCTTATATGATTTAGCTATGCAATTATAAATTTTCTAAAATATCATAGTAAATGCCCTTATATGTCTATTAGGCTCTCTTCATGCTAACAAAGAGCTAGTACACAATGATGGGGCTAGTGACTTGGCCAAACTATCTTAAAAATGTGGCCTAGCACTCATTCCAAGATCTGATTGAGCCCTCAGTGATATTAAGAAACTAATCATAGGTTTCATATTATAATTTAAAATACAAGAGCCTATAATTTATGTCCTTGTATACTACATTTAATATTCCTAATATGGTCCTAAAGGCTTTCACATGTTATTTAATGGTCCTACTGAGCCTGAGGGAGAAAAGGTAGAGAGGTAATTTTAGGATTTCTACGTAGATCATGAACATCTCCTAGAATGTTAAAGATATAACTAGTTAACCAAGTCTAAGCCACTAGACGTGGGAAGGACCACCTATTTGGATAATATGATAGGGCTTGGGATCTTCTCAAATCACCTTTGTTTGTCCTAACTTTTCTTGGGTTTGTAAGGGTGGATGTAGCAAGTTATTTCCATAGGTAGACCTAGTCAATATTTTGCTTATATCTAGCATAACTCAAGTGATATTTTCATATTGGGAATGAAATAGGCCCTCCTTCTAGCACCAAAAATAGGTTTACTTATTGATGTGGGTTTTATTTACACTTAAAGAACCTTTATGAGGTAGCCTCTAACATTTTAGTATCTTAATAGAGGTGAACTCCATTCTAGGGCATGATTTGCAGGGTATTAGATTTTATAATAACCTATGGTATAATGGCGAATAGCAAAGTAATTGTTAACCTGGATGGTTTAGATATGGATGTGAATCATAGATCTACTTGAGGTGTATGATGGTGGATTTATTGTAAAGTGGGCATGACACAAAGAAATCATAAATAGAGGGAAAGGTAAGGTAGAAAATGGAATATATAACAAAGAGCATGGGTTCATTTTAACTAGTTTTAGAATAAGTAAAAGCACCATAGAATAATGTTTGTAGCTTGATGTTTTGGCATACATAACTAATAAACATATTAAAAAAGATTGCGGAATAAAATGTGATTAACTGAAAGTTATTAGCTAAAGATGGTTGTTATTAAGATTATTGTTTCACCTCTTAATAAAATATTATAGCTAACAAACAAAGAGTATCTTTGATTAGTTATAGCTTAGTCTAGGAAGTTGTATTAAAATGGCACTTATACATAGATCTAAAGATTATCCTAGTAAACTTATTACATGAAAGCAAGATGTATCAACCTAAAATTACTAATGCACATTCTTAATTTATAGAATTTTACTAATCAACCATTAGCTACTTAAGATTGTTATAGCACATATTAAATAACTAATATACTAGTTAGATAATAAATATAATACATTAATGAAAGAGATAACCATACAACACAGACTTTCAAAATAACCTAAAGGATTTATTGTTTATATTGAATGTCAAAATTTCTCCTCCCTTTAAAATGTAGGATATACATGTATATATAGGCTTTGGATGGGAATGCCTCCTCCTATAATCCATGCTCAAAGTTTCACCTCCTTTAGCACATCTCATTAAGAATCATGCATGGCATACATGGCCATGACCTAGTCAATCATTCATAAGAGACAAAAAAATTACAACCATATTGTGTTATAATCAACTAATGTAATTACAACAAAACTTGCCTATGAGAAGGCAGTTATAGTTGTTGACACTTGGGATTTGATATTCATTATATGTATAGCTAAATTTGCAGTTGTAGTTAGCCCTAGAATTTGAGAAGTCATTGCAACTAAAATAGCTTATGGAGGTAAGGTAGTCAAGGATGTGTGCTTGTTTTCCTAAATTTTCAAGTAGAGAATGTGGCTAGCCTAAAATCCATCTCAGTTGCTTTAAAATCCAACAAAGGTCTTTTGAAAAGTTGGGGTAGTATATCCATCAATTTTATATGTGTTTTGAATGTAGCCCCAAGCTCCATATAAAGAGTCTCTATATTAAGGACCCTACTTCTAGTAAAATTTATCAACTACAATAAGTCATCCTAGGTATTATATATTATGCCCTCAACCTCTACATCAAAATATTTTTTTTTTTCTAAAGGTCTTCAAAGATGGCCTTAAGGACCAATTTCCCACTTGTTTTAATCACACCATTGATTCTCATTTCCCATAAAATTTTAATGGCCTAGTCCTCGTAGATAATGAGTTTTAGAACTAAATTTCGCATCTCTTGATTCTAGTTAATCAATATATCTCTCTTAGAAGCTACATAGTTTAAGGCTCATGCTCCATTTGGATCAATTATCAGGTTAAGGTGATCGTAAGCCTTGTTTTGGGATTTTTGGCTTAATAAATGGAATTTGGCCTCCATTTTCTTCATATTATCAGCAAGGGGTTATACAACTCCCCACTTGGGTTATGAATCCTCCTTTGAATTTATTACTAACTGGATAATGTCATGTAGCTTTTGAGTTTATCCTTGCACATTGTCAATGATGTCCCTTAGAGGTTTTATGGTATTTATTTCTTGTAGTGCCTCCACACCCTGATCAAAGCCTCTGAACATTTATTTTATTACTCTGAATACAAAGTCTACAAAATTATAGGGATCTTTTATGTAATTATCAATATCAAAGGGGAAAATTATTATTCTCTTTGATCTGATTCTACCTTGTCTTTCAACCATCATGGTTTTAATTTTGACCTTCCTCATAATCTTAGTTTCTCTATCAAAATGAAACTTGACTATTGGTTGCTCAACAATAACAAGGTCATGCCTTCCTTCTTCAGCTCATTGTATTTTATGTATCCATTTAGGAATGATTAAGGAAACTAGTTTTTGTGAAGGTTATACCTACTCTGTAAGATTTATAGATTGGGATTAACTTAGGGTAATCATAGGCTTGGGAGAAGATGTTTCTAGCTGGAGGAAAAGGGATTAACTCTCCTCCAACCAATGACCTTCTTGGGGGCCACTATGTCAATTCTTAGCTTCCCTTTCTTTAACCCCTTATATGGTTTCAGAGTTTGTTTGGGTTGCATGACCAATTTCTAGGCCTAATTAAGTGGATGGTTGGGATGGAGTAATTAGGGAAGTCAAAATGGTAGTGGAGACTAAATATTCAAAATGCACCATCTCATTAAGTCTAGCGGACATAGGGCTTGAGGAAGCAAAGAATGAATAAGTAGGAGGTGTATTGATCAAATTTTGTAAATAATCCATTATCAATGTAAATTCAACCCTAGTAGGGCATTTTGAAGGTTGGTTTGGGGTTCTACAGTCTTAATCATAGGAGTTAGGACTAGGGCTTGTAATAATTACCTTATAACAACTATACTAACTAGAATAATAGTAGTTAAAATAGTAGGTGAGGAATAAGAGGATTGTGTACTTAACCTCTATGTAGTATTAATTAGGTAACTATTGTTATATATGTCATTGTTGTGTTAGGATGTGTCGAGGCTGGAGGTAGATTCACCAATTACCCATGTGTAGAAGTTAGAGGTTTTGACTCTGCTTTATCTCATTTATCTCTATCTGGGTCTTGAAGTAATTCAATTGAAATTGATCTAGTCTTTAAAATCTTAGTGTCACCCAATTGAGCCTCTTCTAGTATCCATTCATCCTCATGATCACTTTTTATGGTCTCAGATAATGATGTCTCTATTTTATCCTCCCATTATTCTTTGGTAGATCACTCATTTTTATTATTAGACACTACCAAGGGTTTTGCTTCCTTGGAACCTTTTTTTTATCTATTTTTTCCCATAAAATTTTTTTTGTTAGAGTACCTTGAGGAAAAACTAAATGAATTCCCTATTTATATTTGTATACAAGGGGGTCTAGTAGGAGTATAAATTAGTGTTATAATGGTGAAATAGTAGCAGGTAAATCTAATGGATCAATAGGTTGTGATGACGTGAGAGTAGAAATGGCTACTGGGGGTGAACTTGGGGAAGTGGACACTTGTCTAAGGTAAGGATATATTGATGGAAGGGGTGGTGTAATTTTTTATACTTGGGATATGAGTGGATACAAACCATTAATAGGAGGAAGGAAATATGAGAGACTCACATGTTGTAATGTTGGGAGTGGATGAAGGGAAACATAGAGAACAGTCTACTAAACTAAGTTATATTTGTAGGACCTTATGTAGTGGTAGTCAGATGAGAAGGGGTAGACATTATGGTTTGTAATGGTAACCATTAGGATGGGATGTTGATATTCCCCATGGTTTATTCCCTATCCACTTCCCATAGGTGTTTTTTTTTATGGACTAGCATGTTCTTGTCCTTCTGCTTCAGCCAGGGTTTCTTGAGGAGATTTTATAACCCAATTCTCCTTTTCAATTCTCCTATCCTCTTCCTCAGTGGTCTCTAGATGATATTGTATATGCCTAGCTACCACCATGTACATATTCACCTTATTCATTCTTGTGTGGACCTCTATATCATTCAAATCATTCATGAATACTTCATCATATGGATATGATATGTGGTCATAGTTAATTTTCACCTTTCCCCTAACTATGTTAAGGTGTTACTTGACCCTTAATCTTGGATCCCATTGCCTATAATGTGACCACTTGAAATCATAGTGTGTTTTGGTCTTTCCCAATGGCTGAAAATACTCCCATATGGTATATTAAATTCTACCAATGTTGATGGGAGGTAGATGGAAAGCTACCTGTCTAGGATTTCTTAATGGAACATCTATAGAGTCATCTAGTTGAGCTATTATTTCTTGTTCTACCACCTTATCTAGGACCAACTGGGTTAGATACATAAGAGGAGCCTTAGTACCCTCTATTCTAATGACAGTGCAATCTGGATAGAGCTAATAGTCACTAATCTTTTCAATGGTTCTTTAAATTTGATTAAATAATTTGGGTATGTCCTTTCCATAAATATATTGGTATATTATCATATAGAAGTTATTTATTAGTATGTTCATATTCTTTCTGAATTTATGTATATGAAAACATTGAATTCATCACAAATTCAATTCTTGGGATACTTAGTTGATGGATTCTAGGGTTCCTCAAAAGCTGAGTGAACAGTCCCTATTATGGAATATACCAGATAAGACATCATATATAAGTTGTGATTTGGTATGTTTGTTTAATTAAGAACTTTTTTTATCAAATTGTTACTAATGATCTCACTAATAGCTACGATCTTGGTGGAAGTAAGGATGGTGTCCAATAGGGGAATCCAAACCTCATTGACATGGGTTATGTTGGGGGAACCATAAATTCAATTTAACAAGGCCATATCAATCCCAATTATAGCCCAAATATGGTAATAGGGATAGTATAACTGAGGCTTTTAACTATGAATCTATTGGGGTTGCCAACCTATTCCCACAACTTATTAGTTGTATTATTTGCATACATCCATGCATTGTCTAGGGCTTGATTGTACTCTATTTCAAGGAGGGGGAGTTTATAGTATTTTTCAAATGTAGGCCCACTAATATACATTTTTTGGATGTTACATTGGCATAAATTCAAGATTTTTTTGGAAATTTAGCCATTTGCAAATAAATCAAACAATAGGTCCATGCAGGGTATTACCTCAGGTTTTTCCATGGCATTATATAGGCCCACTGATTTGATTACTACTAGGTCTTCTCTATATCTCCATGAAAAATTTGAGAGTTGATCCTTAGGACCATAGGATTCTATTGCTTCAACTTCCTCCCATATAGCAGAAAAATGCTTGAATATGTAGTGAAGGGCAACCTCATAGAACCTTGTATCTATGTACTACTCAGGTCTAGCAATGGAATATGCAAAGGGGTGAGGTGGAAGACATGAATAAAAATACATTGTTATGCACTTAATATTTATGGTTATTTTAAATTGTGTAATTACTTGGTCATAATAGATCTTAAATTTGTGCTTGCAACTATTAGTTAGATGGCAATGTAATCATAATTAATGTTGTCAATACCATATATTTCCTTTGGATTTATTAACTATACTAAATTTAATGCATTTATTTGGATAATTCATGCATATTAATGGAATAAATGGCCCTAGATTCCTTTACTTTATTCTATTTTCATATTTTTTATTTTCCTGGTGAAGTGTTATTCCTTTTATGATCCCTAGTGCTAGGTGGATTTTCTCTCTTTTGATTCGAGTGATTTATCATCTCTATTTAACACTTGGCTAGTTTTTTCTTATTTCAAAAGTGTTACTTGATGTTACATGTCCTCTATGTCATTTTAGGGACACATGGTATAATTTTGACATTTTGCTACTTCTTCGGCCTTTCTTTGTTACCATTTGATTCTTCACTACCTTAGGCTTGTGGGATCATGGCACATGGATGGTTTTCATCGCTTTATTGGTCCTAGGATTTATATACCCTATTTATTTATTTATTAGGCTCTAGGTAAGTGGGATGATGACATGTGGAAACATCTCACCATTTTTCTTACCTAGGGAACTTATAATTTTTTTATAATGCTTTGATAGCAATGAGTCTATAATATCATAACAGATGGATGGTTGTCACTGCTCCGTTGGCCCAAAAATTTTGTACAATAAAAATGTAATCTACCAATCATAAAGTGAGTGAGATTATGACACTTGTAAATATCTCTATAATTTACTCACTTGGGAGTCCTTTTAGAAAATTTTAAGTGTTAAAAAATTTATAAGCTAGTAGGCTATCGTTGAGTGGCATAAAACTTTTAGAACACTAAAGTATAATGCATACTTAATTTGCCTTTTAGGCTCTAAGAGAGTGAGTGAATGTTGCATGGAAAGACTTGGTGACTTGGTAGGTGAATAGGGAAAAAGTAGGAAAAAATGATAAGTAAAGAACAACTTGCACAAGATAAAACACAAAGCAACAACACTTTAACAAATATGTAAGTCAGTTAGTTTAAAAGAGGCAAAACCCAACATGATTTTGGATAAACAAGTAAACTTCATGAACCATTAGAACATAAAAACTTTGATAGACATGTGTAAAATAAACCAAAGGCTGGAGATATAACTCGAAACAAGCCTAATCATAGTTTCAATTTGTAATATTAAAAGTGTCATCATGCTAGTTTAATCTTCAAAAAACAAACTTAGGCTACCTCACTGATCCTAAAAAAGAAAGGCTCCCTAATATAGTGGGTCCTTACTTAAAATAATTAAATGGGGGTATGTTGGGACACAACACAACCTATAAGTTTGGTAAAGTTGGACATTTAATCAAATCTAACTTACACATTTCATAATGTTGAGAGATTTAATCAACTCAACTTTCTAATGGTGAACTAACTATGGTAGTAGATTAGATAAATAATAGTCAATCCTAGGTATAATAACAGTCCATAATAGTATTTAAAACCTAGAAATTGATTTGATTTTTCAATTTTAGGTGCCCTTTGCATTGCATATACACCTCATATATGTCTCAAGTTGAAATCTAAGTATAATAATAGCACCAATGTATATAATGTTACCATAAATATGTATTATAATCATATAACTATGAAATATGATGAATCTAAAATTAGAGCAAGTGTAAAGGGCATGTTTCTATGATGTTCCCCCACTAAATCTATAGAATCTGAGAACTAGTTTAAGTATGGATAACATGTTTCCATAACATTCCCCAACTGTTATATAGATATGTTGAGTACTGAATAAGTGTGCAGGTCATGCCTTTTTGACATGTCTTTACTGAAACATAAAACTATGAAAATGTGGAAGTCATGCCTCAATGACATGCCCCCACCAATATTCCCCCCTTTTGAGGTGAGGTGAAGTATCATATGATAGTTACCTTACCTCAAAAGGATAATATAAATATATAAATTATGTATGGATCATGTATCATATAGGAGTAAGATGTTGAGGTAAATATAAAAATGAGGTACATAGTATGTTATCACATCAAGTCTTAAGAAACATGATATAGATCATGGAAACATCTAGAAAGTAACAGTAAAAACTTAATAAGAAAACAAGTAGACATGCAAGAGCACTCAAAAGTAAAACAAGAGGAATGGTCCAAGGAGACCTCATACAAGGGGCATGTTCAAAATCCACATAATTTAAGGGACATGACTTAATCAAATGTCCACAAAGCATATAATGGCATATTCAAATGTCCACATACAACAAATGATGATATATTCAAATGTCCAAATAGGCAAATAAAGGCATGGGGGATAAAATCAATGGAGCATATTAAAATTCTCAAATAAGCAATACAATTTAAGATAATATCAATCAATTAAAATACACAACCAACATGAACATAACATACTAGTTCCTAAACATATGTGTTTGCAAACAATGTTAAGTACATAGCATATCAAGTACAATGTGAAAGGTATAGGCATGGATATAGGCATGTGTAAGTATGTAAGCTCAAACATGATAATGGAAATTTATCATATAATAATATAACATGGTTGTATCATTATGAAAGGATTATATGCCCCCAACATACTTAGGATGTAAGTGGAGGGAATTCCCAACATCTATATGTGCATATATCATGTATTTGGGTATGCCTGTATCACACATAAATTAAGCATGAAACATATGTGTATATAGGAAAGGAATGATATGAAATATACTAACATGGATCAATCAACATATGTATTATAAATAATACAACTATAAGCAAGTTAAAAAAAATTGGTATTTTTGAATTAGTTGATTTTTTTTGTATTTTTATGGTTGTTTGATGCTTTCAACCTTAGGTTGGATCATTTCCATTGTTTGGATCATGATTAGATAGGTGAAAATGGTGCATGGTCTATTTATCCTCATTATTTAATTGTTAATTAGATGAATTATTACCATAATGTGGTATATGTATTCATTTTCCCTCATGGAAAAAGGAAATACCTTTCTGATTTTGATTAATTTTTAGCCTCCATCTGGTATAACCAAAGGGTTTCCACTATGAATGAAAATTGAAATTTTTGTGGTATAACCCAAACTCTTATTTTAAATATTTTAGGACCACACACAATTGGTATTGTTAATTTTCCCAAGAAGTCTTTCTAACCTCCTTTATATTGTAAGTTTTTTAGATCAAAGCCAAGTTGATGCCAATGTCTTAAACTCAAGTTGTTTTTGTTTATGTAGGATCAATATGGTTATGCCAAAAAAAGGCACCACCCATGAATAATGTGATTTTTATATATTTTTGGCATGGATGATTTTAATATTTTTTCAACTTGAGGTTTTTATTTTGGATATGTTTCATATACTATTTGTACTTTTGTATCTTTATTAAAATGATCTTGTAAAGGTTTGTCCTGATTTCGGTGATCACCAGGTTGTGGACTTGAATCTTTGGGAGGATCATCAAATGCAAGCTATTGGTTATCAATAATATCTTGTATTTTATTCCTCGAGGCATAACATATATTTATAGAGTGCCTAAGGCTTTGGTGATAATCACACTATGCAATAGTATCATATCCTTTTGGTAGAGGTCGACTCATATCAACCTCTATGGGGGGAGGTAGAGATATAAGATGATACTCCATAATATTTTGAATAAAATAAATTAGAGACTCAGGTAATCATGTAAATTTTATTTTAGGTGTATTAGATAAGATGAGTCAATTAGGTTTATGTGATATTGTATCGATTAGTGTTTTGGCTTTTGTTATAACCTTTGCATCATTTTTTGAATGAAGAGGTATGTGAATAGATACAGTAAATTTGTGTTCATTAGTATGTGGGTATGGTAAACCCTTCTTTTGAAGGGAAATATTTTGATTGGTCCATTTGATAGATTTCAACATAGTGGCCACATTTGGTGATCTACATTATTTGACAAGATTTTCATATGTAATGTTCTCAAAATAATACCCTTATATGGTGGTAACTTATGTAACAAGTCAAAAAGTGAAATTTTATCAATAACATCATTGGAGTGATTTTCAATATTATATATCATTGAGATATGTTGCAAATGATCCTTGTGGTTTCCTTTATTATGAAGATTAATTTGCATTTATAAAGGCAAGTCTTGATCAATGACATCTTTTGAGGGCAACTCTTTACAATAAAATGTAATAAGATTTGCATTATGGATTAGATCTTTCATAATATCTATAAAATAACCCAATGTTGTGTCACTTAGTACTAGGGTTTTACACAATGCCTCATAAAATATATCCTTACAATTAATTAACTATTTCATAAGGTCAAAAAGTGAGATCTTGGTATGTGTATTGTTTTATTGCTCAACATAATTAAGTGCAATAGGAATTTTTTGCACAGTTACCATATCATTACAAGAAGAATTAAAATATATAAGTTTTATATTTTCCCATTTTATTACTTCTCGAGTATATTTTTTATTGGTTTGGAAATATATTAGGTGAAACAAACAAGATTTATTATGACATATTGGAAAATAAAATAAATTATATATTCACTCATGATTAATTCCTTGAAATTAAATGAAAATCTATTTTAAAATATTTTTTAGTTTAGAAATAGTAAATAAAATAAAAATAGAAAATCTTATGTCAATCTAGGGTTTTGAGACCAAAGTTTAGGTTCACCAAATGTTTGACTTGAAATTTAGATAAATGGGGTTATCTAGGGTTAATTGGTATTAGATTATATTTTTCACAAAGGTTGTGGACTAATCTAATGAGTAGGCCAATTAATAAAAAACTCAAACAAATAGTATTCCAAATTTATACAACTAAGATTTCTAAAAATATTAAAGTACTATAGATGATATTTATGAATTATATAACACCTAGTCTTATACACTTATAAAACTCAAACCTTGGTTATTCCTCTTAGTTTTGAACCTCTCCCATTTTTGTAAGTCTCACATCTGCTCTATCTTGTTCCCCTTAGCTTATCTCTTGTTCTGACCAGTCTTATGTTCATGACCGAAACCTTATATCTTACCCATAATACTTAAAATATTCTTATCTTATCCCCTTGTAAGTTTTGATCTTGTATGTGTTCTCTAACTACTAGGACACAAGCGTTAGTCCCAGACCCCTATGTTGATGCTAGTGTCTTAACTTAATGTAGGTGTCTAGTGCCCTAAATTCATCTAATTTTTAAATGAAATGTATCCTAATGGTCAGCCTAAGTGCTTTAATGTGAGATATTTCCCATAGGAGTGGTATATATTCAAAATCACTCCTCGTTACTTCCTCACCTAAAATTCATACTAAAGAGCATTCAATTAATCAAAACTTCCTTATTTATTCTTGTTTTCATATTAGTCATAGGGAATGTACATCTACAAGTATGAAATACTGAAGGAGCATCCCAAGAGCCTAATTTTCCAAGTTAAAAGATAGATCACTAGTGTACTTGTTTTCCACATATTACACCTTTGTCCACACACAAGCTAACATATTAGGGGAGAACTACATTAGTTTTAGGCCCTCTTCAAAGTAGTAGATATGTAGGAAGCACCCATTGATATAGAGTTCTTTGGGGTTAGCTCAACACCATGAGCCCACTAACTTAATTTTCCCAAGGTCACTATGAAGATGAAGAACTAGGATTTTCCATTTCATGAGGAATGATAGTCCATGACCCAGATCTGAATAGACTAGACTGAAGGCAAAGACAAATATAGAAGCATCCAGGTGTTCACATCCTTTTCTAATAGGTACTTCATAAAAGACAACTATGTCCAGTTTAGATAGTAGCATTGATACTAACATCCAATGCTGACGTTAGTGTCTACTACTCTAAATGTACTCAATACACAATTTGGCAACTATGTCAAAATCCTCTTCCAGTTTGCTTCCAGCCTATTCTAGATCCATAACTATGTTAGCATCAAAACTAGCTAAATACATTATTTCTTTGTCATTTATATATATAGCATAGTTGTACTTTTTATTTTAATCATATCTTAATTTAATAAATTTAACATATGTTGTATCTGAGTTTAACATTTAATTGGCATGCTGTAGATTTGATTATCACCCTTGTGCACTATCATTTATATATTCTTAACCCTATCTGCACAAGTAAGATCCACATCAAATTTAGGGTCAAACATTTGGTGAGCCCAATATTTAAATTTTGAACCTTAGGTCAATTAGGGTTTTATAAATTTTATGTTGTTGATCCTAGATTGATATAAAATATGTGCAACATGGATGCATCTATCACCCATTTTGTGTTCCAATTTGTGATAGTTTTTACAATTTTATACATTACTTGACTTGTTAAATCTATTAATAAAATTTGTGGGAATAATGAGAGGGTTTTAAACTGAAACCAACACTTGATCTCTCTTCAAAAAAAAAATTGCAATGTTATAGAACTAGTATCTAAATGCCAACATGCATGTTGTCAACCATTTTTTATACATAAATGTTACTTGATTGATAGTTACCATCCCACACCCATTACTCACCCATGGATTATATTTTATTATTTGGTCCATATTGTTACTAATCGAAGAGGTAAGGTTTCTCAACCGATTCTACCACCTGTTAATACACAACATATGCCTCTTAAAACTAAGCTTGTAATAAAATTTAAGGGATATGACATCATTGACCAATTAAGTAATACACATGTTAATATTTCAATCCTTTAGCTCCTAAGAAATCTAATGTTTACAAGGATATCCTATACGAGGCATTGTTTGAGACACGAGTTCCAAGTGATATTGAGCCTGCTTATTTTTTGTATATCATGAAATATTTCAAGAATAATGCCAAGTCATTACTTTTTATCTAACATATTTACCATCCAAAGATATTATCTAACAAGATTTATCATTACTCATATAATTAACCATGGAAAATAAGGGTATCAAAAGGATGTTCATTGACAATGGATTAGGCCTAAAAAAATTTGGCATAAACTTCCTAACCACGATGGGAATTACCACCAATCTTATTCAAAAATCATTCATTCATATAAAGGAATTTGATAATTCACATAGCCCAATAGTTAGCCAAATCACTTTATATGTGACATTGGGGACAAAAATGATCCAACTACATTTCAGGTGATGTCTTAGTCATTACATTATAATTTACTTTTGGGTAGACCTTCTAAACATTCAATGTAAGTAGTCCATTCTACACTTCATATATGGGTAAAATTCATACATTATGGGACCTTATTGATTATTCATGTTGATGATACACCTTTCAAATTCTATAAAATGATATATTCTAAAATAGAGAGCATCCCTATGGTGGTACCACCTGAACAAAGATTCCTCTTGATCATAAACATACTTTTGAAATGGGTGAGTCAAGTATAATGACTCCTCCATCTCTATAATAAAATAAGGCACTAGGCAATGAGGTGAACATAAATATACATCAAGATCAAGAGAAGTCACCAAATGAATCAATGATACCAAAACTAAAAAAACCCTCAACATTAAAGCTTCCATTATTAGTAAACACTAAACAGATAGACGGTCATGTTTTAGACTACTATGATAGTGATGATGAAAATGCTTATGAAATGATAGATGAAAAAATGAAAAAAAAATCTAGTCCACTTAATCACCTTTTCCATAACCTATTTGAACCTACATGTCCTTATACATATAAAATAAATCCACTTTTAGAAGATACCAAACTAAATCAAGATAAGGTAAAGAGAAATAGAAGGTGAACATGTAAATGCTTGTTATTCCATACATCCCTCTTGGATGAAAACATTGAGTCAACCTTACAAGGGTCAAATGTAAATTCATCATTTTAACAATGTGGAGTATTCTCAAAAGGATTCATAACAAACTTTATATATCATGAAATAGTAAGATACTTCAAATACCATGTTATCTATGTTACTTAAACATAGAATGATTTCTTTATCTTCTACCAGACACAAATCACACATTACACTTCTACCTACATAAGATAAGGTACCATATTGTAAATATCATTAGATCATTGCTCATAATAAAAATCAATGTGAGGTATGAAAGAACCTAATTTAGAAATACAAGAATGAAAGGTGCATACAAATTATGTCTAAAAAATGGAAAAGACTGCATATTTATAATCGTTCAAAAGAGAACATTCATGTAAAACCAAATCATGAAGATATAACCATTTCTATAAATATTGATTGGGTTCATCATCCACATCTCAAGATTGATGTAAATAATTAGAACATAACTTGTAGCATTACCACATTACAACAATTGGGACATAATATATATGATTTATGTTATTCACTAGCTTTTCCACAAACTCTCGGGTATATCATTTTATCTATTTCATGTGGTTCAAAGCTAGTGGATTTTTATATGGATCATGGACCAAGAACCATACTTAACTTTACACCTTGGACAGTAATGGTTGATTGATATGAAAGTAGTTGTTAGTGTTACAAAATAATATGTTATTTGTCAACATGATAGCAAAGAAGTTCATATCCCATATAATGTATATGAGGGTCAAGTACCAAAAATTATTTGTAGTGAGTTACTAATAAACACAACACTTTTAGCACTCATGTAGTATAAACAATTTTTGCAAAATAGGACACCACACAGTATCTTGGTTCCTAAATTCAAAGACCTATTGGACTAAATGGTTTCAAATATTGTAAAATACCAAAAAAATTAAAAAACATTCAAAAATACAAAAATATTTACATCATAAACATGTTATGTTGGCTTCTTGACATCTATGTTATCACATCCTAATTTCACCTTATAACTAATAACCTTTAAATCTATGGATTAGTATGGTTATTATCTAATTAACATTGTTTTGATTTGAGATTTATGACATGTACTGGTATGGGATAGTGTATTGGTGATTAAGTATACATAATGTGACAGTTGTATTTTCTTATTTTGTACATTGAAGATGTATATTTTTAAGTTTTGCATCATTGGTTGATAATGACTCAGACTAACTACCTACTTGTTGTGAGGTGGATGTAGGATAGATCCTACCCTCAAATCTTGATGAGGGAGAGCATCATTGAAGAGGATGGGATAGATGTGACGATTAGGTGGTGATAGAGGAATTACTAGTAACCCAATACAACATCACAATAGAATAACCTGTTTAAACTCTTTGTTTGATCTAGATAGTTAGTTTGTTTTATGTGCTTATATACTTCTATCATGATCTTATTATGATTGATGTTTATGCTAAGCTGAATTATGTGATCTAACGTATAATTTTAGCATATAGAATTACTCATGAAATGTTATCATATTTTTGTAAATTTGATGCTGACATGAATCAGATTGCCTAAAGCAAAGATAGGTTTAAATGATATTTGGTAAATATCATTTTTCTTGATTTAATATCTTTATGTATATTAAATAGTCAAAGCATAAATGTAAGTCCTTGATTATTTATGTATAACCCATTTACATAAATATTTTATTAAAATAGTTATAATAATAAAAATTATTAATTGCTTTAGTATATCTTTTTAAATAGATAATTGCCTATTAGAATTAAATTAAATAAATTTAATTATCAAGGTAAAGAGATAAACTCTTTTGCATGAAATTCATAGAGTATGAAGGTCTAAAACTTAGTCCTTTTAATTATGACTCAAGTCAACTTAGTGAACAACTAAAGCTTGAAAACTTTGAATATGCATGCATGATTTTTAAACAAAATAGAGAGAGAGAGAAACTCAAGTTAAACTTTGGAAATGGAAAATAAAAGACAAGATAACTAAGATTTTCTTGAATTAATGAAAGGAAGATGGGATGAAATAAGCTAATTAAATGTTTTAACATTAATTAAATAATTTTAAGGAGAGATAATCTATGACTTTGGAGAGAGAGTTAGCAACATCAAAGTGAAGTTGAGAAAAGGAGATTTGCATGCAAATGAAGGGCACAACATAATGATGGAAAGATTTTTTATAAATAAAAGCTCTTGAAATTAAAATGAAGGGAGAGTTACGAAGAGTCACAGGATAATAGAAGGAGAAGATTGTGAGAGAGAATTGGAAATTGCAAGAGGAAGGCATATTTACAATACCAGCAAGTATCTTGCAAGGTAAGTGTTGTATTAAATATTATGTGTTTATTATTACAAGATTCTGTATTAAATAAAAAGAGCTTTATTTCTTAATATATCTTGAAATGTTTAATTATATCCTTAAATTCCAGGTCAAATATTTAAAAAATGTTGAGTTATTGTTATAACGTCCAGACTTATATTAGAATCCCTAAGTTAAGCAAAAATCAAGAAGTTAATTAAAATGATGAATCACTTTTAATAACTGTTGAGTCATACTCATGGAGTCATTTTCATAAAATGTTGAGTTTAAAATTATTTGGCTGTGAATATAATTAAATTGGTTGTGAATAAAATTGAATCGATTGTGTATGTTATAAATTTTTGAATAACTTTAGGTAAACACCTAAGTCTTTTAAATTCCATGTTGATGTCTTTCTTTCTAAATTGCCAGGTCATATTATGAGATCGTTGTGTTATATTTTTAGATCGCTAAATTTATAAAATAAATCTTTATTGCCTAGCTTATAAAGCATAGAAGTATATTTAAAAATCATAGAAGTATAATTATAAAACACAAGTATATTTGAAGATCATATGAGTATAATTATAAAACACATAAGTTGAAAAACCTCAGTAGGGACTTTCCTCCTAGTTTTGTTTTGGTTCCTATTTTTGTTTTCGTTATAGCTCTACAACTTATTTTTTGGTTTTTTGACCCTGTTGATGGTATGTTGATACACTTGTACTACACTCTAGAGGTTCCAAGTCCCTGTAAAACCTAGATTTTACCTTATCAAATAAAAAATTATAAAACATAGAAGTATATTTATAAATTGTAGAATTATCAAATGGTACTTATCAGGTTAAGTGATTGTGTCATTGGAAATAAATGTTGAGTCAATGAACTGCCTAGCCATTGGATAAAACACCCAGCTTGGAATGAAACACCAGCCATTTATATTAGTTTCTAAGTCTCTTTTTCAAGTAACATTTTTTTAGGAAGTTGAAGTCTTTTCTATTAAATCATTGTAGTCTAAATAAATGGTTGAGTTAATATTAATAGTTGATTTAATAATAGAAATATTTATAGCCCAACCTCCTTTTTGGAATTCCTAGTTCATTATTTTCAAATGCTAAGTCATTATGTGATTGGTTGGGTATGAAATGTATAGCGCTAAGTTCAAATGAGAAGTCATTAAACAGATGGAAGTCATTGGAATCACTTTTTATATTGCCTAGTTACCTTAGGTAAAATGCTAAACCTTTAGCATGAAAGTTGAGTCATCTAATTTTCAATAGAGGAAATGAAATTTAAACATTGAGTTATATATAACAAAAGAGTTGAGTTTATATTTATGGAACTTCAAGTCTTAATAAAAAAATGTTGAGTCGTATCGTTAAAATGCCAAGTAGGACCTGAGTTAAAAGTTGATTTTAAAAATATAGTTAAAGTTGAGTGAAATATATTGAAAGAGCTGTGTATATTTTCAAAAAGTGATGTATATATATTATTAAATATAATTCCATGTATTATTATAGAACTAATATAAATGGGTGAGTTTGTAATAATTCAACACTATGATTGCAAATATAAAACATAGAAGTCTTTACCTTGTAATTTCCAATCAATAATACGATGTTGAGCATAATATAGAAATAGTTGAGTTATATGGATAGTTTATTGTGTCTTTTGCATGAAAAAGTTATGTTAAAATAATTGAAACCCTAAAAAATTTAGCTAAATGATAAGTATACGTAATTAACATGCTTTGAGTAAATTAGAAGTCATTGTGTAAGACAAGATAAATGTTGAGTCAAATATTTAAATGCAATCTTACACATAGTCATTGAGTTTCAATTTGTAAAGCTGAAGTTTATAAATAAAACAAAATGTTACATGTTAATTTATAATTGGATGAGTTAATAAATAAAGTTGGATGGAGTCACCATCTTTTAGTGTTAACTCATAATCATGGAAATATTGGGCAATATTTATCAAACACTAAAACTCTAAGTAGAATGTTGACTTAATATAAAACATTGAGTATTAATATTATCACTAAATTTTATTATATTTAGAGACTGTATATTATGGAGAAGAATATGTCTCATCTTTAATGCAAGATAGAAATTTGGGTGGAACTTTATTATGCCTTAGATTTTCATATAAAGGTTTTAAATTGGCCAAGTTATATTCCCGACTGGATTCTTTGTATTGCCCCCTTTGATCGGTAATCAATGTTGGAATGATTTATTTACCCAGTTCTGAAATATTTTAGTAAAGCATTAAAATATTAAATATTTAATGTGAATGTTAAAAATAGAATTCTGAGTTAAGTTCATATGAGGCTTAACATGATTAAGAGTTATTCTGAGATTATGATATTTGTTAGTGATAAAATTATGTGCAAAAAATAGTTTGTGAGAATAAAAGTATGTGCAAGTGATTATACATTTTTAGAATAAAATGATGCATCATAATGTGTGCCTTGAGATTATATTTTCATCTAATTATTATTGTGTAGTATTATCTATGGTATACCTAGGTGGTATAACCCTGTACTTATTTGTTTAATAATCACAGAGTATGATTATTTGTTTATATATGAGTAGGTGCTCAAGCACAATGATCTATGTCATTATGGGATGTCATAGAGTTTTGCAATATGAAAGGTACCTAGATGGTACATATTGTATTTGTTATATTTAGACCCATGCTTGCATAAATATATATGTGTTGGTTGTTACTTTAATAGTATGTGTTGTAACATTTAGTAAGATATCATTTATGCGTACACGTAATCTTAAAAGTGTAAATGAATGTTAAGATATAATTATATGCATTTGTATGACTTAGTTATATGTAAATTTTTTATTAAAATTGTATGATTCTATGTATCTATGACTACTTAGTATGACTAAATGTAGGAAAAATAGTAGTTGTACCGTAGAACACTAGACTATGATAATATGGGATATCATCAGGTTTAGTTGTTTGGATATTATGTAGTAGATGGAAAACTATAGTTGATTATGAATATGAAACATACTCGGGTGGTATAAACTATAGGCTTTATTCCCTGTTTGAATTAAATAATATTGTATGAATCATTCATGCGTGGTTGAAATAAAAGTATACTTTGCTTACTCCTATGTTTAGCATGTGGTGTGTTATGATTGCTAGGAAGATGTAATTAGTATAAATCTTGTGTTTATGTAATGTATAGTGAGACATTATCTTTTGGTATGTATGATTTACAAGTCAGTGTGATATCTTGCAATAGAAATGGGTTTTATATGATACACTGCATGTTTAGTTTTATCATACACACATGGGTACTAGTTTGTTCTTTGGATTCTCATACCGTTCTATCTACCTATTCATGAAGGGAAGTCCATTCCTAAATGGGGAATTGTGTGGGGGATTGTTGGTCTATGGTTGGTGTGTAAAAGTGTTCAGATGTTGCTCTCCCTCCCCACAACATAACTACTTATTTGGAGACTACACTGGAGTTTCATATTTACACAAGATGGTTCAACTTGAACTCTAGAGGGCTTAGTATCTATTTATTTTATTAGGCTAGATGCCTAGAGGAGATATAAATGTAATAATTATGCTTGATTATAATTAAATAGTGGTTGTTATATTAGCAGACAAGTCATAGTTGTGTCTTATTATATTTACTTCCTTTAGAGTTGTATAATATATATTGTTTTCAGTATTTGATTTTAGAAGTATTTCTATTCTGAGTGGTTCGATTCTTTATTAGTATGTTTAAGTGGAATGAGGTTAACTAATATTTTTTTTAAAAACTATATTATTCTAAGTATAACTTGAGGGGTTGTAACATGTGGTATCAAAGCTATAGCTCAAAGTCTAGGACCTAATGAGTCCATTAGCATTTTCATACCCTTCTGTTTAATAGAAAGGAGAAATGTGTAGGTATGTATGGTACATTGAATGTGTACCCTTAAATCACTCGTACCCCCTTAGATCTGTTAAAGGGTTGGGTTATTGAGTAGCTCACTAGTGATGGTTGTATAAGGTATTTGGGTAGGAGAGTGCATATTTTATCTCTTGATTTGTGAACAAGAGTTTCCTACCATGTTTTTGATCTTTAAATTGAACACCTTGAGTATGATTATGTCTTTCTTGAATCACCTTCACCATTTGTCTTTTCTTTAATGAGTGTTTTAAAAATCATGGGGTGCTTCTCAATTAGGTATTTATACTTTAGTTTTGTGTCTTACTTACATATATTCTAGGGGTAGGAATCCTTTAAGATTATTCTAGTATTTCACCACCTAGTGTGGTGGAAATTTTTATTATAGTTGAGTGTAGATGTCTTGATTGTGAATTTCTTTGTGTTAGGAGTTCCAGACTAGCACCTTTATATTTATATGGACTTGGGTAAGTGTCATCTCTCTTAATTAGATTAGAGGTGAGTTGTTATGTTCTCACTCTCCTCTTACATCACTTTAAGCTACTAAGAAGATTCATTTTTTCCAGGATGTTGATTTAGTGTTTCCTCTAGTAGAAACTTTTTTCTAAAATGTTGTTTGATCTTATTCCCTTGATATCATGGGATAGTGTTTTCTACTTCTTTTTAATAGAAGTTGTAGGATTGATTGGATTGATGCATCTTTAAGGTTAGTATTTTTCTTATGGTTGTGGAGGTAGGTTATAATACTACACTTACAAGTTTAGTAAGTGGATAGTGATTGGAAATGTGGATTGTAGTGTTTCCTTCTTCCATGTGAGGGTATGTGAGAAGTTTTGCTTATGATATTTTATCTCTATGCTTTTCATTTGTGACTTCTTAGAGTCAGTATTTTATCTAAACTTGTGTACTTAACCACCATGAGTGGCTAACATTGAATTTATATAAATTCTAGTGATTATAATTATTATATACCTTTATTTAGACTGATACTATTTTATTTTAAAGCATTTTATTTTGAAGATTAAATTATGTACCTTTCTTCAGGAGCAAGTATGGTATAAGATGTGCAAAACATCATAACAGTCTACAAGGATTGAGATAAAAAATTTAACTTATTGTATGTCAGTCGTACAAGGAAGGAAACATTGTCTCATTTTTAAGGTTATGAGGATGGTATGATCCTTAGCCTTTGTATGTTATGTTAATTTTGATATTATTTATTCTTCATTAGGAATATAACACTGTAGGTTAAGTTGTAAATTATAATACTAAGTATGTTTTATTAGTAGCAACTTAATACAATATCGAGATGATTGTATGATTTTTCTTATATATATATGTTATTTCATATGGAATCATTTAGCATATAGTATTGCTTTCTATGATCTGTTAGTACATTTTTGTGTTCATAAAACCGTGTACAATTTTTGAAGATTATTAGGTCATGGAGACTTGAAAGAAGAGTGGTGAGTTGGGAAGTGAGTTATAAGTGATAGGATGGTATCCTATTTAGCCTCACATTGACTTAGATTATTGGTACTGAGTTAGATCAATAGACGGACTTGTCAAATCTAAGATTTGATAGGCAAAAATTGTCAAATTTAGTCATATGGCCATACGCATATATACTATGGACATATATTCCATGTGGATGGGTATTCCATGATTTTTGTATACATTATATTTACCATTCCTATTCATCATCATGCTTTTCAAGAGCTCCGATTGAGTAATGATAGTATTAAAATATTATATTTATTGGAAGCTACGTGGTGTAGTGATAGTATTAACATATACATGTCATTCTTGCTAGGTCCACTAAATACTTTTCTCTTGTATGAGAAATACACTCTCTATAATAGAGAGATGTTCGTAGGGGTTGGAAAGTTTTGTGGGACTCTTCTTGGTTAGTTATTTTCACTTTTGTGATGATCTCATGTGTTTATGTAAAGTTAGTAAGACTTTTACCGAGTTCTTATGGGTATATCTTGTGGTTTTAGACCCCAGGTTAGTCACCATAGAACTAATGAGCATAAGTGACATTCACAAAACTTGTTTGCATAAAAGGAAATGTCATTAAATAGGTTCTTGTAAGACCAACACACTAAGAATAGTGTGAAATGAGAGAAATATGAGTTCTTCAACTAAATGTTTCATTTATTTTCATGATATGATACTTGATACTATGTTTTTATGTCGTTAAACTCTATTTATTAATAAGAATTTTTGTTTGAATAAGAGTCATCAAGATGATGACCAATTTTAGGGGGAAGGATGTCACATCTTGATTTCACCCTATAATTAATAACCTTTAAATTTGTGGATTAGTAAGGTTATTATCTGATTATCATTGCTTTGATTTGAGCATTATGACATGTACTGGTATGGGACAGTGTATTGGTGATTAAGTATACATAATGTGACAGTCGTATTTTCTTATTCTGTACATTAAATATGTATATTTATTAGTTTTAAATCAATTAGTTGATAAGGACTCAGACTAACTACCTTCTTATTGCAAGGTAGATGCAAGATAGATCCTACCCTCAAAGTTTGATGAGGGAGAGCATCATCAGAGAGGATGAACTAGATGGGATGATTGGGCGATAATATAGGAATTGCTAGTAGCCCAACACATATATCACAATAGAATAACTTGTTTAAACTCTGTTTGATCTAAATAGTTAGTTTGTTTTGTGTGCTTATATACTTCTGTTATGATTGTATTATGATTGATGTTTATGCTGAGTTGAATTGTGTGATCTAATGTATAATTGTAGTCCATAGAATTATTCATGCAATATTATCATATTTTCATGAAGTCGATGCTGACAGTTGTATTTTCTTATTCTATACATTAAAGATGTATATTTATTAGTTTTATATTATTGGTTGATAATGACTTAGACTAACTACTTTCTTGTTGCAAGGTGGATGTAAAATAGATCATACCCTCAGAGCTTGATGAGGGAGAGCATCATCAGAGAGGATGAACTAGATGAGATGATTGGGCGATAATAGAGGAATTTCTAGTAGCCCAACACACATATTGCAATAGAATAACTTGTTTAAAATATATTTGATCTGAATAGTTTGTTTGTTTTGTGTGCTTATATACTTCTATTATGATTGCATTACGATTGATGCTTATGCTAAGTTAAATTGTGTGATCTAATGTATAATTATAGTGTATAGAATTATTCATGCAATATTATCATATTTTAATGAAGTTGATGCTGATATGAATCAAATTGCCTAACACAAAGATAAGTTTAAATGTTATTTGGTAAATATCATTTTTCTTGATTTAATATCTTTATCTATATTAAATAGTCAAGGCATCAATATAAGTCCTTGATTATTTATGTAAAAACCATTTACATAGATATTTGATTAAAATAGTTATAATAATGAAAATTATTAATTGTTTTAGTTTATCTATTTAAACAGATAATTGCCTATTATAATAAAATTAAATAAATATAATTATCAAGGTAAAGAGATAAAAAAAAATTGCATGAAATTCATAGAGGATGAAGGTCTAAAATTTAGTCCTTTTAATTATGACTCGAGCGAACTTAGTGAACAACTTAGTCTTGAAAACTTTGAATATGCATTCATGATCTTTAAACAAAATAAAAGAGAGAGAACTCAAGTTAAACTTTGGAAATAGAAACTAAAATACAAGATAACTAAGATTTGCTTGAATTAATGAAAGGAAGCTAGGATGCAATAAGCTAATTAAATGCTTTAACATTAATTAAATAATTATAAGGAGAGATAATAATGACTTTGGAGATAAAGTTAGAAACAGTGAAGTGAATTTGAGAAAAGGAGACTTACATGCAAATGAAGGGTGCACCATAATGATGGAAAGATTTTTATAAATAAAAGCTCTTGAAATTAAAAAGAGGGAAGGGAGAGTTACAAAGAGTCACGAGAGAAAATAAGGAGGATATTATGAGAGAAAATTAGAAATTGTAAGAGGAAGGCATATTTACAATACTAGAAGGTATCTTGCAAGGTAAGTGTTGTATTGGATATTATGTGTTTATTATTATGGGGATTCTATATTAAATAAAAGGAGATCTATTTCTTAATATATCATGAAAATCTTAATTATATCCTTAACTGTTAGGTCAAATATTAAAAAAGCATTGAGTTATTGTTATAATGCCCAACCTTATATTAGGATCCCTGAGTCAAGGAAAATTCATGGAGTTGTTTAAAAAGATGAATCACTTTTAATAAGCCTTGAGTCATATTCACGGAGTCATTTTAATAAAATGTTGAGTTTAAAAATTATTTGGCTGTGAATACAATTAAATTGGCTGAAAATAAAATTAAATTATTTGTGTATGCCTTAAATTGTTGAATAACTTTAGGTAAATGCCTAAGTCTTTTAAATGTCACGTTGATGTCTTTCTTTCTAAATTACCAGGTCATATTATGAGATTGTTGTGTTATATGTTTAGATCATTGAATTTATAAAAGAAATCTTTATTGCCCAGCCTATAAAATGTAGAAGTATATTTGAAAATCATAAAAGTATAATTATAAAATGTAGAATTATATTTAGAAATCACAAAAGTATCAAATGGTAATTGTTGGGTTAAATGGTTGTGTCATTGGAAATTATGTTGAATCAATGAAGTGCCCAGCCATTAGATAAAGTCCCCAGCCTAAAATGAAATGCCAACCATATATATTGGCCGTTTAAGTCTATTTTTCAAGTAACATTTTTTCAAAAAATTGAAGTCCTTTCTATTAAATCATTGTAATATAAATAAATAGCTGAGTTAATATTAACAGTTGATTTAATAATAGAAAGCTTTACTGCCTAGCTTCCTTTTTAGAATGCCCGATCCATTATTTTTAAATGTTGAGTCATTATCTAATTGGTTGGGTATAAAATGTATAGTGTTGAGTTCAAATGGGAAGTTGTTGAATAGATGGAAGTCATTGGAATCACTTTTTATAATGCCTTGTTACCTTAGGTAAAGTGTTAAACCTTTAGCATGAAAGCTGAGTCATCTTATTTTCAATGGAGGAAATGAAATTTAAATGTTGAGTTATATATAATAAAAGAGCTAAGTTTATATTTATGGAATGCCCAGTCTTAATAAATAATTTTGAGTCATATTGTTAAACTTCAATAGGAGTTGAGTTAAAAGCTGATTTTTAAAATATAGTTAAATTTGAGAGAAATATTTTCAAAGAGCTGTGTATATTTTCAAAAATTGGTGTATGTATATTATAAAATATAACACCGTGTATTATTATAGCTCTAAGAGAATTGGTTGAGTTTATAATAATTCAATGTTGTGAGTGCAAATATAAAATGTATAAGTCCTTACCTTGCAATTGCCAATCAATAATACCACGCTGAGCATAATATATAAATAGTTGAGTTATATAGATAGTTGATCATGTCTTTTGCATGGAAAATATGTGTCAAAATAATTGAAACACTGAAAAATTTATCTAAATGATAATTATATGTAATTAACATTCTTTGAGTAAATTAGAAGTAACTGTGTAAAACAAGATAAATGCTAAGTCAAATATTTAAATGCAATCTTACACATAGTCATTGAGTCTTAATTGGTAAAGTTGAAGTTTGTAAGGAAAATAAATTTTGCATGTTAATTTATAATTGTCTAAGTTAATAAATAAATTTGGATGGAGTCTGATCTGTAAACCGGTAAATAGTTTCTAAAATGGATACCGAATTCTCAATTCCTTAAAATAAATAGAATTGATTGTGAAATTTTAGGAGTGAATATAAGTGGTTATAAAAACTTTGAATATTCATTTCTCAATTTAAAACTCCCTATCTTGTATAATATTTTAACTTCCCATGATTCATTTTATTGTTTCATTAATTCATTCACAAACTGAATTAAATGAAACTAGAATAAAATGAAAGGAAATACTTGACATAAGACATGATAATAGTGTCCACCCATCATTTGGGCTACATCTTCAGGATTGTTGAACCAATCCGATCTACTATTAAAAAAAATGATGCAAATGTCAACAATTATTAACTTACATCATAATGGATTTAGGGAACCTATAATATAATGTTGAACTATGGTAGTTAAGGTTTTAAGTCTCTAAAGTAATCTTCCTTCATCAACATCATTTATATTTCTTCTCCATGCATGTGGGCAATATATTCTCCATTCAGAGTATCTATTAAACTATGCCAAATGGGCAATAGTAATAAATAGGAGAAATAATAAATAGGAGTGTCTCAGGTTTTTATTTAGACCTCTAACCCTTGATAACCATGCAACTATGTATATCCCTCCAGGTTAAAAAAATAGAGGTAATAGAAATAATACAGTCATAGCTCTTTGTATCAATACAAAGCCACAATACATATTTCCTTTATCTATGACATAGAAGGAAATAACTAGACTTGGACTTTGTTAATACCATCTTAGTTAAATATTCACGTTACATACCTTATTTGGTTGAAAGCCAAACAAATAGAAGGAAACATCATGACATGTTGCATGTGCATTTCAAAATCCACTAACATCATTATGTTATCCACCCCATGGCCTTAAGGCATTACATCATAGGCATATTGTGTCTATCATTCACACATCATACACCTAAAGCCTTATAGAATAGTGAAGATGTATATAACAGCTTGATTCTATGTATGAAAATAAAATGAATCTTATGCCATGACTTAAAGAAGCCTTCTAACATGTGTATATATAACTTACAGGCTTAGTTGGGTCTCAACCTTAAACTCAATCTTTGGGTTTCTGACTACAAGTCAAATTCCACCTGGATCGAGTCTCTCTTCCCATATATTTCTCTTCATTCTATATTAGGTTTAAATTATTTGCTACATAAGTGTGGTCTGGTCTGCACCAACTCGGCTCTCTTTTCCATTTGTCAGTTTTATCAACCAGCCTTGGGTTTTGTAAAGAACATACCCAATCATACTCTAGGGTCCCAAAATTATATGACAATGGATGTCATGCTTATTTATATTATTTATGACTTATGAAATGAGACATTCATGCCTCATAAGGCTTGGTTTGCATATGAAAAAACACATTCTACCTTTTATTCCTAGATATGATTAGCTACTTCATGGACCAAGAGCCATACTAGATTATAAAATAAGGAACATCCCCTTTATGAGACTATGCAAATAGATCAAGATATCGATGATCTCCAATTTTAGTTTGTGATTGCAACATTAAAATGGATTTCCAAACATCTAAATGGTTCTACTTACAATAGCTTCAACTATATAAACCAAATCCTTTAGTACTCAATATTTTCCCTTGGCTTCACGAGCCTTGGAAAATGAGTGTCTTCCTATATGGATTGTCGTGCCTACTCTAATAAATAGTCCTCTTCATTTTATCGATTATGTGTTATAATATTTAAGCATGTTCTATGTTACACACTAAAAACTAATGCATCATTGGCCAAAGGCCATACTGAGAATTGGGTCTGATCTTTTCTTAAACACAGTGGGCTCTCCCCAAAATAAACTCAGGTCTTATCCAAAATAGATTCACACTTCTACATTATGAATAAAATCCTCATCAAATCCATCACCATAGTCTATATCTGATCCAAAACTCAAGAGTTCTGGTTGATAAATATTTCAATAGCATAGAAATAACATAGTAACAATGAATTGTCTGAGAAGAGATGTAGTATTACTCAAGATCACAATAAAAATATATGCTTATCTCTGGGAAGAGATGTTTGTCTTCACATTTTAGGTGATTTCTTCATTTATACACATTTTGAAAGCATGGGGAGGATGTGGAAGGTCACCAATCTTAAGGAAGATTAAGTGGTTTGACTTTCAAGATTTAAAACAATACAGAATTTGAGGAATTACTATTTTTAGAAACTTACTATTTTTAGACTGCACTACTAAAATTGAAATTTGGGTCACTTCCATTGGGTTTTTAGGGGTCAAAATTCATCAAGAAAATCTTGATGACATCTCATGACGTTTTCCTCATTCTTATATTTCCAACGGTTTAAATGGTGAGTCAATTGGAGCTACGGTGCAAAAGTTATGGCTCCCAGAAGTTTTACCATCACTTGGGGTGGAATTGTCACCTAAATTATTTCCCAGATCATTCCTTCCTCCTTGAAAAGCAATGGTACCCATTGTGTTAATTTTCCCCATCAGGTGTGGTAGTTGTGTCTTGATTTGATTCTCTGTGAGCCACTCACCTTGGTGGCTAACCTGGCCCCTTTTGACTACTCAATAAAGTGGAATAGAGCGTCCTCTTATTGTCTTCATCCAGGTATCCAAAATCGGATCCTCTTCCACTGGAGAAAAACTCTATGGATCAAGCTCATCAATGTCTATTTGTTTTACTATAATTGAAGTGTCTAATAGAGTTGGGTGATATGGTTTGAGGAGCTCCACATTAAATATTGGATGCAGACCAAGGTAGGCTAGTAGGTTCAAGTCAAAAGCATTTTCTCCAACTCTTTTGGTCATGGTGTAAGGACGATATTGTAGAGGCTAAATCTTTCTGTGTGGGCTTGCAAGTCGTTCCTTCTGAAGTCACAACCAAAACTTGTCACCCACAACAAAATGGTGTGCAATCCTATGTTTGTCATGGCATTGTTTATACTTCTGATTCATCTTCTACAGGATGTCATGAACTTATTGTTGGATGTGTTGCATTTGTTCAATAAACTTTGTTGCTTTTGTTGCCTCAGATCTTCCATGAGGTGTGTATTCCATGGTGGAAAATAGAATATCTATATCAATTGGTGCCATGGGTTGGAACCCAAAACATACTTGGAATGGATTGTGCTTGGTCGAGTTTTGCAGTACCTAATTGTATCCATGTTGTATGAAAAGAAGTCCCTCATCCCATGTGCATAGATGTTTGGAGCGATACATCTAAATCATGTGAACAATCAAGTAGTTTACCACCTCTTTTTGACCATCAGTCTGTCGATGGAAGGCTGTGGACTTCATCAGCTTAGTATCTATCATCTTTCATAGAGTGGACTAGAAGATGCTCAGGAACCTACTATCTCGATCTGAGACAATGGACTTGGGGAGACCAAAATGGAGCCATACATGACTAAAATATACTTGAGTAGTTTCCTCAGTAGATATATTTTTCTTACAAGCAATCATGATAGCCATTTTTGAAAAATGATCAACTACCACAAAAATACAGTCCTTACCATGTTTTGAAGTGGGCAAACCTAAGAGAAAATCCATTAAGATGGATTCCCAAGGCCTGGTTGGTTTTGGAAATGGCATGTACAATCCTTGATTCTTATTTTTTGGCTTGGCTATTGTACATGGGGTGCAATATTTGAGATATATTTCCACATCCTTTCACATATCAAGCCAGTAGAAGTGTTTTTGAAGAACTACCAATGTCTTTTCAATACCAAAGTGTCCAGTTGTCCTACTGAAGTGTGCTTCCCATATCATCTTTTATTGCTCTATAACTAGAACACAGATGTGCCCCATATGACAGAGGACATTATCTTGCAAATATAAATTAGAAACATATTTACCTTTTTGAAGTGCTTGATATGTATCAGTAAAGGTAGGATCTGCTTCATACAGAGCACCCCAAATGGCAGTCTCATGTCTGCATAGGTCAAGAACTATTATGAGTGCAGTAATTGGTGGGTGGCTTAGACAATATATAGCTATATTTGAGATCCCCTTTTTGTGTTTGATTATTAGGTGGAATTGTTGAAGATATGTGGCCCACTTTTGGTGCCTCTCATTGCATAGTTTGCTTTGCATCTGGATGAATTAAAATGGTCTGTGGTCAGTGTGGATGACCGTCTCTTTCCCCAAGATATAGTGTTTCCATTGTTTTCAGACTTGCATAATGGCATAGAGCTCCTTATCATATGTTGGATATTTCCTGACTGTATCAGTGAAATTTTCACTGTGATATGCAACAAGATGGCCATGTTGCATGATGACAACTCCCATGGCATATTTAGATGCATATGTCATCAACTCAAAAGGTTGATGCAAATCTAGCAAGGAAACAACAGGGGCTGAGTAGAGTCTATTCTTCAAATTATCAAATTCCATTTCTTTTATTTTACCCCACTGAAATGCAGCTTTAGCTCCTCCTTTAGTCACTTGGGTTAGTGACCAACCAACATGTGAAAATCCAAGAACAAACCTACAATAGAAATTTGTAAGACCCAAAAAGCTATGAAGCTCTGTGAGGGTCCTTAGTGTGGGCCATTCCCAAATAACCCAAATCTTTTCAGGATCAATATGGACCCCTTCCTCATTCAAAACGTACCTGAGGTACTGAATTGTTGTCATCCTAAATGTGCATTTGTCAAGATTTGCATACAACTTGTGCTCCCAAAGAGTTTGAAGCACCTTACGAACATGTTGCAAATGTTCTTCCCATGTTCTGTTATAGATGAGTATGTCATCTAAGTAGATAACCATGAGCGAGTTGGTGAAGGGTCTTAGGATGTCATCCATCTCCTCATGAAGGTTATAGGTGCGTTAGTTAAGCCAAAAGGCATAACCAACCATTAAAAGAGCCCCTCCTTAGATTTGAATACAGTCTTCCAGACATCAGTGGGATCAATGGGAATTTGGTGATAACTAGATTTGAGATCAATTTTGGTGAAGAACTTCACACCACGGAGCTGGTCCAGCAGGTCATCAATCCTAGGAAGAGGGTATCGATTCTTCACAAAGATTTTATTCAGGGCTCGGTAGTTAATGCAAAGCCTCAATGTTCCATCTTTCTTCGATACCAAGATAATTGGGCTACCACAAGGTGAAGAGCTTGGCTTGATGTGACCCTTTTGGATCAATTCTTGAATCTGTATTTTTATCTCATCATTCTCCAAAACTGATCTGTGATACATAGGACTATTAGGCAAAGGTGATCCTGGGATCAAATCGATAGAATGTTTTACCTAGAAATGCAGTGAAACTCCTATGGGTGACTTTAATAAGTCATCATATTCTCCTATGATTCATCCTATCTATTTTTTTTGTTGTGTTGATTGTGTAGTCAGGACTGCAACATTGGCCTTCTTGGATTTCTATAGTTTGACCACCATGCGAACAAATTGCTTTGTCTTCTCCACCAATCTCTTGCATTGCTTAGCATTGATCAAGGAGATAGATGTGGGAGGTGGTACCTCTGGACCCTATAGCATCATGTTCCAAGAGTGAGGGTGATCCTTCAAGTTCATGATTCATAGATGCTATGTCGCTCATACATGAATGGCTGACCAAGGAGTACATCATAAACATCTAGATTGACCACATCACACAAGACTTCATCTTGGAATGGTTTTATAGCATATGAAAGAAGACACTGATGGGTGACATGAAGGTCTCTCCCTAGGCTCAACCATCCAATACTATAGGGCTTTGGATGAGACTTCATGGATAGATTTAGACTTTTCACAATTTTAGCAGAGATTAAATTCTTTTGACTCCCACTATCAAGAATGAAATGCAGAGGATTACCTTTTACCCATAATTTGGAGTGAAATAATCTTTCCTTGTCATCTGATCTTTCCTCACAGGTTTGTGATGAAACGATGATGGTGTCAGGCTAAGCATCTATAATTTCTTCTTCATCCTCTTTGACTATGGGTTGTGTATGAGGCAGAGTAGTAAATGTCGAGTATTATGACTCAGAAAGTAGTGACTTGATGGCTCGACATTCTTCTTTGGAGTGAGTTCTAGTTTTGTTGTAATCACACCATTTTCCAGCCTTTCACTTTTGGGATTTATTATCCTAAAACTCCTTTTGCTTCCAATTTTGGCCTCGTGTTTGACCTTCCTTGTCACTTTTCCATTTTGAGGGTTGACTCTTCATATTCTTTCTACCATGCTTCTGTTCAATCTTCACTATTACTTTGTATGCCTCACTGAGGGTTTCCAAATTGAAGAGTTCCATTTCCCCCCATATGTACCATTGTAGTCCACCACGATATTTGAGAGTCTTATGTTTCTCACTTTCTTGAATGCCCAATTTTGCAGACAAAGAATGATAAGTATCTATGTAATCTTGAATAGATTGGTCCTTACCTTGGTGAAGTTGTTGCCACTGTATGTACAGATCATCATATGCTCCGATGGGATAGTATTCTTATTTCACCACTTCCACAAAATCATCCCAAGTAGGTTTCACCTCAAGGCCAATGTCATCTATATTGAACCTCTTTTTGTACACTTCCCACCAATTTTTCACAGGCAATGATGATTTCAAAAGAGCAAAAGTAATCTTTTCTCCATCGGTGAACTTATTTACAGAGAAGTAGGAAGACAGTTGATCCAACCAATTTTCTAATGCATCAACTTTGATTTTGCATTCAAACATAGGAATATCAAAATGTACCTGAACCTTGAAGGGTGTTGGGGCACTGAAAGGACGTTCCCTAGATGACGAGCTAGGAAGTGTAGCTGTAGAGCTAGGATTTTCCATCAGAAGTGTTTGAAGAATTTGGGCAAATTGTTGTAGCATCTACACTTTTTTTTGTTAGAGGGATTCATTCACCATTTCCTTGAAAGGATCAGATGTCTTGGTGTCATCTACCATTTGAAGTTGTTCAGAGCAAATAGGTGGAAAATTTGGAAGCTCTGTTGTTTCCCACCCAAGTTTCTTGTAGCCTAACCTCATCTTCAGGATCATACACTCTCAAGACAAATCACTTTGATACCACTAATCCAAAACTTAGGAGTTCTAGTTGATAAATATTTCAATAGTATAGAAATAACACAGTAATAATGAATTCTCTGAGAAGAGATGTAGTATTACTCAAGATCATAATACAAATATATGTTTATCTCTGGGAAGAGATGTCTGTCTTCACATTTTGGGTTACCTCTTCATTTATACACATTTTTAAAGCATGGGGAAGATGTGGAAGGTCACGAATCTCAAGGGAGATTAAGTGGTTTGACTTCCAAGATTTAAAACAATACAAAATTTGACGAATTACTATTTTTAGAAACTTACTATTTTTAGACTGCACTACTAAAATTGAAATTTGGGGCACTTATATTGCGTTTTCATAGGTCATAATTCATTGAGAAAAGATCCATGCCATCTCATGACAATCTCCTCATTCTTATCTTTCCAACGGTCCAAACGGTGAGTCAATTAGAGCTACGGTGCAAAAGTTATGGCTCCCGAAAGTTTCGTCATCAATTGGGGTGGAACTGTCACCCGAATTGTCACCTAAATTATTGCCCGGATCAATATCATCCAATATAATACATTTTCTAGCTCAGCCCTATGGTGAGTTCATTCCAACCCTCTCTTGGCCCTCTCAACATAGAATTTGGGGTTGTATTTAAAATGATGTTGTTGTCAAAGTTGCATGTCTCTCCTCCGGTGTGTGATCCAATGGCTTCACCCAATTAGTTTTGGCAATGAATTTTATTTGAGGGATAAGATCCCACATTCATCATATGAAACATAATGAAGGATTGAAATATCCCTATCCCCATCATGCAATTCATGACTTCGGCCACACTTGACTATTTCCATTTTGTTTGGAGATGCATTGGAATATGAACTCAACTTAGAAAGTAGTTACACCAAGTATGAATTTTTTTAAATCAAGTAAAACCAACTATGAGTTGGTAGGTAAATAGAACCTTCATCAACTAATGTTGAGTTGGAAATTTAGTTTGAGTTGGTTGCTAAGCTAGCACTTGATTTGGACTTTGAGTTGGTTGCCATGTGAGTTGGGTTGCCATATGAGTTGGATTACATTATGTCTTGGAGAAATAGCAAGGATGTGGTGGTAGGCCATGTTGTGGCCTAAGGACCCACCACATGGTCCTTTTAAATATTCCTTGTCCTACCACATGTCATAACCAAAATTAATAAGGATAATTGTATGGTAAATAAATAATAGTGTAATTATGGAATTAATAAAACACTGTTACCATACACAAAATTAGAGCCCCCTTCTGTGATAAAAGTGGGCTCCACTAACTATGGTCTTCATATCCAACCCTTTTAAATTACTGACAAAATGGTGACCATAATCCTCCGGATCAAACCTCCCCACAAAAAGGCTTTTATCCTCAAAAGTAACAAGAATCCAATTAAACCTACTACACGTCTTTTTACATCACACCAACAAATAGAAATCTACAAAAAGTCACGGTCCAACTGCAATTACAACCTGTATAAGGAGAGTAAAATAAACTTTGTATCCATTCTACCAAATGATCTATTACCCAAAATAGTCATATTATCTGGTGGCTTCTCTCAACCCTGCACTACATGAAGGTTAAGGTATTATCCTTGTTATCACACAAAGGAAATCAAATTGTGATACATACACGTATAATATTTATAAATAACTGCACATGTGTATACTTATATTACAAATATTGCCCATTTATGGGTCTTAGATAATACTCCTACATGACGAATATGTCAAACTTACATGTGAGTACAAATTATTTGAAATATAAACATTGCCCTTAATTATGTGGGACTTAAATGTATATGCATAGTATAAAAGTGTACAACACATTTTTCTAGCCTAATTTGATTAATACACAATACATATAATACCTAAAGGTGATCAAGGGAACTGTAAACAAAAAAATTAATTGTTGTGCCCCTAAAACTGATTATCAAATTCTAAGTCAACTTGGAGAACCTTCCATAAAAATAATTTCTTTACAAACTCACAAATTTTCAAGTAACTATAAGCAAATATCATATAAAGGTGAGAAGAAAACCAAGTATTTTAAACTTGTCTCAAGGTTTATTTCACCATCTGACTGCTCCCTAATTCATACCTCCACAACTCATCCAACTAAGTTAGTTTCTAAAATTGAATCATAACAGAATAGTGAAATAGGAGATAATAAATAAAAATCCTTCCAAACAACTTTAATGAAATTTTCTTCCCAAATTCAATAATTAGGAATTTATCTGATAATAATGTGTTGGATGGAAACTAAGCATACTATTCAATACTATATTAATGTTTATCTAATACTATTCAAGTAAACCATATAACCCATAAGGGATGCTCCCTCTTCATGGGTTTCACAAATTAATAGTAGTGGTTTCATCCTTTCAACTCTATCTCAAAGAGTTAGATGATCCATGTTATATTTAAAAAAGGCCTTAAAAAAAATTCCAAGCAAAGACATATTTTACTCCCAAAGCAACCTTACACAAAGGATTCAACCAATATTATGCAAGCAAAGTTACATTTGAGAATAATTTATACCTCTAAAGAAGCTATAAAGTGTACCTATTGAGTACTTATTGACATATTATCGATGTTTAAACAACTCCCTATTTGCTTCCTATAACTCTTAATAAAGCTATGAAACATATCAATCTATGAACCAATTAAAAAATCAAAACTCAAAGTGCAAAAACTAGTTCAATATTGAAAAATGCCTTATTGTCATTTCCATATCTTACCATGGAACTAGTCTTTTCACTTATTCCTATCCTGAAAAACATAGGCATCCATAATATGATTAGTAGTCTAAAATATAAAGTCTACACAACTGGTTATCAAAGACCAAAAATATTGTGTCAATACCAATATGAAATTAAATTACAACCATACCTCAATTTGCCCTCTATGCAATACTGGTAATCGAACTACAACTAATTCCTCTTTGAGATGCATTACTGAAAATGCCTTGCATTTTATCTAAATGCTTCCCAAGGAAGAAAGGTTGTTCCTTTCACAAAACCATCTCACACCTCAAGTATCAAATTGTTGTGTTCTTCATCTATGTTGATCTTGTAGGGCTAGTGGTTTCACAACCTTGGTTTTTAGAAGCTTGTCTTCTTCCAATGAATTGGAACATCTTTTAATTTCCCTTTACATTAGCTTTCTTACATGGTCAAATCAAATAGAAGAATCATAAAACTAGAATCTGATAAAACTCTAAACTGATGTATATCACAACTGAATCAAGGTCCTACAATCATTTGTTATGATACCAAATTTGATCCATAAATCAGTAAAAAGTTTCTAAAATGGATACTGAATTCTCAATTCCTTAAAATAAATAGAATTGGTTGCAGAATTCTAGGAGTGAATAAAAGTGGTTATAAAAACTTTGAATATTCATTTCTCAATTTAAAACTCCCTATCTTTTATAATATTTTAACTTCCCATAATTCATTCTATTGTTCCATTAATTCATTTGCGACCCGAATTAAATGAAACTAGAATAAACTAAAAGGAAATACTTGACATAAGACATGATAACAAAGTTCACCCATCATTTGGGCTACGTCTCCAAGATTGTTGAACTAATCCAATCCATTATAAAAAAATGATGCTAATGTCAATAATTACCAACTTACATCATAATGGATTTAGGGAACCTATAATATAATGTTGAACTCTAATAGTGAAGGTTGTGAGGATCTAAAGCAATCTTCCTTCATCAATAGCATTTATATTTCCTTTTTGTGCATGTGGGCAATATATTCTCCATTCAGAGTATCTATTAAACTCTGCCAAATGGGCAATAATAATAAATATGAGAACTAATAAATAGGAGTGTCTCTGGTTTTTATTCAAACATGTAACCCCTGATAACCATGCAACTATCTCTATCCCTCAAAGTTGACCTTTCCCAAGAATAAACATGGGTCTTATCCAAAATGGATTCGCACTTCTCCATTCTAAATTAAATCTTCATCGAATCCATCCCCATCATCTATGTCATCCAATCCAATACATTTTTTGGCTCAGCTCAATGGTGGTTCCAACCCTCTCTTGGCCCCCTCAACATAGAATTTGGATTTGTATTTAAAATGATGCCATTTTCAAAGTTGCATATCTCTCCTTCGATGTGTGATCCAATGGCTTTACCCCATTAGTTTTGACAATAGATTTTCTTTGAGGGACAAGATCCAACATTCAGTGAATGAAACAAAAAGAAGGATTCAAATAGCCTTTTTCCCACCATGCAACTCATGGCTTTGGCCATGCTTGACTATTTCTATTTTATTTGGCAATGTATTAGAATATAAACTCAACTTAAAAATTAATTACGCCAAGTGTGAATTATTTTAAAGTAAGTAAACTAACTATGAGTTGGTAGGTAAATAAAACATTCACCAACTAATATCGAGCTGGTAATTCAGTTTGAGCTAGTTATTAAATTGGCACTCAAGTTGGATTTTGAGTTAGGTTTCCATGTGAGTGGGGTTGCCATATGAGTTGGATTGCATTGTGACTTGGAGAAATAGTAAGGATGTGGTGGCAGGCCACATGGTGGCTTGAGGACCCACCACGTGGTCTTTCTAAATGTTTCTTGTCCTACCACATGTCATAACCAAAAGCAATAAGGATAATTCTATGGTAAATAAATAATAGTATAATTAAAGAATTAATAAAACACCATTACCATACATAGCACCAGATCCCCCTTCCATGGTAAAAGTGGGCTCCACTAGCTATAGTCTTCATATCCATCCCTTTTAAATTACCAATAAAAATGATGACCATAATCCTCTAGATTAGAGTCACCATATTGTAGTGCTAACTAATATTGATAGAAACATTGGGAAATATTAATCAAACATTGAAACTCTAATTAAAATGTTAATTTGACATAAAGTGTTGAGTATTAATATTGTCACTAAATTTAATTCTATTTAGAGACCACATATTCTAGAGAAGAATATGTCTCATCTTTAATGCAATATTGAATGTTGGGTATAACTTTATTATGCCTCAAATTTCTATGTAGATGTTTTAAATTGTCCAAGTTATATTCCTAATTGGATTCCTTATAGTTCCCCCTTTGATTAGTAATCAATGTTGGAGTGATCTGTTTACCTATTTCAGAAAGATTTTAGTAAAGCATTAAAATATTAAATATTTAATGTGAATGTTAAAAATAGAACTTTGAGTTAGGTTCATACGAGGCTTAACTTGATTAAGAGTTATTTCAAGATTATCATATTTATTAATGATAAACTTGTGTGCATAGAAAATAGTTTGTGAGAATAAAATTATACATAAGTGATCATACATTTTTAGAATAAAATGATACATCATGATGTGTGCCTTGAGATTATGTTTTCATCTGATTATTATTATTATGTAGTATTATCTAGGGTATGCCCGAATGGTATAACCTTGTACTTGTTTAGTAATCATAGAGTATGATTATTTGTTCATGTATGAGTAGGGTACTCAAACACAATGATTTATGACATTATGGGATGTTATAGAGTTATACAGTATGAAAGGTACCCAGATGGTACATATTGTATTTATTATATCTCAACCCACACTTGCATAAATATATGTGTTGGTTGTTACTTGAATAGTATGTGTTGTAACATTTAGTAGGATATCATTTATGCATATATGTCTTCTTGAAAGTGTAAATGAATGTTAAGCTATAATTATATGCATTTATATGAATTTCTTATTTATATGTAATTATTTAATTAAAAGTGTATGCTTCCATGTATCTATGACTATTTAGTATGATTAAATTTAGGAAAACTAGTAATTGTACCTTAGAACACTAGGCTATGATAATATGGGATATCATGGGGTTTAGTTGTTTGGATCTTATATAGTAGATGAAAAACTATATTTTATTATGAATATGAATTGTAAGCTTTATTTCCTATTTGAGTTGAATAATATTATATAAATCATTCATGTGTTGTCAAAATAAAAGTATACTTTGCTTACTTCTATGTTTAGCATGTGGTGTGTTATGATTGCTAGGAGGATGTAATTAGTATAAATCTAGTGTTTATGTAATGTATAGTGAGACATTATCTTTTTGTATATATGATTTACAAGTCAGTGTGATATCTTGCAATACAAAAATAGGTTTTATATGATACACTGCATGTTTAGTTTTATCATACACACATGGGTACTAGCTTGTTCTCTAGATTCTCCCACCATTATATCTACCTATTCGTGAAATGAGGGCCATTCCCAAATGGGTAATTGTGTGGGGGATTGTTGGTATGTGGTTGGTGTGGAAAATCACTTGGATGATGCTCGCCCTCTCCATAGTAAAACTACTTATCTGGAGACTACACTCAAGTTTTAGAGTTATACGAAATGGTTTGACTCAAGCTCTGAAGGGCTTAGTATTTATTTATTATATTAGGTCAGATGCTGAGAGGAGATATAAATATAATAATTATGCTTGATTATATTTGAACATTATTTTTTGTATTAGAAGACCAACAGTAGCTAGTCATATTATATTTACTTCCCTTAGAGTTGTATAAGATATATTATTTTTGGTATTTTATTTTAGAAGTATTTCTATTCTGAGTGGTTTGGTTATTTGTTAGTATGTTTAAGTGGAATGAGGTTAAGTAATAGTTTTTTTAAAAACTACATTATTCTAAGTACAACTTGAGGGGTTTTAACATGTGGTATCAAAGTTATGGTTCAAAATCTAGGACCTAATGAGCCCATTAGCATTTTTGTACCCTTCTGTTTAATAAAAAGGAGAAATGTGTAGGTATGTATGGTACATTATGTACCCTTAGAGCACTTGTAGCCCCCTTAGAGCTATTAAAGAGTTAGGTTATCGATTAGCTCAGTGGTGATGGTTGTATAAGGTGTTTGGGTAGGAGAGTGCATAATTTAGCTCTTGAGTTGTGAACAAGAGTTTCCTACCATGTTTTTGATATTTAGATTAAACACCTCAAGTGTGATTATGTCTTTCTTGAATAACCTTCACCATTTATGTTTTGTGTAGTGAGTGTTTTAAAAATCATGGAGTGATTCTCACTTAGGTATTCATATTTTATTTTTGTGTCTTACTTACATAGATTCTAGGGGTAGGAATCCTTTAAGACCATTCTAGTTTGTCACCACCTAGTACGGTGGAAGTTTTTCTTATAGTTGAGTGTAGATGCCTTGATTGTGAATTTATTTGTGTTAGGAGTTGCAGACTAGCACCTTTATATTTATATGGACTTGAGAGAAGTGTCATCTCTCTTAGTTAGCTTAGAGGTGAGTTGTTATGTTCTCACTCTCCTCTTACATCACTTTAAGCTACTAAGAAGATTCATTTTTTCCAAAATGTTGATTTAGTGATTCCTCTAGCAAAAACTTGTTTCTGAAATGTTGTTTCATCTTATTCCCTTGATATCATGGGATAGTGTTTTCTACTTCTTTTTAAGATAAGTTGTAGGATTGATTGGATTGATTCATCTTTGAGGTTAGTATTTTCCTTCTAGTTGTGAAGGTAGGTTATAATACTACACTTACAAGTTTAGTAAGTGGATAGTGATTGGCAACATGGATTGCAGTGTTTCTTTCTACCATGTGAGGGTATGTAGGAAGTTTTGTTTATGAGATTTTAGCTCTCTACTTTTCACTTGTGACTTCTTAGAGTCACTATTTTATCTAAACTTATGTACTTAATCACCATGAGTGGCTAACATTGAATTTATATAAATTTTAGTGATTATAATTATTATATACCTTTGTTTAGACTAATATTATTCTCTTTTGAAGCATGTTGTTTTGAAGAGTAATTTATGTACCTTTCTTCAGGATCAAGTAAGGTATAAGATGTGTAAAACATATTAATAGTCTAAAAGGATTGAGATAAAAAATTTAACTTATTGTGTGCTAGTTATGCAAGCAAGGAGACATTGTCTCACTTTTAAGGTTGTGAGGATGGTATGATCCTTAGCCTTTATATGTTATGTTAATTATGATACTATTTCCTCTTTATTAGGAATATAACATTATAGGTTAAGTTACAGATTATAATACTAGTTATGTTTGATTAGTATCAACTTAATACATTCTCAGGATGATTGTATGATTTTTCTTGTATATATGTTATTTCATATGGAATCATTTAGCATATAGTATAGTTTTTGTGATCTATTAGTATAGATTTGTGTTTCATAGAACCATGTACATTTTTTGGAGATCATCAAGTCATGGACACCTAAAGGAAGAGTTTTAAATTGGGAAGTGAGTTATAAGTGATAGGATGGTATCCTACTTAGCCTTACATTGACTCAAATTATTGGTATTGATTTGGATCAATAGATGAACTTGTCGAATCTAAGATTTAATAGACGACACTTATCAAATTCAATCATATGGCCATACACATGTATATTATGGACATATATTCCATGTGGATGGGTATTCCATAATTTTTATATATATTATATTTACCATTCCTATTCATCGTCATGCTTGTCAAGAGCTTCGATTGAGTAATGACAATATTGACATGTTATACTTATTCGAAGCAATGCAGTGTAGTGATAGTATTAACATATACACACCATTCTTGCTAGGTCCCCTAAATAATTATCTTTGATACGTGAAATATACTCTCTAGAATAGAGAGATGTGCGTAGGGGATGGAAGGTTTTGTGGGACTCTTCTTGGTCCATTATTTTGACTTTTGTGATGATCTCACGTGTTTATGGAAAGTCAGTAAGACTTTTATCAAGTTTTTATGGGTTTGTCTTATGGTTTTGGACCTCGATATGGTCATGATATAACCAATCAGCATAAATGATATTCGTAAAACTTATTTGCATAAAAGGAAATGTCATTGAGTAGGGTCTTGTGGGACCAACACACTAAGAATAGTGTTAAATGATAAAAGTATGATGAGTTCTTCAGGTAAATTTTGCATTTATTTTCATGATATGATACTTGATACTATGTTTATATGTTTTTAAACTCTATTTGTTAATTAGAACTTTTGTTTAAATAAGATTTATTGAGGCAATGACTAGTTTTAGAGGGGAAGATGTCACATCTTGATTTCACCCTATAATTAATAACCTTTAAATCTATGGAATAGTGTGGTTATTATCTAATTATCATTTCTTTAATTTGAGCTTTATGACATGTATTGGTATGGGACAGTGTATTGGTGATTAAGTATACATAATGTGATAGTTGTATTTTCTTATTTTGTACATTGAAGATGTATATTTGTTAGTTTTGCATCATTAACTGATAATAACTCAGACTAACTACCTACTTGTTACAAGGTGGATGCAGGATAGATCCTACCCTCAGAGCTTGATGAGGGAGCGCATCATCAGAGAGAATGGTCTAGATTGAATGATTAGGCAATGATAGAGGAATTACTAGTGACCCAACACACACATCACAATAGAATAATTTGTTTAAACTCTCTGTTTGATCTGAATAGTTGATTTGTTTTGTGTTATTATATACTTATGTTATGATCGTATTATGATTTATGTTAATGCTAAGATGAATTGTGTGATCTAACATATAATTTTAGTGTATATAATTACTCATGCAATGTTATCATATTTTCATGAAGTCGATGCTAACATAAATCATATTGTCTAACGTAGAGACAGGTTTAAATGATATTTGGTAAATATCATTTTTCTTGATTTAATATCTTTATCTATATTAAATATTCAAGGCATAAATGTAATTCCTTGATTATTTATGTATAACCCATATACATAGATATTTGATTAAAATATTTATAATAATGAAAATTATTAATTGCTTTAGTTTATCTTTTTAAACAAATAATTGCATGTTAGAATTAAATTAAAGAAATTTAATTATCAAGGTAAAGAGATAAATTCTTTTGCATGAAATGCATGAAATTTAAATGAAAAACTTAGTCTTGAAAACTTTGAATATGCATGCATGAATTTTAAACAAAATAAAAAGAGAGAGAACTCAAGTTAAACTTTGGAAATAAAAACTAAAAAACAAGATAACTAAGATTTGATTGAATTAATGAAAGGAAACTAGGGCATAATAAGCTAATTAAATGCTTTAACATTAATTAAATAATTTTGAGGAGAGATAATCTATGACTTTGGAGAGAGTGTTAACAATAGTAAAGTGAAGTTGAGAAAAGGAGATTTGCATGCAAATGAAGGGTGTAGTATAATGATGGAAAGATTTTTATAAATTAAACTCTTGAAATTAAAATGAAGGAATGGAGAGTTATGGAGAGTCATCGGAGAAAAGGAGAATATTGTGAGAGAGAATTGGAAATTGCAAGAGGAAGGCATATTTACAATACCAACAAGTATATTTTAAGGTAAGTGTTGTATTAAATATTTTGAGTTTGTTATTACGAAGACTCTATATTAAATAGAATGAGCTTTATTTCTTAATATATCTTGAAATGCTTAATTATATCTTTAAATACAAGGTCAAATGTTTAAAAAGCGTTGAGTTATTATAATAACGGACAGCCTTATATTAGAATCCTAAGTTAAGTAAATATCATAGAGTTATTTAAAAAGATGAATCACTTTAAATGAGAATTCAATCATATTCACAGAGTTATTTTAATAAAATGTTGAGTTTAAAAAGAAATTGGCTGTGAATATAATTAAATTGGTCGTGAATAAAATTGATTTGGTTGTGTATGTTATAAATTGTCACATAAATTTAGGTAAATGCTTAAGCTTTTTAAATGTGAGGCTGGTGTCTTTCTTTCTAAATTGCCTGGTCATATTATGAGATCGTTATGTTATATTTTTAGATCGTTGAATTTATAAAATAATTTTTTATTGCCCATCCTAAAAAACACAAAATTATATTTGAAAATCATAGAAGTATAATTATAAAAAATAGAAGTATATTTGAAAATCAAAGACGTATAATTATAAAATGCAGAAGTATATTTAGGAATCATGGAAATATGAAATGGTAATTATTGGGTTAAATGACTGTGTCATTAGAAATAAATGTTGAGTCAATGAAGTGCCCAGCCATTGGATAAAGCACCTAGCTTAGAATGAAATGCCAGCGATTTATTTTGGCTATTAAGTCTCATTTTCAAGTAACATTTTTTTAGAAAGCTGAAGTCCTTTATATTAAATCACTATAGCCTAAATAAATAGCTGAATTAAAATTAACAGTTGATTTAATAATAGAAATTTCAATTGCCTAGCATCCTTTTTGGAATGCCCAGTCCATTATTTTTAGATGTTGATCATTATCTAATTGGATGGGTATAAAATGTATAGTGTTGAGTTCAAATGGGAAGTCACTCAATAGATGGAAGTCACTGGAATAACTTTATATAATGCCTAGTTACCTTAGGTAAAATGCTAAATATTTAGCATGAAAGTTGAGTCATCTAATTTTCAACAAATGAAATGAAATTTAAATGTTGAATTATTTATAATAAAAGAGTTGAGTTTATATTAATGGAACCCCTATCCTTAATAAAGAATGCTAAGTCATCTTGTTAAAATGCCAAGTAGGAGCTGAGTTAAAAGTTGAGTTTAAGAATATTGTTAAAGGTGAGTGAAATACATTGAAAGAGCTGTGTATATTTTCAAAAAGTGGTGTATGTATATTATTAAATAGAATGTCATGTATTGTTGTAGTGCTAAGAGAAATAGTTGAGTTTGTAATAATTCAATGTTGTGACTGCAAATATAAAATGTAGAAGTCCTTACCTTACAATTTCAAGTCAATAATACCACGTTGAGCATAATATATAAATAGTTGAGTTATATGGATAGTTCATTGTGCCTTTTACATGGAAAAGATGTGTTAAAATAATTGAAATGATGAATAATTTATCTAAATGATAAGTATATGTAATTAACATGCTTTGAGTAAATTAGAAGTCATTGTGTAAGACAAGATAAATGTTGATTTAAATATTTAAATGCAGTCTTACACATAGTCATTGAGTTTTAATTTATAAAGTTGAAGTTTATAAAGAAAGTGAAATGTTGCATGTTAATTTATAATTGGCTGAGTTAATAAATAAATTTGGATGGAATCACCATATTTTATCACTAACTCATAATGATGGAAATGTTGGGCAATATTTATCAAATGTTGAAACTTTAATTAAAATTTTGACTTAATATAAAGCATTGAGTATTAATATTGTCACTAAATTTTATTCTATTTAGAGACCGTATATTTCAGAGAAGAATATGTCTCATCTTTAATGCAAGATCGAATGTTGGGTGGAACTTTATTATACCTCAAATATCTATATAGCGATTTTAAATTGTCCAAGTTATATTCCCAAATGGACTCCTTGTATTGCCCTCTTTGATCAGTAATCAATGTTGGAATGATTTGTTTACCCGATTTAGAAATATTTTAGTAAAGCGTTAAAATATTAAATATTTAATGTGAAATTTAAAAATACAACTTTAATTTATGTTCATACAAGGCTTAACTTGATTAAGAATTATTCCGAGATTATGACATTTGTTAGTTTAAAATTATGTACGAAAAATAGTTTGTGAGAATAAAATTATGTGCAAGTGATTATCCATTTATAGAATAAAATGATACATCATGATGTGTGCCTTGAGATTATATTTTCATATGATTACCATTATGTAATATTTTCTAGGGTATACCCAGGTGGTATAAACTTGTACTTACTTGTTTAATAATCATAGAGTATGATTGTTTGTTCATGTATGAGTAGGGTGCTCAGGCACATTTATCTATGACTTTATGGGATGTCATAGAGTTATATAGTATGAAAGGTACCCAAATGGTACATATTATATTTATTATATCTAGACCCATACTTCCATAAATATATATGTGTTGGTTATTACTTGACTAATATGTGTTGTAACATTTAGTAGGATATCATTTATGCATATATGTAATCTTGAAAATGTAAATGAATGTTAAGCTTTAATTATATGCATTTATTTGACTTGCTTAGTTATATGTAATTATTTTTATTAAAAGTGCATGCTTCCATGTATCTACTACTACTTAGTATGACTAAATGTAGGAAAACTAGTAGTTGTACCTTAGAACACTAGACTATGATAATATAGGATATCATGGGGTTTAGTTTTTTGAATCTTATGTAGTAGATGGAAAATTGTAATTTATTATGAATATTAAAAATACTCGGGTGGTATGTGTAGATGATTTTTAAGCTCTATGGATTAAATCATGCAATTTAATCAACCCAAATAACCAACTACCTAGTTAAAGTGATAGAACCATTAAGACCAAATGCAATGGATGAATAAAACCAAATAAAATTAGCATTAGAATCCTAAATCTAAGTGCTCTACACCATGATAAAATGGAATGAAAAATGAAAAGAGATTGAGATTGGATTGATATACTTGGACTCAGATTTTGACACTATGAAGTTGTTTGATCAAGGATTCTTGATCAAGGATGTTTGGACATGGATTTCTCATGGATTCCCAAGACGGCCTTCCATGGAGGAGGTGAGTTGTTTAAATATATTTTCGAGGGAGAGATCAATGGTGGAGATTTGAAGTTGGTTGGAGGAGATCAAGAGATGGGAATTATCCAAGGAATTTAAAATTCCTTAGAAGCCTCTAGATTTAGAGCCTTCTAGAGAGGAGGGCTTAGAATAAAGAGGATTCTATAATCCTCCAATTATAGAATCCTCTTAGGGATTAATTAGGATTAGGGATGGATTAGATAGGGATTAGGTAGATGATAAAGTACTAGGGGTGTATGCGAGCCTAGGCATAGGCTAATAAGTGGGCTATTCAGAATTTAAAAATCTCAAATAAGAGGTAAGTCGGATTAGGATGGGATAATGAGGATTTAGGATAATTAATTGATTGGTGGGGATGGATAAGGTTAGTAGATGAATAATAATAGAAGGGTATTATTAGATAAATGACTAGGGAAGAGTGGATAAATTATCAGGATAAATTAGAGTAAATGACATGATCAAAATTAGTGTCGACTAATAAGAGTATTAGTGAAAATAATTTAGGCAAGTGAATTTAGATGCATACATTTTTTCCCTCTTTTAAATGGCATTGTGAGTGTCTTGGAGTGGAAGGAATGATGTTCTTTCAAAGAAAATCCATTTCATGGATGAATGTTAGTAGATGGTGTTAGTGGATATGATGCTAGGGGATATGATGCCCCCTCGAGGGCATGTACGGGGAAGAATGAGATGGATGACCACTTGAAAGAAGAAATGATGGGTGGGATGCAATGGATAGATGGATATAAGAAAATTTATGGAATGGGGTGTTGGATGTTGAGATAGAAGATGAAGAAGATGAATTTAACTTCAAAAATAAGTTAGAAATTAATAATACCCCTAACAAGGACACATGCCTAGGAAGTAGAGATGATGGGTGTCATGGTTGTTGACATAAACCAAAAGGTAATCAACCATAACATGATGATGATAGGATTAAAATTCCATCAGCTTTAGACATATCCCAATTAAGGATGCATGTAAGGGAGAGTTATAGGCTAGGATAAAATGATGATTTGATAAGATTGATGACGGGTGTAGATCAAAACTAAATTAATCAATTTGATGAAGAGGATAAGAGACAATAAATGAGGTGATCGAGTGAACAAAAGACTAGGGGATGAAGATGAACAAGAGAGATAGTGGCTGAGTTATCCTTAAGCACTAAAAGGTGGCCAAGTGTTGCCTACATAGTCTGAAAAGACCTCAGTTGATGTAGTTATGGCTAGATGATAAAGGATAATGATTGGAGTAGAATATGATGATGATGAGGATTAATGGTTATAAATTGATGATGATGTGGATGATTAGACTTGTTAGTTATTCAAGGATATGACTCAGATGATGAAATGAGGATAAAAGATTGGATGTTAGTTAGATGAGTTGAGAAGATTAGATGAGCAATGTGAATAAGGATGATTAGAGGATTACATAAGTGATGAGGATGGAGATGATCAAGACATCAAAAAATTTCATAAGGCTCATCATAGTCTAATCAATCCAAAATATATGACACTTGGTAGGATGCCCCATGATATAAGTATGACCAAGGGGACATTGTGCCAAAGTGCATGGGAAAATAGCAAACTTTGCATCATTGAGAGCACTTATAAGTAGTATTGACCTCGTAGAATCCTTGTTCATTGCCTGATAGACAAAAAGAGACATGATGAAAATAAAAAATAACACAAATAAGATATATACATGATGCAAGACATGCAAACAAGACAAACATAAGAAATAAGTAATACACACAATTATCTACATGTAATGTCACAATGTCTTGTCTAATGATGGGATGAGTGATTAGGGGATGGGTTAGATTAGGATGATCAGAATGTGATTTTAGACTTAGGATAGACTTGGATAGACTAAAAATGATGATTAGGTTTAGGACTTGGATAAGGATATGGATGAGGATATAGATTAGACTTGGCCCTAGTTGTGGGATAAGGATGGATGACATGATAAGGTCTTTAAATGTGAATTTGGTCTTGAAATTGATTCAAAAACTCACCAATAGAAAGTGATTTAGGATAAGTGATGACCAAGGATTACTAACATACAAAGCCTTGCAAGAGTCCAATCTAGCAAGAATACTAGGAGATGATGGGATCAAATATAGTTCATACTAGCAAAGAGTGATTAGATGGGTGCTAGGTATGAAGAAGCATTGATAATAATAGTAATGGGATCAAGTACCTTCCATACTAACAAAGAGTGATTGGATATGTACTAGGTATGAAGATGTAATGATAAATAAGGTGATGCGATCAATTACATTTCATACTAGAAAATAAGTGAGTTGATGGGTGCTAGTTATGAAAAGGCAACTGATATGAAGTGATGGGTACCATATTAAATTCTTTGACAAGGATATGTGTGTTAATAACACTTAGTCAAAAGGATGAAGAAGATATGGGGAGATGGGTGACCACTCTGATTTGGTTCTAAGATAGAAAATATGAGATGGATGGAGATGGATGCAACCAGGGGATTAGGCATAAGATAAGACACAATGAACTATTTTTGGCTTTTTCAAATTTTATGATTTTTAGGATTTTGGAATATTTCAATTTTTTTAGGATTTTTGAAATATGTATGTACATTGTAGAAATGGGCTTACTAGAAAAGGGAATACCAAGCCTAGCAACCAAGATAAAGATGAGGATGTATGGAATGATGAATGGGATGACAAAAGGATGGGGGTGATGTGGATAAGGGGATGAGAACCAAGGAACAAGGGACTAGGGATTTCCAATGACTACATCATGAAGGAAACAGATGTTTTAGTTGCCTGAGTGTTCATTAGAGGATATTCCAAGATGATTCTAAAAACAATTCTCAAGGCACCACCCACTCTTTTACAAATGTCAAGATAGGAAAGAATGATAGATAGGATGTATGCTATGATGGCAGAGGGATACGATATGGATGGGATTGTCAAGGGAGGGGGTAGACAAGGATGGGTGAGATATATAAGGTTGATGAGGGATGATGCAAGTATGGATGGATTGACAAAGGATATGGAATGGATGGATTTTTCCCCCAAGTGTTTATGTACAATGTGGACAAGAGATTATTTTACCATGACACCAAAAACTAGTTTTCATCACGGTACTTGCCCAAGGTACCATAAGACTAGTTTTCACCATTGGATGAATAATTTTTTATTTTATTTATATTTTTTTCAATTTTTTTTAATGTTTTGAATAGCATCTCAATTTATTGAATAATGGGCGAGATGCAAGGTGTGGATACTTGATGGATTATTTAGCCAACACCAGTTTGAGAGATGGATGATGTTAAGATCATGTCATGGTGGCCTTTATTGATTCTTGATTTAACATTTTTTGGTCATTTAAACTAGGTATCGTTATAACCCCTATGAGGGACAATGTTACCCAGGAATATAGGATATGGTGTGGATGGGGGTATGTCATGAATGTGATGAGGGGATATAGGATGTGAAATATGGATATGATTGAGATGGTTGATATGATGAAATGGGAAGAAGAAATGGGGTTAAATATTTGCATACACCATTAGATATGGTGGAGGGGATTCTTGAGATTAGTGTCATGAGATTAAGGGATCCAAGACCTTTTGATTTGTTTATTCTTTGATCCAAACATTAAGAAGATGATTGGCCATATGATTTTTGACTTTATTTTCTAATTGGATTTGATATTGACTGCTCTTTGGTGCCTGATGTTGGGATTCACTAGGGATAATTGATTTTGAATTTGATATATAATGGTTATTTTGACTTTGATGGTCCCCTTTTGCTTGATATTGGGCTTCACTAGGGGAATTCATTTTTGGATTAGGTCAAGGATTTATGTTTGATTGATTTTGACTGGTGGGATCAAAGATGATTTGATCTTGATTTATGACTTTTAAAATATGGTCTTGGATGTTTGTATGTGTGGCACATGATATTAAATGGAAAGGGGAATCTAATAATGCATGTTCATGTGTATTCCCTTTATGGAGTGGTATATAGGGATTATGGAGGTGAGGTGGATGATTGATGTTATATGGTGGATTAATGGGACAATGGGAAACATAGTCCTCATTAAGGTCATTAGGAGCCCTAACCTCAATATCAAAGAAAGTGTCATCAAGAATCTCAAAAGGAACACTAAGACTAGTGGTAGTATATGTATCCAAAATAGGATTAGATTCACTTTGACTATATTCAATAGATAAAGCTTGTAAAAACATGGTTATGACTTCATCATCCTTATTATGATCAAGAGATATGTCTAGTGATTAATTGTCATCCAAATTGGAGGTATTTTCAAAAGGATAGGCATAGTGATCATCTCTATAATATTGATTAAGGATGATATTTCTGATGAGGAATTTGAGTGAGTAATTGGTGTTGCACATGATCTTGATGTAGATGGTTTCAATGTTGACTGTGATGTATATGACATTATGTTTCTAGTAGAAGAATTATTTTCCATGATTATCCTCTCATCATGGGGTATTTGATATTATGGGTGAGAGGGGGATGATGGATGAATAATAGACTAAGAAAAAATAGGGCCATAGAAGGATTCATGAGATATAGGGTGACTTGGTGTATGGGAAATGGACTTGTGGTTGATGGAGGATTGATCAATGATGGGGGATTATGGAAGAGGTACAAGATCTCTTGATCTTAGCTTGGAAGGGGAAGGGCTTGATCGTGATCAAGAATGGAATATTGGCATTCCTATTTTTTTTCACTCAAGGATTTAAATTCATCTGATTCATCCTTGATTACTATGTCACCATTGTTGATGGGGTCTTGGATAGGGTATGTTGGGGATCAACCAAAAATTTGATTACACTTATGAAAGCAATAAATGTGGAATTAAATCAGAATGATAAGTAACTAGAATGATAAATATCAAACAAGAAGAGATACAAGAAACCACCCTGAAAACTTATATTAAACTCTTTACAGAAAGAATACAATTGAAGAAACTTCTTTTATTCCACACCTCTCTCAGATGTATAGATCTCTCTCTAGATCTCTTTCCCTCAAGAGCTCTCTCTCTCAAGTACAATCAACTCCAACAACTTGGATTAATTCACATATACAATTCTGTAATGTTCTTTCAACACTCTACAATACAATAAGCTAAGAAGAATTATCCTATTATATAATAATTGGGAAACTTGAGCATGCATTTAAAACCAATAGTTATGCCTATTAAATAAGGGCTCTAAAACAGTCTTACTAATAATAGAGACATAGACTTAAGACTATGACTTAATCCCATCATGTAAACACTCAGTTCTATCCTCGAAAATAGCTCTCTGGACGCACAGGTAATCGACATTGGTTCCTGCCTGCTTGCCTGTGACCGACGTCGGTTGATCCCTACCAATGCCGGTGTCTCCTGAACTGCTCCTGACCGACGTGATCTCTCATGACCGATGCGGGTGACTGTGTAAACTTGCAACTATCAAATCTACTCCTTTGGTGAAGCTTTTAGGCTCCACACCTTAACAATCTCCCACTTGGAGATAAATAGCTGCACCAGTACCTATACAGCAACATCTTCTAGCTCCTCCATCTTCAACTCAATCATGAAGACCAATAGAAGTTGAATGAAGATTCAACTTCTCCTTTGTAACCGGCTTGGTTAACATATTAGCAGGATTCTTATATGTATGGATTTTCTCCAGCTTCAACTCACCATCCTCCAATACCTGTCGTATGAAGTGGTACCTAAGTTGTATATGTTTTGTTCTTGAATGAAAGGCTGAATTCTTAGCCAAATGAATTGCACTCTGACTATAACTGTATAATCTGCAACTCTCTTGCTCCTTTCCTAGCTCTTCCATGAACTGTGTCATCCATATCATCTCTTTGCTAGCCTCTGTGACTGCAATATACTCTGCTTCTGTAGTTGACAACGCAACAACCTTCTGCAACTTTGATATCCAGCTAACCGCCGTTCCACCAATAGTGAAAACATATCCTGTGGTGCTCCTCCTACCATCCAAATCACCTGCCATATCTAAATCTACATAACCATGTAGAGAAGTATCTGAACTTCTATAGCACAAATGCCTACTGCGGGTTCCTCTCAGATATCTAAGGATCCACTGAACTGCTTTCCAGTGCTCCTTCCCTAGATTGGCCATATACTTACTTATAACTCCCACTGCTTGGGCAATATTCAGTCTAGTACACACCATTGCATACATTAAACTCCCTACTGCAGAAGAATATGGAACTCTACTCATGTACTCTACCTCATGATATGAATTAGGACATTGTTCTGTACTCAATTTAAAATGTCCAGCCAAAGGTGTGCTTACCGGTTTCGCATCCTACATATTGAATCGTTTCAACACCTTGTTCACATAATCCTCTTGAGACAAAATCAACCTAAGATTTTTCCTGTCTCTCTTAATGCTCATGCCAAGGATTTTCTTTGCTGCTCCCAAATCCTTCATGGCAAATGTGTGAGCTAATTTCACCTTAAGCTCAGAGATATCCTGCATGTGTGATCCTGTAACCAGTATATCATCTACATACAACAACAGAATAATATATCTACCATTATCCAATCTCTTAAAATACACACAATGGTTAGATTGACACCTACTGTAGCCATGCTCAGTCATAAACCTGTCAAATCTCAAATACCACTGTCTAGGAGCTTGTTTGAGGCCATACAAGCTCTTCTTCAATCTACACACTAACTTCTCCTTACCTTTGACCTCAAATCCTTCCGGCTGTTCCATATATATTTCCTCATCTAAATCTCCATGAAGAAACGTTGTCTTAACATCAAGCTGCTCAAGATGCAAATCCTCAATAGCAACTAAAGACAATACAGTCTGTATAGAAGTCATTTTAACAATAGGAGAAAAAATCTCACCAAAATCAATACCTGGCTTTTGTGCAAATCCTTTCACTACCAACCTGGCCTTATATCTCATCTGTCTATTCTCACCTTCCTTCAACCTATAGGTCCATATGTTCTTCAGTGTCTTCTTACAAGCTGGGAACTCAACCAAATCCCATGTTTGGTTCTCTTTCAAGGACTCCATTTCCTCAACCATGCCATGCTCCCACTAATTCTTGGATTCCACCTGTATTGCTTCTTGAAAACCCTCTGGTTCTCCACCATCAGTAAGCAATAAATAGAATAATGAAGGGGAATATCAAATTGGAGGTTTACTTACCCTTTCTGACCTCCTGATAGGTGTCTGAGACTCATCCACAACACGCTGTCTGCCCAAATTCTGTGACAGTGACCGACCTCAGTCATCTCCATGTCTGTAACTGGCCGACATCAGTTCTTGTCCTACCAACATCAGTCTCTGTATGACCGACATCGGTTTTTATTCTATCGACGTCGGTTCTTGCCTGGCTGACGTCGGTCTCTATGTTTTCCTTTCCATGATTAATTTTTTCTGTGAGCTCATTTTGGATCGTCACCTCATCCAATTCTCCATTGCTCTGCCCAGATTGATTTAGCTTCTTCAGCTGATCACTATACATCACTATTTCATTGAAATAAAATATCACGGCTCCTAATTATCTTGTTAGTTCCTAGATTCTAAAACTTGAATCTGAAATCATCAGAGCCATAGCCAATAAATGTGCACCTCATGGACTTAGCATCCAGCTTCTTTCTATTTTCCTTATCAACGTGCACAAAGGCTTCACAACCAAAAACTTTGAGAAAAGAGAGATCTAAATTTTTACCTATCCATGCCTCTTCTAGAATTCCACCATCCAGAGCTGTAGAGGGTCCTTTGTTAATCAGGTACACTATAGTATCAACAGCTTCTGCCCAAAACTTAAGGGCAAACCAGCATGCAATCTTATACACTTTGCATGCTCTATTATTGTTCTATTCATCCTTTTAGCAACTCTATTTTGCTGAGGTGTCCTTGGAACCATCCTTTGCCTATGGATTCCATGCATATAACAATACCAGTTGAACTTATAGCTGCAGAACTCATCACCATTGTCAGATCTCAGGCACTTCAATCTTCTGCCTATTTCATTCTCAACCATAGCTTTCCAAATCTTAAAAGTCTCAAATACATCAGATTTCTTCTTAATACAATAGACCCATACCTTTCTTGTAGCATCATCTATGAACGAAACATAGTATTGTGATCCTCCAATAGAAGCAACCTGAGCCGGTCCCCACATGTCTGTGTGAACAAGCTAAAACTTATGCTTCTTCTTTGTTGACCCAGTCTTGAGAAAACTCACCCTCTTTTGTTTCCCAAAAACACAGTGCTCACAAAAATCTAGATCTATGCTTTTTAAATTTGAAAGCTTACCTTTTGACTTAAGAATAGACATTCCCTTTTCACTCATGTGGCCAAGCCTTGAGTGCCACAATTTTGCATCCACATCTAAAGTAGATAATACAAAAAGAGAATTGTTAGTAACATAATTACATAAATAGAGAGTACCTACTCTCTTACCTCTGGCCATTACAAGTGCACCCTTGGTCACCTTCCAAGATTTAGCTGTGAGAGTTACTGTACAACCCTCATCCCCTAACTTTACTACAGAAATCAAATTCCTTTTCAAGCTGGGAACATGCATAACATCTCTCAACACCCATGTGTTGCCATTCTACATTTTTAGCTGCACTTTTCCTTTGCCAATAATTTTACAAGGCTCATCATCCCCTAAATACACTATTCCAAAATCTCCATGGATATAGTCACTAAAATATTCTCTATTAGGGGTAGCATGAAAAGATACACCAGAATCTAAAACCCAAGATTCTATATTATTATGCAAAGAGAATATTAAAGCATCTTGTGAAATACCTGCAACCTTTGCTTCTTCTTTTCCTTCGTGCTGATTGTCCTCTTTAGGCTTTGACCAGCAATCTCTACATATGTGCCCAATCTTTCCATAATTCCAGCATTGTGGCTTCCTGCCATTTCTGGATTTGGATCTTCCTCTCACCTTAGACTTAGACCTTGATCTCCCTTTCTTGCTCTTCTCTTTTTGCCTTCCCCTACTCTCAAAACTTAAAGCGTTCCTTGATGTTTCCTCTATGCTTTTCCTGCGAATTTTCTCATTCAAGATAACACTAACAACATCCTCTACTTTTAAAATATTTGAAGCAGATGCAGTATTACTAACTACCATTACTAAGCTATGTCAGCTTTCAGGCAAAGAACATAATATTAAAAGAGCTTTAATTTTATCATCAAACACTATATTGACTGAACTTAATTGATTTACAATTCCATGGAAATCATTGAGATGATTAGATATAGATCCACCTTCCTGCATACGCAAATTAAATAACTGCTTCATAAGATATACCTTATTATAAACTAAGGGTTTTTCATACAAATTTGCTAAAGTATTCATTAACTCTACCGTAGACTTTGCCTGTGATAAATTAGATATCACAGTAGATGCCAAACTCAGTCTTATAGACCCAAGAGCCTTTCTATCAAGAACTTCCCATTCTTCATCATCCATGTCTGTGGGCTTCTTTACAATCCCACCTAATGGTAAGTATAGATCTTTCTGATATAGATAATCCTCTATCTGCATTCTCCAATGTTGATAATTTTTGCCATTAAACTTCTCCATTCTCAGTTTACTTTCTTCTGCCATTGCTTCTCCCACTCAAATAGAAATCCCTGCAGAAACCATGTGAGTAACCTGTAATCAATACACACTACATAGATCTGAACCACCTGTTAGTGAACCTGAGCTCTGATACCACTTGTTGGTATCAAGCTCTGAACCTACAACCAAGGCTCTGATACCACTTGTTGGGGATCAACCAACAATTTGATTACACTTATGAAAGCAATAAATGCGGAATTAAATCAGAATGATAAGTAACTAGAATGATAAATATCAAACAAGAAGAGATACAAGAAACCACCCTGAAAACTTGTATTAAACTCTTTACAGAAGGAATACAATTAAAGAAACTTCTTTTCTTCCACACCTCTCTCAAATGTACAGATCTCTCTCTAGATCTCTTTCCCTCAAGAGCTCTCTCTCTCTCAAGTACAATCAACTCCAACAACCTAGATTGATTCACATATATAATTATGTATTGTTCTTTCAACACTCTACAATACAATAAGCTAAGAAGAATTATCCTATTATATAATAATTAGGAAACTTGAGCATGCATTTACAACCAATAGTTATGCCTCTTAAACAAGGGCTCTAAAATAGTCTTACTAATAATAGAGACGCGGACTTAAGACTATGACTTAATCCCATCATGCAAACACTCAGTTTTGTCCTCAAAAATAGCTCTCTACATGCACAGGTAACCGACATCGGTTCCTGCCTGCTTGCCTGTGACCGACGTCGACTGATCCCTGCCGACGTTGGCGTCTCCTGAACTGCTCCTGACCGACGTCGATCTCTCCTGACCGATGTTGGTGACTGTGTAAACTTGCAACTATCAAATATGCTCCTTTGGTGAAGCTTTTAGGCTCCACACCTTAACAGGGTCTCAGAAGTTTTAAAATCATTTAATGCAATGCCCCAAGGTTAGATGATATACATAGTATCAGTTTGATTTATACTAAGAGGGATTAGGCTCAGTGGGTTCAAGATGTTGTATAGGTGGATAAACCATCATGTTAGTGGCAATAAATTGGTTGAAGAGGGATTCTAATGTCATAGGAAAGGAAGTATAAGGAACCACTTCACTGCATAACTTAGATGTGAAATAATTGGACTTATGATCAGATAATTATTGATGTGATTGGGTAGGTGAACTAGTAGTAGATGAGGTGGTTAGGATAGGATTCCCTTTACTAGTAGAGGAAGGGGTGGATGATTGGTTATGATGAGTGGATAGAGGGTTTGACTATGGATGGGGATAGTTTAACAGTGAGGTGATTTAGATGGGGTCAAGGTCTTCAGTAAATTGGACACCCATCTCTGAGAGACACAAAAAAATGCCTATGGGTTATCATCAAGGTATTTATAGAATGAATAAATTTATGAATTGGAAAGTCCATGATGAGGATGAGGACTAGTGGATGGTAAAATGGAATATGATGGGGATGAGGATTAATGATAAGCTTGTTTGGGGGAGGGTCTTAGGTTTTTATTCTTAGCATTATTGGGAAGTCAAGCTCCCATCTTCCATAACCACAAGAGGAATTCATATTTATTCTCTATGATGTATTAATTGATTTGGGTGACTGCATCAAGGAATTTTGGTATTAATTTTGATGGGCTAGAGGGTTGTTGATGGGGAAGGATATGAGATGTTGGTTTGGGACAAATGGGATCAAGGTTAGAAGGTAGGTGATCGCCCATTTAAATAGCTTGTAAAAGGATGTCATCCTTATTAGCCAGGGTGTATTGGTCTATACAAACTGGGTCTAAATCCATGAGGATAATTGATAAAATATAAATCATTGTAGATTAGGGATTAGAGATAGAATGACCAAGCTATTAGGTGATGACAAGGAGGAGGTGAGATAAATGAGACATGATGAAGATGATATAGGACTAGGGTCAGATTTTAGACTAATAGCATAATAGGTGATAATGACCTGTCAATAATGTCTAGTTGTCAAGCTAGCAAAAGGATTAGGGATTTGATGGGTACCTAGATTAAAACTAGCAAGGGGATAATATGATGGGTGCTAGTTATGAATAGGCAAGATGATTGAACTAGATTGATGATGATGGGTTTGCTAGATTGAGATTGATAAAGTGATAAGATGCTAGCAAGATACCGACTAAGTACGAGATCTATCCAATATGATGATAGATAATGGACTAGGACGATATGATGATGTGGATAGATAAAAAAAGGACTAGCTCAAGCCTTTGGGATAATTTGCTCAAGATGGGATGGAATAGGATTATGTGATGAAGATGGTAAGGCTAAGGGGGTAAGGACAAATATAGATAGGTGGTGATTAAATGATCAAGGGTAAGATGAATGGTATGTGGATGGTATGGACATGGTTATGACCTAGAAAGCCAACTAGGATCAGATAGAATGAGGTTAGACTCAATGGATGATGGAGACAAGGTCAAGATAAATGATTTGATTGTGGACATAGGATAAGATGTGGATGATAAGACAAGATGCGTAGGATATGTTTAGACTATAAGAAGATTAAAAGATGTAAAGATATACAAAGGATAATAACAAAGGATGATATGTACAAGGGGGATGTTAACAAGGATATACAAGGTATGATTAGGATATGTGGTGGAGCATGACTAGTGATTAGTGAGACTAGAATAGAATGTGATTTTAAAAGGATATACGAAGAACAATATGTAGAATGGGATGATGAGATAAGGATGTATAAGAGAACAAATGATGTACAAGGGGATAATGATAAGGATGTACAAGATGTGATTGGGATATAGTCAATGATAAGGGGATATAACTAGACTAGGATAGGATTAAGATAAGGTGAGAGATGGGATAAAGATATACAAAGGTACTGATGAGATAGAGATGGGATGGCAGGGTATGATCAATGATGAGATAGATTAATAAGGGTATGACTAGATTAAGATGGAATGAAACGAGGTAAGGATAAGGATATACAAGAGAATAAAGATATGTTTAAAATAATGATGAGATAAGGATGTACAAGACAAGATGTAGGTGATGGTGGTATGACTAATGACGGGTGGATCTAGTGATAGGATGTGACTAAGAGAATAAAGATATGTTCAAGGGGGGTAAAATAAGGATATACAAGATGGTGGAATAATGAGACAAGATGATATGGGGATGATTAGGACTCTGGTGGGACAAAGGTGGATAAGACCAATTCGAGTTTGGACTAAGGGATTAAACAAGTCAAGGTGAAGTGTAATTGATTATGGATGAGGTGGACTTAGGATAAGACATGGATGATCAAGTGTGACTAGGATATGTGAGAAGGATGATTAGGATATGACTGGAATAAGATAGGATAGGATAATGGAAAGGATATATGTATAAGGAAATGATGACAAGGATGTGTAAGATGATAGGATATAGAAGATTATGTATACAAGAGGAGTAGTGATTACAAAATGGTAGAAGGATGAGGTAAGGATATAAAATATGGTATGTGCAAAGGACCTAGATAAGTATATAGGTTTGGGTGAACGCTGACTCGGGTCACACATAGCATGGGTTTAACAAAACACACACCAAATCAAGAAAGCCACAAACCTATGATTAATAAAATGAAAGGAGTGTAACTTGATGACCATAGCATCCAACAGCTTCATGAGTAAGGTTGTATGTTGATGACCCATTACGGTATTGATTGAACCCACTCAAACTCGTTCACACTTGATGGCTACTTCAAAGATGATATTGACTTCTGTAGTGGTACACCTATTACGACTGAAGTCCCTTAATCTAGGTATACACAAAGGTTTCTAGGTGCATCCCCTATATACATAAAGGTACAATGGGCCCCAAGTCTATATAGGATATTGTCTAACTGCCTTGTATCTTGGAGTTTAAATGCCCTTCACTCCATGGAATCCTTTATGGTTAATTCTACTTTGGCACCTAATGACAACTCTCCTAAGTTTTAGACTCTATTGAAAAATAAAGTTTAGATTAGTGTGTGGTGGTGAAATCCATGATCACTAGCCCCTTAGAAAATTAAAAAAGGATGGAGGGTTTATAAGCAATTTTTGATCCCCTAGAAATCATTGCAATGATGCAAGGGGGAGAGCATACACCAATCGCAGCCCTTAGGATACAAATAGGCAGACCAAAAAGATTAATCAATGGATTTAAGATTAAGTGTGATATATATAATAAACAAGATCAAATAGTAGATAAGAATATACAAAATAAAGAGATATATATAAGACAAGATGATGAAAGTGATATATACAAGGCAAAAATGATATAAACAATTTTAAAATTCCAAAATAAGTCTTTGACATGTGTCCTTCAAGCAAAAGGTTAGTAGTTTTTGATTTGGCACTAAAAAGGTAACCTACAAAACAAGGATTAGTAGTATGACTTAACAATATTGAGGGGTAATTTACAAGTTAAAATGTTAGACCAAAATATGACCTGCAAAAGGATGATGTTAGAAATACAAAATAGCCTCTAGATTTTCCCCTGTTAGTCCAATAAACCTTAAGAAAAAACCCTAAAAAATCACAATTTGACTTTATAATTTATTTGGGGTGAGCGGGCCATGACATAGGGGTATGCGGGCGATATCCCCCAGTAAGGTCAAGGGGTCGTGCCCCTTGCAAGGTTTGAAGGCATCATGGTATAGGGCAGGGTCAAAGGGTGGAGCCCCCACCGTCAAAGGCAATTTGGGCCTTATGGGAGGCCTAAAATGACTCAAAATTCATGAAAAATGACCCTAAAATGCACTTAAAATAATCAAATTGAAGGCAAAAATTAATGCAAAATCATGATTACATAGTGCAAAATCATAACCAGAGAGTGTAAAATCACAACTCTAAGGCAAAATCATAGATTACGAGTTGTGATTTTGTAGTGGTTAGCTAACCATGATGGTTAACCTACAAAACCATGATAGTTAGTTACATAATCATGATTGGAACTAACAATATCATTATTTGATATAAATCAAGAGTTGTTATTTTGTGGTGAATTATAAAACCTTCAAATTTTGATATTTGACTAGAAACAAAAGTTTTAACAAGCTATATCAAATTAATTAGATGATCTAGATGCCTAATTTTGTCTTATTTATAGACAATCAAAACATATTTAAACTGATTATGATCTATCAAAATCTTAAGATGGGCACTCTTATTTTTACCTAAATGACTCAATATTTTGACCAACCTGAAGAATTGAGGATGCACCCATTAGATGTTTATCTAACTCTACCTTATGAATCTAAAAATGATAACCTAGCAAACAAATAATAAGTCAAAAATGTCCAATTTGCAAAATCATGAATTAGACTAAAAAAACATGACTTGACAGAGCAAAATCATTATTCTAAAGATCTCAAAATTTGTAATTTTTTTGAAGATAAGGGAAAGTTAAAAGGCTATGTTTTTTTCTGTATTTTGATGATCTCCTATCCTGGCATCCCTTTCCAACTGCACCTGCTAATCACATAGACTGCACAGAAACAAAAGATAAAATCTAGTCATAATAAAAGGGGTTAGCAAAAGGATATATACTTCAAGTTTAATAACCACTTGTAGAAGGTGTTATAAGACAGATTCTGTGATGATTTGTTTTCTTTAAATAGAATATATCAAGGTAAAATCCTATGAGTTAGAGGGCAATCAACTGTTAGGGATTTTAGTAAAATCTAAAAAACTACAATTTCGACCACAATACTACAATTTACAAGAAAAAGTCATGACTTTTGAAGTCACAATTTTGCTTAAAGATTAAAACTTGAAAAACCCCAAAATTATTAGTGGTTAGACAAAATCGCTACTATATATGCAAAATTGTAACTCTCTATACAAGGTCATGATTCGTGAGTTGTGGTTTTGTTAAATGGCTAAAACCTGTCACGGTTAGACAAAATAGTTAGTGATCAGGTAATATGGTTAAGACAAAATCATAATTTCTAGGGACAAGATCGTGACTGCCATGGACAAAGTCGTGAATACCAGTGTAATACCGCAGATTCTACTTGTACACATAAAATTTCAAAATTTTGGGATTTTTCTTAATCCAATTGATGCTACAAGCTTACAAAAACACTTCCAACAAACTTAATGATTAAATTGGGAGTAATGTCCCACCATGGTCACCAAAATGTAGATGATTTTTGAGCTCTATAGATTAAATCATGCAATTTAATCAACCCAAATAACTAGTTACCTAGTTAAAGTGATAGAGCCATTAAGACCAAATGCAATGGATGAATAAAACCAATTCAAAACAGCATTAAAATCCTAAAGCTAAGTGTTCTACACCATGATCAAATGGAATGCAAAATGAAAACAGATTGAAATTGGATTGATATACCTTGGACTCAAATTCTGACACTATGAGGTTGCTTGATCAAGGATTGTTGATGAAGGATGCTTGGACATGGATTTGTTATGGATTGCCAAGATGTCCTCCCATGGAGGAAGTGATTTGTTTAAATAAATTTTGGAGGGAGAGATCAATGATGGAGATTTGAAGTTAATTGGAGGAGATCAAGGGATGATAATTATCCAAGGAATTTAAAATTCCTTGGAAGCCTCTAGATTTAGAGGCTTCTAGAGATGAAGGGTTAGAATAGAGAGGATTCTAGAATCCTCTAAATCTATAATCATCTTAGAAATTTATTAGACTTAGGGATGGCTTTGATAGAGATTAGGTAGAGGATAAGGGACTAGAGGCGTAGGCAAACCTAGGCATAGGCTAGTAGGTGGGCCATTAGGAGTTTAAAATTTTCAAATAAAAGGTAAATGGGATTAAGATGGAATAATGGGAATTTAGGATAATTAATTGATTGGTGGGGATGGATAAGGTTAGTAGATGGAGAATAATAGAAGGGGAGTATTAGATAAATGACTAGGAAAGAGGGGATAAATTAGAGTAAATGAGATGAGTGGAATTAGTGTCACCTAATAGGATTATTAGTGACAATAATGTAGGCAAGCAAATTGAGATGCATACAGTATGAATTGTAGGCTTTATTCCCTGTTTGAGTTAAATAATATTATATGAATCATTCATGCGTGGTTGAAATAAAAGTATACTTTACTTACTCATATGTTTAGCATGTGGTGTGTTATGATTGCTAGGAGGATGTAATTAGTATAAATTTTGTTTTTATGTAATGTATAGTGAGACATTATCTTTTGGTATGTATGATTTACAAGTCAATGCGATATCTTACAATAGAAACAGGTTTTCTATGATACACTTCATGTTTAGTTTTATCATACATACATGGGTACTAGTTTGTTCTCTAGATTCTCAAACCATTCTATCTACCTATCTGTGAAGGGGGGGTCATTCCCAGATGGGGAATTATGTAGGGAATTATTGGTTAGTGGTTGGTGTGGAAAAGTGTTTAAATGATGCTCTCTCTCCCCATAGCATAGCTACTTATCTGGATATTACATTGGAGTTTTAGAGTTACACGAGATGGTTTGACTTGAGCTTTAGAGGGATTAGTATCTATTTATTATATTAGGCCAGATGCCTAGAGGAGATATAAATGTAATTATTTTGTTTGATTGTATTTGAACAATAGTTGATATATTAGTAGACCAACCATAGTTGTGTCCTATTATATTTACTTCCCTTGGAGTTGTATAAGATATATTGTTTTCAGTATTTGATTTTATAAGTATTTCTACTCTTAGTGGTTTGATTATGTGTTAGTATGTTTAAGTGGAATGAGGTTAAGTAATAGTTTTAAAAAAAATATTGCATTATTTTAAGTACAACTTGAGTGGTTGTAACATATGTGTTAGTTCCATATTGATAGATAGCATATCAGTTACTTTTGCATACACATGTATGTCATGCCTCTATTTGAGTGTGATATAGGCATACATAGATACATGATCTATTCCTATGTTGGATGTTGGACTTTCCCTCTACTCATGTCAAGTGGACATTGAGGGAATCCACTTATTTGATCTTGATACTCATAGGTTATATGGTTTGATGATCACTTTTCATTAACATGTTTGAGCTTATATGTACATACACATGCTTGTATCCATGATTATATCTTTCATAGGGTACTTGACATGCTATACACTTGACATTTTTTTCCTAACACATTTGATCCATGGGCTACTATGATATGTTTATATTGGTTGCTTATGCTTTATTTTATGCACTTCCTTAAGTGTCTTGCCTTCCTATTGTCTTGTTTGTTTGAGCATTTGAATATGCTCATTTGTTTTCATCCCCTATGCCTTTGTTTGCTTTCTTTGACATTTACATATGTCATTACTTATTGCATAGACATTTAAACATGTCATTATTTCCTTTATGAACATTTGACTAAGTTACATTCCTTCGATGATATGGCATTTGGACATGCCCCTTGTTTACAGTCTCTTACGACCATTGTATGTTGACTTAATTTTGAGTGTTCTTGGTTGTGTGCTTGTTTGCTTATTGATATTGTCCTATTGCTATCTAGACATTTCCATGATCTTTACCATGCATCTTAGGCCTTCATGTGATCTTATTTTTCTATGTGCTTCAATGCTACATTTAGCTATACATGTTCTTTTATATGCTACATGGTTTCATTCATAAATATTCAGTTTTCTTCTCCTTTTGAGGTGAGGTAACTACCATTTCCTATCTTCCCTCACCTTAAGGGGGGAATATTAGTGGGGGAAGATCATAGAGGCATGTTCTCCACATTTTCAAAGTTTTTAGATTTAGTGGGGACATGCTTTGGAAGCATATTCTCCACACTTATTCAATATTTGGCACACATAGATTTAGTGGGAGCATGTTTTGGAAACATGTCCTACACATTGGTACTCATTTTAGTTTTTCATGTTTTTCCATATATAGTGGGGGTATATTATGGTAGTATGTTACCCATGCTTGTGAAAAATTCTAAATTGGCCAAAGCACACAATCATATGATTTAAATACATATTTGTGGCAAAATTCTATACATTGGTACCATTGTTATACATAGTTTTAACATGAGACATATCTAAGGTGCATATGCTATGAAATATGCGCCTAATATTTTAAAATCCAAATAAATTTCAGATTTCAAAACTCTTTTTATAGACTATCATCACCCACTAAGTTGAGCTATTATAGATTGTATTGAGCCAATCTATTATAATAGTTGGTTTGATTTTGGTATGGTTGAGGTGATTAAATCACTCAATGTTACCAAGTTTATAGGTTAGACATGATTCCATTATTCAACCTCACCAAAAATATCTAAGGTGCATATGCTATGAAATATGCACCTAATATTTTAAAATCCAAATCAATTTCAGATTTCAAAACTCTTTTTATAGACTATCATCACCCACCTAAGTCGAACTATTATAGATTGTATTGAGCCAATCTACTGCAATAGTTGGTTTGCTTTTGGTATAGTTAAGGTGATTAAATCACTCAATGTTACCAAGTTTATAGGTTAGACATGATTACATTATTCAACCTCACCAAATATATGGTATGGGTTGATTTTTTTCACTCAGCTTACCAGATTATAAGTAAGATTGGGTTGCACGGTTGATCTAATCTCAATTTCTAGGTGGCAACTCACCTTTTCTCCAAGGTTGGAGGCATGTGCCTTCCAATGTCTCTTTATCCATATTTATATATGGACTTTCCAAATTTATTTTTTATCTTTTAATCTTAGTTTTATAGCTTTATAATGATACATCTTCTCAATTCAACTTGCCAATAGGTAAAGCAATTACATCGATGCACAGGTGTACTCCAAAACCTTGCCTTTTGAATTTCAATGATTTTAATTTCACATTATGTGCACTAATTATATACTATATCATGCTCTTCATTTCAATTTAGTCTCTACAAAATCACTTAAGTTGGAATCACACAAAGGCAAGGTGTGTTATACACACCCGAGTATGTATTTCTTCTCCTTTAAACCATCAATTTCATTACTAGATTAAAGGGGGGCAAATGTAGATGATATATATGAACTATATATCACCTCAGTGTTGTAGACTTGGCAAACTCAAACCTTGGTTGTTCCTATCAATTTTGGGCCTTTCTTACTTTTGAAAGTCTTGCATTTGCTCTGTATTATGCCCCTTGGCCTATCTCTTAGTCTAACCAGTCTTATGTTGATGACCCAGGCCTTCTATCTCACCCAAAATACTTAAAATATATTTATTTTATGCTCTTGCAAGTTTTGAGCTTGTACCTATTTTATAACTACCATGACATAAGCATTAGTCCTAAACACCTATGTCGCCACTAGTGTCCTACCCTAACATAGGTGTTCATTGCCCTAAAGTCATCGGATTTGTAAATGAAATGTATCTAAATAGTTTGCCTAAGTGATTTAATGTAAGATATTTCTTGATGGGAGTGGTATATATTCACAATCACTCCTCATGAATTATTCACCTAGCATTCATACTAAAGAGCATTCAAAAAAACATCCAATTGAACAAAGTTTCCCTATTTATTCTTATTTTCATATCAATCGTAGGGACTATACATTTACAATATTAAGTACTGAAGGATCTACCCAAGAGCCTAATTTGCCAAGTTACAAGTTAATTTCACTATTTTACTTACTTTTTACATATTGCACCCTTGTGCACACACAAACCAACACATTAGGGGAGAACTACATCATTATGAGGCCCTCTTTGGAGAAGTGGCTATGTATGCATCACCCATTGATAGAGGGGTGTTTGTGGTTAGCTCGACATTGTGATCCCACTAACCCATTTTTCTCAAGGTCACTATGAATATGAAGAACTAGGGTTTTATCATTTCATGAAGAGTGACAATCCATGACCTAGATCTAAATGCACCAAAATGAAGGCAAAGATAAATTCAAAATCATTCAAGTGGTTGCATCATTCTTCAGCAGGTATTTCATATAGAATACTTGTGTCTAGTTCAGATAGCAGCCTAGATGCTAACATCCAAAGTTGATGCTAGTGTTCATAGATTCAAAGGCCTCAATCCAAAATTTGGTGACTGTTCCAACATCCTCTTCTAGTTTGATTCCAACTTGTTCCAAATACAGAACTATGGTGGCATCAGTACCAACTAACTACATTATTTCTTTTTCATTTCCGTATCTAGCATAAATATACTAAAATTCAACATATGTTGTATCTCATTTTAACATTTAATTGGCCTACTATACATCTAATTATCACCCTTGTGCATTGTCATTTCTATATTTTTAACCCCATCTACCCAAGTAGGATCCATATCAGATTTAAGGTTAAACAAACACAACTATTGATATATATTATAATGAATTAGAGACAAATGATACATGGTTTATTGTGCACATGTAAGTCTAATCTAGAATAAGATGTAAGTGAACTGGAAGATGGTCGTACAACAGTCATTAGATTTTGGTAATATTATTTTTGTGGCCTAGAACTTATGCTAGATTTGGATCGTTGTGTCAATGCAGGTATCTAACTTTAATGCATGTCTTGTACAAAATAGTGACTAAATCTAGATGCAACCAACTAGGTCCTTTTGGGTTTTATGTCACCTTTCTTCTGATATCTTCAGATGATGCACATAAGTTATTGCTCTTTATCAAATGATCAAACCCTAGCTCTTCACCCTTAGAGTGGTTGTGGAAAAATGGGTTAGTGGATTCACAATGTCAAGCTACCCCAAGGACCCCTTTTTTAATGGGCACTACCTACATAATCAATACTCCAAATAGGGCCTCAAACTTATGTAGTTCTCACCTACATGTTGGATTATGTACGCACAAAGATGTAATGTGTGATAAACAAAGACATGTAGTGACCTAACTTGTAACTTAGAAAATATGGCTCATGAACTGATCTTCAAATGCTTCAAACCTATGGAATTATTTCTCCTATGACTAATATAGAAATAAGGATGAATGAGGCATATTTTTTCACTTGAATTCTTGATTGAGTGCTTCTTGGTATGTTTCTTTTGAGTTATAGGTGTTTGTTAGGTGAGGAATGATTAAGGTTGATCTTATATATATACCAATCCCTTTTAAAAACATCTCGCACTAAAGCACTTAGGCTAACCTTCAGGATACATTTTTTATAAATTAGATGACTTTTGGGCACTGGACGCTTTGTAAGACAAGTAGACACTTGCATTGATGCAGGTGTCTATCTAAGATGTAAGTGCCCAAGAAGCTAGAAAATAAGTATAGGTCTAGAACTTGCAATTAAGGATAATAATCAGGTTTAGAGATTTTTGCATAGTATATAAGGCCTATTCATCAGAATAATAATGGTCAAACTGAGAGATAAGAAATTTGGCACAAAGAGATAATGAATGCGAGCTTTTCGATCATGATAGGTCTAGAACTAAAAGGTACAACTATGATTGGTATTTATTGTATAAGATGGAGGTACTACATAATTCATATTTTAGTATTTACAACTACTAAGGTAATTTTATTCTTAACCTTAGAGCCAAACCACACAAATCTCCTCTGATTTTTCTCAATCATGTCTACCACTTTGATGGGAATGTTGAAGAGAGACATTAAATAGATAGGCAAGATTTGGATGGAGCTTTTTAGCAGTTGTAGTTTACTCACTTAGGTGAGTAAATTTCCCTTCCAACTTGCCAATTTGTGATGGAACTTGTCTAACAAGGTGTTACATCAGCTAAAGACCATATTTCCCTTAAAGAAGGGCATCCCCAAATAGGATGAAGGAATAATTTGGATTTGGAAATATATAATGTTAGCAATTATTATTTTTCTACCCTCTGGAAAATTCTTGAAATAAATGGAGCTCTTGTTCAAGTTGATCACCTAATCTGTAGTCTTTGCATACTCCTTGAGAAGCTTTTTGATAAGTTTAGTTTCTTCCACTAAGGTCTCCCCAAAGACAAAGGTGTCACCTAAAAACTATTGATGGGTAATAGGATCCATAGAAGGATTTATTTAAAAACCCCTCATAGATCTTGAACCCTGGTTGCCTCAAAACTTCTTTCTAAGGATTTTATGAAAATGATGAAAAATAAAGGGGAGAAAGGATCACCTTGTTATGACCCCCTTTCCACTGAGAAGAAACCAACCAGAGATCCATTGATTATGACAAAAAAAATTGAGGGTGGAGATACAAGAAGCTATAATCTATCTATATTTAGGGAGAAACCTTGTCTATTTAAAATCTTGTCCAAAAAGCCCTACCAAACGATATTGTAATCCTTGTTCATGTCGATCTTCAAGAACATACTTGCCCTTGACAAATTATCAATGGAATGTAAGGCCTCATGTACCAAAATAATGTTATCTATAATCTGGCGGCTAGCCATGAATGCCCCTTGATGAGCAAAAATAATTTTGGGCATCAGACCTTAGAGTTGAGGAGCCAAAGTCTTAGAAAGGATTATTGTTTCATGAATTTTTAATAATGATGTAGTATTATGGTTTTGGTATATTAGAATCATAATTATTTGAATTGTATGGACATTTTGGACACTTTTTGGAGTTTCTCATGTCTTTTTCTCCTATTTTGTTATAAAAATATGAAAAATATGAAAATAGAAATTTGGAGATTTATTATAAAAATGCCCTTGTCGTTTATGTGGAGGGCACGTTCCTGTTTAAGGGATGTGGATGTTATGGCATTGGTTGTGTTGTGAGGACATTGAAAATGTTTGTAAAAATATTTTGGGGTGAAACAATGGCAAGTATAAATATTTATATTAAATTTTTTTTATTATTATTATTTTTTTATTTAACAGGGTAAAATGTTTTTGATCAGAATTATGAATCGATATTAGAATATAAAAGAGTATTTAATTTTTAATAATAAGAAGATGTAAAAATGATAAATGGAATAAAGCAACAAATATAGACGAAAATACACTTCCCATGAGAGGAATAAAGTATTATTGAGGAAAACAAGAGAAAACAACTTATCGATAAATTTTCTGCCAAATAACAACAATCAAACTATGACCAATAGATAGACTTCAACAAATCCAATGTGAATGATATATGAAAAGATAAAATGAAAATGGAAGCCAACCGAGATAAGCCCAATCTTGGGCAGTGCATTCTTCAACCGCAAATAAGGGCATGTCTTCTCTCACACCTTGAAATGAGGTCCTTCATTGTCCACTTGGATCCCTCTCTCACTAGTGCTTCTGTGTTGAATCTCAGCATTTCTACCTTAGAGCATCTGCCTTTCTTCTTTGCAGTAGATCCAACATCAGCTTTAAATTTCCCAGCACACATAGGCCAGGAGACTGCAGCAAGAGAGAAGGGGGATGACACAAGAGGAGGCTAGCATAAAGGGAGCAGTTCCCGAGGAGGGGAGATAGGGTCAATGGGATTGGTGGGAGGGAACGAAATAGGGGATAGGGGGTAAGAGATGGGGGGATAAATAAACAATAACCACACACAATTGCCCCACTGTCGAACCATAATTGGGTCTCTTAAAATGTCTTCTACAACTATAGAAATATACTCGGGAGGGGAGGGAGAAGGAACCTACACTTGAGACAGCTACAGATCAAGAGAAGAACCATTATTTTAATAGTCCTCCACAATAACCTCCTTAAAGAAAGGAGGAAGAGAAAAATTTTCATGATTTATCACATGAATTCTTGATGAGGGGTCCCAACTTTCTTCTTCCAAACTTGAAAGGACTCGGGCGCAGAGAGACCCGGTAGCCTGGAAGGACACCAAGAGATCCGATGACGAAGTAGATTGCAATGGAAATGGCATAGGAGGAGACCTTCATAGTTCAAGATTTGAGTCCACGAGTCACATAAGGAGAGTAGATTCACTGAATGGAAGAGTGGTTTGGAGAGGTTGATGATAGCGCATGCTCTAACAAAATTGAGATGCCAGGAGGAGTCATCAATGCTCACAAAAGAACCAACGTGATTCACCAGCACCTTGATGAACTTTTCGCTCCTTAAAATAGGTAGAACATTATACAGCATAATCCACAGTGGAGCAGTTGAAACCTAGGACTTATCTGAACCAAAAAAAGGAGACCATGGGCACCAAAAGAAGGCAAAGTTCTTAAAAAGCCAAGGCTCAAAGTTAAGCACAAAGTCTCAGTCAAAGAAGTTTTGAAACTTGACAAAGAAAAAATTAGAACTAAGTAGGGTGAAAGAGAGCACAACTACAAACTTACAGGGCTCAGAATCCCAACTAGAAGGGCAGACGCTGAAAGAAACTTGCCCACGCATTTACAAAAAAGAGATTTACAGCGTATCTCAGCTTCCATCTCTGAATAAAAGATTTAGGGAGAAATAGATTAGGGATATTCTCAAAAAGATGAGCAGGCACATCCCCTAGAAAGATGGGTTGGTGGAGCACACACAAGGAGGAGGCATCTCCCCGGGAGGGAACCCTAGATGAGGACCCAGATGGGATCCAAGATTTTCAAAAATCACTACAAACATGAAAGGGGTTCAAGTCTTTATGTGTTTGGCATAAACCCATAGAATCACAAACCCAGGCGCATGATGCTCGACCGCGCAAAAAAATCAACACAGGGATGAGGGAGGGTTATAACCCCTAGTTGGGAGTAGGACGATTGCTACTTGGATACCAAAACACCAACCACTTTATTAGAATGACCACCCATGGTTGAAAGGAAGGAAGTTGTGGCAGCATGCATAGGCTCAGGTTCCACAGAGCGAGGAGTAGATGTAGTTCTACTGTCAGTGGGATCAGAGATGGTAGCAGCTAAGATGCTTCCAGTACTAAATACCCTGACAGTGGATGAGTAATGGCAAAGCAGTTTCCTTGAAGACACGTGCACGAGGGCAGAGGACCTGCAGAAGGTAGAGATGGCTGAGCCCAGGGAGTCTGACCAATGCCCAGAGTCGAAGCAGGAATGTGAGAGTGGAGAAAACCCCTCCACATTGTCACCATCTACACAGGGCACACAGGCCACTCCGTCAGAGTTGTTGCTTCAACCAAATCATCAAAATCATTATGTTTTAGAAAGGATTCAAGCAAGCCAGATCCATAGAAGCCCAAAAACCTTGGAGTCGTTGTAGATGGCCATTGGAAACAGATCGAGCCAAGGATTTGATTTTGAACTCTCATACCACCGTTAGAAAGTTGAAAACTAACCTTTGCAAGTTTAAATGTTTGATTGTTAGAAAATATGTTTATTATTAGTATGTTTGTGTTTTGAATAATTTAGCCAAGCATTATCATTAGTACTTACTTGCGCTAAGCATTATAGTGGGAATTCCTCTCTCTATAATGCAATTTCATTGGTAACTAAAGTAATTTAGTAATGTGTGAATCAAATATATCATTTTAATATTATTTTCCTTGTTATTTATAAATGGATATTAATATGTATATTGTTTATCCAATCAAATTTTATTTTTTTATGAATTAGAATTTGATAATGTTTATGATCTTAAATTTATGAATTTGAATTTCATAATATTTGTGATTTGAATTTTGTACATTTTACAAACAATTTTGGTTGCATATGGCTAATAAAGTTGCAGCATTCTTTTTTGGTTCTAATGAAAAAGAGTTTTTGGCAAAAAAAAATTAAGAGGCAGGACCGATGATCAAATTTGCTACTCGTAGACAACAACCTACAATAGTCTAGGGGCTTTGGACTATACAACATTTTTGCATTGCATGTCCTTCACCGAAATGAGTGACAAGAAGGCTTTACCTTTTTATTTGTTCATGTTCATGTTCATGTTCAATATAATAGGATATGCCAGCAAAACGAAATCTTCCACTTAATGTGATATTCCTATTAGGTTTTGGACTAATTGTAATTTAAAAAAAATCTATTATATTACATGATGTAAATGGGCAAAATTTATGTTAATGTTATTAAAAAATTATTTTATATTGAATAATATAAATAGGCTAAAAAAAATTAAAAATGTTTCAAATTTATATTATATTAAGTGATCTAAATTGACATATTTTTTTACAAATGTAAATTTTTATTATTATATTAAATAATGTAAATCACATTTAGATGTGATAAGTTAAATTTAATTTATACAAAAGCGATGTTAAATAGATTTAAATTAAAAATACAATTATAAGGTGAAAGAAGATTTACACAAGAAAGAATAATCTTTAATATCTTTTTTTTTAAAAATTCTTGCAAACAAGTCTTATATATGTCAGACTCATTTTATATATGATCAATAAAATAAATTTGTTTTTTATTTTATCTTATTTACTTATGGTCAATTATAATGTGACGCCTTGATGTCATGTGCTTTTAAAACAACACTTTTCAAATTATTATATAATTTTGATTTGATATATATTATAATTATAATTATATTATAATATATAATACAAAATTAATTATAATAATATTAAATATTAAAATATAATATATAATTATTATTATTATAATATAAATTACATATATTATAATTACAATATATAGTTACACATTTATGTATTAATATAATTATTATATATATAATGTTAAAATATATATTAATAATATCTATATTATAATACTTAATAATTATATATTTTTAATATATTATATTACTATATTAATATAATAATTATATTATATATATATTAATATACTACATTATTATATTATTATATTTCGTAGTCTATATATAATACATTCTTATATTATTCTTCCTATATGTAATTATATTAATATTGATTATATTATACATATTTTCTAAAATAGCTTTCATTGTTCTTTAACTTTTCCATCTAGTTCATTTTAGAATCTTTAACTACTTGCAAGTTTTGTATGGCCTTGCCCTTTATTTTTAGGTTCTGAGCATCATCTCTTCCTATGTTCTTAACCCTAATATATTTTTCTGTGTTTACATATTCACACCATCAACGAATGAAAGCTACAAGATGAAGATCTCAATTTCTTGTCTGACATCAACAATATTGTAATAATAATTCGAGCTGCATAATAAATGTGGAGCCTTCTCACAATTAAATCAACTCTCATCCACCATTGATAATTGAAAACAACTAATCAAAAATATTGCCACATTTCAAACTACAGATGCTTTTGAAATAGGTGCAAGCCATATAACTCCATTCCATGTAACAATGATATGATTATAGTTATGGTTGTAATTATTATTTTACGATTTAAAATGGATATAAAAAATAAAGTCAATGTTGAACCTTGCAATGCTTTTATGTAGCTGTTGTTGACCATGAATTCATCAAATTCAATTGGAATTTACATGCATTGTCTAGTAGTACATATCTTTTTGGTAATAATAATATTGTTATCAGCAATAAATAATAATTAACACTAAAACTTGGAAAAAAAATGTACTCTGTAAATTTTTTTAATTATTAAAAAAAGTAAATAATTTTTAAAAGCAATATCATTCACTATTTTGTACTAATAATGTTATATAAGCATTACTCTAAAAACTTCTTAACAACAGAAAAATTAAAAACTGCAGTCAAATTTAGTGCTTACCGTTGAAGATAAAATCAATGAACAACTTATTCAAAACTACATACAAGGCATTCAAACGTCATCCCAAAATATAGATAGTTTGGTGTACATGAAATTAATCATTTAGACTTTGTTAAAGCACCAATTAACGGTAGGTACTGATGTTGCAACACGGCTCTTATTTTATTATTTTTCTTCTATAACTATTGTTGATAGTTCAAAAATATTATTTATTGATGTTTAGTATAGAAATTAGGTGTGGACATTAGGTAGTGAGTGTTTCTAATTTTTTCAAACCCTTATGTAAGTAGTGAAATAAAAGATAGAACTCATTGTTCAAATTTGGAGATCAAAAGTCGATTTTGATGCTTAGTTGATGTTTTGGAAGATACTACATTACAAACTGCCCATTGGAGACAGGTTGAAGTGTATTATGATCCTACTAGTCAATTGTCCCTTTTGTAATTGACATGAAAATATGAGGCATGTTTTCTGGGAATGCCTATTTATTAAAAAACAATGGAATTTGGTGTTTAATGACTTACCTGCTATTTTTGGAAATAAGTTTAACTGAAAAGAAGCCTTACTAGGGGTTGGATTACATGATAATGCTATAGCTAATAGTGTTAGACATATTATTTTGATGCACCTTTAGAGAAACAGATGCAAAGCATTTTTTAATAATCATAATGATCACCAGGAATTTGTAGTTCTAAGACATTACTCTGATGTATTTTTTTGTCTTGATTCTTTCTTCTCTCAGTGTTAGGGGGAGTTAAAGAAAAATATGACAGTAGATCTCCAAATTTAACAAATCAAACACCAAGTGAACCAACTACTGAGTAATAAGAGGATTTGTATTGTCCAAGACTTAAAGTCTCTTTTGTAGAATGGTTAACAGAGTTTTGTTGAGGTTGTTCCTTCTGCGAGTGTACAAGGATCTTTGCACAATAGACCTTGTGCTATGAGATATCAATGTTTTATGTATGGATTGTATATTTTGTATATTGCTTATATTTATACATTGATTTTAGATGGTTTATGACTCTTGCAAGTAGTATTTTATGTATTTTCTTAACATTGTTCATTATTTTCTGAGGGTTTATGACTGTTGCAAGCAATTTCTCACTTTCGAATATTCTTCTAAACATCAAAAAATTTATATACATTTGCATTTCTTTTAATATAAATAATAAATTTTTATTATGTTAATTTATTTTGAATTTTTTATTAATATATTTTTAAATGAATATAATATAAAAATTAAATATAAATATATATACACTTTGATAAAATATCTTATTTCATAATTATAAATATATAATTAATAAATATTATATTTATTATTTATTTTATTTTAATAAAAATTATATTTAATATATTAAATATTTTATACTTTCAAAGTTTATAAATAATTACAATATAACTATTTTTTTTTTAAATTATCTTTTTTAGTGTATTATATAAACATATTGCAATATCTATTTATGTTATTGTGAATGAGTTTTGAGTTTATTTGTTATTTAATATTAACGAATGTAAAACTAAAGGATAAATATGAACTTATAAATTTGGGTAAAGGGAAAAACATATGATAACTTAGAAGATAATGAATGGAGTGAAATTTTTGAAAATTGAATTGTAGTTGAAGGTTTTGAGAATTAAAGTTTGTGTTATAAAACATGGGAATTGTAGTTGCTTGTTATGTAATATGAATATGTGGGGATATACATGGAATCAATATGGTGTATTATTATAATGAAAATTGTAGATGGAAACAGAGTAGTGGGAATATAAAGGATAAACTAAAATTTAAAATAATAAATTTTAGAGAGGGTTCATGTGTTAAAGAATGTGATTTTACAATTTTTTTATATAAAATTTTTAAAATTAAAGATTTTCAATTCAAAATAAATTGTTAAGTTTTATTTTTTTAATATAATTATTTAAGAAAATTTTAAAGAAAGAATTATAAAATAATAATTATATAAAATAAATTATTTTATTTTAATAAATATATATATAAATTGTAAAATTTTATTTTTTTTTTAATTTCATAATTTATGTCTTAAAAATGAATTAGTTTTAATTTAAATATGCTAAAAACATAAATCTTATATTTTGAATGGACCGTACCATAAAAGTAATCATTTTACTACAAAATATGATTATGATTATGTTTATTTTAAAATTTGTATAATATATTTTCATAAAATTCATACACCATAATTTCTTATTTAAATGATTAGATTCTATAATTTTTTAATTAATTAATATTGGACATATGTATTCTTTTTGATATATTCATACATAGTCTTCTATAGATGGACAATAATGAAATTTTATGAATCACTTGATACTTAAAATGGATAGATAGTATTCTTTCTCATATGGATGGATAATGTATATTAATATAAAGTATTTTCTGATAAATATAATAATATTAATTTTATGGATTAGTTTATATATATATATATATATATATATATATATATATATATATATAATTTGAATATAGTTTATTAATATTTGTTTAATTGTATTTATGTTTATTTTATATGTATTAGTTTTTGGTGGTGGAAAATACATTAAATTTTTAATAGTTTTTGTTAAGATGAAATTATAAGTATTATTTAATAATTTTCTTCATCGATCAAATAATTAAAAATAATATTATATTAATAATTATAAAATTTTAGTTAAAAAATAATATATTAATTTTAAAATATTTTTACAAATTTTATTTGAGAATATTTTTATGTTTTAGATTACGGTAAAAGCAGGTTTTGAAGGGAGCTCGAAACCTTTTAACAGAGTCAAAAAAGATAAAGCATTAACAACCACTAGGGACAGCAGCCCTGAAACCTACTGAAGAGTAGCATAAAACCAGGTTTTATAGGGACCTGAAACCACAATGATGTTATAAAACAAAATTGAGCAGATCGGGACATTAAAATTCCTCAAAAAACCCTAGGTTTCTTAGTCACTTTGATTTGATGGAGACACCGTCAGATCCTGCAATAAAGACGGTCGTAGCCATGTCGAGAAAAAGGCCATGCTCCACCACGCCCTCAAACCCTAAAATCGCACAACGCGCAGCCCTAGCGTCCTTAAATTCGCGGCGTTGCTCATCCCAGTCAGAGATCTAAGGGCCCAAGCTGTAAGGAGGGCCATTGGGATCCCTCTCCACTTCCGGCTCCTCGAACTCCTCCTCTTCTACAACGGTCGTGACCTTTGCACTCGCATTGCTGTCAACAGCCGTAGCAACCTTCGTAAACACCCTGTGCACCGTAAAAATATTTATATGTTTTTATTATGAACAATCAATAATTATAACAACTCACACCATTATTTATTATTATATTCATTTTTTATTATAATTATTTATGTCATTAATTAATAGCTTGTACATTCATGCCATAACTTTCATAAAATCAAAATATTTGCTCACATAAATGTATTAGTAATTATATATCAATAACTACAGGTTTCGATCTTTGGTTTAATTTTAATATTGTAAAATTATTATTTCCCAACTACAAGACATTTCAACTATTTTTATTAAAATTCACCAACTCATCGTGAGTCTAATGCTTGGTAAGTTGTTTTTCCCTTCGTTGCTATCCTGCCCCACATAATAAATGTACAACTAATAAACACCTAATAATTAGCTTTTTACAAAGGACTTGGATAGAAATTGCAATAGCCCTCTCGCTAGAAATATTTAAATAAAGTTAAGACCATTCTTCCTCAACTTTTCCCAGAACATCATGGGAAAACCTTAGAGAGGCTTATTTTACTCTTTTATTGCCTTTAAATAATTTCTTATGCCTACATATTTTTTGAGTCTAGGTATATCTTATAACCACATTGGGATATAAGAAGCAATAATATTTCTTAATTTATTAATATTAAATGATTATTAAATAAGTAAAAACAAGAAACATTTATAAAAAAAATTAATTTAATTTTAATGATACTAAAATATCTAGCAACAAATAAGTGTGACCATTTAACAAGGATGGTTTTTTTGGAGTGTTCGATAACATCTAAATTGTCGACAAGTTTAGTAGTTAGCGTCTTCCTTCGACTTATCACATTTACCACACATGAAATAAGAATTAAGATATCCAAATTTTAAATTACTTTTATTAATTATAAGCATCCCCTTGGAGGCCATTATAATTTATAATTTAAAACTTACACGTTAAAAAATAAATTTTACTAATTAGTGACAACTTAGCTATACAGTCTAACTAACATAGTTATATTTCATTTATAGGTTATAAATAAAAATTATCAATGATAAGAAACGTAACCACACAGTTTGCTAAGACATCTACCGTGATTCATATACAGGGTACAAATAAATATCATCAACTCTAAATAACTTAACCATAGTCTAGATAAAATATCTATGACAAAATTGTTTAAAAGGCATATGTCATATTAAGTAGATATTTACAAACTAGATTTAACTAATTTAATTCTATAATATAAAATTTATGATAGATTAAATAAAATTTAATATTTTTGTTTTTATACAGAAAAGTAAGGATTAGTTGCTACCCGATCGTTACACAGATCTAGGAACTACTATTAATTTTTGATAGCCATTGTTACAAAATTATTTTCATCTATCTCATGTTAATATTTTTAAAAATATAATAAAATAAAAACTAAACATAATATACTATTAAATACAAAGATATAGACTAACAATTACACAATTCTTGTATCAAATTAGTATCATATAGTTGAAATAGATTAAAGTATTCATTATAAATAGAACCATCTCTTTCAAAAATGATAAATAATAATACATAACTTAAATATAAAAATATAATGCATATAATTAATCTGCTTAATTAAATATTATACTTATAAAGTAACATTATTTATCAGTCCCTGTCTTCAGTTGAACAAATATATTTATTATTTTAGCCATTCAAAACTTTTCAAAAAATGTAATATCTTATTATAAGTCTAAGTTCAATATCAAATATTATGGAATATTCTTCTACGTGTTCTTATGAAATATTCTAATTATATTAATATTATAAGTAAAAATTCATTTAAAAATTGATACATTATAATACACTATCACAAAAAACATCATTACAGCATAAAAATTGGCAAATAATCTCTTAGAATTAATTACTAGCATAATTTTTTTTTTAAATAAATAAAAAATCTAACATAGACATGTGTACATGCATTTATGAATTTATGTAACTAAAAGACAAGTGTGCATCATGTCTGGCGCTTCACATAACTTATTTTTGTTGAGCCAATAAAAAATTTAGAATGCATATTATTAATTAATATGTGTATGATTAAAAATTAGGAACTTAACAATTAGTAAAATATAATCCAACATTATCCACTAACATAGGACCCAGGGATAAAATCAATCACTTTGGATTCTACCTTAACTATCTAATAGATATAACTGCTAGATAATTATCTACCCACAGCATCTTTGGTATTTTATTATATATTTATGTCTACTTCACATATTATTTGCATTCAAGTTTTGTCTTTTAGCACTTATCCTCCTTTTAAATTATTTTTATAATTTATATAAATGAAAAAAAAAATTATAAGATATATATGTAACACTAAGAAAATATTTTATTTCCATGATTTAATACTCTATGCATACTAGGTTTAATGTTAGAAAATATAATATTGATTTTTAATAATTAAATTTATTATACTACCTATTTATTTATTCAATATAGGAATGAAGAAACATAAAAAAATGAGTTTATCCTTTGTTGGTAATCAACACGAATAGGACTTCTTATTATATCATTAAAAATACCACTAAATGTGCCTTGATCTTATCAATGACCACCAAATCTACCAAATAAAATACATTATAATATCACAATATTTTTTAATTAAAATGTCCAACGTACTATTTATTATTACACTTTATTTTTATTATAATTTTACATATAAAATTAATTTTAAATAATTTATTGGCAGGGACTAACCACTACGCGGCCCTTATTTTTAATGGGTCCATTAGAAAAATAGGCCACACCTATTAAATAGAAAGATAGATGACAATGAATTATGGGCCCTCTAACTTATTATTGCCATAACTAGTAGATTCCTTCATTTTTATAAATAATTATAGGGTTAGGTGCTTAAAATTATAAAGAATTACATTTATTTTTGTTGTAATTATTTTTTATGAGGAAAATTTGAGAATGAGGAGATGATAATATAACATATTTAATTGAAGAAAGGTGTGGGCTTCTTAAGTCCTTTTGGGGAATGCCATGTCAAGATGAAATAAGTGTCGTGATCAGCTATAGTACTTGTTACTCGAAAATTGTTTTACAATTATATGGTCTTCTGCCACTATTTTTGGGGCTCAGTCCTTGTGACCACCTACCTATTCATATGGAGGTTGTAATCGTTAGAGATTAATCACTAAAATATTTACGCATCTATATAATACTTATGTTGATATGAAATTTCATCCTTAATACGAAAATATAAGTTGAAGACATGCATTTCTTCCCCTCCCCACATGCATTACCGTGTTCTTCTAGTTGTTGGTTAACTCCAGAAAGGCACCTATGCTTGTTACTTTGTTTAACTACCCTTCGGCTCACATGCATCATGCAAATATAGGCTAGTGATAGGATGTCACTTTAACATTGGTAGTCAACGGGGGTCAGTAAAAAATAATAGTGCGAGGTGATTTTTCAACCTAGGCCCTGATAAAGCCTTCCAATACCACACTATAATTTTATTGAATGAGAAAAATGAGATTAAACCCCGCTTACTAGTAACTAGTAAAAATATTAAATTATTCAAATAATACTACGAACATTATAAACTAGGTTTGATTTTTTACTACCACCATTTATTTATTAGCTACCCACAACAAGCAAGTTAAAACAATACTATTCGATGAAAACAACAGTACCAACATGTACTAATAATCACATAAATAAATAAATAAATAAAATTTATGATTGATGTTGCATGAGACCTTAACAAGATGATTATCAAGTTATATTTTTATGAATTCTTAGCTGGAAGGAAATATGTAACTTATTCAATCATATATAATATTATTAGATAAATGAGAATAATTATAAATGATATTATTATTTACGTATTTTTTATAATAAGATAAGAGAATTTATTTTAGCATATATTCACTATACAAATTTGTTAATCGGAGAGAAATGGTAAATATAATTTTATCATTTTTGGTGACTGTAGAGTTTTGTAAATTATTCTTATTTTTTTATTTGATAGGGTAAATGCTTTTAAAACCAGAGCAATGAATCAGGTTGGTGAGAGTTTTGATAACTTGACCCACATCCAGGTACATTAAAGAGGGTGAAGGATCCCCCTAACTACCAAGTGCAATATCAAGAGTTTTACTCCCCCAACCAACAAAAAGAGGAGTAGAGGTATCTCCAACTTTGGTGAGATTACAGAACGTGAGGGTTTTAAGGATTCCCATAACTAGGGATTTTAAGGATCTCATAACCTGTGAGTACAATAAAGAGGGTTTGAAGGCTCCCTCAACCTTTAATAAGTGAAGCAAAGGTCCCATGACCAAGAAATATAGAGGGTTTTCAAGATCCCTCAACTTTTAACAAGTAGAGTAAAGGTCACGTGACCAAGGCAAGATGAAAGCATAAGAAGTAAAGGTACCCATGATCTTGGTGAGACTAGAGAACATGAGGGTTTTAAGGATTCCCACAACCAGGGGTTTTGAGGATCCCAAAACTTAGAATTATAGTAAAGGGGTTTGAAGGTTCCCCCAACCTTTAACAAGTAGAGTGAAGGTCCCATGACTGATTTGAAACTAAATAACAAGTGAAGTAAAGGTCCTAAAGACCAAAGCAAGATAAAAACAAGATGTTTTAAGGTCCCGTAACCTGAAGTGCACAAATAAATTGCTAAAAAAGGGGAGCTCGAGGCACAATCTCCCTTCATCTTGTCTTCCCTAAGATTGTTACACACCAGGGGATCCCCCAGGGAAGGAGGTCATCCGCTATCCAGGTCTTATACATAACCTTCATATAGCAAAGTTGAATTGAAAGGTTTTATCTTCCCTCTAAGATTCATAACCTGATAAAGCACAATAAGGGGCAAACTACAGAACATGAGTTTGACTATAAAATAAGGTCTTCTACCTCTTAGGTCATCTGCATATCTTCCACAAGTCTAAATCACCACAAGTAGACTCCCACTAAGATGCACAATCTTTACAAAGTAGAACATGAAACTTAAGGGTTTTAAGGAATCCACAACTAGGGGTTTTGAGGATCCCATAACGTTGAGACCACAAAGTTGCTTCAGAGTAGAAAAATTTTAACAATAAGCACCCATTTTCATGTTGTTCTTGAGAACTATTCCAAACATAGGGCCTTCTAGAGAAGAAGGTCGTATATCACCAAAAACTTCTAACCAATCTATGCACAGCCAAAATATAGCAAGAGGATTTTGGCTCCTTTTGAGTTTCACGTCTGTTGCTTGACCTTTCATAGCAAAGTAGTGTTTGGTTGGGAATCCTTTAACCATCCTGAACTAAATTGGCTTAAACTAAAATGGGTTCTCACCAGATTTGAACTCCATAAAAAACCTATAGCTTAAAGGACACCAAAGAGGACTCCTCTATTATCCACTCTTAGGCAACAAGATGCATTAAAATAGGGTCCTCCTGAACCCAAAGACTGGCCTTTCACAAAAAATATCCCTTTAACATAGATACTTATGGTACTAGGAAAAGGAGACTATAATGTTGAAGTGGGGCCTCCTCTAATGGCCATGCCACTCGATAAGATAGGGGAGTAGGTTCCTCTAACACCCATCTTACCCTGAAAGAGGAACCAAGGGAGGGATCCATCATCATCCACTCCACAAAAGAACTGCAATAGGGTATTCCAACCATGAATGGCCAAACTATAGGAAGGGGGTCTACGGCCTCCCTTGTTTAGAACATTTTGAAAACCAAGTAGGGATTCAAAGGAGGATTAAGTGGAATCCAAGGCACCAAAGCCCCCACAATGGCAAAGAACCATCAAATCCAACTAGGATGGGTCCTTGCACAAGCTGGCCCACTCACCATTATTCCTCTAACCTATATGGAACATGTCACAAGCTATGATTACCTTCTCAATCACATAGGCTTGTCAGATACTCAAGACAAAAGTGTCGTTGACTAGGTCAAAGTGATGTCCATCCTCAACCAATGCCTAGGCTTCTACCATCCACTAAAGGAGAGGAGAAGATTTGAGGCCCCTCATTGAGTCCTAACCGATACTAGCAGTAGTTGAGCCTAGCTTCTAACTGAGCAAGAGCCATTTAAAAGCAAGGTCCCAAACCGCACGCCATTCCCATCCATTATCTCTCAGTGGGGGTGCAAGCTTGGAAGTCAAAAACTTGATAAAAAGAGCACTAAACTTCTTGGAAAATGCCATTGCTAGAAAGAGAGAGAGTGTCGACCCAAAACCATGTAGTTTGGGATTTCCCAAAGTGCCATTCCAACAAGTCCATTGCACAGCATAAAGGAGTTTCCCTTCCCCTAAGTCAGTTAATTCACTATCATCTTCTCCATTACTTTCCTCACCAGATCCTTCCTGCCTGCATGCAGTTTTGAAATTCTTCCAATTACCCTTCTTGCTCCTCCTCCTCACCATCATCCCTCCATTTCAATTTCTATCACCGTAAATTATTCTTATTTTATAGTTATCAATTTTAAATAATTTAATTATAACATAATTATATATTTTTAATATTTTATTAATATTAATTAGATATTAATTTTTGTAAAAAATTTATGTATGTTTTAATTATTGTCCAAATGATTTTATGAATATCTATATTTAAATAATATTATATCTCATATAATTATAAAGTAAAAGTACTCAATATAATATATATAACCACCATAAATAAGGGAAATAATTAATAAGGGAAATGAGTAGTAATATAATTTAATATTTTGAAATTTTCATATTTTTTAAATATTATTTTTTATAAATTTTTTATTTATATATATTTTATTATTTCTTTATTAATATTATGATTTTTCATAAAAAATCATTTAAATAATGATTAAAACATATACAAATAATCACTACAAATAAAAGAAATAATTAATAAGAGAAATGAGTAGCAATATAATTTAATATTTTGAAATTTTCATATTTTTTAAATATTATTTTTTTATGAATTTTTTATTTATATATATTTTATCATTTCTTTCCTTTATTAATATTATGATTTTTCATAAAATTCATTTAGACTAAAACATATACAAATAATAATCTCATAAAAATTAATATTTAATTAATATTGTTTGTAAAAACATTAAAACATAATTTGTTTATTTTTCCTAAGCATGGGTGCACTAAAAATGGGGAAAGCACCAACATTGAGAGCTAAAAAATAGTTGAAATTTTAAGTGCCACATGAAAGCGAATTTAATTAAGCACAAAGTGCTAAAGTTTTTTTTATGTTGGATTATTATTTTTAAACTTTGGAAGGTGAAGAATTTACATAAAAATAAATTTTGTGGGGGAGGGGTTTTTTTTTAGAGTTATATAAATGTCATTAACAAAAAGATATTCAAAAATTAATGGGTTATATAAAGATAATTAGAAGTTGTCCTAATGGTATAAATAAAGTCGGAGATTAGTTAAATGTAATTTATATTTATAAAATAAATTATTTTAATTTGTGATTTTTTTGTTAAATGTTTTTTTCTATTTGTGAGATGATCAAACTGATACACTATAAATATTATATGTATTATAGTTTAAATGGTATTAGTAGTAAATTTACAGTGAATCATTCTTTTCAATATTAAATATTGAGGGTATTTAAATTATCATTATACAATGAAACATGTATAAATAAATTAATGTTATCTACTTATTGCATTCACAAAGATATTATGATCATCTAAACGTTCATACCCATATTAATTTAAAATAAAAATAAAAAATAATTTTGGTGGTTGCTGGACAATGGAGATGAAAAAAGTGAAATTTATGTGAAAAGAAGCCACTATAATAAACCGTATATATATATATATATATATATATATATATATATATATATATATATATATATATATATATATATATATATAATACTTAAATATATATTATATGATCAAGTATGATATTAAATATATAATATAATCAAATATAATATTAAAATATATATTATGTATAATATGATATAATATTAAATTATATATTATTTATGTAAAACATATATTAATTACATAATATATTTGAATCTTTTATATTTTATATTATATACATATATATAATATAATATATAGTTTAATATTTTATTAGATTTTATAATATATATTTTAATAATTAATTATATAATATATATAGTTTAATATTATATTATATTATATATTTTAATATTATATTAAATTATATAATATATAGTTTAATATATTTTACTATTATATTTGAATATATAAGTATTATATTATATAATATACATTTTAAATAAACTCTTAACAATTTAAAATTTTGAAACACTGGGACATAGGATCAGCGTTAAACAATCCTTACCCAACCAAATTCAAACAACAGATAAGCAATTTGAACCCCGCATGCTAATCCTCCTTGACACATGGCCAATCCACATAAAAAAGATGCCCCACCAAGCATCCACATTAATACGTGTACCTATCCTACCCATAATTAGCATAGCTAGGTGTATGACCGCAATTAGATACATTAGGTGGAAAGAAAACCCTCATCCCCAAGCCAATAATAGGTATTATTATGCACCTAAATTCAACCTGCAATTTTTTTTTCCAATACACCCGTACACGCAAAATCCATTCTTTCAAGGCAAGAAAAAAAAGCATACTCTCTTTACCCTATGTACAGAGGAGGAAATACCAAAGGCCTCCTTATTTAGCATTGCCACTCCCTGTTATTTCTATGTTTTAATCTAGAGTTGTGACCCTTTTAATTCTTTTGATTTTATTAGGTGATATAGCTTACTTGTGGTGGTTTCATAATCACGTTGTGTGTCAATCACTGCATCTATGACAGTAATGGGCTCCATTTATTTATGAGAGCCCTTGTTGAAATGGCCAAAGGGGTTGATGCACCCTCCATTCCTCCAGTTTGGGAAAGAGAAAGACTACTTCCACAAATGAAGCCTTGCATATAATTTCCTCACTATAAATATACATAAGATTCTCCGAGATTAGAATCATCAAGTTTGCAAATAGAAAGATTTTTTCTATCGAGATGATGATGAATCACTATGGTGATCCGTTTGGATAGAGAGGTCTGAAGGAATATGACCAGAAAATGTTGGTAGAGCTCTGTAAGTTGTATATCGCTCAAGGTCAAGGTTTTATGCAAGAAATCTGGCCCCAACTCTCCTAAAATTTTAATGTTTTATATAATTTTTTATTATATTAATTTTTTCAGACTAATTTAATTTTTTGTGCTTTGAAGTTTTGCAGCTTTCTTTGAGGTACTCAATTCAACAATATCGGTTAGACAAATTGCAAAGTATATAATGAAAATGAAACTCTGTGTTATTGAATTTTTTAGAAAATTTCCATCATTGCTTCTTGTATCAATTGGAACATGGATGACCATATCTCTTTCCTTCTGGCCTCCAAACATTTTAATTGATTTGTGGGATTTCATTATACCAGGTGATGCAAGCTTATTGTCAGTGATCCTCAATCCCTCTGAACAGGAAGTGCAAGAGCAAAAATTAAATAGATGCAATTTAAAGGTTTGTGTTTCCAGTCCATTTACTCAAATGTCTTGTGAACTTTCCATTATCTTAACCCAATACAAAAACTTTTGTGCTAAGGGTGATAGGCAGGGTTATTGTAGGAGGAGACTACTACAAAGACTCTTATAAATAGAAATATTCAATTCTTGTAATAACAAAAAAATTATACCTTACCACTATTTATCACATATAAATATGCTAATAATAAAAGTCATTGACAAAGTTATATGGAATGCTTATTTGTAATCCATTCCAATTAGGATGATGAAAATAATATTTCCAAGATTTCAAGTTTAAATGTATGAAATGGAAGTGAAATACAACAATAACCAGGTATGTCCTAAGCATCTACCATTGTACCTACAATGATTATGTTTTCATTATGTAGCCTATGAAAGAGATGAAATTATTTTCTACATATCACATATTAGAAATGAATAACATAGTATAGTAAACATTACCTACAGGATGGCAAAAAGTTTTTAATTAACTAAAATTATTTATATCCATTGCATTATAGAATAGGGAACCTCATATTGAACCAACTTGCAGACTTAAACCCATGAAAGGGGTGACATTATAGTGGGAATGACATGTCTTGCTCATCTACCATCGAGCTTGATACCCAATAGTATGATACTCTGAACCATCAAGGTGTCAGAGCTGTATGGTTTATGCAGGCAGTAAGGCAATCTCTAAGCCAACAAAGCACCCAAACCTGAAACCACAAACTAACAGTTTACAAAACCATTATTTAACTCTTTGTATCATTGTATAAATGATGGAAAACAATATATTTTTGCTTTGTGTCTCTTGTGAGATGAATCTTGGGGCCTTCCCCCACCATATAAGTCTTTGACTAATTATGGAAATAGAATTTGTAGTGATAATATATATTTGGAATGACCACATGAAGTATATAGAGGAAATCTAATGAAAGTTCAATTAAGGTGAAATAAATTATCATTTATGAGTGGTTGTGTGCTCATGTATTCATGTGTACATTCAAATTTTATTCAATTAATTTTAAAATTTTAAACAAAATTTAAATTACCATATTTTTTAGTTATATATTTATTTATTTAAATTATTAATTTTTTTGTTTTTATTTTTATCATTTGTAAAATTGAGGTTAGTTTTTTGGGTTTTATTATTTTTTACGATTAAGATTGAAAGTAAAAATAAAATAAAAATTTGATATTATTTATTTTTCTTGAATCAAAAATGTAGATAGAGTAATGAAGTCAGAGATATCTTGCTATGTTTGGTATTTTGAATTAAGAATGGAAATGAAATTATGAAAAAGTTTATGAATATTTAACTTAATAATAAAATATACAAACTTATTTTGAATAAGATTACAGTAACAACTATCTAACTGAGATTTAATGTTTTTAATTTTTATAATAAAATTAACAAGTTTTTCATCACCTTTCATAGGTGTAATAAGTAAACCAAGAATTAACTTAATAAGTTTGAAGAGATAAGTGTCATTGTGTATATATTCAAGGAGATTTCAAGCATCAGTGGAAGACTCTTGATCACTGGTATAGAGTATAAAATTATCCTTACTCCACAAAATAATTGACATGGCTTCTTACTTTTTTCTGTTGAAACACATTTGTAAGCTCATGTGTAATATGTTATCTTGATGGGTTTTTTTTGGTCCCAACAACTATGCTATATAATATTTGGGCCATAAATTTTACTTTTATGTGAATTTTTTATATATTATAGTTAGACCCATTAAGTATTTGAGATTTATCAAGCACAAAGTTAAGAGAAGTCATAACTTCCTTTTAAAAATAAACACAATATTAAAAAATTAAAAATTAAAAATGATCTGTTAATGTAGATATATACTTTATTTTTCAATGAAAACAAATATTTTAGTGTTTAAATAATATCCACTTATTTGATTTCAAAACAACTCACAAAATGCAAAGATTTTAGTGTTTAAATAATATCCACTTATTTGATTTCAAAACAATTCACAAAATGCAAAGAAAAGTAACACAAATGATAGTCATAAGTGTTACAAAAAATTGTAAGTGTTGCAAGTGTCATAAGTATCATAAAATAACTTGAGCATTAAAAAAGATATAAAAAATGAATAAGAGATATTTAAATAAATAAATAGATCATACCAATACGTCTAAAATACCCAAAAACATAGAAATTGAGTGGTCACATGACCATAATTGATATAGAATAGTCTAGGTCAAGTGTCACAAAATGACAAATGTTTTGAACACGAGATACTAAACATGTAAATTAAAAGGAATTTTAAACAAATTACGTTGAAAAATAAATTAGTTTGAACACTTTTAACCAAAAATAAATAGAGGTGAAAGGATTTGAACTCTAGACTTAATTATCATAAGTGTCTAGCAAAATAACACTTACTAACTCATCTACATTAACACTAGAAACAATAAATGTATTATATTATATTTAAAACTTATTTAAACTATTTTTTTATTTTTAAATAATAATTCATGCGTGTCAAATGTTTTAATCTAGGTTTTTTACTTTTAATAAAAAAAAAAAAATTCTAACATGGGCCCCAGGTTTACTTATGTGGAATTTTAGATTTTAAATATAAAATTATTTAATAAATATATCCAAAAAATGTTTACTAACCTTCAAAAATCTTTCTATATAGGCAATGGTACAAGTATTGTAATACCCCTCATGAAGGACCTCCTTACCTTACTATTTAAAACTTTGGTGATGCAATTACATAGTTTTTAAGAATTTGAATAGTAGTTTTCTCCTAACATATTAATGGAGTGATAATTATTCAAAAGTTTAAAAATATTAATCAAATTTAAAACTTCTTATATTTATCATATGATTTTTTTAAATTTTTAAAATGGACTTTATTATTGTAAGAAGAATCATAGGCTTCCTAGAAAGTCTATGAGCCTATTGTATAGGTCTTTTAGAAAACCTACTCTCTTAGGTCCTAGCCTAGTTAGTAGATATTGACCTACTTAATGGAGTATTTTTCAAGAAATATAATTTAAAATTTATTGTTTTAAGGAGTCACATGGACATGTAAGAGAGGGTATTTTTTTTCTTTTAGTGGGTTGATAGCTATCATTGAAAATGAAGTTCGACTCTTCATTTTTTTGGATAAACCTTAGTCATTATTTTGGGGTTTTGAGAAGATAAGAAATAAAATAATAAACAAATAAATAAAAATAAAAATAAAATAAAATAATAAAATATTGCAAGCAAAGCTTTATGCAAGCTTTCCCAAACCAACTTAGGATTTTATCGTTTCACTTATCTTTCCAAGTAATTACCTCCATTATTACATTTGTTTAGACCTTCATCTCTCTTGCCAAGTTCTTGCCTCCATTGATGATGCCACTGTCACAAGAGCTAAACAAGAAGAAGAAGAAGAAGAAGAAGAAGAAGAAGAAGAAGATATGTATTTAACCAGGCAAGTGGTTTCTCCCTTATAAATTAGTTTTTCATTTTCTAAATTTATAGGCATGGTAAGCAATGAAGAATAGTTTCATTTAAGTTTGGATCAGCATTATGATCCTTTTAATAACTTGTTTGGTTGATTTGTCTTTAAAAGAAAAAACATTTTTTTTGAATGGGTCTTGTTTGACTATATTTCTATGATATATTTAAGAAATATTCTACCTAAAATTTTAGAGATTCTTCTATCTAATAGTTGTGTTTGACATAAATAATTTAAATAAATATTTTGTGGATTTTAGTAGCAAGAAGAATTCATGTGTGTGTGTGTGTGTGATAATAATAAATAGCTTTCATTTATGCCCTCCTATTCAATACCACTTTAAAATATCCTACAAACCCTAACCTCTCCCTCGGTCATGACAATACTCTGTTGCATTCACAAGATCCTGCACCCCTCCCAAATAACCCCTCCTCCTCTCCTCCTACCTCTCATCGCTCACCCAAATAGTCAAGCCATGAAAATGGGTGGTGACCCAATCAGAAGAATGGCTCTATGATCCCATACATATCCACCCTTCAGGTCCTATTTAGACTAGATCCCACAACCCATGATCATTTGTCTCCTTCGTATGCAGGCTTAAGAGGCTCAGTGATTACCTTTAACTGATGGTACGTCAAATGGGGTTTCCACTTGCAATCCTTTGTCAGGGTTGTTCACCTCCTAGTCTTCTAGGAGATGGGATGTTATGGTGATGGATCCTAGATCTAGGCCTGTTAGACACAAGCCAAACTCTTTTGTTAATGTCATCTCACGTGAGACTCACTCTACAATGGAGCCCAAACCCCTCGTCCCTGTATCTCCAAACCTAATGGCAATTTTTGATGAGGACAAAACCAAGTAGGTGCTCAAATCAAAGGAATAATTTTTAGCAAAGGGTCTCATCTATAGATTCATCATCCATTGAGAAAAATTTCATGACCTCCATGCCTGGATCTCGAAACATTGGCAACCACTCCTCTTAGGTACTCTTGAAATTTACCCATGTGCTAAAAGTTTTTTTATTATTACTTTTCATAATTTTGAGGACAAAACCAAGATTATAAACCATTTATGGAGCCTAAATCACCACCCCTTGGTCCTCAAAAATTATTCCTCTAACTTCAATCCCCTCACTGAACCTCTACATATTAAACCCATCTAAGTTCATCTACCCCATCTCCCTCTGCATTTCTGGACTGAATCTAGTCTAAAGGCTATTGGTAAAACTTTGGGTGAATTTTTGTGAATGCACCCTGACATTGACTACTTCTCCCTCTCTACCCTTGATAAGATTTTGGTGAACATAGATACCTCTAAGAATCTCTCGAAGAAAATTCATTTGTAAATTGGTGACCGCTCTTGTTCCTAACCCCTTGACTATGAAGGCTTGTCATTTTGCTACTACGGCTTCTTCCAAATTGGACACTTGACAAAAAACTATAGTCTCCTAAAAAAAAGAGTCTTCTTGGTAGAAATTCTTCAATCCAAAAAACATTAAAATTTTAGCCCTGGATGAAGAATGGGCTTCTTTTGAAGGTGAGGACTCTGACTCTTCTTAGAAGACACTGCTACTCCTGTTGCAAATGAGGACCTGGAAAGTCCTCCTCACTCTGAATATGAACTATTAAAATATCTAATCTCTCTAAGGAAGGTTGCACCAACTCCTTTCTCTTCTTCCATTCTAGCTTTTTCTCAAGTGGTGATGCCTAATCTTGTTATACTAGGGTTGAATCTATCAAAGGAAAAATCATGGAAGATAAATCCCAACATCATATTCAAATTGTGAGCTCCTTTCTAACTCAATCAGCTAAAAACAAGGGTGGATTGAAGTTCAAAAAAATTAAAAAGGTAGAAAACTAATGTCTCAACCCTCTGATATGTCTCTCCACTCAGGGGGACCCTATGCGAAAACTTAGAAGTCTAGTGGGAATGGGGTTAAGGCCCCCTAAGAAGTTTGGTGGAAGCTTCACGAAAGTTTATTGGGAAGTATGTTTGTTTATTTATTGACTATTAATGGAAGTTTTATCCACCCACTTTGTTGTCACTAGTAGAGGTGCCCCATTAGAGCGTTATTGTTTTCATCTTTCACTCTATTGTAAAAGACTATGAGACCTTTCAAAACCCATGAATTCACCTACTAAATAAAAAATAATTAAACCACTTTGAATTTTATTTTAAAAATTATAATATAAAAAAATATCGTGGAGAGAGGGGGTGACCAAGCTGACCCCTGCCCCCTCCCATGGTAGGCAAGGAGAAGGGGTTAGGCCAGCCAACCCTCCTTGGCTCCCATAGGGCCAACCATTATGGCTGATGGACATGGCTGGTCGTAGCCCTATATTATATAAATATACAATATAAATTTATTCTATTTAAATTTTTTTTGGATTGATGCGGGGTTTAAACTAGTCCCCAGCTATAAAAGGTTATACCAAAACCAACCAAGTATGCAAGAACTTGACTAAAAACATAAAAATAAGCAAATCCAAATGAAGTGGCATGCTGAGCGAAAGCAAAAAAAATAAAAATAACCAACTACCCTAAAAATGGGAAAACCCTATAAGGTCCAAGAGGCCACCCAATAAAACACAATGATAGAGAAAGCCAAAAATAGGCAAATAAACCACAATCCACTCACTCAGGAGCCAACTTATCTTCCAGATCATCTACAATGATGAGTTTTTTGTACTTAAAAGACATAGAAGATGCTTCACCTACCATGGTCTGCTTGGAATCCTTATTTTTTATCTTGCAGCCACCTAAAGACTCAATCGCTCTATTGTTGTCCAAATGGCCCTACATGGCCTTAGTGATGACCTATCGTGGCATCTTTAGTAACCAGTATGGAGTGATAATCCCCCCTTGAGCCACCAATTTTTTCAACATTTTGACTACATCCACTTGTTCCTTATTATATCTGATCTCCTTTCAATGAGATATTTCCATAATTGGGCTTTTAAGGTGTGACAGGGGAGGCAAAGATAGGAAATGACCCAGCATTGAGTTAGTAACACAGACGTTCTAGTGAAGCTACTCAACAAAGCTCACAAGAACCATGAATCTTGTCTTTAGTGCTCGTAAAGTAGATACACGCACCAATCCAACCCCATCTGAGCCAATAAATGAAAGTTTGGGTAGGGGACCCAACTCAATTTTTGCAATTTCCTCCACTAGATCATGAAGATGATCTAGTTTAATAAATAACATAGCCAAGTTTCAAACCACCTCAATATCTGATAGAAGAGCCTTGAGATTCATGGCAAACATTGTTGCCATTACTAAATTAACTTGATTATGCAAGCCCTGATCCAAGTAATCCTTGCCCAAAATTGATGAGATTACTTGAAAATTTTCATCAAATGGAACGCAAAATATATTCTTCAGCCGCTAAAAAAGCTAGTGAGGTGACAAGGTTAGAAATAATGACATGGACTACTCTAAAAAAATAATCAATGAAATTGATTATTAAAAAGATTTTTTAAAAGATATGTCCCATCCAAAGGCCTCAAAGTCAATTTCCAATATACAATTTTTTAGGATTTAACATTCCCTTATTTATCAAAGTTTCTTTTTTTTATTTATAAAATCAAATTAAAAGGAAATAAACTCCAAAAACCCAAATTGATTGAAGATAAAGTTAGAAAATCTCCCCAAGTATCATGAATATTATCTATTCTGCTTGTTTTAAGTTGATCAATTCTACAATTGGCAAGGAAATCAACAACAACGTTAGCCTCTCGAAAGTAATGTTTGGATTTCAAAGAGGAAAAATTGTTTAGTTTTCCCCAAACATTAGATAAAATATTTTCAAGTTTCCAAGAGGTGGAAACTTTTTTTAGAAGCACAAAAATTATAATATGAGAATCTCTTTTAATGATGAGTTTGTTGATATTGCAGTGAATGGCAAGATCAATTCCAGTAATCAATGCTTGTGATTTCACCTCATTATTAATTCCATCTACAAGTTTTTTAAAAATTGCCTTGTTCAAGGATCCACTACAATCTCAGATTATATAACTAGCCCTAGAAGCACCCAGATTTCCCCTAGAAACACCATCAAAATTCAATTTAAACCACCCTAATGGTGGAGGAATCCAAGAACTCTTATCCTTTCGTGTTTTTTCTACCTAAACTTACTATTGACCCATTAACCCTTTAACGAGTGTAGTTTATTTATTTACTATTATTATTTATTTTATAGATTAAAATAAAAATATAATTATATTATATTATATTAAATATCTAAATTTAAATTTTAATATAAATAAATAGTTATCTTTAAATAATTAAATAAATATTTATAAATTTGTACATATAAATATATGTGTGTGTGTATAATAATAGTAAATTTTATTAAGATATTACATACATATGTATACATAGACGTTAGGAAATTAAGAAATTTTTGAGTTGAGTTTTATTTAGTTAAGTTATAAATATGCATATTTGAGAACAATAATAAAAAAGTTACTTCCTTTTATTCTTATTTTGGAATCTTTGAACATATTGAGATTGAGAGAAAATTATATTTCCACATCAGGGTTTGATCGGTGATCTTGTAAAAATGAAAATAAACACATGTATGTGTTTGAAATGTTGAATTGCTTACTCTTATTATATGCTAAAAACTTCTGTAGAAGACTAGACAAGAATCTACATCGAAAATTTATTGTCTTGATTTTGTCAAGTGAATGCTTGTTAATTTATATTTTTATGAATATTCTGTAAAGTTGGGCTCACTGAACATTAGTTGTGTTGTTTGAGTTTTTTTTGAAGAAATCTCGACTATTTTACTGTTGGGGTGAATTTATTTATTTTCTCCTTATTGATATATATATATTGTATATATATATATATATATATATATATATATATATATATATATATATATTCATTATCAGGATGAAGGTTGATTTCCATTGTTTATGACTGTAAAAAATGAAAGAGGAATTAGTGGGGGTGTCTTTACTTGCTCAATGTAAGTTGACACTTATGCCTATGTTTAAGTGCATGATACAAGTGTGGGTAGATTTGTGAAGTGGTGTAATGATAGAACTTTGTCCTTATATTTATAGTTTTGTTGTTTAGACTCTGAATCAATAAAATTGTATAATCTCTTGTTCATCATTAATGAAGAATTCTAAAATATTATATTACTGTAAATTTATCTATTTTTATTTTTCTTGAATATTTAAAGTCTATAAGCCTCTTTTGTATATTAATTTGTAACAACATTAGAAGATAGTTATTTTACTTAATGAATAAAAGAATAGCTAGCTAAATGTATACTCATAAATAGAGGAAAGTTTTTAAAAAGGAAAATAATTTTGTTTTATTTAAACTGTGAAAGAATTTTAAAAAATTTAACAATGATTAACAACATATCTTTAGTTGACTTACTATTTAAAGAATTACTTGTGTCGTAAAATTAATTGAAACTGTTTAGTTTCAGTAAGTGTTTTGTCTTTAGTTTAATGAAGTAACTCAAGTATCAGTTAATGCGATCATATTCATAATGATTAAAATTTAGATTAAAATAAATAAATAAGTAAATAAGAATAAAATGAATAGTAAAGTTTACAATGAGGCTCATTATCTTGCTTTATATCAAAAGATATGGGAAACCTTGTAGGAGAGCTCTTCTGTATCACTACTACTTTGAATGCACTAATATAGTTCCTCCTAGGATAGAGTATTGGTCAACCATAACATGGTGGATTGAGATTATGATAATATTAACATATGATTATATCATACTTTTGTTCAAAGATTTTCCCTAGTTTAAGTGTATTCATAATTTAGCCTTGAGAACAATTTTGAGATCGGGTATTTGGGTGGTTAGTTTCATATGAGTTTTAGAACCCTGTGGTGAATCATTCAATTATATTAATACCAATTCAAATGAATAGATACTAACCTAGATTATTAATGAATATTCCTGGCATACATAATTTTCTTCTCATAACTTAAGTGTTGTGGATTATTAATGAGTATTCTTGGCATACATAATTTTCTTCTCATAGCTTAAGTGTTGTGGAAACCCAATTGGGTAGGTTTATTTTGGTGGGTCATTTGTGGAATCTTATTAGTGGAGTGCAATTGAATTTGAGACTTAATTTCTACCATATAAAACACAGATGGATATATCATTTTTTGAAATTATTTTTTTGACGATTGAATGTTGACATGTGTTTTTATAAGATTCAGTGCAAGTTTATATTTTAAATTTCCTATTTGGAAATCAAACCAAATCAGTTCAAGAACGAGCTCAAAATTATTATCCGAGCTTGAGATTTATAAAATGTAAACTTGTAAGATCTAGCCTTATTGTTTGAGATTAATGATCTATAACTGTTATTTTTCCTACCCTGTCTTGATGATTTTTAATAGATCTATTTTTGGAGGCCTTTAGCAATTTTTTGCATCTGATTTCCTTTTTCAACGTGTGAAGTTATTTCAAAATTGAGTTGCCAATAATGGATAAAGGAGCCTTTAAGTAAAACCAGAGGTTGATGATGTTTTAGTTTACCTTTAAATTTATATAAAAACTTTATTTTAATATTTTTGGATGTTTTTACTATTTTTATAATTTCAATTCTAAACATTGTTTATTCAAGAAATTGCCTAGCTGAACAATTTTCTGTGTTAAAACCCCTTTGGAACATTGAGTTATTTTAGCATTTAAATTGATGGAGATTGTTTTTATAGGGTCTTAGTGGTATCATGTATCTAATAGAATATTGAATAACTTCTATAAATATTTTTCACCTTGTGGGGGTATTTTATCCATCATCATTTCTTAGGCGATTCAATGAAATTGTAACTTGATTTTGAGGTGAGCTAGCCAAGTTTGGATGCACCATGGTTGGGTAATTCCAATTTGACATGAATGATTAACCTTTTATAATATAATCATGGGTGGTAGAATGAGTGTATTTAAAGTTAGTCTAATTAGGATTTTGGTTGCTTACATAGTTTTAACGTGTTTATAGTGGTAGTTGCAGAAACAATGTGTCAACAAACCATTGACGGATCACGTTCCATACCATTAGGGACAAGCTTCAATATTAGTATCATTAATATAAGATATACTTGATAGTCATTGAGTATCGATCTCGAGTGTAGCATTGGACTTCACATCTGGTATAGTCGACACAACTTGGTCACAGTGAGCTTATTATATTCCTTATGTATCTCCTATTCTGAGATATAAGGCTAGCGTATTTGTTGCATATAGCATACCTTGAGTGTGTTTTTATACCTTTATGATTACCTTTGCTTGTGTACATGGGATTATAAGATGAGTGTACTTGATACATACATTAGTATGGTTATGTTAAAGGTTGAAGTGTTTACTATTGTAGAGTTAGGATTGCACAAGAGAAGAAAGAAAAAAATGAGTAGTGTTTTTATGGGTTTTATTTGGGTGAAAATTTTGGGCATTGCATTTTAGTATCAGATCTGGGCTCAACATCCAGAGCTATAGGGAATTGTATTTAGTATTTGTGATGAAGTTTTGAAACTTATCTTCACGATCTTTATATTCATTTATACTCACAATAAATTAAGATCGTAAATTGAACTATGTGACCATGTTGTTTGTGCTTGGGTGAAGTTTACTTGAATTCAAATTTGATTGACTTTGTTGACATGTCTATACTTCATGTTAGCGGTTTGTATTATATTTATTGTGTGTTATTTATTTATTTATATACGATTGTATTTTAATGTTGTAAATAATTATGTATTTATTTTATATGTACTTAACTGGTATTTTTAGTCCCTGCCCTATAGGGTACTATATGAATCGATTGAACAAATAGTTTTTTTTTATTTTAACCAATAAAAAGCTCTCAAATAATATAACACTGTATACATTCTAAATTTTAATACTCAATATTAAGGAATATTCCATTACATGTTCTCATGGAATATTCCATTTAATACAAATGTTATAATATATCTTGAAAATATTGACACTTGATCCATAACTTATAAAAAGTGTTAAAACAAATATGCGTAAATATAGTATTCATTAATATTATAACAATGTTATTGAATTTCGTTATCATTAATTCATTAATACTTTCATTGTTCACTCCATTGATTTAGAAGAATAAAGTTATTATTCAAAAATTTAACACTCTAGTTGTATTTGAGTCCTATTATTTAAGATCAACCCTTCCATTTGGATGTCCACGTGTTACGTAATTGATCAACCTATATGAATAGTAGTCTTGAATCAAGGGTATTCATGCCACAAAATAGTTTAGGATTTGAAGCCAATGATATCCTTTTTAATAACATTTTTTAGGTTTTGGATATAGGATAAAACCTCATTGCAACCTTTCCAATTCATGAATTTGTTTTGCTAGTCTAGTTTTTTCTGGGCTAATGTGATAAATATATACATATAATTATTGCACTATACAAATATGACCATTACACTGTTATTACAAATATAATTATTGTAGGGCTTGTGTTTATATGTTATTACATTGTTGATGAAGTACAAGCATATGAGAATTACACTGTAGGTGGCACTACAATGTAAAACAAATAAAAATTACAGGTGTGAACCAGCCATCAAAAGAAATGGCGCTGAACATTCTGGTGGCCTACTTCTTAGGATAGATTTTATGTTTTTTGATGAAATTTTTGCACCAAATTTCTACCTTACTTTTTCGTCATGCCCCCAATTAATTTCATAGGTCACCCAATCGATTCCTGCTCCGTTTATTAAAGTTCCCCCTCATAAATCTTTTGTCTCTCAAAATGTATCCTTTGAAGAAGAAAAACATGATTTTGCAAAGCCAAATAAGAAATATTATCTTCTTCTAATGTCATCTTCTTTTTCTTCAATAAATCATCACGACAATGCTATGTAAATTTTACATGAAGATTTTTCCACACCTTCATATTCAGGTTTTAATCCTTCTTACCGTTGTTTCATTTCTTAATCTGGTTTTATCATCTTATTTTTTTGGTGTTTGGTGAGACTTGCTTTCAAACCCTAGGATTTAACAGGTTAATTTGTGTATTATGGGCAAGGTTCTTTAAATATTAAAGCCCTATTGCATTCTTATACATTTTTTGTCCTTGAAGATTGGATTTTGTGGTTTTATTTTGTCTAGTCTAGTCTATTGTTTGAAAGGATTTATCCTTTAAAAAAACCTATAATATCAGGGGTTTATTTTTTTCTTACGGTTTGGGATGATAAAGTTAGGGGTTTGAAATCCCTTTTTAACTAAAAACTGAGGCATTTCTAGTTGTAGGGTTTGAGATAAGTAGGTCTAGGGTTTGAAGGGATTAGCCTTAAGTTTATTAAAAAATACATTGTTTGACACTAACAGACTAAATATTTTTGGAAGTTCCATCGTTTGAAATCCCATTCCTGATATTTATTTCTTAGGACAGTCATGGGTTTTACAAGATTGGTGTGTAGAAGCATATGAGAATTACACTATAGGTGGAACTCCTGCCAGATGATTTTTTGACACTAATAAAAATGCATCTGTTGTCGACTATACCAAGTGGGTAAATAAGTAGGTGTTTATGCTGGGTGACTATTTGAGTAAGCACATAATCTCACCCTTTCCATGTCATTTGTTTAAAAGGGTAATAATGGCATATTTTTGGTATTTGTAATTTTCAACACCAACATCACCCATTCTATGATATAGATGTACAATGAGATGATCTATAAGTATTGTGATTACGATGACTCAGAGGATGATCATACATTTGTGTAGGCATTCATGGATCCCACCAAGCTGATTACTACGGTTAGGGCTTATGTTCCTTTGATTGTACCAAGGATGAACTACTTTTTTTCCAATGCACAGGATGAGATTGTTAACCACTTTTATTTACCTCGACTCGAATGATGCTCTCATTCTTCCCATACACATCATAAGGCCAATCATAATGCTCCCTCACTTTCAATGATTTCATTTTCACAAAGTTGTGCCATGTGCTCATCATGGCCAGATGATCGTTGGGCACCTAATCAGATAAATGCTGGTAGATGTGTGAGTCTTGAAAGAAACATAACTATTCAACCATGGGATATAACTACTTAGTGTTACCGTTAGTGAAATATAGTTTAAAGTTATTTTTGTTTTGCTACATTTTAAAATGGTTAAATCAAATTTAAAGTGTTTATGTTTATGAAATATAATTTCAACAATTTACAATTATATATATATATATATATATATATATATATATATATATATATATATATATATATATATGAGTCTAATATTGTACTTTTGCATTAAGGTAAGACATTTCAATACATAACAAATTTATCTATCTATTTCAAATTTAATAAAGTTTAAATATGTAAATAATAAAGTAATTTAAAATTTAAATATATTAGGTGTATTATTAATTTGTGTTAATGCAGGAATTATAATTTTTACTTTTCAATTACTCCATTTTTAAATAACTAATAAAAATATTTTAAAAATATATTATTTTAAAAATTATAAAATTTGACATAGAATTATATATATAATTATTAAAATATTTTCAAAATATTATTTAAACATACTTTTAAATTCACACATTTGGTAACCTAAAATATTATAACATTAAAGTTACACATGCAATTGTTAAATCTTTGGTGATCGACCCACACTTTTCTCCACCATAATACAACAATCTTGAGGGTGGAAACCATAGTTCAAAACAAAAATTAAACTCTTAATAAGATTTTTTTCATATGGGTGCCTACAATTCCCTATTGGTGATAGCCACTAAATTGCATTTTTTTGTTGAACCATATAATTATGGATTCAAACTATTAATCGCCTTTAGCTAGTATATAAGGATATTAAACCCTTTCCCCAATTGTCAATGTGAAAAGCATATTAATTTAGCTAAAATGAGACCACTAATTACTCTATACTTGGCCATAGCCTTTAAATTTTTTTTGTTTCCATAGATTATTTATTTATTTATATTTCTATTTACTTCTCCTTATCTATCATCACAAGTTGGTAAGTTAGAAATTCATACTTTAAGTGAACCATAAATAATTTTCACTATTAAATAATTTTCACTATTAAATAAATTTAACTACTGAGGTAGGGACTAGCCACTATGGGGATCTTGTTATATTAATACACTTCCTTAGTATTCTAGTATTTTTGACTAACACCGTTTTAGAGGTGGTCTAAAACTATGGTTTGAATACAATTTCATAAGAAATTTTGTTCCTATATACTATAATGTAAATATAAGTAAGATTATAAAATCTACCTAGATGTATCTTACTTTAGTTTCAACATCCAAACTTCTTGTTTACCTTTGGCCAAGAATTAATTATACACATGTTAGATTAGACTTATTAATTCCCCCTGGATGTTAAGGTTAGATTTTACAACATTTACCTTCCATTAACTTGATTTTAAGTATATTTATTTGAATAATAATATTATATGTTGTTAATTTTAGGTATAAAACTATGAAATTGCTCATGGGGTATGGCGACAATAACATTATTTAGTGTTATATACCTTTAATGAATATAGTGATAGATAGTATATAAAAGTAAACTAATGAGATTTACAAGATTTTTATTGCATGTATATAACTTAAATGAATCTTGAGACTAGTATATTTTTCTTGAAACGATGCATTCTTTGACCCAAGCTTGATTTTATATAACTTAACCAATTTCAAACCCATAAATAGCCTTATGATGTTAAGATAAAGGTGGTAATGGTGGGTCTATTATACTTTTATACAGTCAATAGAATGCTTGTTAGAGTAGTTTTACTCTTTAGTAGTGGCACCTAGTTCGGTATGTGGCCTATGAGTGTTAATAGCATTGACGTAAGAGAATTTCTTTCAGAGCTTTAGGTAGCAGTAACCCTGAGTGATTGCATCTCCCCTTTGTTAAACATGCTCATGATTTGAGTACACCTTGATTTGATAATATTTATGCTAGTTGCCTAGAGCATATAGTTTAGAATTGATTATGATTTCCAAACTTTTGTGGATGATGACCCTTTGTAGGTGACCCTTATCTTTTGCATTGACCACTGCATATTTTGATAATTCATGTTATGCTAATGCATAGAAAATCTAGTAGCATGTAATACCATATTTGATTCATGCATCAGGGTCTGTAAAACCCATTTTTATTCATCTTGTCACACTTAGTTGAGAATGGTGAAAGCTTGGTTATTTAAGGTATGGTTTGACGAGTAGTCTAGTTGATGCACTATTTTATCTCAGTGATGATTATTTAGACCATCTTGATAC